>OU342740.1:422264460-422864460 GCA_910589775.1 Avena eriantha
GACAATATTAGATAAATGAAGATACCTCGTAAGATAGCTTAGCCCACAATAGCCAACCACTAGAACATCACATAGATGCCACAACACATAATCTCACCAATATAGTAGCATACATAAACGAGGTCGACGGACAAATAAATAACGGAGGTCCACAAGCATACATAACAGAGGAAAGCACTGGATGCTAGTTAGGCAGTTTAATTAACTTCTAGGAAATGAGCTTGTAAAGGGTGCAACGGTTATAGAAGGTCTACAAGAGTGTGGCTACCAGTAGAATAAAAGTAGCGACGAGGGAACATGAACACCCAAATACATGGAGAAATTAATATCCTTTCAATCTTCCCCTTTTTGTTGTTTGATGACAAACCCACAAGATTGCATAAAAGATATCAACAAGGAAAAGCCTTATGAAAGAGAGAATAAGAAGCTCCCCCTAGATGTGGGAAGGTATATGGACAATTATTCTAGAATGTAACAAGAAACATGCGAGAGAGCTCCCCCTCTCTAAACAAACCAACAGGGTGCAAGGAAAGAAATACGAAAGAGAGGGACTCATAACTTGCACCATACCAATGTGGTGAGACATAATTAGATAAACTGAAGATACCTCAGTAAGATAGCTTAGCCCACAATAGCCAACCACTAGAACATCACATAGATGCCACACACATAATCTCACCAATATAGTAGCATACATAAACGAGGTCCACGGACAAATAAATAACGGAGGTCACACGAATACATAACGGAGGAAAGCATTGGATGCTAGTTAGTCAGTTCTAATTAACTTCTAGGAATGAGCTTGTAAAAGCGTGCAACGGTATAGAAGGTCTACAAGAGTGTGGCTACCAGTAGAATAAAAGTAGCGACGAGGGAAATGAACACCCAAATACATGGAGAAATTAATATCCTTTCAATCTTCCCCTTTTTGTTGTTTGATGACAAACACACAAGATTTGCATAAAAGATATCAACATGGAAAATCCTTATGAAGAGAGAAATAAGAAGCTCCCCCTAGATGTGTGAAAGGTATATGGACAATTTCTTCTAGAATGCAACAAGCACACATGCGAGAGAGCTCCCCCTCTCTAAAAAACCAACAAGGGTGCAAGGAAAGAAATATGAAAGAGAGGGACTCATAAACTTGCACCAATACCAATGTGGTGAGACAATATTAGATAAATGAAGATACCTTCGTCAGATAGCTTAGCCCACAATAGCCAACCACAAGAACATCACATAGATGCCACAACACATAATCTCACCAATATAGTAGCATACATAAACGAGGTCCACGGACAAATAAATAACGGAGGTCCACAAGCATACCTAACGGAGGAAGCATTGGATGCTAGTTAGGCGGTTCGAATTAACTTCTAGGAAATGAGCTTGTAAAAGGGTGCAACGGTATAGAAGGTCTACAAGAGTGTGGCTACCAGTAGAATAAAAGTAGCGACGAGGGAAATGAACACCCAAATACATGGAGAAATCAATATCCTTTCAATCTTCCCCTTTTTGTTGTTTGATGACAAACCCACAAGATTTGCATAAAAGATATCAACAAGGAAAAGCTTTATGAAAGAGATAAATAAGAAGCTCCCCCTAGATGTGTGCAAGGTATATGGACAATTTCTTCTAGAATGTAACAAGCAAACATGCGAGAGAGCTCCCCCTATCTAAACAAACCAACAAGGGTGCAAGGAAAGAAATACGAAAGAGAGGGACTCATAACTTGCACCAATACCAATGTGGTGAGACAATATTAGATAAATGAAGATACCTCCATAAGATAGCTTAGCCCACAATAGCCAACCACTAGAACATCACATAGATGCCACAACACATAATCTCACCAATATAGTAGCATACATAAACGAGGTCCACGGACAAATAAATAACGGAGGTCCACAAGCATGCATAATGGAGGAAAGCATTGGATGCTAGTTAGGCGGTTTCTAATTAACTTCTAGGAAATGAGCTTGTGAAAGGGAGCAACGGTATAGAAGGTCTACAAGAGTGTGGCTACCAGTAGAATAAAAGTAGCGACGAGGGACATGAACACCCAAATACATGGAGAAATTAATATCCTTTCAATCTTCCCCTTTTTGTTGTTTGATGACAAACCCACAAGATTTGCATAAAAGATATCAACAAGGAAAGCCTTATGAAAGAGAGAAATAAGAAGCTCCCCCTAGACGTGTGCATGGTATATGGAAAATTTCTTCTAGAATGTAACAAGAAAACATGCGAGAGAGCTCCCCCTCTCTAAACAAACCAACACGGGTGCAAGGAAAGAAATACGAAAGAGAGGGACTCATAACTTGCACCAATACCAATGTGGTGAGACATAATTAGATAAACGAAGATACCTCCGTAAGATAGCTTAGCCCACAATAGCCAACCACTAGAACATCACATAGATGCCACAACACATAATCTCACCAATATAGTAGCATACATAAACGAGGTCCACGGACAAATAAATAACGGAGGTCCACAAGCATACCTAACGGAGGAAAGCACTGGATGCTAGTTAGGCGGTTCTAATTAACTTCTGGGAAATGAGCTTGTAAAGGGTGCAACGGTATAGAAGGACTACAAGAGTGCGGCTACCAGTAGAATAACAGTAGCGACGAGGGACATGAACACCCAAATACATGGAGAAATAAATATCCTTTCAATCTTCCCCTTTTTGTTGTTTGATGGCAAACCCACAAGATTTGCATAAAAGATATCAACAAGGAAAAGCCTTATGAAAGAGAGAAATAAGAAGCTCCCCCTAGATGTGTGCAATGTATATGGACAATTTATTCTAGAATGTAACAAGCAAACATGCGAGAGAGCTCCCCCTCTCTAAAAAACCAACAAGGGTGCAAGGAAAGAAATACGAAAGAGAGGGACTCAGAACTTGCACCAATACCAATGTGGTGAGATATAATTAGATAAATGAAGATACCTCCGTAAGATAGCTTAGCCCACAATAGCCAACCACTAGAACATAACATAGATGCCACAACACATAATCTCACCAATATAGTAGCTTACATAAATGAGGTCCACGGACAAATAAATAACGGAGGTCCACAAGCATACATAATGGAGGAAAGCATTGGATGCTAGTTAGGCGGTTCTAATTAACTTCTAGGATATGAGCTTGTAAAAGGGAGCAACGGTATAGAAGGTCTACAAGAGTGTGGCTACCAGTAGAATAACAGTAGCGACGAGGGAAATGAACACCCAAATACATGGAGAAATCAATATCCTTTCAATCTTCCCCTTTTTGATGTTTGATGAAAAACCCACAAGATTTGCATAAAATATATCAACAACGAAAAGCCTTATGAAAGAGAGAAATAAGAAGATCCCCCTAGATGTGTGCAAGGTATATGGAAAATTTCTTCTAGAATGCAACAAGCACACATGCGAGAGAGCTCCCCTTCGCTAAACAAACCAACAAGGGTGCAAGGAAAGAAATACGAAAAAGAGGGACTCATAACTTGCACCAATACCAATGTGGTGAGACAATATTAGATAAATGAAGATACCTCCGTAAGATAGCTTAGCCCACAATAGCCAACCACTAGAACATCACATAGATGCCACAACAAATAATCTCACCAATATAGTAGCATACATAAACGAGGTCGACGGACAAATAAATAACGGAGGTCCACAAGCATACATAACAGAGGAAAGCACTGGATGCTAGTTAGGCAGTTCTAATTAACTTCTAGGAAATGAGCTTGTGAAAGGGTGCAACGGTATAGAAGGTCTACAAGAGTGTGGCTACCAGTAGAATAAAAGTAGCGACGAGGGACATGAACACCCAAATACATGGAGAAATTAATATCCTTTCAATCTTCCCCTTTTTGTTGTTTGATGACAAACCCACAAGATTTGCATAAAAGATATCAACAAGGAAAAGCCTTATGAAAGAGAGAAATAAGAAGCTCCCCCTAGATGTGTGGAAGGTATATGGACAATTTCTTCTAGAATGTAACAAGAAACATGCGAGAGAGCTCCCCCTCTCTAAACAAACCAACAAGGGTGCAAGGAAAGAAATACGAAAGAGAGGGACTCATAACTTGCACCAATACCAATGTGGTGAGACATAATTAGATAAATGAAGATACCTCCGTAAGATAGCTTAGCCCGACAATAGCCAACCACTAGAACATCACATAGATGCCACAACACATAATCTCACCAATATAGTAGCATACATAAACGAGGTCCACGGACAAATAAATAACGGAGGTCCACACGAATACATAACGGAGGAAAGCATTGGATGCTAGTTAGTCAGTTCTAATTAACTTCTAGGAAATGATCTTGTAAAAGGGTGCAACGGTATATAAGGTCTACAAGAGTGTTGCTACCAGTAGAATAAAAGTAGCGACGAGGGAAATGAACACCCAAATACATGGAGAAATTAATATCCTTTCAATCTTCCCCTTTTTGTTGTTTGATGACAAACCCACAAGATTTGCATAAAAGATATCAACAATGGAAAAGCCTTATGAAAGAGAGAAATAAGAAGCTCCCCCTAGATGTGTGAATGTATATGGACAATTTCTTCTAGAATGCTAACAAGCAAACATGCGAGAGAGCTCCCCCTCTCTAAACAAACCAACAAGGGTGCAAGGAAAGAAATACGAAAGAGAGGGACTCAGAACTTGCACCAATACCAATGTGGTGAGACTATAATTAGATAAATGAAGATACCTCCGTAAGATAGCTTAGCCCACAATAGCCAACCACTAGAACATCACATAGATGCCACAACACATAATCTCACCAATATAGTAGCATACATAAATGAGGTCCACGGACAAATAAATAACGGAGGTCCACAAGCATACATAACGGAGGAAAGCATTGGATGCTAGTTAGGCGGTTCTAATTCACTTCTAGGATATGAGCTTGTAAAAGGGAGCAACGGTATAGAAGGTCTACAAGAGTGTGGCTACCAGTAGAATAACAGTAGCGACGAGGGAAATGAACACCCAAATACATGGAGAAATCAATATCCTTTCAATCTTCCCCTTTTTGATGTTTGATGAAAAACCCACAAGATTTGCATAAAATATATCAACAAGGAAAAGCCTTATGAAAGAGAGAAATAAGAAGCTCCCCCTAGATGTGTGCAAGGTATATGGACAATTTCTTCTAGAATGCAACAAGCACACATGCGAGAGAGCTCCCCTTCTCTAAACAAACCAACAAGGGTGCAAGGAAAGAAATACGAAAAGAGGGACTCATACCTTGCACCAATACCAATGTGGTGAGACAATATTAGATAAATGAAGATACCTCCGTAAGATAGCTTAGCCCACAATAGCCAACCACTAGAACATCACATAGATGCCACAACACATAATCTCACCAATATAGTAGCATACATAAATGAGGTCGACGGACAAATAAATAACGGAGGTCCACAAGCATACATAACAGGAGGAACGCACTGGATGCTAGTTAGGCAGTTCTAATTAACTTCTAGGAAATGAGCTTGTGAAAGGGTGCAACGGTATAGAAGGTCTACAAGAGTGTGGCTACCAGTAGAATAAAAGTAGCGACGAGGGACATGAACACCCAAATACATGGAGAAATTAATATCCTTTCAATCTTCCCCTTTTTGTTGTTTGATGACAAACCCACAAGATTTGCATAAAAGATATCAACAAGGAAAAGCCTTTTGAAAGAGAGAAATAAGAAGCTCCCCCTAGATGTGTGGAAGTTATATGGACAATTTCTTCTAGAATGTAACAAGAAAACATGCGAGAGAGCTCCCCCTCTCTAAACAAACCAACAAGGGTGCAAGGAAAGAAATACGAAAGAGAGGGACTCATAACTTGCACCAATACCAATGTGGTGAGACATAATTAGATAAATGAAGATACCTCCGTAAGATAGCTTAGCCCACAATAGCCAACCACTAGAACATCACATAGATGCCACAACACATAATCTCACCAATATAGTAGCATACATAAACGAGGTCCACGGACAAATAAATAACGGAGGTCCACACGAATACATAACGGAGGAAAGCATTGGATGCTAGTTAGTCAGTTCTAATTAAATTCTAGGAAATGAGCTTGTAAAAGCGTGCAACGGTATAGAAGGTCTACAAGAGTGTGGCTACCAGTAGAATAAAAGTAGCGACGAGGGAAATGAACACCCAAATACATGGAGAAATTAATATCCTTTCAATCTTCCCCTTTTTGTTGTTTGATGACAAACACACAAGATTTGCATAAAAGATATCAACATGGAAAATCCTTATGAAAGAGAGAAATAAGAAGCTCCCCCTAGATGTGTGAAAGGTATATGGACAATTTCTTCTAGAATGCAACAAGCAAACATGCGAGAGAGCTCCCCCTCTCTAAAAAACCAACAAGGGTGCAAGGAAACAAATACGAAAGGGAGGGACTCATAACTTGCACCAATACCAATGTCGTGAGACAATATTAGATAAATGAAGATACCTCCGTAAGATAGCGTAGCCCACAATAGCCAACCACAAGAACATCACATAGATGCCACAACACACTATCTTACCAATATAGTAGCATTCAAAAACGAGGTCCACGAACAAATAAATAACGGAGGTCCACAAGCATACCTAACGGAGGAAAGCATTGGATGCTAGTTAGGCGGTTCTAATTAACTTCTAGGAAATGAGCTTGTAAAAGGGAGCAACGGTATAGAAGGTCTACAAGAATGTGGCTACCAGTAGAATAACAGTAGCGCCGAGGGAAATGAACAGCCAAATACATGGAGAAATCAATATCCTTTCAATCTTCCCCTTTTTGGGGTTTGATGACAAACCCACAAGATTTGTATAAAAGATATCAACATGGAAAAGCCATATGAAAGAGAGAAATAAGAAGCTCCCCCTAGATGTGTGCAAGGTATATGGACAATTTTTTCTAGAATGCAACAAGCACACATGCGAGGGAGCTCCCCCTCTCTAAACAAACCAATAAGGGTGCAAGGAAAGAAATACGAAAGAGAGGGACTCATAACTTGCACCAATACCAATGTGGTGAGACAATATTAGATAAACGAAGATACCTCCGTCAGATAGCTTAGCCCACAATAGCCAACCAGTAGAACATCACATAGATGCCACAACATATAATCTCACCAATATAGTAGCATACATAAACGAGGTCCAGGGACAAATAAATAACAGAGGTCCACAAGCATATATAACGTAGAAAAGCATTGGATGCTAGTTAGGCGGTTCTAATTAACTTCTAGGGAATGAGCTTGTAAAAGGTAGCAACGATATAGAAGGTCTACAAGAGTGTGGTTACCAGTACAATAACAGTAGCGACGAGGGAAATGAACACCGAAATACATGGATAAAACAATATCCTTTCAATCCTCCCCTTTTTGGGGTTTGATGACAAACCCACAAGATTTGCATAAAAGATATCAACAAGGAAAAGCCTTATGAAAGAGAGAAATAAGAAGCTCCCCCTAGATGTGTGCAAGGTATATGGACATTTATTTCTAGAATGCAACAAGCACACTTGTGAGAGAGCTCCCCCTCTCTAAACAAACCAACAAGGGTGCAAGGAAAGAAATACGAAAGAGAGGGACTCATAACTTGCACCAATACCAATGTGGTGAGACAATATTACATAAACGAAGATACCTCCGTAAGATAGCTTAGTCCACAATAGCCAACCACTAGAACATCACATAGATGCCACAACACATAATCTCACCAATATAGTAGCATACATAAACGAGGTCCACGGACAAATAAATAACGGAGGTCCACAAGCATACATAATGGAAGAAAGCATTGGATGCTAGTATGTGGTTCTAATTAACTTCTAGGATATGAGCTTGTAAAAGGGAGCAACGGTTATAGAAGGTCTACAAGGGTGTGGCTACCAGTAGAATAAAAGTAGCGATGAGGGAAATGAACACCCAAATACATGGAGAAATTAATATCCTTTCAATCTTCCCCTTTTTGTTGTTTGATGACAAACCCACAAGATTTGCATAAAAGATATCAACAAGGAAAAGCCTTATGAAAGAGGGAAGTAAGAAGCTCCCCCTAGATGTGTGCAAGGTATATGGACAATTTATTCTGGAATGCAACAAGCAAACATGCGACAGAGCTCCCCCTCTCTAAAAAAACGAACAAGGGTGCAAGGAAAGAAATACGAAAGAGAGGGACTCATAACTTGCACCAATACCAATGTGCTGAGACAATATTAGATAAATGAAGATACCTCCGTAAGATCGGTTAGCCCACAATAGCCAACCACTAGAACATCACATAGATGCCACAACATATAATCTCACCAATATAGTAGCATACATAAACGAGGTCCACGGAAAATAAATAACGGAGGTCCACAAGCATACATAACGGAAGAAAGCATTGGATGCTAGTTAGGCGGTTCTAATTAACTTCTAGGAAATGAGCTTGTAAAAGGTAGCAACGATATAGAAGGTCTACAAGAGTGTGGCTACCAGTAGAATAACAGTAGCGACAAGGGAAATGAACACCCAAATACATGGAGAAATCAATATCCTTTCAATCTTCCCCTTTTTGGGGTTTGATGACAAACCCACAAGATTTGCATAAAAGATATCAACAAGGAAAATCCTTATGAAAGAGAGAAATAAGAAGTTCCCCCTAGATGTGTGCAAGGTATACGGACATTTTTTTCTAAAATGCAACAAGCACACATGCGAGAGAGCTCCCCCTCTCTAAACAACCCAACAAGGGTGCAAGGAAAGAAATACGAAAGAGAGGGACTCATAACTTGCACCAATACCAATGTGGTGAGACAATATTAGATAAACGAAGATACCTCTGTCAGATTGCTTAGCCCACAATAGCCAACCACTAGAACATCACATAGATGGCACAACACATAATCTCACCAATATAGTAGCATACATAAACGAGGTCCACGGACAAATAAATAATGGAGGTCCACAAGCATACATAATGGAGGAAAGCATTGGATGCTAGTAGGCGGTTCTAATTAACTTATAGGATATGATCTTGTAAAAGGGAGCAACGGTATAGAAGGTCTACAAGACTGTGGCTACTAGTAGAATAACAGTAGCGACGAGGGAAATGAACACCCAAATACATGGAGAAATCAATATCCTTTCAATTTTCCCCTTTTTGGTGTTTGATGACAAACCCACAAGATTTGCATAAAAGATATCAACAAGGAAAAGCCTAATGAAAGAGAGAAATAAGAAGCTCCCCCTAGATGTGTGAAAGGTATATGGACAATTTCTTCTGGAATGCAACAACCACACATGCGAGAGAGCTCCCCCTCTCTAAACAAACCAACAACGGTGCAAGGAAATAAATACGAAAGAGAGGGACACATAACTTGAACCAATACCAATGTGGTGAGACAATATTAGATAAACGAAGATACCTCCGTAAGATAGCTTAGCCCACAATAGCCAACCAGTAGAACATAACATAGATGCCACAACACATAATCTCACCAATATAGTAGCATACATAAACAAGGTCGACGGACAAATAAATAACGGCGGTCCACAAGCATACATAACGGAGGAAATCATTGGATGCTAGTTAGGCGGTTCTAATTAACTTCTAGGAAATGAGCTTGTAAAAGGGTGCAACGGTATAGAGGGTCTAAAAGAGTGTGCCTACCAGTAGAATAACAGTAGCGACGAAGGAAATGAACACCCAAATACATGGAGAAATTAATATCATTTCAATCATCCCCTTTTTGGTGTTTGATGACAAACCCACAAGATTTGCATAAAAGATATCAACAAGGAAAAGCCTTATGAAAGAGAGAAATAGGAAGCTCCCCCTAGATGTGTGCAAGGTATATGGACAATTTTTTCTAGAATGCAACAAGCACACATGCGAGAGAGCTCCCCCTCTCTAAACAAACCAACAAGGGTGCAAGGAAAGAAATACGAAAGAGAGGGACTCATAACTTGCACCAATACCAATGTGGTGAGACAATATTAGATAAACGAAGATACCTCCGTCAGATAGCTTAGCCCACAATAGCCAACCAGTAGAACATAACATAGATGCCACAACACATAATCTCACCAATATAGTAGCATACATAAACGAGGTCCACGGACAAATAAATAACAGAGGACCACAAGCATATATAACGGAGGAAAGCATTGGATGCTAGTTAGGCGGTTCTAATTAACTTCTAGGGAATGAGCTTGTAAAAGGTAGCAACGATATAGAAGTTCTACAAGAGTGTGGTTACCAGTACAATAACAGTAGCGACGGGGGAAATGAACACCCAAATACATGGATAAATCAATATCCTTTCAATCTTCCCCTTTTTGGTGTTTGATGACAAACCCACAAGATTTGCATAAAAGATATCAACAAGGAAAAGCCTTATGAAAGAGAGAAATAAGAAGCTCCCCTAGATGTGTGCAAGGTATGTGGTCAATTTCTTCTAGAATGCAACAAGCACACATGCGAGAAAGCTCCCCCTCTCTAAACAAACCTACAATGGTGCATGGAAAGAAATACGAAAGAGAGGGACTCATAACTTACACCAATACCAATGTGGTGAGACAATATTAGATAAATGAAGATACCTCCGTAAGATAGCTTAGCCCACAATAGCAAACCACTAGAACATCACATCGATGCCACAACATATAATCTCACCAATATAGTAGCATACATAAACGAGGTCGACGGACAAATAAATAACGGAGGTCCACAAGAATACATAACGGAGGAAAGCATTGGATGCTATTTAGGCGGTTCTAATTAACTTCTAGGAAATGAGCTTGTAAAAGGGTGCAACGGTATAGAAGGTCTACAAGAGTGTGGCTACCAGTAGAATAATGGTAGCGACAAGGGAAATGAACACCCAAATACATGGAGAAATATCATTTCAATCTTCCCCTTTTTGGTGTTTGAGGACAATCCCACATGATTTGCATAAAAGATATCAACAAGGAAAAGCCTTATGAAAGAGAGAAATAAGAAGCTCCCCCTAGATGTGTGCAAGGTATATGGACAATTGCTTCTAGAATGCAACAAGCACACATTTGAGAGAGCTCCCCGTCTCTAAACAAACCAACAAGGGTGCAAGGAAAGAAATACGAAAGAGAGGGACTCATAACTTGCACCAATACCAATGTGGTGAGACAATATTAGATAAACGAAGATACCTCCGTAAGATAGCTTAGGCCACAATAGCCAACCACTAGAATAGCACATAGATGCCACAACACATAATCACCAATATAGTAGCATACATAAACTAGGCCCACAGACAAATAAATAACGAAGGTCCATAAGCATACATAATGGAGGTAAGCATTGGATGCTAGTTAGGCGGTTCTAATTAACTTCTAGGATATGAGGTTGTAAAAGGGAGCAACGGTATAGAAGGTCTACAAGAGTGTGGCTACCACTAGAATAACAGTATCGACGAGGGAAATGAACACACAAATACATGGAGAAATCAATATCCTTTCAATCTTCACCTTTTTGGTGTTTGATGACAAACCCACAAGATTTGCATAAAAGATATCAACAAGGAAAAGCCTTATGAAAGAGAGAAATAAGAAGCTCCCCCTAGATGTGTGCAAGGTATATGGACAATTGCTTCTAGAATGCAACAAGCACACATGCGAGAGAGCTCCCCCTCTCTAAACAAACCAACAAGGGTGCAACGAATGAAATACGAAAGAGAGGGACTCATAACTTGCACCAATACCAATGTGGTGAGACAATATTAGATAAACAAAGATACCTCCATAAGATAGCTTAACCCACATGGCATGGGTATACCCTACAGGTACTCGAGCTTGGTATATACGGTCCAAATACGTACAGGCCCTCGGTGTCGCCAAGGCCCGGATGAAAGGACTCGAGTGACTTGCGGACTCTCTATTGCTTGAAGAACAAGAAGAAACTAAAGATAGAAAGTTTGAAGGGGAAAACCCTAACTTGTAACCGACTCGACCTGCTACCCGAGACCTAGCCTATCTATATAAAGGCTAGGAGGGGGCGGTGAGGAGGACACACGCAACCCTAGTTTCCACAACCCTCGCCAGATTGCATCTGCGCACCATTGTAACTTTTGACTCCTTCGATAATTCCACGAGCAGACCCTAGTCTCCAGCACTCCCTTCTTCTCCAAAACCCAAGTCCATAACAATGGGCATTGATGAGTTAAACCCTCGTCAATTGGCGTCGTCTGTGGGAATTGGGAGTGCTGATGTTGCGGCTTCTTCGGCCCCATCAACTGCGATCTACAACTCCGCAACAGCGGACATTCGCCAGCTCTTCGGCGCCTTCGACTTCACCGTCCACACGCCGGCCACCCGCCCAGCCTTCGAGTCTGTGGGCGACGGAATCAGCCTGGCGATCGGGAGCTTCTACTTCCAAGTTGGTCAGATGGGCATGCTTCGCATGCCTGATCAGCCGACAACACCGGCGATTGCCCCGCCATCATGGTTCCCTCCATCGATCGGCACCCTCAGCGAGGTTAACGCCCCGGTGGCAGTCGAGAATATGATCAGCGACAGCAGTCGCGATTCCGATCTGAGCGATCTGGCCACTGAAGATGGAACCTACGGTTCCGGATCTGAAAGTTGTGGAAGCAACAGATTCCCCAATCACTTCATGTGCACTGTCATCAACGTAGGCGACACCTCCGCCAATCGCGACAACGGTGGTAACACCGGTAACGACACCGATCCACCCAATGCCGGCAACGGTGGCCAAGGCGGTAATGGCGGCAAACGCACTCCCGTCAACAACGGAGGAGCAGTCGAACCTCCCAGCATAATCAATGAGCAAACCGGCGAACGCGTCGTAATCAAGCTCAATGAGCAAGAGTGGGATCGCTGCCGCGAAGCCCTACGGGGCACACCTCTACCCTTTGGGTCCCCGCAGGAACTGCTGATGGGCTATCACTGGTTGCTGAAGGAAGAATTCAAGCACCAACTGCAAAGAATCGCGCAACTTGAGGCGCGTAAAAAGGCAGCGGACGAATCGAGCCTTCGTCGTGCTGGGCTCTCCTCCTACGGAGGATCCTTCTCAAGAGGCAACGAATACCTCGCCAAGAAGAGGCAGTCGCGGATGGCTCACCTAACCGAACAAGGGCGCATAGAAGCCGCGGAAGTCCTCGACTTCGGCTCTGTGATAGTCGACACGAGAGGAAACGTGGTTCCCAGGACGCCGCAGGCTGCTGTGACGGCAGCCACCATGTACCTCCTCAAAAACCAGCCGCCAGCTAGAGATCCCCGAACTGCCATGCACCGATCTATGATCACGGCTTTGGGGTTAATCGAGGCCGCCCTCGACAAGGAGCCAGTACCAGACCCAAAAAAGAACAAAACGCTAGCAAAGTGCCACTCCTCGCCCTCATCCAGCGATGACAGTCACGACCTGTCTCAATGCCGCCGCTCACGGCAACACGACCGTGACTACGATGCGCGCGACGACCTCACGCAACACAAGATCGACAAATCAAGGGCACGACGTGCTCGGTCGACTGACACGGAAGAAGAAGATGGGGAGCTCTGCGGCGCCACATGCTTCAGCAGATCCATTAGGCAGAACTGAATTCTTAAAGGGTTTAAACTCCTGTCGGAGAACCCGAAATTCGACGGTCTACAGGACCCCAAGATCTGGCTGGAGGATCACAACTCCTCCGTCAGACTCCACGGAGGCAGTCGAAGCACTACCATGCAATGCTTGCAGCTATAGCTGCAGGGCGTCGCCCGAGCATGGCTCAATAACCTCCCACGCGGATCCATTCGTAGTTAGGATGAGCTGGTTTACAGCTTCTTGCACAACTTTAAGGGCACGTACAAGCGGCCCACATCAATCGAAGAGCTGAGATGCTGCCAGCAAAGATCTGGCGAATCGCTGCGCTCCTACATCCAAAGGTGGTCCATCATCAAGAACTCCGCGGAGAACATCTCGGAAGACCGTGCGATTGATGCATTCAACGGTGGTGTCCGCCGCCTAGAGCTCAGGGAGGAGCTGGGCCGCTCAAAGCCCCAGACCATCGACCACCTGATGGAAATCGCGAATCGGTGGGCCGATGGAGAAGATTCGGTGAAGAATCGTGCTCACTCCGACGAGGAGGCGGACTCGAACGCAGACACGACCGCTGAGGCAAGCACCGCATGTGCATCTACGATGATCGCGACGATGTCAACATGGTCGCAGCCGGCTACGCCGATAGACGCGACGATAACCGCAACAGTGGATACCGTAGAGGCGGATACCGCGACTCCGGGAAAACCACGCAGGTATGGCAACACCGCACTCGCGATGAGGCACCGGCGACCTCCATCGAGGACAAGCTGTCCGGGCCATGCACGGTACACTTCTACATCGACAAGCATGATGGCAAGAGAAAGTCAGCCACCTCCTCAAAGTCTGCCGCGAGTTCCTCAAGCTACACCAGGGATTGGTGCGGATGAACCGCAATGCAGTCGAAAGAGGCTACGGAGCCGCTCCAGGCGCCGTGGCACATGGCGCACCACCACCACCACCTGGGCCACCCCCGAACGGAGTCGCACCGGACCAGCACCACGGGGGCGAACCATACCCACGGGCCATGGGTACCATGATGATCCAAAAGGGGCGCCCCTCCAACAGGGTGCAGAAGGCCATCACTCGCCAAGTCAACTTGGCCATGCACTCGCCACCATCCACCACTGAGTACCTCAGTGGCAGCGAGTCGTGCATCACCTTCGACAAACGCGACCACCCGCCTCAGATACCTCGCCCAGGTCATTGTCCCCTTGTACTCGAGGCGCAAATTGGAGGTTTCGACATGAGTCGCGTCTTCATGGATGGCGGAAGTGGCATCAACCTCATATTCCCGAGTACCTTTCGAGCAATGAGGATCCCTCTAACCTGCCTGGAGGCATCAGACACAACGTTCCACGGCATCGTCCTAGGGAAAGGCATATATCCCCTGGGCAAAATCAACCTCGACGTCATCTTCGGCATGCCGAAGAACTTCTGGCGCGAGCGCATCGACTTCGAGGTCGTCGACTGGCCCTCACAATACCACTGCATCCTTGGGCGCGTCGCATTCGCTAGGTTCATGGCAGTGCCCCACTACGCCTACCTGCAGATGAAAATGCCAGGTCCCAACGGCGTTATAACGATCAACAGGAGCTTTGAGCGATCTGACAGTTCCGACAGGGAATTCAACAGAATCTCCCAGTCCTTTGGCATGCAGGAGGAACTCGCAAGACTGAAAGAGACGACAGACAACAGTCTGCCTCCCATGAGTAGGCCAGGCTCACCTGACCTCTCCTTTGACTCATTTGTGCACACAAAGAAGGTGCAGGTCCATCCATCGGATCCCACCAAGACGGCCCTCATCGCCAACAACTTGAGTCCCGCATAGGAACTCGCGCTCGTCGAATTCCTCCGTGAGCACTGGGAAATTTTTGCCTGGTGTCCTGCGGACATGCCAGGAGTTCCCAAGGAATTCGCCGAGCACGCACTCAACGTCAACCCCGACGCAAGGCCAGTCAAGCAAACAATCAGGCGACTATCTGAGCCATACGCGAGATCAAGGAAAGCACTTGGCTCGCCAATACAGTGTTGGTACCAAAAAAGGACACGGATATCCTACGGATGTGCGTGGACTTCACTTCTTTAAACAAGCACTGCCCAAAAGTTCACTTCCCGCTGCCACGAATCGACCAGATCATCGACTCCACCGCTGGATGCGAGCGCCTCTGCTTCCTCGACGCCTACTCAGGCTATAATCAAATTCGAATGAAGGAGGAAGACCAGGAGAAAACAACATTTACAACGCCCTTTGGTGTGTTCTGCTACAACACAATGCCCTTCGGGCTAAAAAACGCGGGAGCCACCTACCAGCGGTGCATGCAGGCTTGCCTCAAGGAACAACTAGGTCGCAACATCCAAGTCTATGTCGACGACATCGTAATCAAGACCAAGGAGGAAGCCTCTCTAATCGGCGATTTGCGCGAAACCTTCGCCAACCTCGATCGCTACCGGATCAAGCTCAATCCGGACAAATGCGCCTTCGGCGTACCACCTGGGCAGCTACTCGGAAATCTCATCTCCACGAGGGGAATCGAGGCGAACCCGAAGAAGATAAAAGCCATACTGGCCATGGAGAAGCCCAAGAACATAAGAGGCATCCAGCAACTTGCCGGACGAATCGCGGCCCTCAGTCGATTTATCAGTCGGATGGGTGAAAAGGCACTACCCTTCTGCCAGCTCCTCTGCAAAGCTGAAAAATTCGAGTGGACCAATGAAGCGCAAGAAGCATTCGAAGATCTCAAGCGCCTGCTATCCACTTCGCCAGTACTAGTGACTCCACGAGAAAGGGAACCACTGTTGCTGTACATCTCCGCCACCAGCCAGGTGGTCAGCACAGTGCTCATCATTGAACGAGCTGAGGAAAACAAGGTCCACGGCGTACAGCGCCCGGTATACTACCTCATCGAGGTCCTCACGCCAACAAAACAGTGGTACCCGCACTACCAGAAGCTGGCGTACGGCATCTTTATGACCACCTGGCGACTGCGCCACTACTTCCAGGAACACCCAATCGTGGTAGTCAACGACGCCCCATTGGGACATATCCTCAATAACCCCGACGCCACGGGGCGAGTCGCGCTTTGGGGAATAGAGCTGTCTCCACGAGACATCACATACGAAAAACGCGACGCAATCAAGTCGCAAGTGCTCCCTGACTCTCTCGTTCACTGGATGGAGAACTAGCTCCCGGACAAGCCAGATATGTCCTACCTCTGGACAATGCACTTCGATGGGTCCAAGCAGAAAGACGGAGCAGGCGCAGGTGTCATACTGACATCACCTCAAGGGGACAAGCTGAAGTATATCCTGCGAATGCAGTTCACAGCCTCAAACAACGAGGCTGAATACGAGGCCCTGTTGCACGGTATGAGGATGGAAAAAGCTTGCGGCGCCAAGAGCCTCATCATATATGGCGAATCCAAGTTGGTCGTCAACCAAACAATGCACGAGTGCGACGCACTGAACGACAACATGATCGCGTATGGCGACCTCTACGATACACTCGAAGGAGACTTCGATGGTTGCGAGTTGTGACACGTAGGTCACGAAAGCAACGAGGAGGCGGACGCACTCGCCAACATAGGCTCTACGTGCGCCCCCATACCACCTGGGGTATTTCTCGAGCGCATATGCGAACGCTCCATCAAGCCAAAGGCCGCAGAGAAGAAAACAAGCGCAGCAACGGACTCGGGGGCTAAGCCACCCAATGAGCCAATGGCACTCGATGACTTGGAGCTGGACACAGGACTCGAGGGACCAATGAGCATCATGATGATCGAGCAATCTTGGACGCAGCCGTACATTACGTACCTCCTCAGCAAGAGACTACCGGAGGACCAGACAGATGCACGGCACATTGCGCGGCGCTCCAAGGCATTAGCTGTTATCAACGGCGTACTATATAAAAGCAGCATCACAGGAGTGCTACAACGATGCGTCTCCATGGCCGATGGAAGAGCAGTTCTCCTCGACATCCATGAAGGGACCTGCTGGCACCACACCGGCAGTTGCGCCCTTGTTGCCAAAGCTCTACAAGCTGGATTTTACTGGCCCACGGCCATGCGCGACGCCAAGGACATAGTCCAAAAATGCAATGCTTGCCAGCGATTCGTGGACAAGCCACACGCACCAGGCACAGAGCTATGGCCTATTCCATTGGCCTGGCCCTTCGGCCTGTGGGTCAAAGCTCAAATCGCCAGCATCTGTGGATGAACCCACACATGGATCAAAACTTCAGCGCCACCAACAAAAACATTAGATGCAGAGAAGGACAACAATATCCACAAGCAAAGGTACCTGAGAGATCCTTGGCGACTGAGAACAGTTGTTCTTCGAACAACTTTTCCCTGGCCGCAAGGGAGGCACGCAGATCCTCTTCATGCTTCCGCGCCTCGTCACGCACTGCGATTGCCTCGTCGCGACCCTTCACAGTCGCGGCCAGTGTCTTCTCCAAGGTGGCGGCATCACGCAACAATGCATTATGCTCAGCTACACGGCAATCGAAAGTTGATTATCAGTCGACTACACCAAAAAGAGAAGACAAAGAAGAATAAGTGTAGAACACTCACTTTCAACCACGCGGTGACGCGTCTCTAGCATTGCATGCTGGCGGCCCATCGCCATCACTTGCTCTGCCAAGTGCACGGCTTCCTTTACAAGGAGATGTCGCACAACCAAGGAATCAACAGAGGCAACAGATAACGTCGACTAAAGCACTACAAAAGGAGGAAACAACTAGACTTACATGGTCCTCCAATGACTCCGAAGATGTTTGTTGTGCCGTCATCCGGGCAACCATTCGATGCTCCCCTACGTGAGGAGAGCTCGAAGAATTGTGCCCGGAGTGGGCCGCCACCGAAGGGGAAGGAGCGCGCTCGACCTCTTCCTTGGCCCTTGAGGTTGCGACTCCTGATTCCTTCAAAAACTCGACGTCGCCAGAAGATGACGACGCCTCTTGACTACAAGACAAAATCCACATTGAGAAAGGGCAAACTCCAGGGCAAAGCCAACTAAAAGAAAACAGAGAAGAACAAATGAACTCGAAAACTTACCAGTCGAACTTGTCAAAATCAAACGTGGCCTCCAGCGACTCCGACGAAGACTCCTTAGGCAATCGCATCTTTTTGCGGGAAGACGGTGCTACAGCTCTCACAGGAACGGCGGGAATTGGCGACTCCACGCCAACAGTTGTGCCTTCTGGAGTCGAAGGAGATGACGCGTTGGAATCCTCGTTGCGCGAACGCTTGCGAGTGTCCGGACTCTCGGACTCGGGGGCTTCTTCCTCCACATCAGAAGGGACAGTCGACTCAGACTCATCCTCTTCCAAAGCTTCGCGAGGAATAACCCCCTCAGGGAGAGGAGGCATACAAGCCGACACCGCCCAATCCTACATACAGACAACAAAAATCAACAAAAATCAAGTAAGCAACAGAAAAGCAATCGACAAAATAAGCTAATGCGTAGGACAACTATACCTCAGGAGGAGGATTCGAAGCATCAAAGGGAGGAACAACTGGCTCACTAGGAAGCACATCCTTGGCAGTGTACTTCATGACCAGTCGAACTCTCTTGTCCACCTCACTCGCGGACATGCCATCGGCAGAAACGCGAGTGGCATCATCAGCGCCAGCCCATTGAAACATTGGGTGGACTTTGGCATGCAGGGGCTGGACGCGACGGCGCAGCCAGGTTCGGGTAAGGGCGCAGCCTCCCTCTTCTGCGCCTATGCGACTCTCGAGGTCGCAGAC
Organism: Avena eriantha; assembly: GCA_910589775.1. Classification (NCBI taxonomy): domain Eukaryota; kingdom Viridiplantae; phylum Streptophyta; class Magnoliopsida; order Poales; family Poaceae; genus Avena; species Avena eriantha. Next base: position 422,283,793 of record OU342740.1, read on the forward strand.
GCGTTGATACAGCACGTCTACTTCCGCGAGTTCGCCAGGCATAACGACGTTCTTCCAGGAACGCATCTTCTTGCAGGGAGTCGCGGGATCGAAGGGCGCGAGTCCAAAGTGCTCATCTTTGGACTTCTGATCGCGGACATAGAACCATTTGTCCCTCCATCCCTGGATAGACTTGGTGAGCTTGATGTCGAAGTAGGTGGTGGATGGGTCGACGTGGATTCCGCAACCACCTATGTCATAAACTAAAGAGCCAGATGCGGACTGACGCTTCAATTTAAATATGCGCTTGAAAAGACCAAAGTGTGGCTCGATTCCGAGCCAGCACTCGCAAAGAGTGATGAAGCAGGTGATGTGGAGGATCGAATTTGGGGACAGCTGATGGAGCTGGAGCCCGTAGATACAAAGAAGACCCCTAAGAAAGGGGTGGAGAGGCAAGGAAAGACCGCGAATGACGAATGCAAGAAACATCACTCGAAAACCAGCGGGAGGAGCAGGAATGGTCTCACCGTTGGGGACGCGCGCATCGGCGACTGCTGCGGAGATAACTCCGTCTTGGTGAAGAAGACGGAGATCCGACGCCTTGATGATGGAAGGGCGCCATGCACCATTTGTCACGCGGGTGCCCGCGACCTTCTTCTTCCGGCCGGCGGCGGCCCTGGTGCCCGCAGCAGCGGAGTCACCCTTCTTCTTCGCCGCGGCGACGGTGGCCGCGGAATTAGCAACAGCGCCTCCTTTCTTCTTCACCATTGAATGGCGGCGATGCGAGCGCAGAAAATAGCTCGGAAACGAGCGGAGGTGGTCCAGCGTTGTGGAGGAAACGAGCGCAAGAAAAAGCAGAAGAGCAGCAGCAATGGCGATGGCAGCAAGGAAGAAAGAGCGCAGATGGGAAATTACCGCCGTAGCATCACTACTTAACCCCTAGAAGATGCAATCCAACGGCTCAGAAAAACCCTACTGGACGCGTGGCACACATCGTGTTGGACACGTGGAGAAGGGGAAGCGCGAACCGTCCCTCCACTACTCCCATTACGCGCGGAAATCGAGGAGGTGCAGTTAAAATAAAGATTACGCACGCCCAGTCAAATCAAAGTCAGGAAGTGGGACCCACCGTTCGTCACGTCCCGTCAAACTCGCTCACGCGGGCAACTGAGGTCATACAAGCGTCAACACTGACATCATCAAAGCTACGCAGTGGAAAAATTCGACTACTTTAGTCCTTGCTGGAGTCTTCGACTCCACCAAGCACTCGGGGGCTACTCCCATAGGGAGCGCTGGCCGCGCACCCTACGATTTTGTTTTCTTTTTGCAGGAACAAGGACAATCAAAAGCAAACCCAAAACCATTCGAAATACAATTCGACTATGGACATGGGTTACTCCCATAGGGAGCGCTGGCAGCGCACCCTACAATTTTCTTTTCTTTTTGCAGGAACAAGGACAATCAAAAGCAAACCCAAAACCATTCGAAATACAATTCGACTATGGACATGGGTTACTCCATAGGGAGCGGTGGAAAATTTTGACTGAAACAAGCAACCAAAAGACGACGGCAGTCGCAAATGTTATTTAGTCCCTGCCTGAGTCTTCGACTCAACTAGGCACTCGGGGGCTACTCCCATAGGGAGCGCTGGTCGCGCACCCTATGATTATTTGCACAGAAAACTGTGTGTTGATAACGTCCGCACTCGCAGATCATGGCGACACCGCCTCATAGTTTTTCCCTACAAAGAGACTACGTCTCCTGGGTCGCCCGAATCGTCTCCGCGATGATAAAATTCGGATGCCGCACTTACAGCGTGAAGGTAAGAACTAAATAAGGCCTGGCAACGCATTTAGCTGCACACTACCAGAAATGTATCCGTGCCTACAGGTACGATGAACATGCCTTGACGGACGCGTCGAGTGCTCACACCCATATAACTGGAATTCGACTCCTGTAAGACCTCCGCGGCCTGAGTCGAATTACACCAGCACTTTTCCGGATTCGAGTCCTGGGACTCGAGTTCGAGTAGATTACGTTGTTTCACCCTAAGGTGGTTAACTGATACCGGCACTTCGGTTATATCAGGCACGTATATCAACAATCCCTATGGCACAAATAAAAGCAGTCGAAATGTACTCAATCAAGCACTCGAAGACTTCAAAAGTCCCCAGTCGAATCTGCGATTCCACTGGACACTCGGGGGCTACTGACATGGGTATACCCTACAGGTACTCGAGCTTGGTATATATGGTCGAAATACGTGCATGCCCACGGTGTCGCCAAGGCCCGGATGAAAGGACTCGAGTGACTTACGGACTCTCTATTGCTTGAAGAACAAGAAGAAGCTAAAGATAGAAAGTTTGAAGGGGAAAACCCTAACTTGTAACCGACTCGACCTGCTACCCGAGACCTAGCCTATCTATATAATGGATAGGAGGGGGCGGGGAGGAGGACACAAGCAACCCTAGTTTCCACAACCCTCGCCAGATTGCATCTGCGCACCATTGTAACTTTCAACTCCTTCGATAATTCCACGAGCAGACAAGCAGGAGTAGGGACCTCTACGAGGCCTGAACCTGGGTAAATCCTTTGTCCCATGTGTGCTTGTTTGCTAGCCAATAGATGTCTCCAACGCTCCCTCCTTCTCCAAAACCCAAGTCCATAACAATGGGCATTGATGAGTTAAACCCTCGTCACCACAATAGCCAACCACTAGAACATCACATAGATGCCACAACACATAATCTCACCAATATAGTAGCATACATAAACGAGGTCGACGGACAAATAAATAACAGAGGTCCACAAGCATATATAAAGGAGGAAAGCATTAGATGCTAGTTAGGCGGTTCTAATTAACTTCTAGGAAATCAGCTTGTAAAAGGGTGCAACGGTATAGAAGGTCTACAAGAGTGTGGCTACCAGTAGAATAACAGTATCGATGAGTGAAATGAACACACAAATACATGGAGAAATCAATATCCTTTCAATCTTCCCCTTTTTGGTGTTTGATGAAAAACCCACAAGATTTGCATAAAAGATATCAACAAGGAAAAACCTTATGAAAGAGAGAAATAAGAAGCTCCCCCTAGATGTGTGCAAGGTATATGGACAATTGCTTCTAGCATGCAACAAGCACACATGCGAGAGAGCTCCCCTTCTCTAAACAAACCAACTAGGGTGCAAGGAAAGAAATACGAAAGAGAGGGACTCATAACTTGCACCAATACCAATGTGGTGAGACAATATTAGATAAAGGAAGATACCTCCGTAAGGCAGCTTAGCCCACAATAGCCAACCACTAGAACATCACATAGATGCCACAACACATAATCTCAAAAATATAGTAGCATACACAAACGAGCTCCACAGACAAATAAATAACGGAGGTCCACAAGCATACATAACAGAGGAAAGCATTAGATGCTAGTTAGGCGGTTCTAATTAACTTCTAGGATATGAGCTTGTAAAAGGGAGCAACGGTATAGAAGGTCTACAAGAGTGTGGCTACCAGTAGAATAACAGTATCGATGAGGGAAATGAACACCCAAATACATGGAGAAATCAATATCCTTTCAATCTTCCCCTTTTTGGTGTTTGATGACAAACCCACAAGATTTGCATAAAAGATATCAACAAGGAAAAGCCTTATGAAAGAGATAAATAAGAAGCTGCCCCTAGATGTGTGCAAGGTATATGGATAATTGCTTCTAGAATGCAACAAGCACACATGCGAGAGAGCTCCCCCTCTCTAAACAAACCAACAAGGGTGCAAGGAAAGAAATACGAAAGAGAGGGACTCATAACTTGCACCAATACCAATGTGGTGAGACAATATTAGATAAATGAAGATACCTCTATAAGATAGCTAAGCCCACAATAGCCAACCACTAGAACATCACATAGATGCCACAACACATAATCTCACCAATATAGTAGCATACATAAACGAGGTCCACAGACAAATAAATAACGGAAGTCCACAAGCATACATAACGGAGGAAAGCATTGGATGCTAGTTAGGCGGTTCTAATTAATTTCTAGGATATGAGCTTGTAAATGGGAGCAACGGTATAGAAGGTCTACAAGAGTGTGGCTACCAATAGAATAACAGTAGCAATGAGGGAAATGAACACCCAGATACATGCAGAAATCAATATACTTTCAATCTTCCCCTTTTTGGTGTTTGATGACAAACCCACAAGATTTGCGTGAAAGATATCAACAAGGTAAAGCCTTATGAAAGAGAGAAATAAGAAGCTCCCCCTAGATGTGTGCAAGGTATATGGACAATTGCTTCTAGAATGCAACATGCACACATGCGAGAGAGCTCCCCCTCTCTAAACAAACCAACAAGGGTGCAAGGAAAGAAATACGAAAGAGAGGGACTCATAACTTGCACCAATACCAATGTGGTGAGACAATATTAGATAAACGAAGATACCTCCATAAGATAGCTTAGCCCACAATAGCCAACCACTAGAACATAACATAGATGCCACGATACATAATCTCACCAATATAGTAGCATACATAAACGAGGTCCACAGACAAATAAATAACGGAGGTCCACAAGCATACATAATGGAGGAAAGCATTGGATGCTAGTTAGGCGGTTCTAATTAACTTCTAGGATATGAGCTTGTAAGAGGGAGCAACGGTATAGAAGGTCTACAAGAGTGTGGCTACCAGTAGAATAACAGTATCGATGAGTGAAATGAACACACAAATACATGGAGAAATCAATATCCTTTCAATCTTCCCCTTTTTGGTGTTTGATGACAAACCCACAAGATTTGCATAAATGATATCAACAAGGAAAAACCTTATGAAAGAGAGAAATAAGAAGCTCCCCCTAGATGTGTGCAAGGTATATGGACAATTGCTTCTAGCATGCAACAAGCACACATGCGAGAGAGCTCCCCCTCTCTAAACAAACCAACTAGGGTGCAAGGAAAGAAATACGAAAGAGAGGGACTCATAACTTGCACCAATACCAATGTGGTGAGACAATATTAGATAAACGAAAATACCTCCATAAGATATCTTAGCCCACAATAGCCAACCACTAGAAAATCACATAGATGCCACAACACATAATCTCACCAATATAGTAGCATACATAAACGAGGTCCACAGACAAATAAATAACGGATGTCCACAAGTATACATAATGGAGGAAAGCATTGGATGCTAGTTAGGCGCTTCTAATTAACTTCTAGGATATGAGCTTGTAAAAGGGAGCAATGGTATAGAAGGTCTAAAAGAGTGTGGCTACCAGTAGAATAACAGTAGCGACGAGGGAAATGAACACCTAAATACATGGAGTAATCAATATCCTTTCAATCTTCCCCTTTTTGGTGTTTGATGACAAGCCCACAAGATTTGCATAAAAGATATCAACAAGGAAAAGCCATATGAAAAAGAGAAATAAGAAGCTCCCCCTAGATGTGTGCAAGGTATGTGGACAATTGCTTCTAGAATGCAACAAGCACACCTGCGAGAGAGCTCCCTCTCTCTAAACAAACTAACAAGGGTGCAAGGAAAGAAATACGAAAGAGAGGGACGCATAACTTGCACCAATACCAATGTGGTGAGACAATATTAGATAAACAAAGATACCGCCGTAACATAGCTTAGCCCACAATAGACAACCACTAGAATATCACATAGATGCCACAACACATAATCTCAGCAATATAGTAGAATACATAGACAAGGTCCACAGACAAATAAATAACGGAGGTCCACAAGCATACATAATGGAGGAAAGCATTGGATGCTAGTTAGGCGGTTCTAATTAACTTCTAGGATATGAGCTTGTAAAAGGGAGTAACTGTATAGAAGGTCTACAAGAGTGTGGCCACCAGGATAATAACAATAGCGACGAGGGAAATGAACACCCAAATACACGGGGAAATCAATATCCTTTCAATCTTCCCCTTTTGGTGTTTGATGACAAACCCACAAGATTTGCATAAAAGATATCAACAAGGAAAAGCCTTATGAAAGAGAGAAATAAGAAGCTCCCCCTAGATGTGTGCAAGGTATATGGACAATTGCTTCTAGAATGCAACAAGCACACATGCGAGAGAGCTCCCCCTCTCTAAACAAACCAACAAGGGTGCAAGGAAAGAAATACGAAAGAGAGGGACTCATAACTTGCACCAATACCAATGTGGTGAGACAATATTAGATAAACGAAGATACCTCCGTAAGATAGGTTAGCCCACAATAGCCAACCACTAGAATATCACATAGATGCCACAACACATAATCTCGCCAATATAGTAGCATACATAAACGAGGTCCATAGACAAATAACGGAGGTCCAGAAGCATACTGTAGCATCCCAATTATCTAACAATTGCAATGCTACTAGCCTAGTCTATATAATGCTACTTCCTACATGTCATTTATTGCATCATCATTATATCAGGCTCATGTCACCATGCCACATTGCATTCGAGCATCATATAAAACCCCTTTCATTTTGGTTCTTCTCTCATATGCATTTGTATTAAATGTATTTGCTTCTTGATACTTTGTATTTGGTTTTTGATATATGTTAAATGCCCAATTGGAGATGGGGGCATATCTTTTAGTTTCCTTCCATCCACTAAATTGTCATATCATCTTCTATTGAGATCATCTTCTTTTTCTACCATACTTTTGTATGTGGCGTTGGTATTTTATTTTGGCATTTAAATCAAGCCATATATAAAAGATGTGGATCATTTTTCTATTCCTTCATGCTACATCTTGTTTGATCCAAAGAAACCCTTGTGTTGGAAATCTCTTTTATCTCACCTACAACCTACAAGTATACACATTCATGTTTCCTAGATGTCCTCTTGCGCACATGTTGGTGCATATGCATGTCACGTGCAATATAAAGGGTCCCTTCCTTTTCCTTTTCAAGCGGTGTGTTGATTCATTTTTTTTCTCTTGGAGCTTGGGTTTTGAATTTTTTTCACAAATCAAATATATCCTTCGATCTGTTAAAAAATTACAAAAGATTTTCTTATTTAACTAAAAGCAAAAATTGACACTAAATCCGTCTAAAGTTTTGTCTAAAACTAGTCCCATCTAGTCTAGTTTGGACTATATAAAAAAAACTCCAATCTCCTTCTTTTCCAAAATTCGGGTCATGTGTACATATATGTACATATACACACCACACTCACTCTAATCTAATCTTGCCAAAAAAAACCTCAGCGTGTATGCATGCAAACACCTACACACGCATACATGATCTGCTTGTTTTTTTTTGTTTTTGAGCCACACATACACATGCCAGCTAGCTCTAACCCTATCTATATGGTGAAGCCGTAATTCGAAATTTAATCAGCCCCAACCCATCGAACCTTGCCCATCTGATTCTGGCCTTGGTGCAACCCAATCGGCGTCCTCTCTGCTGCTGCATGGTCTCGATCGGAACAGCCAACAGATGCTCAGTGGGCGCGGCCTCCTTGTTCCTCATCCTTCCCCGGCAGAGCGTGCCGAGCACGTGAGACTCGCCCACGTCGTGCGCGTGATCGCTTGCCAACTCCCTGCCTCCTGTCCACAAAAGCAGAGCAACACGCACCCTATCCTCTCAACTACTCCCGCATCTGAATCTCACCATCCCTCTCCTCTCCTACTCGAGTCTGAACGCCCTAGACACAGATCCTGCTGCCATGGTCATGGGCGCACCGTCGATCCCCTGTCGCTGGAACCTTGCGGAGGTGCCCTAGAGGTGCACTAGGAGTGCTAGGAGTTGCTCGGTGCCTGGGACATGAAGGAGGAGGAGCAGCACCTCAACACCGTCGCCGTGCACGCCTTCGCCGCCATCTCTGTCTCGTCGGCCTCCTCCAGCAGGGCTGGCAAGGTGAGCTCCACCACCTTGTCTCCCATCCCCTTGCTGTGTTCTTGGCCTTCGTCGCCACACCCAGCCGACACCTTGCCGCGCCCACACACGCCGGACAACGCCCAGCCGCGTAGACAGACGCGCAGCAGCGTCGTCGACCCTTTGTTCCCACCTTTTCCCTGGCCTCATCAGCTCGCCTCCGTCTCCACTCTTTGGATTAATTCGAAGACGACACACCCATCTCACCGTTGCACAAAACGGCATCCGAATCCGTCGAGAAACGGGATCGTGATCTTCTAACGAAGTTGGTTTTATCTCAATGTAAGCAACACGTCTGTCCGTCAGTCTCGCACGCACTACAGTGCCTCTGTTCGTGAATTTTTGCCGCCCTACTCTGTTCGTTTCCATCGCCGAGATCTACACACCTATAAAGAGGGTAAAGTCATCTTTCTGATGCAACCAACCATGGCCCAATCCGAGCCCTGTAGCTCTCAGTAACATCCAACGAATATGGGTCAAATTAACTGTTTTCATCCGTTCGTTTTCGTCTATGTTTTTCACCTCTGTTCATCACTCACTCACATCCGTCTCGGTGATGCTCTGGCGCATATGTTCGAGTCTCGTTGTAGCAGGTTGCGCCAACTTTGTATAGGTTCAAACCTGACAAAAACCGAGCGCTACAGCCCTCAGAATCATTCCCTCAAAAATCGAACAATCTCAGTGCTCTGTCAGTTCAGTTTTCGGACAGTTTCGTTAGTGTAAAAATAGAAACCTGAAGACCCCGTCGGATCAGGTCCATAATGAGTCGAGCATCAATTATAATAGCACCTTTATCAGTAGCCTAGTGGCAGCGTTCCCTTGCAACATCCCAAGGATCCAAAGATCAACCCTCCGAGGCGCTCTTTTTCTTCTTTGAATTTTGTCGGTCGACTGGAGAAAAACAGCAGCAAATCTTTTTTTTCTTTCTAAACCATTGGCTAATTCAAAAATGTCATGCCTTCTAAACTAAGGTTCAAATCCAAACACTTTTAAAATCAAACTTTTCTAGAATTATTCAGAGAATTCAATATATATATATATCTTTTTGCATTTAAATTGGATTATTCTAAATACTTGAACATATATCTATTTGGCTTTGTTAATATTATAAATTTTTAAATATCAATAACTTTATTTTCCGTAAATCCAATTTGACAAATAATATGTATAAATCGATCAGTGCGGCGAGCCTGTTCTAACTATGCATTCCATGATATGAATTAAAGCATGCATCATGTAAAACTATCAAAACCTGAATGGTTTATGCAAGTAAAACTTGACTAAATAATAATAAAAGTGCTATTTTATGGTTCCCTCACCTCACCCTTGCCATGCTACATTATTGCCATGTAAATTGTACATCATTCATCATGGCATGCTTGTTTGCTTGTCGCATTTACTTATATGCTTGTGCACTTTATTTATGTTGGCCCTTGTTTGTTTGGTTCTTCTTTCGAATAGACGTCGAGCAGGGAAATTTACAAGAATTCCAGGAGTACTACCCAGATCCATCCCTCGCTTCAACTGAGCTTCCAGGCAAGCACTACCACATGCTTGCATACATATAGTACCTATTGCTTCTATCTTATTCTTGCATCATGGAGTCGCGAATGCATTAAATTGAATCCCAAGTACTGGATAGCCTTTACTTTTAAACCCCACCGAGCTTGTTCCTCCATCCCATGAGCCATTACTATAGGAGTTGTTTGAGCCATGCGAGTCGTAGAACAGCATGTGTAGGGTATGTGAGTGTTTGATGGATAAAGAGGTACCTAAATAACTTAACCTGAGTAGTAATGGGATAACTAATGAAAGAGGCACCGGTGGGCAATATCTGTCATTTGGTTTTTATGTCCACTTGTGTCCCGTAGGACCCCGAGTACTTGATTCCTGTTCCTTGACTATTCGCACTATCCACATCCGGGAGGCCTTATGGACCCCCCGAGCCAGAGCTTGATTCGTTTCTATTTCTTGGGGCCACAAACTAGTTTGGGGTTTTATTTACTATCCTGTACTTATGCCATGTTACTGTTTATTAAGATTGTGCGTGGAGCACCTCTACTGTTTTAGATGCGGAGTGTTTTCACAGTATCGACAAGCCCAGTCACATTTTTGGGTTCCTAGTCGTTTACAGCCATTGACGCAAACCTTGGGTGCGTCTCAGAGTCGGCCAACTTCGTTGCGGGTAGCTTAATGGGGTGCCCCCCTGAAATATTTTATGAATCCTGTGATCGCTTTGTCGTGAATGCCTCGTTGGGTTTTGAGTTGGTTTTTCCGAGGTTGATCGAGTGTGTGTTGCTATTTGTGCACCCCTGCAGGGTAAATCTTTCTGAAATCCGTGTTCGCGGTTATGGACGACTTGGAGCATAGTTTCTCGATCATACACAAGCAAAACGAAAGTACCGCTTTTAATTTGACTAAATATCTGACTAGTAATTAGTGCAATCCTCATGGAATGGTTAATAAAACTGCCAACGGATGGGTTGTTCGTCCGCTTTCTCGTTGGTAAGCGAGAAGGAGGATGGATCTGTTACGTTATACTGTTATAACTGTTGTTTCTAATTAACGGACATCCGCCTATCATTGGTTAGGCGGATGGTTAGCGAGTATCTATAGACTTGTTAGATATTATCTTTTGCTGCAATTGCGTCACCCCCAGGTTTTGTTCCCTTTAGAGGCATAAAGACTTGTTGAGTACCCCTAGGGTCTCACACGATAAATTGTTTGGTTTAGGTGGACAGGTATGCTCACAAGATGGATCCTGGGTTGAAGAGGCAGGCGATGGTGGCAACGATCTTTTGGTGTAGAGATTCCGGGGATGGGGATCCGTGAGATCTGTGGGCGGGATGTGCTTATTTATGTGGCATCTTATGCCGATTTGCTCCTTATCCGTACTCGGATCTTGTTTCCCGCTTCCGCTTGATACTCTGGTGATTGATGTATGAGGAGCTATCCTACAATATTATCTCTATCTAGGATATTTGGATCTTGCCGTATGGCGTTACAATATTTCTATTTCTTTTAGATGGTATGGCTCTGAGAACTGTGGTAAGGTAGCTTGCATACATACTCACTTGTGTATGTATTTGATCTCTTCGCCTGTTGCCTACGCCGCTTTCTCTTGTCCCGATGATCTTGGAAGTGGTTATGGCGGTCGACGTGCCTACACGTGGGTGGCCCAGGGCCCCCGCTGTAAACCCTTAACCACTTTTGGGTTCATCCAGGCTTGAACTTAGAGCGTAGGGTCCGAGGTTATTACAATTGGTATCAGAGCCATCGCGCCCTTCAGGGTCTCAGCCAAAATGGTCGTTGTCAGTCTAGTAAATATTTTGGTAGCTATGTACACTAGGGAAAAACAAAACGCGAGAGTAGGACTGCTTCCATTTTTCTTCTTACCCACCCACCCACCCTTTTCTGGTAAGGAAGTGTAACGTTTTCAATCCTCTTCTAAAAATTCAAACTAGGATTCACGTGTTCTGGGGTTCCGTAGTACCATAGAAAGTGTGTGAGTGTGTAATTCTTTGTCTATCTGTTGCATCCAACTTGTTGTCACTATCTGCCTTTTGGTTATCTACTGTCCAACGCGATCTATCTGACTCCGTGTTAACCGGTGCCATCTTGATAAGGGTGTTCTTCCTTCCAGCATGCTTTCACAGAATGTGGAGTTGCTAATCTCTATCTGATAAGTGGTTTTGCGCATCTATTGGTATTTTTAATGCCGAAAAATGCGGGAAATTTTTCTTTGATACATCTGTGTTTCCACACTCCTCTTCAGTCGTGTGTGAAACATTAACTATCTTCCTTTTATTATCATGTTCATGCTAACTCGTTCTTTTGTCACCGTCGCTTCATACTGGAGGTTTACTCCATCTTCAATTCTCCTGGGCTAATTACATAACATGTGTCGATCCGATGCTGGTGATTGTAATTTGGTTCTTCGCATAGCTATATGACACTTATCAGGAGTGGAATATGGAAAATGCTATCGACACTATCCTCCAAATGGTGATGGTTATCTCCTGTGATTTTGAGTTACACCGTGATCATATCTATGCATATTCAAGTATTTTTGGCAATCCAGAGTTTTCGCAAGGCACTACGGTGGTCTATCATCTGTTTATCATGCTTCACATCTTTTTGAACTCCATATCCGCAAAATTCTCTTTTATACGAGGGAATTTCATCTTTTCGTCTCTGATAGCTTTTCTTAAGGTAGGAGATATCATCGTTTCTTTATCCAAGATCTCTTTATCTTTGTAACCGGTAACCCGATCGATGATGTGAACCAGGTGGCATTTCCTGTTCTCTTCCAAAGGACCAGATAATCTATTCTCCCAGTGCATCTCTTTCAACACGAACCCATGCTCTTAATGTTGATCTTTCAAAAGAGAGTTGACCTCAGAGAGTGTTTCGAGCATTTGTTCGTTTATCTCGCCTCTTGAACTCGGTATTATGGGAATATCTTGTTAATACATGGTGGTATATGTTGATAATATGCTTGCCTATTCTATATCAATGGAAGGACATGGAAGATCAACTGTGTCTCTTTCTCTCAAGCTTCGTGAACACTGCCTGTGTGCAAAGTTCTCAAAGTGTAATTCTGGCTTTTTGAAGTCACCTATATCGACCATGTCCTTCTGCTAAATACATCGCTTCAATTTTTGGAATTAGCAAGCCCATTGTTAATTCCATCTTCCATCTTCAATCAAACCCGGAGTTTTTCCTTGTTGGCGAGTTATCATCGTCGTTCCGCTGAAGTTTTTCCTCAAGACTGCTAAATCTCTCTCAATCATTTCAAGAAGAACATGGAGTTTCTTTTCACCTATGTCTCTTCAAGCAACCTTTTGAAACCCTCTCGCTTTATCTTCTATCCTCAATCCGACGGATACCACGAAGACTTTCTAGATCTTTTGTAATCCTTCTTTTCAAGCTGGTGCTATCCTTTCTCTACCTGTTGAATCTTGCAGTTGTCTCCGTAATCTTCCTTCATATTTTTCTGGTGTCTTGGTACTTCTGATATGACGACAACATCATCATCCTTATCTATCTTGGATCCGGCAAATCGTTTGCATCTATCCTTGTTTTCTAACGGAGTTCCATGAGTTCGTTTTGTCAAGATCTTCAGTCTGTCGTTGGGAGTTGGGTTGCATGGTTTTCCTATTCATGTGCGGAGTAATGCTTTGAGCGCGGGATGGAGTAGCTACCATACCACTACTCTTATCATTCGCTCTTGTACATTCAATTGGCGGATTAATGCGATTTCACTCATTCCCGGAAGTTAGAAGTGGCCTTTATCCCTCGATACTTTTACTTCCGTCCTTGTTTTCCGGAGATTTCTCTCAAGAACATAATCAATAATCTATTGTTGGTGATCGTGTTTTTTTTCTACACGGAGCAAAATCTTCAATGATCTGATGGAAGGAAATGCAATATCTTCGCGGTTCCTCTTCATCCTACCGGTGCTCGACATCGTCAAACAAGATGGATGGAAGATATCTCTGACTTCATCTATCAAATCCTTATTCTGTCTGTAAAGACAATTATGGTTGATGCCATTAATCATAAATCTGTTCCACTTCCTCTCAGGATTCCACCATAACTAGCATCACCTCTTTCTCTTGAAGATATATCGGCGCACCTCAATTGCGTGATCCTTTGGTTCTTACCAGCACAAGGAGAATCTAATCCGACAACGTCTAACCCAAATTTCTTCCATTGATATCAAGGAACTTTATTGTATGAAGGCAATAATGTTTCCCCAATCTTCATTCCTTTGATCTTTGGGAAGATACAATGTTATTTTCATAGTGGTTGATAACTTCTCCAAAGCAGCTTTTTTTTCTTCCGGCGAGACAAAGATTCATCTTCTCTTGTATCTGTAAATCTCTAATCTTAACGGTGTGTCTTTTCTTTCTCCATGGTACATCGTCCTTTCTAATTCTTTCAACAAGTGGTTCTTTTCTTTTATCGTGTTTCTCGAGAGCACCGGAGCTACGTTCATTCTATCATTCCTTGTTTCTCATCAATCCTCAAGTTTCTTTGAATTCCTTGTTTCTTGAAGCAAAACGCAGACTCGCAACAAGTCTAGCAAGTTTTTGTAACGTGTAATGATCGCGCCATTCCGTTGTTAATCAACTTGGGAACGTGAGGACCACCTTCGTTCCGAACACCCGCCTCTTCTTGTGTTGTTTTCTTTTTCCTAGGAATCTCGGGGCGAGATTCTTGTTTAGTGGGGGAGAGTTGTAGCATCCCAATTGTCTAACAATTGCAATGCTACTAGCCTAGTCTATATAATGCTACTTCCTACATGTCATTTATTGCATCATCATTATATCAGGCTCATGTCACCATGCCACATTGCATTTGAGCATCATATAAAACCCCTTTCATTTTGGTTCTTCTCTCATATGCATTTGTATTAAATGTATTTGCTTCTTGATACTTTGTATTTGGTTTTTGATATATGTTAAATGCCCAATTGGAGATGAGGGCATATCTTTTAGTTTCCTTCCATTCACTAAATTGCCATATCATCTTCTATTGAGATCATCTTCTTTTTCTACCATACTTTTGTATGTGGCATTGGTATTTTCTTTTGGCATTTAAATCAAGCCATATATAAAAGATGTGGATCATTTTTCTATTCATTCATGCTACATCTTGTTTGATCCAAAGAAACCCTTGTGTTGGAAATCTCTTCTATCTCACCTACAAGTATACATATTCTTGTTTCCTAGATGTCCTCTTCCGCACGTGTTGGTGCATATGCATGTCACGTGCAATATAAAGGGCCCCTTCCTTTTCCTTTTCAAGCGGTGTGTTGATTCATTTTTTTTCTCTTGGAGCTTGGGTTTTGAATTTTTTTCACAAATCAAATGTATCCTTCGACCCGTTTAAAAATTACAAAAGGTTTTCTTATTTAACTAAAAGCAGAAATTGACACTAAATCCGTCTAAAGTTTTGTCTAAAACTAGTCCCATCTAGTCTAGTTTGGACTATATAAAAAAACTCCAATCTCCTTCTTTTCCAAAATTCGGGTCATGTGTACATATGTGTACATATACACACCACACTCAGTCTAATCTAATCTTGCCAAAAAAAAACTCACGTGTATGCATGCAAACACCTACACACGCATACATGATCTGCTTGTTTTTGTTTTTTTTTTGAGCCACACAAACACATGCCAGCTAGCTCTAACCCTATCTATATGGTGAAGCCGTAATTCGAAATTTAATCAGCCCCAACCCATCGAACCTTGCCCATCTGATCCTGGCCTTGGTGCAACCCAATAGGCGTCCTCTCTGCTGCTGCATGGGCTCGATCGGAACAGCCAACAGATGCTCAGTGGGCGCGGCCTCCTTGTTCCTCATCCTTCCCCGGCAGAGCGTGCCCAGCACGTGAGACTCGCCCACGTCGTGCGCGTGATCGCTTGCCAGATCCCTGCCTCCTGTCCACAAAAGTAGAGCAACACGCACCCTACCTCTCAACTACTCCCGCATTTGAATCTTACCATCCCTCTCCTCTCCTACTCGAGTCTGAACGCCCTAGACACAGATCATGCCGCCATGGTCATGGGCGCACCGTCGATCCCCTGTCGCTAGAACCTTGCTGAGGTTCCCTAGAGGTGCACTAGGAGTGCTAGGAGTTGCTCGGTGCCTGGGACATGAAGGAGGAGCAGCAGCACCTCAACATCGTCGCCGTGCACGCCTTCGCCGCCATCTCTGTCTCGTCGGCCTCCTCCAGCAGGGCTGGCAAGGTGAGCTCCACCACCTCGTCTCCCCTCCCCTTGCTGTGTTCTTGGCCTTCGTCGCCACACCCAGCCGACTCCTTGCCGCGCCCACACACGCCGGACAACGCCCAGCCGTGCAGACAGACGCGCAGCAGCGCCATCGACCCTCTGTTCCCACCTTTTCCCTGGCCTCCTCAACTCGCCTCTGGCTCCACTCTTTGGATTAAGTCGAAGACGACACACCCATCTCACCGTAGCACAAAACGGCATCCGAATCCATCGAGAAACGGGACCGTGATCTTCTAACGAAGTTGGTTTTATCTCAATGTAAGCAACACGTCTGTCCGTCAGTCTCGCACGCACTGCAGTGCCTCTGTTCGTGAATTTTTGCCGCCCTACTCGGTTCGTTTCCATCGCCGAGATCCACACACCTATAAAGAGGGTAAAGTCATCTTTCTGATGCAACCAACCATGGGTCAAATTAACTGTTTTCATCCGTTCGTTTTCGTCTATGTTTTTCACCTCTGTTCATCACTCACTCACATTCGTCTCGGTGCTGCTCTGGCACATATGTTCGCGTCTCGTTCTAGCAGGTTGCGCCAGCTTCGTATAGGTTCAAACCTGACAAAACCTGAATGGTTTATGCAAGTAAAACTTGACTAAATAATAATAAAAGTGCTATTTTATGGTTCCCATACATCACCCTTGCCATGCTACATTATTGCCATGTAAATTGTGCATCATTCATCATGGCATGCTTGTTTGCTTGTCGCATTTACTTATATGCTTGTACACTTTATTTATGTTGGCCCTTGTTTGTTTGGTTCTTCCTTCGAATAGACGCCGAGCAGGGAAATTTACAGGAATTCCAGGATAACTACCCAGATCCATCCCTCGCTTCAACTGAGCTTCCAGGCAAGCACTACCACATGCTTACATACATATAGTACCTATTGCTTCTATCTTATTCTTGCATCATGGAGTCGCGAATGCATTAAATTGAATCCCAAGTACTGCATAGCCTTTACTTTTAAACCCCACCGAGCTTGTTCCTCCATCCCATGAGCCATTACTACAGGAGTTGTTTGAGCCATGCGAGTCGTAGAACGGCATGTGTAGGGTATGTGAGTGTCTGATGGATAACGAGGTACCTAAATAACTTAACCTGAGTAGTAATGGGATAACTAATGAAAGAGGCACTACTGGGCAATATTTGTCATTTGGTTTTTATGTCCACTTGTGTCCCGTAGGACCCCAGTACTTGATTCCTGTTCCTTGACTATTCGCACTATCCACATCCGGGAGGCCTTATGGACCCCCCTGAGCTAGAGCTTGATTCATTTCTATTTCTTGGGGCCACAAACTTGTTTGGGGTTTTATTTACTATCCTGTACTTATGCCATGTTACTGTTTATTAAGATTGTGCGTGGAGCACCTGTACTGTTTTGGATGCGGAGTGTTTTCGCGGTATCGACAAGCCCAGTCACATTTTCGGGTTCCCAGTCGTTTATAGCCATTGACGCAAACCTTGGGTCCGTCTCGGAGTCGGCCATCTTCGTTGCGGGTAGCTTAATGGGGTGGCCCCCTGAAATATTTTATGAATCCTGTGATCTCTTTGTCATGAATGCCTCGTTGGGTTTTGAGTTAGTTTTTCCATGGTTGATCGAGTGTGTGTTTCTATTTGTGCACCCCTGCAGGGTAAATCTTTCTGAAAGCCGTGTCCGCGGTTATGGACGACTTGGAGCATAGTTTCTCGATCATAGATAACCAAAACGAAAGTACCGCTTTTAATTTGACTAAATATCTGACTAGTAATTAGTGCAATCCTCATGGAATGGTTAATAAAACTGCCAACGGATGGGTTGTTCATCCACTTTCTCGTTGGTAAGCGAGAAGGAGGATGGATCTGTTACTTTATACTGTTATAACTGTTGTTTCTAATTAACGAACATCCGCCTATCATTGGTTAGGCAGATGGTTAGCGAGTATCTATAGACTTGTTAGATGTTATCTTTTGCTGCAATTGCGTCACCCCCAGGTTTTGTTCCCTTTAGAGGCATAAAGACTTGCTGAGTACCCCTAGGGTCTCACACGATAAATTGTTTGGTTTAGGTGGACAGGTATTCTCACAAGATGGATCCTGGGTTGAAGAGGCAGACGATGGTGGCAACGATCTTTTGGTGTAGAGATTCCGGGGATGGGGATCCGTGAGATCTGTGGGCGGGATGTGCTTATTTGTGTGGAATCTTATGCCGATTTGCTCCTTATCCGTACTCGGATCTTGTTTCCCGCTTCCGCTTGATACTCTGGTGATTGATGTATGAGGAGCTATCCTACAATATTATCTCTATCTAGGATATTTGAATCTTGCCGTATGGCGTTGCAATATTTTAATTTCTTTTAGATGGTATGGCTCTGAGAACTGTGGTAAGGTAGCTTTCATACTACGCACTTGTGTATGTATTTAATCTCTTCGCTTGTTGCATATGCCGCTCGCTCTTGTCCCAATGTTCTAGGAAGTGGTTATGGCGGTCGAAGTGCCTACGCGTGGGTGGCCCAGGGCCCCCGCTGTAAACCCTTAACCACTTTTGGTTCATCCAGGCTTGAACTTAGAGCGTAGGGTCCGAGGTTATTACACATACATAATGGAGGAAAGCATTGGATGCTAGTTAGGCGGTTCTAATTAACTTCTAGGATATGAGCTTGTAAAAGGGAGCAACGGTATAGAAGGTCTACAAGAGTGTGGCTACCAGTAGAATAACAGTATCGACGAGAGAAATGAAGACACGAATACATGGAGAAATCAATATCCTTTCAATCTTCCCCTTTTTGGTGTTTGATGACAAACCCAGAAGATTTGCATAAAAGATACCAATAAGGAAAAGCCTTATGAAAGAGAGAAATAAGAAGCTCCCCCTAGATGTGTGCAAGGTATATGGACAATTGCTTCTAGAATGCAACAAGCACACATGCGAGAGAGCTCCCCCTCTCTAAGCAAACCAACAAGGGTGCAAGGAAAGAAATACGAAAGAGAGGGACTCATAACTTGCACCAATACCAATGTGGTAAGACAATATTAGATAAACAAAGATACCTCCGTAAGATAGCTTAGCCCACAATAGCCAACCACTAGAACATCACATAGATGCCACAACACATAATCTCACCAATATAGTAGCATACATAAACGAGGTCCACAGACAAATAAATAACGGAGGTCCACAAGCATAGCAAACGGAGGAAAGAATTGGATGATAGCTAGGCGGTTCTAATTAACTTCTAGGATATGAGCTTGTAAAAGGGAGCAACGGTATAGAAGGTCTACAAGAGTGTGGCTACCAGTAGAATAATAGTATCGACGAGGGAAATGAACACACAAATACATGGAGAAATCAATATCCTTTCAATCTTCCCCTTTTTGGTGTTTGATGACAAACCCACAAGATTTGCATAAAAGATATCATCAAGGAAAAGCCTTATGAAAGAGAGAAATAAGAAGCTCCCCCTAGATGTGTGCAAGGTATATGGACAATTGCTTCTAGAATGCATCAAGCACACATGCGAGAGAGCACCCCCTCTCTAAGCAAACCAACAAGGGTGCAAGGAAATAAATAGGAAAGAGAGGGACTCATAACTTGCACCAATACCAATGTGGTGAG
The DNA here is from genome assembly GCA_910589775.1 of Avena eriantha. Classification (NCBI taxonomy): domain Eukaryota; kingdom Viridiplantae; phylum Streptophyta; class Magnoliopsida; order Poales; family Poaceae; genus Avena; species Avena eriantha. The sequence continues at coordinate 422,303,054 of OU342740.1, forward strand.
ACAATATTAGATAAACAAAGATACCTCCGTAAGATAGCTTAGCCCACAATATCCAACCACTAGAACATCACATAGATGCCACAACACATGATCTCACCAATATAGTAGCATACATAAACGAGGTCCACAGACAAATAAATAACGGAGGTCCACAAGCATAGCAAACGGAGGAAAGCATTGGATGCTAGTTAGGCGGTTCTAATTAACTTCTAGGATATGAGCTTGTAAAAGGGAGCAATGGTATAGAAGGTCTACAAGAGTGTGGCTACCAGTAGAATAACAGTAGCGACGAGGGAAATGAACACCCAAATACATGGAGAAATCAATATCCTTTCAATCTTCCCCTTTTTGGTGTTTGATGACAAACCCACAAGATTTGCATAAAAGATATCAACAAGGAAAAGCCTTATGAAAGAGAGAAATAAGAAGCTCCCCCTAGATGTGTGCAAGGTATATGGACAATTGCTTCTAGAATGCAACAAGCACACATGCGAGAGAGCTCCCCCTCTCTAAACAAACGAACAAGGGTGCAAGGAAAGAAATACGAAAGAGAGGGACTCATAACTTGCACCAATACCAATGTGGTGAGACAATATTAGATAAACGAAGATACCTCCGTAAGATAGCTTAGCCCACAATAGCCAACCACTAGAACATCACATAGATGCCACAACACATAATCTCACCAATACAGTAGTATACATAAACGAGGTCCACAGAAAAATAAATAATGGAGGTCCACAAGCATACATAACGGAGGAAAGCATTGGATGCTAGTTAGGCGGTTCTAATTAACTTCTAGGATATGAGCTTGTAAAAGGGAGCAACGGTATAGATGGTCTACAAAAGTGTGGCTACTAGTAGAATAACAGTATCGACGAGGGAAATGAACACCCAAATACATGGAGAAATCAATATCCTTTCAATCTTCCCCTTTTTGGTGTTTAATAACAAACCCACAAGATTTGCATAAAAGATATCAAAAAGGAAAAGCCTTATGAAAGACAGAAATAAGAAACTCCCCCTAGATGTGTGCAAGGTATATGGACAATTGCTTCTAGAATGCAACAAGCACACATGCGAGAGAGCTCCCCCTCTCTAAGCAAACCAACAAGGGTGCAAGGAAAGAAATACGACAGAGAGGGACTCATAACTTGAACCAATACCAATGTGGTGAGACAATATTAGTTAACGAAGATACCTCCGTAAGATAGCTTAGCCCACAATAGCCAACCACTAGAATATCACATAGATGCCACACCACATAATCCCACCAATATAGTAGCATACATAAACGAGGTCCACAGACAAATAAATAACGGAGTTCCACAAGCATACATAACGGAGGAAAGCATTGGATGCTAGTTAGGCGGTTCTGATTAACTTCTAGGATATGAGCTTGTAAAAGGGAGAAACGGTATAGAAGGTCTACAAGAGTATGGCTACCCATAGAATAACAGTAGCGAGGAGGGAAATGAACACCCAAATACATGGAGAAATCAATATCCTTTCAATATTCCCCTTTTTGGTGTTTCATGACAAACCCACAAGATTTGCATAAAAGATATCAACAAGGAAAAGCCTGATGAAAGAGAGAAATAAGAAGCTCCCCCTAGATGTGTGCAAGGTATATGGACAATTGCTTCTAGAATGCAACAAGCACACATGCGAGAGAGCTCCCCTCTCTAAACAAACCAACAAGGGTGTAAGGAAAGAAGTACGAAAGAGAGGGACTCATAACTTGCACCAATACCAATGTGGTGAGACAACATTAGATAAACGAAGATACCTCCGTAAGATAGCTTAGCCCACAATAGCCAACCACTAGAACATCACATAGATACCACAACACATAATCTCACCAATATAGTAGCACACATAAACGAGGTCCATAGACAAATAAATAACGCAAGCATAGCAAACGGAGGAAAGTATTGGATGCTAGTTAGGCGGTTCTAATTAACTTCTAGGATATGAGCTTGTAAAAGGGAGCAACGGTATAGAAGGTCTACAAGAGTGTGGCTACCACTAGAATAACAGTATCGACGAGGGAAATGAACACACAAATACATGGAGAAATCAATATCCTTTCAATCTTCACCTTTTTGGTGTTTGATGACAAACCCACAAGATTTGCATAAAAGATATCAACAAGGAAAAGCCTTATGAAAGAGAGAAATAAGAAGCTCCCCCTAGATGTGTGCAAGGTATATGGACAATTGCTTCTAGAATGCAACAAGCACACATGCGGGAGAGCTCCCCCTCTCTAAACAAACCAACAAGGGTGCAACGAATGAAATACGAAAGAGAGGGACTCATAACTTGCACCAATACCAATGTGGTGAGACAACATTAGATAAAAGAAGATACCTCCGTAAGATAGCTTAGCCCACAATAGCCAACCACTAGAACATCCCGTAGATGCCACAACACATAATCTCACTAATATAGTAGCATACATAAACGAGGTCCATAGACAAATAAATAACGGAGGTCCACAAGCATAGCAAACGGAGGAAAGCATTGGATGCTAGTTAGGCGGTTCTAATTAACTTCTAGGATATGATCTTGTAAAAGGGAGCAACGGTATAGAAGGTCTACAAGAGTGTGGCTACCAATAGAATAACAGTATCGACGAGGGAAATGAACACACAAATACATGGAGAAATCAATATCCTTTCAATCTTCCCCTTTTTGGTGTTTGATGACAAACCCACAAGATTTGCATAAAAGATATCAACAAGGAAAAGCCTTATGAAAGAGAGAAATAAGAAGCTCCCCCTAGATGTGTGCAAGGTATATGGACAATTTCTTCTAGAATGCAACAAGCAAACATGCGAGAGAGCTCCCCCTCTCTAAGCAAACCAACAAGGGTTCAAGGAAAGAAATACGAAAGAGAGGGACTCATAACCTGCACCAATACCAATGTGGTGAGACAATATTAGATAAACGAAGATACCTCCGTAAGATAGCTTAGCCCACAATAGCCAACCACTAGAACATCACATATATGCCACAACACATAATCTCACCAATATAGTAGCATACATAAACGAGGTCCACAGACAAATAAATAACGGAGGTCCACAAGCATAGCAAACGGAGGAATGCATTGGATGCTAGTTAGGCGGTTCTAATTAACTTCTAGGATATGAGCTTGTAAAAGGGAGCAACAGGTCTACAAGAGTGTGGCTACCAATAGAATAATAGTACCGACGAGGGAAATGAACACACAAATACATGGAGAAATCAATACCCTTTCAATCTTCCCCTTTTTGGTGTTTGATGATAAACCCACAAGATTTGCATAAAAGATATCAACAAGGAAAAGCCTTATGAAAGACAGAAATAAGAAACTCCCCCTAGATGTGTGCAAGGTATATGGACAATTGCTTCTAGAATGCAACAAGCACACATGCGAGAGAGCTCCCCCTCTCTAAGCAAACCAACAAGGGTGCAAGGAAAGAAATACGACAGAGAGGGACTCATAACTTGAACCAATACCAATGTGGTGAGACAATATTAGTTAACGAAGATACCTCCGTAAGATAGCTTAGCCCACAATAGCCAACCACTAGAATATCACATAGATGCCACACCACATAATCCCACCAATATAGTAGCATACATAAACGAGGTCCACAGACAAATAAATAACGGAGTTCCACAAGCATACATAACGGAGGAAAGCATTGGATGCTAGTTAGGCGGTTCTAATTAACTTCTAGGACATGAGCTTGTAAAAGGGAGCAACGGTATAGAAGGTCTACAATAGTGTGGCTACCAGTAGAATAACAGTAGCGACGAGGGAAATGAACACCAAAATACATGGAGAAATCAATATCCTTTCAATCTTCCCCTTTTTGGTGTTTCATGACAAACCCACAAGATTTGCATAAAAGATATCAACAAGGAAAAGCCTTATGAAAGAGAGAAATATGAAGCTCCCCCTAGATGTGTGTAAGGTATATGGACAATTGCTTCTAGAATGCAACAAGCACATATGCGAGAGAGCTCCCCCTCTCTAAGCGAACCAACAAGGGTGCAAGGAAAGAAATACGAAAGAGAGGACTCATAACTTGCACCAATACCAATGTGGTGAGACAATATTAATTAGATAAACGAAGATACCTCCGTAAGATAGCTTAGCCCACAATAGCCAACCACCAGAACATCACATAGATGCCACAACACATAATCTCACCAATATAGTAGCATACATAAACGAGGTCCACAGAAAAATAAATAACGGAGGTCCACAAGCATATATAACGGAGGAAACCATTGGATGCTAGTTAGGCGGTTCTAATTAACTTCTAGGATATGAGCTTGTAAAAGGGAGCAACGGTATAGAAGGTCTACAAGTGTGTGGCTACCAGTCAAATAACAGTAGCGACGAGGGATATGAACACCCAAATACATGGAGAAATCAATATCCTTTCAATCTTCCCCTTTTTAGTGTTTGATGACAAACCCACAGGATTTGCATAAAAGATATCAACAAGGAAAAGCCTTATGAAAGAGAGAAATAAGAAGCTCCCCCTAGATGTGTGCAAGGTATATGGACAATTGCTTCTAGAATGCAACGAGAACACATGCGAGAGAGCTCCCCCTCTCTCTAAACAAACGAACAAGGGTGCAAGGAAAGAAATACGAAAGAGAGGGACTCATAACTTGCACCAATACCAATGTGGTGAGACAATATTAGATAAACGAAGATACCTCCGTAAGATAGCTTAGCCCACAATAGACAACCACTAGAACATCACATAGATGCCACAACACATAATCTCACCAATATAGTAGCATATATAAACGAGGTCCATAGAAAAATAAATAATGGAGTTCCACAAACATAACTAATGGAGGAAAGCATTGGATGCTACATAGGCGGTTCTAATTAACTTCTAGGATATGAGCTTTTAAAAGGGAGCAACGGTATAGAAGGTCTACAAGAGTGTGGCTACCAGTAGAATAATAGTAGCATCGAGGGAAATGAACACCCAAATACATGGAGAAATCAATATCCTTTCCATCTTCCCCTTTTTGGTGTTTGATGACAAACCCGCAAGATTTGCATAAACGATATTAACTAGGAAAAGCCTTATGAAAGAGAGAAATAAGAAGCTCCCCCTAGATGTGTGCAATGTATATGGACAATTGCTTCTAGAATGCAAAAAACACACATGTGAGAGAGCTCCCCCTCTCTAAACAAACCAACAAGGGTGCAAGGAAAGAAATACGAAAGAGACGGCCTCATAACTTGCACCAATACCAATGTGGTGAGACAATATTAGATAAACGAAGATACCTCCGTAAGATAGCTTAGCCCACAATAGCCAACCACTAGAACATCACATAGATGCCACAACACATAATCTCACCAATATAGTAGCATACATAAACGAGGTCCACAGACAAATAAATAACGGAGGTCCACAAGCATACATAATGGAGGAAAGCATTGGATGCTAGTTAGGCGGTTCTAATTAACTTCTAGGATATGAGCTTGTAAAAGGGAGCAACGGTATAGAAGGTCTACAAGAGTGTGGCTACCAATAGAATAACAGTAGCGACGAGGGAAATGAACACCCAAATACATGGAGAAATCAATATCCTTTCAATATTCCCCTTTTTGGTGTTTGATGACAAACCCACAAGATTTGCATAAAAGATATCAACAAGGAAAAGCCTTATGAAAGAGAGAAATAAGAAGCTCCCCCTAGATGTGTGCAAGGTATGTGGACAATTTCTTCTAGAATGCAACAAGCACACATGCGAGAGATCTCCCCCTCCCTAAACAAACCAACAAGGGTGCAAGGAAAGAAATACGAAAGAGAGGGACTCATATCTTGCACCAATACCAATGTGGTGAGACAATATTAGATTAACAAAGATACCTCCGTAAGATAGCTTAGCCCACAATAGCCAACCACTAGAATATCACATAGATGCCACAACACATAATCTCACCAATATAGTAGCATACATAAGCGAGATCCACAGACAAATAAATAACGGAGGTCCACAAGCATACATAATGGAGGAAACCATTGGATGCTAGTTAGGCGGTTCTAATTAACTTCTAGGATATGAGCTTGTAAAAGGGAGCAACGGTATAGATGGTCTACAAAAGTGTGGCTACTAGTAGAATAACAGTATCGACGAGGGAAATGAACACCCAAATACATGGAGAAATCAATATCCTTTCAATCTTCCCCTTTTTGGTGTTTAATGACAAACCCACAAGATTTGCATAAAAGATATCAAAAAGGAAAAGCCTTATGCAAGACAGAAATAAGAAACTCCCCCTAGATGTGTGCAAGGTATATGGACAATTGCTTCTAGAATGCAACAAGCACACATGCGAGAGAGCTCCCCCTCTCTAAGCAAACCAACAAGGGTGCAAGGAAAGAAATACGACAGAGAGGGACTCATAACTTGAACCAATACCAATGTGGTGAGACAATATTAGTTAACGAAGATACCTCCGTAAGATAGCTTAGCCCACAATAGCCAACCACTAGAATATCACATAGATGCCACACCACATAATCCCACCAATATAGTAGCATACATAAACGAGGTCCACAGACAAATAAATAACGGAGTTCCACAAGCATACATAACGGAGGAAAGCATTGGATGCTAGTTAGGCGGTTCTGATTAACTTCTAGGATATGAGCTTGTAAAAGGGAGCAACGGTATAGAAGGTCTACAAGAGTGTGGCTACCCATAGAATAACAGTAGCGAGGAGGGAAATGAACACCCAAATACATGGAGAAATCAATATCCTTTCAATATTCCCCTTTTTGGTGTTTCATGACAAACCCACAAGATTTGCATAAAAGATATCAACAAGGAAAAGCCTGATGAAAGAGAGAAATAAGAAGCTCCCCCTAGATGTGTGCAAGGTATATGGACAATTGCTTCTAGAATGCAACAAGCACACATGCGAGAGAGCTCCCCTCTCTAAACAAACCAACAAGGGTGTAAGCAAAAGAAGTACGAAAGAGAGGTACTCATAACTTGCACCAATACCAATGTGGTGAGACAACATTAGATAAACGAAGATACCTCCGTAAGATAGCTTAGCCCACAATAGCCAACCACTAGAACATCACATAGATACCACAACACATAATCTCACCAATATAGTAGCATACATAAACGAGGTCCATAGACAAATAAATAACGCAAGCATAGCAAACGGAGGAAAGTATTGGATGCTAGTTAGGTGGTTCTAATTAACTTCTAGGATATGAGCTTGTAAAAGGGAGCAACGGTATAGAAGGTCTACAAGAGTGTGGCTACCACTAGAATAACAGTATCGACGAGGGAAATGAACACACAAATACATGGAGAAATCAATATCCTTTCAATCTTCACCTTTTTGGTGTTTGATGACAAACCCACAAGATTTGCATAAAAGATATCAACAAGGAAAAGCCTTATGAAAGAGAGAAATAAGAAGCTCCCCCTAGATGTGTGCAAGGTATATGGACAATTGCTTCTAGAATGCAACAAGCACACATGCGGGAGAGCTCCCCCTCTCTAAACAAACCAACAAGGGTGCAACGAATGAAATACGAAAGATAGGGACTCATAACTTGCACCAATACCAATGTGGTGAGACAACATTAGATAAATGAAGATACCTCCGTAAGATAGCTTAGCCCACAATAGCCAACCACTAGAACATCCCGTAGATGCCACAACACATAATCTCACCAATATAGTACCATACATAAACGAGGTCCATAGACAAATAAATAACGGAGGTCCACAAGCATAGCAAACGGAGGAAAGCATTGGATGCTAGTTAGGCTGTTCTAATTAACTTCTAGGATATGATCTTGTAAAAGGGAGCAACGGTATAGAAGGTCTACAAGAGTGTGGCTACCAATAGAATAACAGTATCGACGAGGGAAATGAACACACAAATACATGGAGAAATCAATATCCTTTCCATCTTCCCCTTTTTGGTGTTTGATGACAAACCCACAAGATTTGCATAAAAGATATCAACAAGGAAAAGCCTTATGAAAGAGAGAAATAAGAAGCTCCCCCTAGACGTGTGCAAGGTATATGGACAATTTCTTCTAGAATGCAACAAGCAAACATGCGAGAGAGCTCCCCCTCTCTAAGCAAACCAACAAGGGTGCAAGGAAAGAAATACGAAAGAGAGGGACTCATAACTTGCACCAATACCAATGTGGTGAGACAATATTAGATAAACGAAGATACCTCCGTAAGATAGCTTAGCCCACAATAGCCAACCACTAGAACATCACATATATGCCACAACACATAATCTCACCAATACAGTAGCATACATAAACGAGGTCCACAGACAAATAAATAACGGAGGTCCACAAGCATAGCAAACGGAGGAAAGCATTGGATGCTAGTTAGGCGGTTCTAATTAACTTCTAGGATATGAGCTTGTAAAAGGGAGCAACAGGTCTACAAGAGTGTGGCTACCAGTAGAATAACAGTATCGACGCGGGAAATGAACACACAAATACATGGAGAAATCAATATCCTTTCAATCTTCCCCTTTTTGGTGTTTGATGACAAACCCACAAGATTTGCATAAAAGATATCAACAAGGAAAAGCCTTATGAAAGAGAGAAATAAGAAGCTCCCCCTAGATGTGTGCAAGGTATATGGACAATTGCTTCTAGAATGCATCAAGAACACATGCGAGAGAGCTCCCCCTCTCTAAACAAACCAACAAGGGTGCAAGGAAAGAAATACGAAAGAGAGGGACTCATAACTTGCACCAATACCAATGTGGTGAGACAATATTAGATAAACGAAGATACCTCCGTAAGATAGCTTAGCCCACAATAGCCAACCACTAGAACATCACATAGATGCCACAACACATAATCTCACCAATAGAGTAGCATACATAAACGAGGTCCATAGACAAATAAATAACGGAGGTCCACAAGCATACATAACGGAGGAAAGCATTGGATGCTAGTTAGGCGGTTCTAATTAACTTCTAGGATATGAGCTTGTAAAAATGAGCAACGGTATAGAAGGTCTACAAGAGTGTGGCTACTAGTAGAATAATAGTAGCGACGACGGAAATGAACACCCAAATACATGGAGAAATCAATATCCTTTCAATCATCCCCTTTTTAGTGTTTGATGACAAACCCATAAGATTTGCATAAACGATATCATCAAGGAAAAGCCTTATGAAAGAGAGAAATAAGAAGCTCCCCCTAGATGTGTGCTAGGTATATGGACAATTGCTTCTAGAATGCAACAAACACACATGCGAGAGAGCTCCCCCTCTCTAAACAAACCAACAAGGGTGCAAGGAAAGAAATACGAAAGAGAGGGACACCAATACCAATGTGGTGAGACAATATTAGATAAACAAAGATACCTCCGTAAGATAGCTTAGCCCACAATAGCCAACCACTAGAACATCACATAGATGCCACAACACATAATCTCACCAATATAGTAGAATACATAAACGAGGTCCACAGACAAATAAATAGGGGAGTTCCGCAAGCATACATAATGGAGGAAAGCATTGGATGCTAGTTAGGCGGTTCTAATTAACTTCTAGGATATGAGCTTGTAAAAGGGAGCAACGGTATAGAAGGTCTACAAGAGTGTGGCTACCAGTAGAATAACAGTAGAGACGAGGGAAATGAACACCCAAATACGTGGAGAAATCAATATCCTTTCAATCTTCCCCTTTTTGGTGTTTGATGACAAACCCACAAGATTTTCATAAAAGATATCATCAAGGAAAAGCCTTATGAAAGAGAGAAATAAGAAGCTCCCCCTAGATGTGTGCAAGGTATATGGACAATTGCTTCTAGAATGCAACAAACACACATGCGAGAGAGATCCCCCTCTCTCTAAACAAACCAACAAGGGTGTAAGGAAAGAAATACGAAAGAGAGGGACTCATAACTTGCACCAATACCAATGTGGTGAGACAATATTAGATAAACGAAGATACCTCCGTAAGATAGCTTAGCCCACAATAGCCAAGCACTAGAACATCACATAGATGCCACAACACATAATCTTACCAATATAGTTGCATACATAAACGAGGTCCACAGACAAATAAATAACGGAGGTCCACAAGCATACATAACGGAGGAAAGCATTGGATGCTAGTTAGGCGGTTCTAATTAACTTCTAGGATATGAGCTTGTAAAAGGGAGCAACAGTATAGAAGGTATGCAAGAGTGTGGCTACCAGTAGAATAACACTGGCAACGAAGGAAATGAACACCCAAGGGTTCCCCAAGTAGGTTTCTATGAAGTTAGCTCGCCACCTATTCCAGCTCTTCATGAAGTGGGCGTTCACCTGCCGCTGCACGTCGTTGAGCCTGCAAGATGGACTCATCACTCCTCCCTTGTTTAAAGTGTTTTTGAGGAGCTTTGCTACCTCCTCGTCGCTGCCTAGCGCACTCTCGATGATCATCTTAGACCTGAGCAGTGCCACATCCTTCGCCGACCTGATCACGTATGCCGTCACGTCTTTGCCAGCAGCAGGGTGTAGCCGTTCGAACGCCATCAGTAGAGTCATATCGTGAGAGCTTTAATCACTAATTTTCACATAACAAGTTTAGTTTGGGAGGTAGATAAAACAAGAATGGCAAAGATTTTGGTTTAAAGGAGTGGATACACGAGAAGAATTCCCTCTCAGTACAGGTTTTTGGCTAGCAAGGCTGGGTAGCAAGTACAAGAATTGAAGGAAACAAACAAACATATAAGTCATAAAACAAACATGCAATCTTCCTTGGAAGCACAAAAAATCTTAACTAGAGAATACTAGACTGATGGGGAAACCAAGAAAGAAAGATGATGAAATTATTTTTCTTTAGAGGTACTTTTATCTTTTCATTCAACTCTCAAAAATAGTGTTGCTACTGACCGAGCTAGGTCAGCCAAAACCAACTAAATTAACTGAATGATCCCAAAGTGCTACCAATACTAACAACAAGATCAATCATATAACCACGAATTGAAAACTAATATAAGCTATGCAAAAGAGTAAATGATAGAATTTCTCATTAATAATCCATAACAGCAACTCACACCAAGGGATACATATCTAACGAGAGAGGGGACCTTCCATAATGCAAACCATCCTACATAATAACTTCTCTATTCATGATATGACTCTACTAATAAGGTAAAAAGATAGAAGATAGTGATGTGATACCGCGGCAATCCCCCAAGCTTGGTACAAACCAAGGGGATGCCAAACCTGATGACGAATTACTCCTTCGGTGGTGGTGGTAATATTTTCTTAGTTGACGTGAGGAAATCTTCCAGCATCTTGCGAAGCCTATTATTCTCCCACTGAATCATGTCCAGCTTCCTCTGCAAGTCTCGGTACTTATCGCAGAACTCCTTAGTAACTCGTAGGGCTTCCGTTGATGCATGTCAAGAGACTAAAGGTACTAGCCCCTGCTTGGGGTCTTGGAGATCCTCCTCCATAGGCTCCTTTCCTTTATCCTTGGCGGACAACATTGTGCCTCTAAGCTTTCAAAGATAGTTCCTGGCAGAAAACAAATCGAAACAAAAACACGAAAAAAACACGATATACGAACCTCGGGGGATCCGGGGGATTATATATTATGAAGTTTCATGACAAAAGGAAGGTATTGGGAGAAAACGAGTCGGACGCGGAGACCGAGGTGGACTCATCACCTGGTGGCGCGGCCATGGGTGGGCCCGCGCCACAGGGTGGTGTGAGCCACCCTGGCTCCGTTTTCGTCTCTCTTTCGCTTCGTAGCTTTCCTTATTGACTAAAACTGCAAGAATATATTTGGATACTATTTTCGCGGAACTTTTCTTACCAGAACTGTTACTATTTGAAAGCGGACTCTGCAGGTCTCTGAGTTTAGTATCTAGTAGATTCTTCCGGAGTCACCACTTGAATAACATCGATATCTTCTTCTTTATACACTTATTACTTGAGTCATGAAACCTTTCTCTTTCTCATTACACCATTTCCTCCACTACCTGGAAATTTCTTTCACGCAAAACTTCACATAGTTCTCATTAGCAACATTATTATAAGTGAAGTGATAAAACCTTTTGAGTTCAACTTCAACTGAAAACCATCAAAACATAAGCTACTGTAGCAACTCCATCCGAAAACCCAAAAATAATTCAAAAAGGAAATCGATTAAAGAAGCAAATGCAAGAGTGGCAAAATCTATCAAAACAGACCAGCAGGTAAAGATCAAGTTTTTAGAAAATCTTCTGTTGCTCAAATTAAAAAGTGCTAATTTAACTAAAGTTAAATTACAACCTGGGGTAGGAGCACAAAAAATTACAGCTCAATCCGACATACAGAGATCTTTCACGAATATTTACGGTGAAGCACAAAAATCTGTTTCGGGACAGCAACTTCCCCAAATATTACTTCTCTCTCATTAGAGGTTGATCTTGACACAAAAACCAAAAAAAGGATAAGGAGAGGTTATTACCGAAGTAATAACTTCCAAGACTCAAATAAACAAAAACAAACTGAAAGCAAAAACAAATTGGGTTGTCTCCCAAAAAGCTCTTTCTTTATAGCCATTAAGATGGGCATGATAATTTTGAAGATGCTCACATAAGAATATGAATTGAGGTGAAAGAGAGCATTAAGAAGCAAAAATACACACATTTAAGTCTAACCCACTTCCTATGTAAGGGAATTTTGTAAACAAACAAGTTGTTGAAACTAGAGGCTACTTGCATAGGAAGGCAAAAGAAGTGCAACATAAAAACTTTCAGCATAAAACGAGGAAACTTGATATTATTGAGATGCATAAGAACACTTTTCCCTCTCTCATAGTAACTTTCAGTATCATGCATAAACTTAACAATATAGCTATCACAAGGGCCATCATAACAATGATCACTTATTCTAACAGAAAACACAGGAATACTAGCTCTCATAACACTACTTTGTGAAACAATATTAGAGGTATCCTTACAAAGGATAGTGTGTCCATCTTCTTTATATTTAGTAACAAAGTATTTCACATTTGCTATTATAGGTTCATCAACCATTTGTTTATCGGGTTCAACAGCTTTACTTGTACTTTCATTAACCATACTAGCTATCATAGAATGTTCCTTTACCTTAACTGGGAAAGGCATTTTCTCAATATAAGGTTCAGGTAAGACATGATTAGCAGTATAAACTTCAGTATTTCTTGCAGGAACACTCTTAGCAATATCTTTATAAGGTTCATGATACTTATTCCACTTCTTTTTAGGCACTTCAATATAGGAAGCAAAAGCCTTAAAATAAGAAGCAATAGCTTGAGAGTCTAGAACATAAGCATTTTTAATATTTTGAAAGTCATCAGTTCCCATAAAAGATTCAATGCATTCATAATCATAATTTATACCTGACTTTCTACCTTTGTCATTCTCCCAAGCTTCAGCATTGTCTTGAATACGGTCCAGAAGATCCCATTTAGCTTCTTCTTCCATGCGAGTGAATGATCCAGCACAAGAAGCATCCAATAAATCCTTGTCATGTAGAGGGAGCCTTGCATAAATGTTGTTGATAACAATATTGTTGGGGAGATCATGAATGGGACATTTGAGCATTATTACTTCAATCTCCCCCAAGCTTGAGTTGTACTCTCTCCATCAAGAGGCCAAAAGTTGTATATTTGATTCCGATCTTTATGAATCTCACTAGGAGGATAAAACTTTGAATAAAAGAGAGGCACTATTTCCTCCCATTCCAGAGCTTGACCATTCTTCAGCAGCTTATACCATTCCTCAGCTCTTCCTTTCAGCGATAATGAGAATAACTTCTTCTTAACTTGATCTGTAGTAATACCTGCACACTTGAATAACCCACATAATTCGTGTATAAAGAGTAAATGATCACCGAGATGGACAGTTCCATCCCCAACATAGTAGTTATCCGTAACACGATGAATAATTCTTGTAGGTATTTTAAAAACATCATTCTCAACAGGTGGTGGCTTATCTACTACCTTAGCAGTGGTAGTAGCATTACCAAATAAGAAACTCAGCAAATTATCCATAATGAAAATAAAGCAACTAACATAAGTAAAAAATACTCAGAGTAGAAGTTTCCTTTACCAATTTCACTCTCCAATAGCGCTTCACTCCCCGGCAATGGTGCCAGAAAATAGTCTTGATGACCCACAAGTATAGGGGGTGTATCATAGTATTTTCGATAAGTAAGAGTGTCGAACCCAACAAGGAGCAGAAGGTGATGGCTAGTGGTATGGATCAGGAATTCTCTGCAAATACTTAGCAAACAGATTTTTAGGGGTTTTTGATAAGGCAAGTAAACAAAGTACGAGTAAATAAAAGACAGTAGGAATAAATGCAGCAAGTGGCCCAATCCTTATGCAGCAAAGGACAAGCCGGTTGTATTACTTAAGATGACCAAACGTTCTCGAGGACACATGGGAAGACTGCCAATGCTTTCGCTTCATATAGTTGATTAATCTTCTTTAGCTTGCTAAGTGTTGTGTGGGTGAACCTGTGCTAATGTGCCGACCTTCCTAGGACTAATACATACTTGTGATTATACCCCTTGCAAACATCCGTAAGTACAAGAAAGTAATTAAGGTAGAAACCTAACCACAGCTTTAAACTCTAAGACCCTTACGTCCCTTGTGCAATGATTTCCTAACGGGGGTTCAGGTTTCTGTCACTGCGGCAACCCCTACGATTAGTAGCCAAATACACAATGCATTCCCCTAGGCCCATATAAGTGAAGTGTCATGTAGTCGACGTTCACATGACACCACTAGAAGAAGTACACCACAACTTAAATATCAAACCATTGAATCTTTCTCAACACAATTCCACTACTAAGAACATGACTTCTCCCATGTCCTCAAGAACAAAACGAACTACTGACAAGACATCACATGGATCATGATCAGAGATGGAATAATGATGTATAACAATATGAACATAAACAATAATTCAACGGTTCACTCAATAGCATCAACTACAAAGAGTAATCAACACCGGGAAAGTTTCCCCTATGAACTATGCAAGATTCAACCCAATTGTTATAGCAATATGGAGACGGTGATGAGGGTGCTGATGGTGATGATGATGATGATCCCGATGAAGTCTAGCTTGATGATGGTGTTGATGGCGACGATCTCCCCTCTCCGGGAAGGAATTCCCCCGGCAGAATTCTGTCTGCCGGAGAGATCTTTGTCTCTTAGTGTTTTCCGACCTGCAGAAGCAGCGGAATCTTTCTGTGGTCACTCTCCAAGTCTTAGGGTTTCGAGAGGATTATATACGCTAGAGGGGAGTGCCAGGGGTGGACCAGGGTGGCCACACCACCTGGTGGCGCGACCTAGGCTGGCCCGCGCCAGGGGGTGGTGTGGGCCCCCTAGGGCCTATCTCCAACCCCCCTTCTGGGTTCCTTCGTCTTCTGGAAAAATAGGATTTCCGTATATTTTCCAAGATTTTCTGATCTTCGCGAATTTTGCCTCCAAACAGCATCCTTTCCATCAGAGTCCTGACTGCAGCGGTCCATGCTCCAAAAGTCATCAACCATGCAAAAACAGATGAAATAACATAAGTATCACCTCTCAATACAAAATATATCAATGAATAACAGTGAATTATGACATAGAATAGTGATGCAAAATGGACGTATCAACTCACCCCAATCTTAGACTTCTCTTGTCCCCAAGCGAAACTGAGCTCAATAAACATGACCTCAGGTTTATGGAGTGAAGAGTCGATAAAATAATACAGACAAGAAGCATCACATTCATCAATACATAGATCATAATAGAAGACAACTCACTATTATATAACTCAACTTGCAATGAGTAAAGGAAACACAATAAAGATACATAAAGTAAATCATAATTGGTAATGACAAACTTAGCTCTTGGTCGAAGAATAGTTGATAATTTGTTGGAGTTCACAAATAACTTGTTTTCAATGATAGCTTTCAAAGTAGTAAACATCAAGATAAAAGCAATGTGCAAAACAAGGGACATAAGAAACATGATTGAATAAATCATCATATGAATGAATGAAACACGATAACTCAAAATACTTGCTGAGATAGAAAGGAATAGGTTTACTGACTCAACTAAAAAGTAAAAAAGAAAGGCCCTTCGCAGAGGGAAGCAGGGATTGCAACTCTCATAAAGAGCTCCCAAAAATTATGATACTTACTAGCTTTCAGCTCTCATTTCCCCTATCATAGGCATCTTTAGGTGATTAAGGTTAAAGTGATCAAATACGAGGATATGCATTGACAAGTTGTAAATTGAGAATCTCATGTCCCTTGAAAACGAGGGCCGCACCTCATGCTACTCGAGTTTAGTCACCGGTAAGTTCTTGTCATCGTAAGCACATGTGTATCATAGAGAACCGCCAACGGGGTACCCCTTGCCCGATGATACGGAAGAATCCTCATATAAAATTGACAAGGCAAGCAGACAACAAGCATCTCAGCAATCTTCTTATTTACCATGGGAATATGGTGCTTTTTTCTCTCTTTCCTCTTTTCATAGTATCTTTTTTTTTCTTTTTCTCTTTTTTCTCAATCTCTATCTCTTTTTTTATAAGAAGAATGCTTCATAGATACTCATTATGGTTACGCTGCAGGTTTCCACCATGTCAGCATGGATTAGACCAGCGGCCCAGGCGTTTCTGTAACACACATGCATAACTCCATGGACTTACAAGCTCCCCTTTCATTTCACACCGACGACATCCATAGACAAAAGAACATGATATCAACTAGGTACAAAGTACCAGTGCAATGTTGAAAGCGTCCCCCATGACAGCATGGTTCTGCTAATTCACAACTCACAAAGAGCAAGCATATACGCAGCATAGGTGAGCACAATGGTTCAAGTTTATTAGATGCGAGAAAGTAAAGTGTGCCATCAAGTTCGTGAGAGCTTTAATCACTAAACTTCACATAACAAGCTTAATTTGGGAGGTAGATAAAACAAGAATTTACTTGGAATAACAATAATGCTAATAGGTAGGTATGGTGGACACAAATGGAAAAGGTTTTGGTTTAAAGGAGTGGATGCACGAGAAGAATTCCATCTCAGTACAGCTTTTTGGCTAGCAAGGCTGGGTAGCAAGTACAAGAGTTGAAGGAAACAAACAAACTTATAAGTGATAAAAACAAACATGCAATATTCCTTGGAAGCACAAAAAAATCTTAACTAGAGAATACTAGACTTATGAGCAAATCAAGAAAGAAAGATGATGAAATTATTTTTCTTTAGAGGTACTTTTATCTTTTCATTCAACTCTCAAAAATAGTGTTGCTACTGACCGAGCCAGGTTTGCCAAAACCAACTAAATTAACTCAATGATCCCAAAGTGCTACCAATACTAACAACAAGATCAATCATATAACCACGAATTGAAAACTAATATAAGCTATGCAAAAGAGAAAATGATAGAACTTCTCATTAATAATCCATAACGGCAACTCACACCAAGGGATACATATCTAACGAGAGAGGGGGCACTTCCATAATGCAAACCATCCTACATAATAACTTCTCTATTCATGATATGACTCTACTAATAAGGTAAAAAGATAGAAGATAGTGAAGTGATACCGCGGCACTCCCCCAAGCTTGGGACAAACCAAGGGGATGCCAAACCTGATGACGAATTACTCCTTCGGTGGTGGTGGTAATATTTTCTAAGTTGACGTGAGGAAATCTTCCAGCATCTTGCGAAGCCTATTATTCTCCCATTGAAGCATGTCCACCTTCCTCTGCAAGTCTCGGTACTTATCGCAGAACTCCTTAGTGACTCGTAGGGCTTTCGTTGATGCATGGCAAGAGACTAAAGGTACTAGCCCCTGCTTGGGGTCTTGGAGATCCTCCTCCATAGGTTCCTTTCCTTTATCCTTGGCGGACACCATTGTGCTTCTAAGCTTTCAAAGATAGTTCCTGGCAGAAACAGATCGAAACAAAAACACGACGAAAACACGATATACGAACCTCGGGGGATCCGGGGGATTATATATTATGAAGTTTCATGGCGAAAGGAAGGTACTAGGAGAAAACGAGTCGGAGGCGGAGTCCGGGTAGACTCACCACCTGGTGGCGCAGCTAGGGGTGGGCCCGCGCCACAGGGTGGTATGAGCCACCCTGGCTCTGTTTCCGTCTCTCTTTCGCTTCATAGCTTTCCTTATTGACTGAAAACTTCAAGAATATATTTGGATAGTATTTCCGCGGAACTTTTCTTACCAGAACTGTTACCTATTTGAAAGCGGACTCTGCAGGTCTCTGAGTTTAGTATCTAGTAGATTCTTCCGGAGTCACCACTTGAATAACATCAATATCTTCTTCTTTATACACTTATTACTTGAGTCATGAAACCTTTCTCTTTCTCATTACACCATTTCCTCCACTACCTAGAAATTTCTTTCACGCAAAACTTCACACAGTTCTCATTAGCAACATTATTATAAGTGAAGTGATAAAACCTTTTGAGTTCAACTTCAACTGAAAACCATCAAAACATAAGCTACTGTAGCAACTCCTTCCGAAAACCCAAAAAGAATTCAAAAAGGAAATCGATTAAAGAAGCAAATGCAAGAGTGGCAAAATCTGTCAAAACAGACCAGCAGGTAAAGATCAATTTTTTAGAAAGTCTTCTGTTGCTAAAATTAAAAAGTGCAAAACTAACTAAAGTTAAATAACAACCTGGGGCAAGAGCACAAAAAATTTCATCTCAATCCGACATACAGAGATCTCTCACGAATATTTACGGTGAAGCACAAAAATCTGTTTCGGGACAGCAACTTCCCCAAATATTACTTCTCTCTCATTAGAGGTTGATCTTGACACAAAAACCAAAAAAAACGGATAAGGAGAGGTTATTACCGAAGTAATAACTTCCAAGACTCAAAGAAACAAAAACAAACTGGGTTGTCTCCCAAAAAGCTCTTTCTTTATAGCCATTAAGATGGGCATGATAATTTTGAAGATGCTCACATAAGAATATGAATTGAGGTGAAAGAGAGCATTAATAAGCAAAAATACACACATTTAAGTCTAACCCACTTCCTATGCTAGGAAATTTTATAAACAACAAATTATTGAAACCAGAGGCTACTTGCATAGGAAGGCAAAAGAAGTGCAACATAAAAAGTTTCAGCATAAAAAGAGGAAACTTGATATTATTGAGATGCATAAGAACACTTTTCCCTCTCTCATAGTAACTTTCAGTATCATGCATAAACTTAACAATATAGCTATCACAAGGGCCATCATAACAATGATCACTTATTCTAACAGAAAACACAGGAATACTAGCTCTCATAACACTACTTTGTGAAACAATATTAGAGGTATCCTTACAAAGGATAGTGTGTCCCTCTTCTTTATATTTAGTAACAAAGTCCTTCACATTTGCTATTATAGGTTCATCAACCATTTTTTTATCAGGTTCAACAGCTTTACTTGTACTTTCATTAACCATACTAGCTATCATAGAATGTTCCTTTACCTTAACTAGGAAAGGCATTTTCTCAATATAAGGTTCAGGTAAGACATGATTAATAGTATAAACTTCAGTATTTCTTGCAGGAACACTCTTAGAAATATCTTTATAAGGTTCATGATACTTATTCCACTTCTTTTTAGGCACTTCAGTACAGGAAGCAAAAGCCTTAAAATAAGAAACAATAGCTTGAGAGTCTAGACCATAAGCATTTTTAATATTTTGAAAGTCATCAGTTCCCATAAAAGATTCAATGCATTCATAATCATAATTTATACCTGACTTTCTACCTTTGTCATTCTCCCAAGCTTCAGCATTGTCTTGAATATGGTCCAGAAGATCCCATTTAGCTTCTTCTTCCATGCGAGAGAATGATCCAGCACAAGAAGCATCCAATAAATCCTTGTCATGTAGAGGAAGCCTTGCATAAATGTTGTTGATAATAATATTGTTGAGGAGCTCATGAATGGGACATTTGAGCATTAGTAACTTCAATCTCCCCCAAGCTTGAGCTGTACTCTCTCCATCAAGAGGCAAAAAGTTGTATATTTGATTCCTATCTTTATGAATCTCACTAGGAGGATAAAACTTTGAATAAAAGAGAGGCACTATTTCCTCCCATTCTAGAGCTTGACCATTCTTCAGCAGCTTATACCATTCCTCAGCTCTTCCTTTTAGCGATAATGAGAATAACTTCTTCTTAACTTGATCTGTAGTAATACCTACACACTTGAACAACCCGCATAATTCGTGTAAAAAGAGTAAATGATCACCGGGATGGACAGTTCCATCCCCAACATAGTAGTTATCCATAACACGATCAATAATTCTTGTAGGTATTTTAAAAATATCATTCTTAGCAGGTGGTGGCTTATCTACTACCTTAGCAGTGGTAGTAGCATTACCAAATAAGAAACTCGGCGAATTATCCATAACGAAAATAAAGCAACTAACAGAAGTAAACAATACTCACAGTAGAAGTTTCCTTTACCAGTTCCACTCTCCAATAGCGCTTCACTCCCCGGCAACGGTGCCAGAAAATAGTCTTGATGACCCACAAGTATAGGGGGTGTATCACAGTATTTTCGATAAGTAAGAGTGTCGAACCCAACGAGGAGCAGAAGGTGCTGGCTAGTGGTATGGATCAGGAATTCTCTGCAAATACTTAGCAAACGGATTTTTAGGGGTTTTTGATAAGGCAAGTAAACAAAGTACGAGTAAATAAAAGACAGTAGGAATAAATGCAGCAAGTGGCCCAATCCTTATGCAGCAAAGGACAAGCTGGTTGTATTACTTAAAATGACCAAACGTTCTCGAGGACACATGAGAAGACTGCCAAGTGCTTTCGCTTCATATAGTTGATTAATCTTCTTTAGCTTGCTAATTGTTGTGTGGGTGAACCTGTGCTAATGTACCGGCCTTTCTAGGACTAATACATACTTGTGATTATACCCCTTGCAAACATCCGTAAGTACAAGAAAGTAATTAAGGTAGAAACCTAACCACAGCTTTAAACTCTAAGACCCTTACGTGCCTTGTGCAATGGTTTCCTATCGGGGGTTCGGGTTTCTATCAATCCAGCTACCCCTACGATTAGTAGTCAAATACACAATGCATTCCCCTAGGCCCATATAGGTGAGGTCTCATGTAGTCGACGTTCACATGACACCACTAGAAGAAGTACACCACAACTTAAATATCAAACTATTGAATCTTTCTCAACACAACTCCACTACTAACAACATGACTTCTCCCATGTTCTCAAGAACAAAATGAACTACTCACAAGACATCATATGGATCATGATCAGAGATGGAATAATGATGTATAACAATCTGAACATAAACAATAATTCAACGATTCACTCAATAGCATCAACTACAAAGAGTAATCAACACCGGGAAAGTTTCCCTTATGAACTATGCAAGATTCAACCCAATTGTTAGAGCAATATGGAGATGGTGATGAGGGTGCTGATTATGATGATGGTGGTGATGATGATGATGATGATCCCGATGAAGTCCAGCTTGATGATGGTGTTAATGGCGACGATCTCCCCTCTCCGGGAAGGAATTCCCCCGGCAGAATTCTGTTTGCCAGAGAGATCTTTCTCTCTCGGTGTTTTCCGCCCCGCAAAGGTGGCGGAATCTTTCTGTGACTGCTCTCTGAGTCTTAGGGTTTCGGGAGGAATATATACGCCAGAGGGGAGTGCCAGGGGTGGACCAGGGCGGCCACACTACCTGGTGGCGCGGCCTAGGCTGGCCCGCACCAGGGGGTGGTGTGGGCCCCTGGGCCCATCTCCAGCCCCCCTTCTGGCTTCCTTCGTCTTCTGGAAAAATAGGATTTTCCGTATATTTTTCCGGATTTTCTGATCTTCGCGAATTTTGCCTCTAAACAGCACATTTTCCATCAGAATCCTGACTGCAGCGGTCCATTCTCCAAAAGTCATCAACCATGCAAAAACAGATAAAATAACATAAGTATCACCTCTCAATACAAAATATATCAATGAATAACAGTGAATTATGACATAGAATAGTGATGCAAAATGGACGTATCAATCCCATCCACCGATTAGTATTGTCGCCATCTCTAGATGCACAAAAAAACATGACACTTGACCAAAGATTTTTTTTCTAGTTTACTAGCCACACAACTGCCAGTTGGTCACGACATTCACCAGGACATCATCCTCGCTATCTTTTGGTTGCCTTGGTGCTTGCTGAGGTTAGCAGGGTTTCCTCAACACCGCAAAACAATTTGAAGCACACAGGCTCAGCTCACTGTAAAGGAAGTATGTGTTGTCAAGTGAAACAATGTAGACTACATCAGCAAGCTCCATAAATACACAATTCTAAAGCAGCAACTAACACCGATAGAAATAATATTGTTCTACAAATTAATGCATTCACACCTTGAACAGAAAAAACAACTCTACTTTCGCTCGGCATAATACTTCTCTGGATATAGACAAGCAAAATATTACCATAAAATATACTAGGATGAAATCTAGACTACTTGTCTAGAACCACCATGTAGCCTGCAGCAGCTATACACACAACTCTGATTCAAGGAAATATTTGGATCATACAGTACTACTCAGACTCAACACACACCACTAGCATAGGAGAATGGCTCATTTCCTGTACAGAAATCAGATCTGACAAGTACACCACAAAAACATAGATTAATATTTAAACATGAACTGAGGAACACCAGCAATACTAGAACCAGGACCTCTAATAACCAGTCCCAAAGTTAAACACACATGCGGGTCATGTCACTGTAGATAAACAAGTAAATGAGGAGTTGAACATTGTAGACTAGTCTACAGCAGCTAGATTGATGCACGACACTAGAGTAGCAAATACAAGGTAACATGATAGTTCTACTCTAACAGAAAAAAATAGGTTGACTTCTTCTAGGCATGATACTACCACCGGGACTAGGATGGAAATCTGGAATGATTTCCACACAATACCAACTACTGGTATCCAGCACCCACATAACAACAAGTTTAGGTCTATAACACAAACAATCAATTGGATTTTCTTACCAGATCTAAATACTAGCAACGGGACCTCTAACAACCAGGCCCACGTGTCAAATTCTTAATAACACAGCACAACCTGGACACTTGGTGACAAGATGATCATTATCACCATAGTTCCAATAGGGGTCGTATGCTTGATAAACGGACAGATAGTGCAGCCATGGCACAATACCACATATAGGAGAAAAGAGAGATGAACCCGAACTTACCTAAACCAACGGACTCAAACAGGAATGCCTTTGTTACCATGGCACGACAGCAAGGGTGGAGATGAATGTAAGAGGAATAAAACCTATCTAATCATTATTATATGTCTTCTTTCTTTACATGAACTACCAAAACACAAGGAAAAAGGAAGTCATTAGGGTCAACATGTTTGCGACATGGTGTTCAGACGGAAAACCAACGAATTTAGCCACTTTGTTCTATACTAGACGAGACCAGTCCAAGAAGTGCAATCTAGGGTTTAGGGGTAATACTTCCAACCCACTATAGGAATACTAAAACCCTTTTAAGTAAGAACTCAATTTCTAGGTTTAGCCAACAATACATAAACAAGGTTTAAGTTGACATTAAGTCAACTAAACTAGTAGACAAAGAGTATCTCTACGTGCATGCCTATCCAAAAATTAGTACCACCACCTTCACATGCACAAAAAAGATGACACTGGACCTGAGAGTTCATATATTGCTCACGACGTTCACTGGGACATCATCTTTGCTATGATGGGACCCACCTTCAGGTTGTATTGGTGCTTGGCAAAGTTGGCAGAGTTGCTCATAACTGCAGGCAATTTGAAGTGAACAAAAAATAAGCTCACTATAAAGTATATGTCTAGGTAGAACAATGTAGCCTAATGTTTGGAACAAAGTAATAGCTCTACTTTTGCAAGAAATGATATAGCACTAGGATGAACAATCCAAACTAAGATAGACAAGAGCTACACCACAATAAGGCAGAGCAAAGAATACGAGAACCCGAGGAGCTCACCGGAGGGGGATGTAGTCGGGGCACCACTACCGCCGTTGCGTCGCCGAGGAAGTAGTCGAAGTCGAGAGCCAGCCAAGACTACCACAGAGAACAACGAACAAGAGGCTAGCCAGTAGCATCGTCAGAGCCCTCAAAGGTAGCAGGTCAGAGTGGTAGTCATAGACGAGCCCTCGAAGGCATCAGGTCGGAGTGGTAGTCATAGATGTCCTGGAAATTAGCATACACAGGAAACATGTCACCGGAATTACAAAACAACAATGCGAACATGGCTTGATGGTGTCACAGACCAGCATGAAGAAGACTTACAAATTGTCAACAAGGCAACAGAATGTACTCCCTCCGTCCAAAAATAAGTGACTTGTATTTATCTAGATTCACTTGTATCTAGACATGTTTTAGTGTGTAGATACATTTGAATCTAGACAAAGACAAGTTAGTTATTTGTGGACGGAAGGAGTACTAAATCATGCATACCAAGAGCTACAAATTCCATCTCTAGAGATATTATATTTCATGACATGTCTTGGAGTGCTAATTCCAACCACAACATGAGTATAAGCCGTCACATAAGAAAGGGACGAAGTACAAGAACCAGCCACGGCGATCTCACCTCCACCACCACTCACCTAAACCATGAGGATGAAGTAGAAGCAGCAGCCATGGCAAGCTGACCTTCATTGCACGGCTACGAGGAACAGGAGGGCACGGCTAGCCATCAGACCGAAGAAGACACAGGCAAGCCGCGCCAAGTAGTTGGTCCGCAAGGGACCAAGTGGAGCCACATGGGGATTCTCACAAAAGCCACGAAAAGTCACAAGGTCTGGCCTACACTAAATTGAAGAACCAGATTTTTCTGACATGAGCATCCCTCCATATACATTAAAGAAAGAAAACAAATGCTAGCCGCCTTAGCAGCTTCAGAAACAAACAAGAAAGAGCATGCATCTATCGATTTTCCAAGGCCACACATAATCTAACTAATTATTTTCTCACCAAATAGGATTTCCAATGTACTTTTTCTTTGAACAAGATGCACAATTTATTTGACTTTCAAAGCCCGCAACGAGGAACAGTAATGAGGCCAGACTTCCAAAGGCTAGACATTCGAAAAACCTAACTAGTATGTCTATTCATGAATGACTAAAGCACGTGACATGAAAGCACACAAAAAAAGTAGGATTAAAATTCATCTAATAACTCCAGCTGGCATTTGAGCTACATATTTACAATACAATCTGAATTCTTCAAAGCACAAGTATACATAGCACAGGGTGGCCATATTATAGACAATCCAGAAGACGTTGGAGGAAGCTACTGCCAATATCTAGAATCAAATAACCATGTGACTACTCATGAGTTATCAAATTACAAATTTGAGATACATGTACCATAATGGGTATCAATAGGTTGTTGTTGTGCTTTTTAAATGACTATTGATATTATTAGAGCTGACTTTTCATCGTGATTTAGTATAACTCAAATAGGCCTCGACTTGATCAATCCAGAATAACTCAGGCAGTTTTTTCCTTAACCAGGTTGTAAAAAGAGTATCTAGAAAGGAGACACACACAGTTCACACATAAGGAGTAAGAAGACACTAAATGACAGGGAGCAGTCGGAGATAGTTCTGTGAGTAACCTTGTTCGCCTTGTATTCAAAGGCTAACAAAAATAAGGTTATAATCAGTAGAATATACTAGTGTAACAAACAATAGAATCCCCCTCCATGATTTAGATAGTTGCATAGAGGGACTAGAAGAAATTATATGAGGAAATCATGTAGACCGTGAAATTCAGGCAGGGACACCATACGCAAATATTCATTCTGCTCACCTTTCTCCCCGGACATACTATTTTAGTTGCTTCCTGTTGCAATTCAAGAGATTCTCTCTTGAGGAATAGCTCGTGCTCCATCCCTCGGACCTACTGTCACAACAAAAAAAAACAAAGAAAGAATCAGCCATTGAACAAGAATTCAATACCTGCAGCCTGTACAGTAGAAAATAGAATCCATGCACACTTCCTAAAAGTAGAATGGGAACGTGAAGTGAAGAGCTTCCGAGTTACATGAGGAACAAATCAAACTTGATTTCAATAAACTGAGAAGGGTACTCAACCAATGCTCCTCACTTCTTGGATCTGGAAGGAAAGCAGGTGACATTGCCGCGACGCAGAGTTTGTCTCCTCGGTAGCGCAAAGATTAGGAAAAAATGTCTGCATCATCCCCAGCTGCACGGAAGAAGGGCAGCAGCATCTGCATCGTCCCCACCATGTAGCCTGTAGCAGATATACACACAACTCTGATTCAAGGAAATATTTGGACCATACAGCACTACTCAGTTTCAAGGAAATATTTGGACCACATAACTACAATTAAAGACAGAAGAGGCCAACCACCAACTCCAACTCCATCTCCAATTAAAGACAGAAATTTTGGGGGGGGGGGGGGGGGGGGGGGGGGGGGGGAAGAGAGGGGCCGCAGAGGTGGTCGGATGTCGACTCTCAAGGGAGGGGGTCGGGAGAGAAAGCGCCACATTTAAGAACACCTGAGGAAAAATGACCGACCTGGCACATTTCAGGAGGGAGGAGAACTGACATGGCGATGAACCACGAACTCACTTGAAGATGTTATACATGAGGCCAAGCATCACCGCCAACGCATTAACAATGTGGTCAACTTGCTGCCGTCGCACAACACTAGGAGTCGAGGTAGTCGAAGCCAATGGCCAGCCAAGCCGAGAACCGCGTAAGAGGCCATGGCCAGCACAGCAACATCACCGCCGGAGCTAGAATGGCCATGTCACGCCTGATCGGGCAGTATAAATACAGCCGACAAAAGCACAATTGTAATTGAAGGATGTTACTTCCAGCTTGAGCTTGAGCTACCTGATCATCTGGTGACGAGGTTGACCTGCAGCTTGAACTGGTGGTCAAATGACAAACGACAGGAGATCCAGAGCATTAGCCGGCTTGATACGATTCAACTCTATGTTGTGCCTCTTGATCGCTTGGTACAGCAGCCTGTGTTGTCGAACAAATTCATTTCAGTTCCACTGAGTATCCAGGTGAATGGAGAATTTGGAGTGCACTAGAATTTTGAGTGCCAGACTTACACGGTGGCTAATCCGATGAAGTGTACGAGGGCGGCAATGGAGCATGTTCCACCTAGCTCTGTCTCCCTGTTCTTCAGCATATCCTATATGTACATAGTGGATCAATATACTGACGGCATGTAACAGAGCTATTACACACGGGGGAATCTAGCTGCCAAACCAGCCATTGGACTTCACATCGGAAAATTCATGATAAAAAGTAGTACATGTTTAATCCTAGAAAATTACATGACAAGAAAGGAAAAAATCCTGTGACAACCAAGCAGAACTTGAGAAAGATATATGCTATGACAATTCGATTGCAACATGAGTACATACGGGTTCTGATTTGGAAGGACAATGCACTAAAAAATTGGCTCATGCTAAGGAATCCATTCGTGTATTCATGGCACGCATAAGCGCATAGAGATCAATCACCAAACTCTACTGTATTTACGCCACGACAATCAACAAATCACAAAGTGATGGAAGCGGCATTTAACATAGAGCAAAGAATTTACCAAATTAAGTTGAACTAGATAGTGTGCTAATTTGCTAAACAAAGAAAGCACAACACATACACCAAGTGATTCATGTGAATGCTAAGAGCAAACATGCTCATAAATCATAAGGAGTCTACTTCCTACATAGATCAGCATAAAAAAGGAAAAGGAAAATGAAAATAAGTACAACATGATTATCTATAAGCTACTAGAATCGACTGAATTGCAGCTACAACAATTCCTATAGTCCAACCTTAGGCAAAAAAATTCAGTCAAACCGATCTGAAAAAGGATGTTCTTCTCACTGCCCTTTTTGTCCAAACAATAGGCAATAGCAGCAACAGTTGGCTCAATGATGAACCTACCAACATTCAAGCTAGCAATCACACCAAATCCTTCATCGCTTGCCTCTAGGAATCATTTTACCTTAAAGTCACAACACACAAGATAAGAAATTAAGTTAGGGTAAAAATTAAGTTGAACTAGATAGTGTGCTAATTTGCTAAACACAGAAAGCACAACACATACACCAGGTGATTCATGTGAATGCTAAGAGCAAACATGCTCATAAATCATAAGGAGTCTACTTCCTACACAGATCAGCATAAAAAAGGCAAATGAAAATAAGTACAACATGATTATCTATAAGCTACTAGAATCGACTGAATTGCAGCTACAACAATTCCTATAGTCCAACCTTAGGCAACAAAATTGCAGTCAAACCGATCTGAAAAATCATGAATTAAATCTAGAACAAACAGAAGCTCTCATAATTCATTCATGCACCATGAACAAGCTATGCAAGAACATATTTTAGTACACTACTAGGGCAGAGTCATGGTTCAGTCTAAGGGTTGGGGACGGAGAACAAGATGTCCAACCGGCCGTCAAGGATGTCGAGGCGACCATCAGGACGGTGCCGAGGCGCTATGCCAGCCTGTTGAGATGGAGGAGGATGAGGGGAAGGATGGCGCCCTATCACCGCAGGTTCTTGCGGCCTCCAACGCCATGAACCTGATGGATGGCGACCACAGGCTGCACATGGCGAAGAAGATGGATCATTGGCCCCCTCTACCCTCATCGCGTTCTAGAGGACAGCACGCTCTCGCCAGCATTCAGATCCTGAAGTGAACAAAAGATAAAAGGTTTAGAAGACTGATTTGTATTACTATCCATAAATTAATTGGTAAATATATATAGGCCATACAGATTTGCAAGTGGCATTAGCATTCAAGGATCAAAAGTAACTGTAGACCACACCTTAGACACAATGGAGCTACACTAAATGATGACAATCCACGCAAGAAAGCCATGAGTTTCTACCGATTGTTACATCAGCAATGAATGTTGAGCAAACTAAACTCATAAACTAGAGCAATGTGTGTAAATCGATTCGCATATGTAACTGAAGAAGAATACACGTCCAATCTCCTTGCAATACAGTAGCAAAAAAAGAGATATCACAAAGGGAAATTGACATGGGTATGCCCAATAGACACTCGACTACAGCCTACTTGGTGCGGCTCAACGGAAGGTGCACTCGACGACTTGTGCATGTCCATGACGCCCATGACGGTTCGACTGATATGAAGCTCATATGGACACGGACTCCCAAACGCACAAGACAAGGAAACCTCAAGACTAGAGTTTAAATACAACTTGTAATCAACTCGTATTGGTATCTAAGACCTAGCCTCCATATATATAAAGGCTAGGAGGGTCCAACGAGAAGGAAACCTCTCAATCGACTCACCCAGTAGACAGATCTACGATCTCCGACACACGCAACCCTAGTTTCCACAACCCTCGCTAGATTGCATCTGCGCACCAGTGTAATCCTCGATTTTTTTGATAATTCCACGAGCAGACAAGCAGGAGTAGGGACCTCTACGAGGCCTGAACCTGGGTAAATTTTTGAGTCCCTTATGTGCTTGTTTGCTAGCCGATAGATGTCTCTAGCGCTCCCTCCTTCTTCAAAACCCAAGTCCATAACAATGGGCATTGATGAGTTAAACCCTCGTCAATTGGCGCCGTCTGTGAGAATTGGGCGCGCTGATGTTACGATCTCGACGGTTCCATCATCTGCAATCTACGGTTCATCGTCCGAGAGGCTCCCTGCGTGCAGCCACGGATCAAGTTGGAGACACCAAAGTCATCGCCAAGACAGATCAATAAGATGGATTTTATCGTGTCGCTGATTTGCCGAGTCAAAGCATCATCCGATCCATGTAGCAGGGACGAATGATTGTGCCAGAACGACCACCAGTTTAGGTGTATCAATTCCTGATGAGACTGTACGTCGAAACAACAGATCAATCCAAAGTAAAGGAGTCAGGCGGCCGCCACAATTACGGTGTTGTTCGATTCCTTGAGAATACGTGGATTCGAGTGCTGGATGGATGAGGTTCCGATGCAAGCTCTTACTTTAGGAAGAAAAAACAGAAACATATCGTACAAGCAAGAAGTACCACGGATCAGTTTTCGAGAAAACAAAAGAATTATCAAGAGATATCGCCGCACGTACTCCACAAGGTTCATTGGTTCAAAATTTTGGAAAGAAGAGAAACATAAGGTATATGGAAGTCTATCTAGCTAGCTCGAATCGATCGATCTGCTTGTCCGCCAGCTTGGTTTCTACATATACGGGAGTGTCTTGGCCAGTTCAGCACGGCGGTTGATCTAGCAAGCCGCGTGACGCGTCCTAGATGGTTGGAAAGTACCCGCCGGCCTTGTACGATCAGGCCAAATTCGATAAAGCAATCAGCGGTCTCAAAATTTCAAGTTGCAGCAGCACGAGTCATCCGCCACGTCGGTCACGTTCACCACGCGATTGCATCGATTTTTCTACACGTCCGCTCCATCGGCTTTCGCGATCACAACTCGTCGGTTACATCGGCTCTGCCTCAACTACATCAATAACATCTACTCTACACTCGGGGGCTCCATAGACCTGTTGCGGCCTTCAGCTTCCATGACCCGAGGGCTCTTTCGGCTCCGCCGCACGACCCGCTGAGTCTTTGAGTCGACAACTCGCGAGCGGCCTGTTGTGGTCTTCGGATGCGGCGAACCCGCTTCAGTCTTCGGTTGCCGCGACCCACTTCGTTTTTGGTTGTCGTGGCCCACTTCGGTATTCAACTGACGCGACCCGCCACGGTCTTCGACTCCGTCGCATGACCTGTTACTACCATTGGCACCACGCGACCCGCCTCGGTCTTCGGCTCCAACGACTCAGGGGCTCGGGGGCTCCCTCCGCTTCGGCGACCCGCCACGGTCTTCAACTTCGTCGACTTGCTGCAGTCTTCATCTTAGGTGACTCGGAGGCTCCCTCGACTCCCGCGACCCGCCGATCGCATCGGATCTTGCGACTCATTCACCATGACAACTACCAATAAAGCTAAGTTTCCCTCTACTTAGAGCTGATTTCTTTTAACTCGCACTCGATACACTCGGGGGCTGCGCCCACTTCGAGTAACCTAATGTGATGTCGACTCCGCACACTCGAGCACCTCATACGCGATAGCCCGAGTAGCTAATTCTGCCTGATCGTCGAATCCTTGAACTCCGAGTGCCTCGGCAAGGTACTGAGACTAAGGGTAATCAGGCTAACGAAAAGGCCTAGCATACAGTGCAAAAGTGTTGACTCGATTGGCACCAAAATCTTACTTTACAAGTCGACAGGCAAATATTCCTTACAAGATACCGGTACTTCACAACTCTATATGTTTTCTGCAGCTTACAAGGACGTCGACTGCGTTGAGCTATTCTATCGGGGTCCTCCAACAGGAGTCGACAAAACAAATGACTACGCCATACACTCAAGACCTGAGTCGAGTTCCTCCTCAGATGGTTGCATCGCTTGATGCTACAAAGACGCGGTGCTAGCGACGCACCCGATAGAAGTGACTATGTTGACTCCAACTACATCATCGATTCAAGCTCCTTATGTGTGACACACTGACTCGATGCACTTCCGGGTCAGTGGTTTCTCCTCGCATGATTTTCTACTACCACTTCAAGATACAAGACTCGAGTCTCTGCCCGAGTCTACGATTCCGCCAGACACTCGGGGGCTACTCCAAACTGGAGCGCTGGACGCGCATATACAAGATCTTCGAGTGGCACGATCTGAATCCTCACTCGAATTCACGATTCGACTAAGGATCTTGAAAACCCTTTACTCGAATCTACGATTCGATTGTGGACTTCGGGTTACTCCCATAGGGAGCGCTGAAAACATATTTGACTGAAACAAGCAAAAGATGGCAGCAGTCGCAAAAGTTCTTTAATCCCTGCCTAAGTCTTCGACTCAACCAAGCGCTCGGGGGCTACTCCCATAGGGAGCGCTAGTCGCGCACCCTATGATTATTTGTACATCGTACTGTGTGTTGATAACATCCACACTCGAATGCTATGGCGACTCCGCCTCATATTTTCCCTGCAAAGAGACTACGTCTCCTGGGCCACCCGAATCATCTCCGCGATGACAAAAAGTTTGGATGCCGCGCTTACAGCGTGAAGATAAGACCTGAATAAGGCCTGGCAACGCATCTGCTGCGCTCTACCAGAAATAATCCATACCTGCAGGTACGATGAACATGCCTTGATGGACGTGTCGAGTGCTCACATTTACACACTAGGATTCGACTCTATAAGACCTCCACGGCCTGAGTCGAATTACACTAGCACTTTTCCGAATTCGAGTCCGGGGACTCGAGTTTGAGTAGGTAGCGTTGTTTTTTCGCTAGAGCAATTAACTGGTCCCGATCCATCGAGCGCACCAGGCACGTCTACCATCATCCCTATGAACTACTACAAATTATACTAACTCGATGTACTTCCGGGTGAAGTGCTTCGCACTCGACACAATTGTCGACTCCGACATCCTAATACAAAGATCAAGACTTCTAAGTCTCCATCCGAATCTACGATTCACATGGACACTCGGGGGCTACTGACATGGGTATGCCCAATAGGTACTCGACTATAGCCTACCTGGTGCGGCCCAACGGAAGGTGCACTCGACAACTTGTTGATACATTGCAAATGTATCTATAATTTTTGATGTTCCATGCTTGGTTTTATCCACTTTCTTGTGTTTTGTCCACACTATGGAGTACTTTTCATATGATTTCTTGGACTAAGCTATTAACAAGAGCCACAGTGCCAGCTACCTGTTTTTCTGCTGTTTTTGGTTCCAGGAAAGTCAAAAAATGAATATTCTCGGAATTGGACAGGACAAAAGCCAAAGTGCCTATTTTACCGAAAGTCATCAGATGCCAGAATACGAGACGGAGAAGAGCCAGAGGGCGGCCACACCACCTGGCCGCGCTGCCAGGCTTGGCCCGCGCCAAGGGGTGGTGTGGCTAGCCCAGGCATCCCCTCGGCCTCTCCTTCCTCCTATAAGATGCCCTCAGGACGAAAACCCTAAGTACCCGATCAAAAATCCACGAAAGAGTCTGTAGCCGCCGCCGTCATCTCCATCCCTAGATCGGGAGGAATCTGAAGCTCTTCTCGGCACCTTGCCGGAGAGGGGAATTCACCCTG
The DNA here is from genome assembly GCA_910589775.1 of Avena eriantha. NCBI lineage: Eukaryota > Viridiplantae > Streptophyta > Magnoliopsida > Poales > Poaceae > Avena > Avena eriantha. Next base: position 422,336,250 of record OU342740.1, read on the forward strand.
GAGGCCTTCTTCATCACCATGCAAACCTCCGGTGTGATGCGTGAGTAGTTCATCCTTGGACTACGGATCCATGTAGTAGCTAGATGGTTGGTTCTCCTCCATTGTGCTTTCATGTCTAGATCTTGTGAGATCAGTTCATGATCAAGATCATCTATTTGTAATTCTGCATGTTGTGTTTGCGGGGATCCGATGGATATTGAGATGCTATTTCAGATTGATTACTAATTCTATCATGTCTTTGTTATTTGTGATCTTACATGATTTCCGTTGTTAGTAGCTATCTTGGCCAAGTAGATGCTAGCAACTCTAAGAGTTAGTATTTATGCTCGATAGTGGGTTCATGCCTCTGGTAATATGGGGAAGTGACAGAAATCTCTAAGGTACTAGATGTGTTGTTGCTACTAGGGAGAAAACAACAATCCTTTGTTCATGGAACAATCGTATTGTTTACTTTACACGCAGTTCGTAAAGCAATAATCTGTTGCTTGCAACTTAATACTGGAGGGGGTTCGGATGATAACCTGAAGGTGGATTATTAGTCATAGATGTAGTTGGATGGCGGTCTATGTATAATGTTGTAATGCCCAATCAAGTCTCAAAGGAGTCAAGATGATTATTATATGCATGTATTGCTTTCTCGATGTTTGTCAATTGCCCCGCTGTAATTTGTTCACCCAGCATGTTATCTATCTAAGGAGAGCCACCTCTAGTGAACTATGGATCCCGGTCCTTTCTTTTACATATAATCTATAAACTGTTTACTGTTTTGTGTTTACTTTCTACAAACTATTACTTCCTTCTATTCGATACGTTTAATCCTTTGTTTTCAGCAAAACACGGTGAGATTGACAACCTCATCGCAAGTTGGGGACAAAGTTCTATGGTTGTGTTGTGCAGGTCTCCATGTTGCAACTAGCACCGGTAGTGCGTCCTGCCAAGGCTCAGCTAGCAACACCTTTGGGGTGTTTCCTTGCTCCTACTGGTTCGATTAAACCTTGGTTTCATAAATGAGGGAAACTTGCTGCTGTGGTCATCATACCTTCCTCTTAGGGTTCCCCAACGAGCTTGTTAATACACGAGCCATCAAGCACTTTTCAGGCGCCGTTACCAGGGAGTCAAGGACATCTTCACAAGGGGAGTCCCTCATAACCAATCTCTTTGCTTTGTTGTTTTTGTTTTGCTTAGTTTCTTTTTGCTTTGTTTGCTTGTTTTGTTATTCAAAAACACACACAAAATTAGTTCTACTAGTTTGCTTTCTTATATCAAAAACACACAAAAAATGACTACCCTTGAAAACACTAAGTTGTGTGACTTCACTAGCACCAACAACAATGATTTTATGAGCACACCTATTGCTCCACCTGTGCCTGAAGATACTTTCTTTGAGATAAAACCTACTTTACTCAATCTTGTCATGAGAGAACAATTTTCTGGTATTGGTAATGAAGATGCTGCTTCCCATCTAAATAACTTTGTTGAACTTTGTGAGATGCAAAAGCATAGGGATGTAGATGGTGATATTATTAAGCTGACATTGTTTCCTTTCTCTTTGAGAGGAAAAGCTAAAGAATGGTTGAATTCCTTAACTAGGAATAGTATTGATTCTTGGACTAAGTGCAAAGATGCTTTCATTGGAAAATACTATCCTCCTGCTAAGATTATATCTATGAGAAGTGAAATAATGAAGTTTAAACAATCTGATAGTGAGCATGTTGCTCAAGCTTGGGAAAGAATGAAATCTTTTGTTAAGAATTGTCCCACTCATGGACTGACTGCTTGGATGATCATCTAAACTTTTTATGCAGGATTGAACTATTCTTCAAGGAACCTATTGGATTCTGCGGCTGGAGGTACCTTTATGACCATCACTTTGTTGGAAATATGCCCTAGAGACAAATAGTAGTAAGGACTATTATCATATTTCATATAGTTTATGATTAAGTTTTATATCATGCTATAACTGTGTTGAGTGGAAACATCAATACACATGTGATATACAAACAACCAGGGTTCCTAGTGAAACTCTAGTCACTGGTTCATTGGTTAACAGATGATCATGTTTCCTGATCATGTGGCATTTATGCTAGTTGGAAATGAGGTCATCTCATTCTGAGACCCAACCTAAACATCGTGACCCGATCATGTCATGAAGTTCAAGTTACGATGATTAGAAATGGATCCTCGTAGACTATTCCTTAGACCGTGAGGCTATATCAATCACTGTCTCCCGAGAGTGCTTAGATAGCATCAAACACCATCTGGTAAAACGGTGGTTATAAAGGTGTGTTCAGGTACTCAGAGGAAACCGTAGAGGCAATACATGTCAAGAGCAGTATTTGTCCGTCCATGTGATGGAAAGATACTCAAGGGCCCACTCGGAGAAGTTATATCCAATAGCTGCGCAGCGTGTGATTAGATCACGGGGATATCACTTGTCGGAACGAGTCAAGTAGCGTTGTTCAGTAACGAGATTGAACATGGCATGGTGATGTCATTGATCAGATCTCGGACAATGCAAGTATCGAGTGACAAAGGGAATAAGACACGACTGTCCCAGTTCAAACGATGAAAGATCTTCATGGAACGCACAGGGGTCACATGGCCATCCAGGTCCCTCTATCGATCATTGGTGCGGGAGTGTCCCGACCATGTCTGGAGTGTTCCCGAACCGTGGGGTATCACGCTTAAGGGCTTGATGATGCTTAGAGAGTGTTTATAAGATTGGTGGAATAACCGAAGAAAAGAAGGGAGAAAACCGGAAGGGTTTCGGTAAGTCCGGAGGATGTCCGGAGTGGAGGTGGAAGGTGTTCCATAGCCACGAGATTGAATAATATGTGGATGAATGTTTAAATATTGATTTAATCATTTATTCGTAATTATTTAATAAAGAGAAAATCAATTAAAAGGTCAAAAAGGCTTAATGGGCCAATTCCGGAGGGAGAGGGCCCATTAAAGGAAAGGAGAGAGGGAGAGGGGCCAGAGGGGAGGCCGGCTGGGCCTTGCCCCCCCATGGGGCCCACTAGGGGCTGGCCGGCGGCCACCCACCCCCCTCCTCTCCTTTAGTCCCACCCCGAGACTTTAGGGGAGGTAGTACCTCCCCTCCCCCTATATAAAGTGGGGTATTTGGCCTAGAAAAATACACCAATAATCAATAAAGGTCTCCCCACTTTTGGGAGGACCTCCAATTGATATTTTCTCTCTACCCCTCTCTCTCTCTCGTGACCGTGGTCCCAAGTCTGGACTGCGTGAGCGAGAGACATCTTCACCGCGGAGCGCTGTCGCGCTGTGGGATTCGGATCCAGGAGCTCTACTTCCGCAATTGCTGCTGGATCGGGGAAGCGGGAGTCATCGTCAGGCACCGGACATGTGTTCATTTTTCGCGGCGACGTGCGCACCGGTGTCCTTGGATTTGGCTGCTTCGGGTATTAACATGGTTGTGAAATACCGGTCTTCTCTTTTGTCGCTCTTGGCCCATCTAACACGGAATATCGGCACCTTTTCTCCACAGTAGTCGAGCTCCCAGATCTCCTCGATCCTTCCGTAAAATCTTTCCTTCACATTGTCATCCGTGTAGAATTCTGATGTTACGCCTGAGTTCTGATAGTCACACTTGTTGTCCTTTTCCTCCGTGTAGAATGTGTAGCCGTTGATATCATACGCCTGATAGGTCACCAGGTTGTGCATGGGTCCCTGCGACAAGGTGAATATGATGTTTTCCTCCGCATAATGCGATTGCGGGGGATTATCTAGGAGTGTCTGCCTAAACCAACGCGTGAAATCTGAGTTGTGCTCTTTGATTATTTCTCCCTACGTCCTCTGTATGCCCCGGTCACTATACTTCTTCTCGATTGACCTTTTGTGCTTTTGTACCCAAGGATCGACCAGTTCTAAATGTTGTAGCGCGACTAGGTTTGCTCTATCAATGTCTGCGCGTCGACAATCGTAGTCTGCATGCAGTACGCGACGACCCTCTCGGTGACCCGATCCATCGAGCTTGCCAAGGTGCCTATTGACGGGAAGATCGACAGGGTTCTCGATGCCTAGATAATTCGTGCAGAAAGAGATGCACTCTTCGGCCAGAAAGCCCTTGGCTATGCTTCCATCTAGACGGGACCTGTTGCGAACGTATCCTTTGATGTGTCCGTTCATCCTTTCGAACGGCATCATGCTGCGGAGGAACATCGGCCTGAGTTGGATGATATCCTCCACGATATGGACCAGCAGATGCACCATAATGTCAAAGAATGCGGGCGGGAAGTAGATCTCGAGCTCGCATAGTATCAGCACGATCTCCTCTTGTAGCCTCCCGAGCTGTTTCACGCCAATTGACTTTCGAGAGACGACGTCGAAAAACTTGCAGAGCCCAAACAATGTTTCTCGTACATGCTCGTCCATTATACCTCGTAGTGCTACCGGAAGTATCTGCGTCATTAGCACGGCACAGTCGTGAGACTTCATCCCACTAAAACTCTGCTTAGCCTCATCTAGGTACCTGCTTATCTTGCCCGCGTAGCCGTAAGAAAATTTGACTCCTAGAAGGCACTTGAAAAATTGTTTGATCTCATCCTGGCTTAGTGTGAAGCACGAAGGGGGGGCAGTAATATTCGTTCTTCTTGACCTTTTTACCCTTTCGACGACCTTGTGTCGCCTCCGACTGATGATCATCGTCATCTTCCTGATCATCAGGAGTAGGGCATCCTCCGTGAAGATCCTTCCGGATGCCCATGGATATCAAGTCGTTCCTTGCTTTAGGACCATCTTTCGTCCTATCTGGCATGTTGATTAGGGTGGCAACTAGACTCTCGCACACGTTCTTCGTGATATGCATGATGTCAAGGCTATGAGGCGTGCGGAGAAACTTCCAGTATGGCAACTCCCAGAAAATAGACCTTGTTTTCCATACCTTCATCAACGGCTTGTCTTGCTGCCCCTTTCGCTTCTTTCCCGGTTTAGGACACTCTTTTCCAGTTTTTTAGCAATTCATCCACTTCTTCACTGCTCCTCCGCTCTAGGATTCCTAGGGTCTCGGATTTTCCATTGAACAGATCTCCACGTTTTCTCCATGCATCATTCTTTCCAAGCCACCTTCGGTGCCCCATGAATACGGTTTTCGAAGACCCTGGATCTTTCTCTAGTTGGAGATAGGTCGTGTTATCCATGCACCTAACGCATGCGTAGAATCCTTGGATAACCTGCCCCGAGAAATATCCGTAACCTGGATAGTCTTGCACCGTAGTGACCAACGCGGCTCTCATAGTGAAATAATCTTGTGCGACAGCGTCATATGTATTGGCTCTGGATTCCCATAACATGGCTAGCTCCTCTTTCAACAGCCCGAGATATAGATTGATGTCGGTACCAGGTTGTTTTGGCCCTTGAATTAGCATACTCATTTGTATGTACTTCTTTTTCATGCACAACCAGTGAGGGAGGTTGTACATCCATACAAACACGGGCCAAGTGCTGTGCGTGTTGCTCTGGCTACCGAACGGATTGAGTCCATCGGTGCTTGCACCTAGCCTGATGTTTCTCGAATCTCCACCGAATTATGGGAATTCGAAGTCTAATACTTTCCACTGGCTACCATCTGAAGGGTGCGTCAGCAGCTCGTCCTTTTCAGGGTCATCGTCATCTGCTGGCTTCTTTCTTTCCGCATGCCAGCGCATGAGATTTGCTTCCTTAGGGTCTGCGAAATAGCGCTGCAGACGAGGAGTGATAGGAAAGTACCATACCACTTTTCGAGGAGCTTTCTTCCCTTTCTTGTATCGACAAACGCCGCACACCGGGCATGTGGTTTTCTCCGCGTCCTCGCGCCGATAAATGATGCCATCTTTGATGCAGACGTGGTATCTAATGTGCGGTAGATCAAGAGGACACATGATTTTCTTGGCGTCCTCAATACTAGTTGGACACGTGTTCCCCTCCGGGAGACGATCGTGCCAGAATGCCATCATATCGTCGAAGCTTGTGTCGGTCCATTTATGTTTTGCCTTCATCTCCATAGCCTTGAGCGTTACATTCAACCGGGTATCATCGGGCTTGCATCCTTCATACAATGGAGTAACCGCGTCTTTCTCAAGTTGCGCGAGCTTGGCTTTCTCTCTAGCAGCAGCCATGGCGTTACTCATCTGCTTGAGAAGCAGTTCTTGAACATAAGGGTCCCGCACCCAGCCTGACGTTGTTCCATCGTCTACTCCGGCATCTAGATCATCATCATCCTGGTCTACTTCCGCACCTTCACCAGCTCCAGGAGACTCTTCTTCATCTCGCCCGTCCTTGCCGTGATCATGATCATGTTGCCCGCCTTCCTCATTTTCCCCTGCCCCATTTACGGCCTCATCGTCTTCGTCATCACTTATCCACCGAGTGTAGCCATCCATGAAACCATGGCGGAGCAGGTGCGCCTGTAGATTTCCGGAATCTGGGTCGATCAACCAATTGAGTTTGCATCTTGTGCACGGACATCTTATCTCCGTCATGTTATTTCGTATCATGTCGGCCGTCGCGCATTTCAAAAATCTAGCCACAATGCCTTCGCTCATTATGCGGACCATGGTTGCCTGCGCGGTGTACATGGTAGAATTAGAAGTTTATTACAACCACAGAACCAATGCATACATGCAATGGTCGATGGAAAATTTCGGCATGACCTATCCTCAAATTCGGACCTTTGCGAAATGCCAAAGTCTTGCCAAAATGGAAATAAATCAACATTTTGGCAAAACAATGCCAATATATGAGAGAGCATGCATGCATGCTCTCCAAACACATGAGAGCATCGATCCTCTCCATAGATATGCAACCATATCATCCATACACATAAACACATCCCTCTAACATAGACAACTTACCGAGACGAGAGACCGCGAGAAGATCTCGAAGGAGAGGTGAGAGACCGAGAGATGGTGGCCGGAAGGGGAGCCTTCCTCTATTATGTATGTAGTATCCAAGGTAAGTTTTACAAGCTACAAATGGTGAAAGAGTGGAGAAATTGAGGTGGTAAGGAGGAGGGGGGCGAGATCCAAAGAGGAAGAAGGAGAGGAAAGTGAAGTGGGAGATGGTGGATCTAGGAAATGTGCAAAAGGCTATCTGCCAAAATGTAGCAGGCAGCACGCACATCTGTGGCGCATGTGGCGTGGTGCTCCACAGGCATAACGAACAGCCGTGGCGCACATACACCCGTGCGCCATAGAATTGTTTTCCCAGTTGCACAGCAGTGCGGTCCGATTTGATCTGTAGTGCATGGTGCCCAAGTGCGCCACAATTACCGGTCACACTCAAAGCGCACTAGCCGTAGGTGCACTACGGCTATGTGGTATACGGCCGGCAGTGCCCTGGCCCACACACATCCGTGGCGCACCGCGCATATGTGCGCCACGCTTACCGCAGTTACCTGTAGCGCACCCCTATGCAGTGCGCCATGCCTATTTTAGCCGTGGGGCACCACTGGCACGTGCGCCACGTATGTGTGTATTACCTATAGCCGTTTTCCTAGTAGTGTGGCCTTTACAAAACACATTACTGATGCTCTCATAGAGATTAAAGAAGAAAAGATGAAACATAAAGCTTCTATTCCTATAAAACAAGAAGATGGTTCGGAACCCATCATTAATATGAAAGTGAATGACTTTGATTTCAAAGCTTTATGTGATCTTGATAGTAGTGTTTCCATTATGCCTAGAAGCATTTATGATATGCTTGATTTGCCTCCACTTGAAGATTGTTATTTGAATGTTCCACTTGATGATAATGCTAAAAATAAACTCATGGGGAGTCTTAATGATGTTCTTACTATGGTTAACAATGCCTATGTCCCCGTTGATTTCTATGTTTTGGATGTTGAATGCAATGCTTCTTGTCCTATTACTTTGGGAAGACCTTTTCTTAGAACTGTTGGTGCCATTATTGATATGAAAGAAGGCACCATTAAATATCAACTCCCACTCAAGAAAGGTATAGAACACTTCCCTAAGAAGAGAGAGAAGATTTCTTTTGCTTCTCCTATGAAAACAAAATTTGGTTTTAATGCTTCTTCATTTGAGAACACTTGATCCTCTTTCTTGCTTCTTATGCCCAACTTAAAGGCGTTAAAGAAAAGTACTTATTGGGAGATAATCCAAAAGTTTTAGATGAGTCTTGGAAGTTATTACTTCAGTAATAACAGCTCCTTATCCTTTTTATTTGCTTTTTGTGCCAAGAGTAACCTCTAATGTGAGAGAAGTAATGATTGGGAAAGTTGTTGTCCCAAAACAGATTTGTGTGCTTCACCGTAAAAATTCGTGTAAAATCTCTGAACGTATTTTTGAGGCGTTAATTTTTGTGCTTCTGCCCCAGGTTGTTATCTAACTTTCGTTAGTTCAGAACTTTTTGATTTGATCAACATAAGGTCTTCTAAAAAATTCGTATTTACCTGCTGGTCTGTTTTGACAGATTTCTGCTATTTTCTGCATTTGCTTCTTGTTGGTTCCTTTTTGAGTTCTTTTGGGGAATTGAGCTTTTTTGAAGGGAAGTGCTACAGTATCTAGTGTTCTAATGAAAGTTTATTTGGTGTTAGAACTGAACCTTAAGACTTATTTATCTTGAGTGTACTAATGTTGCTAATAAAGATTGTGTGAAGTTTTATATGAAGGAAAAATTACAGGTGTATGGAAGGAATGAGTAATGAGATGAAGGATGGACTAAAGCTCAAGCTTAGGGATGCCACATGTGTCAACCCAAGAAATATCCAAGAAGTACAAGCGTCAAAGCTTGGGGATGCCCAAGGCATCCCCCTCTTCATCAATAAAAATCCCAGGTTTCTTCCAAACGCTTCATTTTTATTGTTTCATGCACAGTTGTGTTGTTCTTAGAGCGTATTCTTTTTCGTTTTCGTTTTGGTTTTTCGTTTGCTTTGTTTGCTTAGTTTGCTGAATAAATTGGTTGGACCCCCTCTTTCATACATTGGTCTGCAAATAGTTTGGTTTGGTTTGGAAAAGAGTAGGAAAGTTCATGCTTATATGGTAAAAAGTGCTCGTTTTTAACTATGGCCTATGCTTTGTCATGCCATGCTTGATATTATTTTGGCTTTATGCTTAGTATTCTTTGCTGTAGCATGACTTGTTATAAACAATTGAGATTGATTAATGTGCCTTGGATGAATCATGCGTTGTTTTAGCATATTAAAGCATAGTATAGTGGTATTCTCCTTTGATGCTTTATTTGGGTTGACTTGGCGCATGCTCACACCATGTTATGACTATCTCAAGTCACCATAGCCTTTATGATCCTTTAGTTTTTAACTTGTAGTATCACTTTATGCTTTGATCAATGATGTTGTGTCGCTCTGCATGATTATGGCCATTATTGCTCTCTTAGTTTGTCGCTCCCAGTCTTTTGCTAGCCTCCACAACCAAGTATGAGTTCCACTCATGCATCCAACTCCTTAAACCAAGTTATTCCAAAGAGTCCACCATACCTACCTACTAGCTTAATTAGTGATTAAAGCTCTCACAAACTTGATGGCACACTTTACTTTTCTTGCCCTTAATAAACTTGAACCATTGTGTCGTCTATGTTGTATATGCTTGCACTTATTTGTTGGGAATTAGAAGAACCATGTTGTCATGGGGAACGCTTTCAACATTGCACTTGGTACTTGTACCTAGTTGATATCATGCTCTTTTGTATATGGATGTCGTCGGTGTGAAATGAAAGGGGGGCTTGTCAGTCCATGGAGTTATGTATATGTGTTAGAGAAATGCCAGGGCCGCTGGTCTAATCCATGCTGACATGGTGGAAACCTGCACCATAACCATAAAGAGCTGTCTATGAAGCATTATTCTTATAAAAAAAGAGTCCTATATTGAAAAAAAGAGATATTATGAAAAGAGGAAAGAGAGAAAAAAGCACCATATTCCCATGGTAAATAAGAAGATTGCTGAGATGCTCGTTGTCTGCTTGCCTTATCATTTTGATATGGGGATTCTTCCGTATCATCGGGAAAGGGGTACACCGTTGGTGGTTCTCTATGATACACATGTACTTACGATGACAAGAACTTACCGGTGACTAAACTTGAGTAGCATGAGGAGCGGCCCTCGTATACAAGGGACATGAGATTTCTAACTTATACTTCGTCAAGTATGTACACCATAGTTTTTTCACTTTAACCTTAATCACCTTCAAGATGCTTATGATAGGGGCAATGAGAGCTGAAAGCTATAAGTACCATAATTTTTGGAAGCTCTTTATGAAACTTGAATCTCTGCTTCCTTCTATGAAGGCCTTTCTTCCACCATTATATTGAGTCTCCACCTTCTACCTTTATGCACCTACTTTGAGAGCATAGTGGCCATTCTTAGTTCTATGCGCATTGTCCCAAGACTAGTTAATTGATGCATAACTTGATATTGCTTGTTTTAAACTATTTGTATCTAGTCACTTTTATGAACTTTGAAGGTGTCCTATGCATTTATATTTGCTACTCTATGAGGGACAAGCTGAATACTATTATGCTATGTTTTTTTATGTGAATCAAACAAACGTCTTGCAAAGCATTGTTATTAATGAATCTTTTGTTTGTGCCTTTTCATGTTGCATCATAGTTTCTTTGTCTTATTGCTAGAACTTTGTCTTTCATGTTATGATTGAAGTACTATGATCCCAGCTTTGAATGTTTTACAAATACTTTGATCAAGTCTTCGATGGTGCATGTCACCTCAAAAATTATTCTTTCTTTTTATCACTTACCTACTCGAGGACGAGCAGAAGTTAAGCTTGGGGATGTTGATACATTGCAAATGTATCTATAATTTTTGATGTTCCATGCTTGGTTTTATCCACTTTCTTGTGTTTTGTCCACACTTTGGAGTACTTTTCATATGATTTCTTGGACTAACCTATTAACAAGAGCCACAGTGCCAGCTGCCTGTTTTCTGTTGTTTTTGGTTCCAGGAAAGTCAAAAAATGAATATTCTCGGAATTGGACGGGACAAAAGCCAAAGTGCCTATTTTTCCAGAAGTCATCAGATGCCAGAATACGAGACGGAGAAGGGCCAGAGGGCGGCCATAGCACCTGGCCACGCGGCCAGGCTTGGCCCGTGCCAGGGGTGTTGTGGCCAGCCCAGGCACCCTCTCGGCCTCCCCTTCCACCTATAAGATGCCCTCGGGACAAAAACCCTAGGTACCCAATCAAAAATCCACGAAAGAGTCTGTAGCCGCTGTCATCTCCATCCCTAGATCGGGAGGGATCTGAAGCTCTTCTCGGCACCTTGCCGGAGAGGGGAATTCACCCTGGAGGCCTTCTTCATCACCATGCAAACCTCCGGTGTGATGCGTGAGTAGTTCATCCTTGGACTACGGATCCATGTAGTAGCTAGATGGTTGGTTCTCCTCCATTGTGCTTTCATGTCTAGATCTTGTGAGATCAGTTCATGATCAAGATCATCTATTTGTAATTCTGCATGTTGTGTTTGCGGGGATCCGATGGATATTGAGATGCTATTTCAGATTGATTACTAATTCTATCATGTCTTTGTTATTTGTGATCTTACATGATTTCCGTTGTTAGTAGCTATCTTGGCCAAGTAGATGCTAGCAACTCCAAGAGTTAGTATTTATGCTCGATAGTGGGTTCATGCCTCTGGTAATCTGGGGAAGTGACAGAAATCTCTAAGGTACTAGATGTTTTGTTGCTACTAGGGAGAAAACAAAAATCCTTTGATCATGGAACAATCGTATTGTTTACTTTACACGCAGTTCGTAAAGCAAAAATCTATTGCTTGCAACTTAATACTGGAGGGAGTTTGGATGATAACCTGAAGGTGGATTATTAGTCATAGATGCAGTTGGATGGCGGTCTATGTATAATGTTGTAATGCCCAATCAAGTCTCAAAGGAGTCAAGATGATTAGTATATGCATGTATTGCTTTCTCGATGTTTGTCAATTGCCCCGCTGTAATTTGTTCACCTAGCATGTTATCTATCTGAGGAGCCACCTCTAGTGAACTATGGATCCCGGTCCTTTCTTTTACATACAATCTATAAACTGTTTACTGTTTTGTGTTTACTTTCTGCAAACTATTATTTCCTTCCATTCGATACGTTTAATCCTTTGTTTTCAGCAAAACACGGTGAGATTGACAACCTCATCGCAAGTTGGGGACAAAGTTCTATGATTGTGTTGTGCATGTCTCCACGTTGCTACTAGCACTGGTAGTGCGCCCTGCCAAGGCTCATATTGCAACACCTTTGGGGTGTTTCCTTTCTCCTACTGGTTCGATTAAACCTTGATTTTATAACTGAGGAAAACTTGTTGTTGTGCTCATCATACCTTCCTATTGGGGTTCCCCAACGAGCTTGTTAATACACGAGCCATCACTTGTGCACGTCCATGATGCCCATGACGGTTCAACTGATATGAAGCCCATATGGACACGGACTCCCAAACGCACAAGACAAGGAAACCTCAAGACTAGAGTTTGAATACAACTTGTAACCAACTCGTATTGGTACCTGAGACCTAGCCTCCCCATATATAAAGGCTAGGAGGGTCCAACAAGAAGGCAACCTCTCAATCGACTCACCCAATAGACAGATCTACGATCTCCGACACACGCAACCCTAGTTTCCACAACCCTCGCCAGATTGCGTCTGCGCACCATTATAATCCTCGATTTCTTCGATAATTCCACGAGCAGACAAGCAGGAGTAGGGACCTCTACGAGGCCTGAACCTGGGTAAATCTTTGAGTACCCTGTGTGCTTGTTTGCTAGCTAATAGATGTCTCCAGCGCTCCCTCCTTCTCCAAAACCCAAGTCCATAACAATGGGCATTGATGAGTTAAACCCTCGTCAGAAATACTACCGCCATCCCTATTTGTATTGCTGTATAAAACCAGTGGTCCTGGAGGTGCCAGCTGAGTAATACTTTGGTTTCAGCGTTTGCGTGGAGGAGAGGAAGATAGCTAGGGAGGAGAAAAATTCAGCTAAAACTTGGCAGGAACAAAGGGGAGAAACAAAATGTGAATGAAGTTGGTGACATGCCACTTCGAAATAGTGGTCTACGAGCACGTAACATTAGTGGCATGTTACAAGAATCCACACACCACCTAATAGTGGCATGCAGGTCAACTCGACAAGCCACTAGTTTGTGGGGTCCACATATGGTCCCACATGTCAGACTTAGTGATGCATATGTGACATTGGCATGTTGTTGGTATTCAAATTACGGGTGCCCTCTAGAAAAAGCACACACCACTAGTTTGTGGGTCCCATTAGTGGGCCCGTCCATAGAAATAAAGGTGGCATTTAGAGCACGAGACATGCCACTACATAGTGGTGTGTCGCGGCTCACACACCACTAGTTAGTGACATATCCAAAACCCACAAGTCACAAAAGATGGTTTGCCCTTAGCTTGTTGTGATTCCCACATACCGATAACGTGTCAAAATGCGCGACAAGCGACTATCCCGAGGGGTACCAAATGGTGACATGCCACCACTATTTTTAGTGGTGTGCAGAAGTGGTGGCATGTCTGAAAGGATCATATGGGCACCTAGAGGGAGGGTGAATAAGTGCTACTTCAAATTTTAGTTTTTTTTCAAATTAGGCATGACATAAAAAATAAATTATCTATATATGCAACTAAGATGAATTTACCTATATATCAAGCTAGCAAATAACAATTACACAAGAAACAAGATACAAGTAAAGTGCAGTAAAGGACTGAGGTAACCAAGAAGCATGCGAAGACACATGGTATGATTCTCGTAGTTTTTTCCTTTTGAGTGGAAGTAGATCTGCATTGGAGGGGTGGACGGTATGAAGACCACCACATCATAAAAGGCTTCATCCTATTTTTCTGTGAACCTCACCACAAGTGGCCTGATTCACTTCCACTATCCGTAATATTCAAGGCGGAAACTAACGCCTTTACAATAAGCTCGGGTCACACATCCACAACTGAATTGGAGTCTCCCAAATACAAGACAAGCTACCACAATACAAAGACAAACTTGTTACGATGAAATAAACTCCAAGGGTTTCCAAAGGAAACACTAGGAGCAGGGCCCTCAAGTGAATGAGGTGGGAAATCAAATCACTTTGGTGAGGATGTAGATCTAGGTCTTCTCCTTCGATTCTCAAAAGATCAGAATCTTTGAGCGGTTGAGTGAGGAGATCTTGCAATTTGAGTGGCTTGGAAAATAGAGTTCTTTTAGAGGAGGACGAGCAACTCCAAGTTGGGGAAGAAGGGTCTTTATATAGGGGCCTCTGAAATCCGATTGTTTTCTGCCTATTGAGATTCCTTGCACCAGAGATTCTGGCATGGATACACCGAAGACTTCGTTCAATCTCTAGTATGTCTCAAGACACCTTAGTGACTGTGATTAGGGATAGCACCCGCCGGGTTCGGGGACGGGTCCGGGCCCCCATACCCGTCCCACTTACCTTATCGGGTCAAAAATTTCTCCAGACCCGCCACCCGCCGGGTACCCGGGACCCGATGGGTACCCGCATCTAGGTCCTATGAGGTGGCAGCGACGATGGTGCGAGGCGGCGCAGTCCCGCAGAGGCGCGAGAGGCAGCGACAGAGAGATGCGAGGCGGTGGTGCAGAGGCTATTTCGTGGGCTGGGATCCTGTAACGCATGCGTAGGCCGATGGTGGGATGTTGGTGGGCCTGTCATTGAGGCTATTTGTATGAATCTAGATAATTTGTTGGGTCGATGTCGGGTCTACGGGTACGGATCCGGCTCCTCCATACCCGCCCCGTATAATTTGGCGGGTCTAATTTTTTACCAGACCCGCCCTATTTAAGACGGGTACCCGTTGGGCTAACGGGTATCGGGGCCCCATTGCCATCCCTAACTGTGATCCCTTATCGTTGAGCCCAAGTCCGGGGACTCCTCATGGACTCCGATCTTTGACACACAGGAGACTCCAATCATGAAACCTTCAAAACAGATAATCAGCAATAGTCTTTTCACTTTTTAAATAGGGAGAACTGGTCAAAAATATATCTACAGCATTTGACTAAAAACCTGAAAATTGACACACGGTAAAATGCATTCTACTGCACCGGTGGAGGTTGGCAGGAAATGATGGGCAGGCCAGCCCAAACAAGACTACATTTTATTTTCTTTCACAACCGAATTTCTCTCTCGTGCTTCAACGCTTTGGGCTGAGCTGGGCGGGCCATGGCCTGGTTCGGCTTCGACATAGCTCCGCCACTGTCCTAGTGTTATTATCAAGCACCGAAATAATATAGGACATGAAATGCCCTTTCAATTTCATCTGTAAAGTATCACCTATAAGAGCACGTACAATGGTTGATAAGACAGTCTTATCTTAATTAAGACACGTAATCTTGATATGACGACAAAACATTATATACAATGGATCATTTTTTAGTCTTATCTCTAGCGACAATTATCCCTAAATATGTGGTGACATATCGTGTTAAAAGATCATCTCTTCGCTAAGATAAGATAGAAGTCTTTTTTTTGTTCCTCTCTCCTCCAATTCAGTAATTATCCTACGCGGCATTGCTAAGATAAGACCATTGTACGTGCCCTAAGCTAATTTGCATTATTGTGAAAATATCATTTTCCGAACCTTATATATGTACGTAGAATATAGAGATATACACACATAATTTTTTGTTTTACCTATTTTGGTAACTCAGAAAGTGTTTGTAGGTAAAGAGAGTATATGCTCTCAGGATCAAAAGTGGATTTTTGTGAATTTCAGTACGACTGTTTATCCAAAAAGGCACATAAAGGGCGGAAACAAAATAAGAGCTATGAAAGAAAATAGCTAGAACTAGATTTGACAGAAAGAAATGCTCTAGTCTAATTATTTTCTGGTTTTCCTGTTTAAGTTTCTCTTTGTTTTAGTTTTTTCCCTTTCTCTTTTCTTTTATATCATTTCTCTTTTAAAATTTCGTTTTCCTTTATATTTTTATTTCTTTATTCATGTTAAAAAAATGTTTTGAATTTTAGTTTTCTGTTTTTGTTTTGTTTTCTATTTCATTTTTCCATTTCTCTTATATTAAAAATACTCCATCCGTCCACAATGATTTTGTGTTCTAGATTTAGTCAAAGTCCAACTTTCTGAAATTTTGATCCATTACTTAGGAAAAAAATATCACATACTATTAGAATTATCGTAAAGTATATTTTTGTATTGTATGTATTTGGTATTCCCCCGGTCATGAATTAATTGCCGCAAATTTGTCTAGATACATATGTATCTAGAGTCTAGACGCGTTTTAGTTTATAGATAGATGCAAACATGGAGAAATCTGCGACATCTAATTCGTGACATAGGGAGTACAATGGATGTTGATATTTTTTAATATTCTTAGTCAAATTGATAAAGTTTGACTTTGACTAAACCAGGACGTGGAGTAAATATAAACTGGGAGAGTATGTTCAGTTCATATATGAAAAAAAAAGAGTTCAAATTGGTATGTCTTGCAACACATTTTTTTCTTCGGTTTAATATAATTATTGAATAAGGTATTGAGAGCCAAAAAAAAAAAGAGGTATTGGGAGGAGCCAAATCCTTCAATGCTAGGTTGTGTATAACCTAAAATATAATGTAATTTGTTTTCGTGATGAATGGGACAGATACACACAAAATAAGTATGAAATGAAGGCTGCTGAGTCACTGCCAGATACCCTGCTAAACAATAGGAGGATAAGACGGGCACCTCAGCCTGAGCTGTTGTTCCTTGCACACGAGTTCACGTTCTTCCAAGATCCAACGACTTGGACCAGGTATGGTGGGTTGAGCATGTGAGTCCACGCGGCTGCTCGTGCGAATCTCTTTTTTTTTTTTACGGTAACCCCTGCTTTGGTGACTCAACTATGAGTCATCCGTATCAGCGTCTGCCGTTGAATCTGCTTAGTGGCGTAGTGCTGGATGCAGGAGAACAAGTGGCCAATTTTAAGAACGAAAAGGGTGGATTTGGGTAGGGGTGGATTAGCCAAGCACAATCATCTAGTCAAAGTCATACAAATGTTGAACTCTAGGCATCAGTTATCAAGGGGTGGGGAGATCCAAACAGGCCACCCAGACGGTTCGATTTTATCCGTTTGGATTGAGTCATGGTCACTTTGGGATCGTGATCCGGTCTGTCTGGCTAGCTGCACCCAGCAGTGCGATTCAAACGGACAAAATCGGACAGGCTAGCCTAAGAGAGGGGAGAGAAGAAGGCTCATTCTATGACTACAACTGGATCAGTCTGCTAAAAAACCGGACAGGCCAACGTCTACGCCTGTGCGGACAGATTGATCCGGGACACAAATTAGATGCCTGGATAGGTGGGTCTAGCCCGAGTTTGTCTAGATGGATCGTCCGCCGCATTTGGTTTAGCTGTGGCGCGATTAGGACAGGCCTCAACAGCGGTAAAAATTAAAGCTTTGCTTTTCGGTCGGTGTGTTCCGTCTCTGACGTGTCCCACGTGCATTTTGGCGGTTTCCGGTGTCCACGCAGCGCGTGGAGCATCGACGCCGGTTTGGGTCATCCTAAATGAAAAAGAGATTTCTTATCTTGTTTTTTCCTCACCGTGTGGCGTGGTACACGCACGTCCAACTCATGGCTCGAAAATGCTTGAGCCGTGGGCATTGCTTTATTAGTTTCAGTTCAAGTAGTGCAATCTTAAAATGGAGTTAAAAGCATCAAACCAACCGCATTACGAGCAAAATTAAAATTTTACCAAATTATACTACTCTTTCCGTCTCAAAATAGATGTCGAAAGTTTGTATAAATTAGAATGTACCTAGATATTTTTTAGTGTATAGATAGATACATTCAAATTTGAAAAAGTTCGGGACATCTATTTTAAGACGGAGAGAGTACTTCATGTTTCATGAATATGGATGACTACATTTTCGTAAGTTTTCCCGAAATGGCGCCAAAACCGACAATGGACCCACCAATCAGTATGGCGTGGCCCAGATGCCCCCTTCGCTACCAGCGCTCCCGGCACCTCCCGCTCTGGCCCTGAGCGGCGCGTGGCCACCGCCCCAGGTGTTTATTGTCATCGACGACGATGACGAGTAGGCGGCACGCAGCAGCAGGACCAGGCGTCGGCGGGCGAGCAACGCCGGTTCCCCTCCACGATAGCCCCCCACCCCCCACCCCCCAATAATATTGATTTTTTAATGTTGATATTTTGTAACCAGGACCTTTTTAACGTAATATGTATAATAATTATTTTCGATCTTTTTTTCTGCAATGTTTTTTTTAGGAGCAGTGGCCACTGGGACACAGAGCAACGTAACCAGACTGAACCCAGACGGCCTGTCCTTCATCCTGTAAACGGACCCAATCTTCCGTGTCCGAAATGCAGGGGCTGTTGGAGTTGGCCTGAGCCCATGTCAGAGGAGCGAAAAGTCAGACACTCGTAGAAGAAAAAATAGGAAATGAAATAGAAACGGGAAGGTGTCCGGAAGAGAAGGAATATTCCCGAAGGATAAACCCCTGGAACTGGAATATTCCCGCCCCGTTCCGCATTCGATTTCGTACTCCCTTGTTCCCTCTTTCTTTATAAAAAGCGTGCTCCCGTTTCCTTTCCTTGTCCGTCGCAACTCGCCGCCGTACATTGATTTTGATTGAACCCCGGCCCAAATCCCCACCGATAGATAACCCATCGTCGGCACGTGCGTGCGTGCGTACCCAGCTAGCTAGAGCAGCCAATTCTTACTTTCTTGGATCGGTCGATCAATGGCTCTGCTCAAGGCCGTCCGCGTCTCCGACGTGCCGACCCTCGACATTGACGTGGGCGCTGCCTCGGCGTCAGCGAAGCAGCAGCAGCAGTGTGGCGCGGGGTGGTTCGCGGTGATCGGGCACCGCGGCAAGGGGATGAACGCGCTGTCCTCGCCGGACCGGCGGCTGCAGGAGGTGAAGGAGAACTCGGTGAGGTCCTTCAACGAGGCGGCGCGCTTCCCCGTCGACTACGTCGAGTTCGACGTCCAGGTAAAAATATATCGATTTCTTCTTCCCGCTGAGTTAATCGACGTCCAATTATTAGGATGCACGGTTGCTCGTACCTAGGTACTGTACCGAGGAAAGGATAGTGAAACGAAAAGTATTATTAGGGCGGTCTGTCTACGTTCGTGTCCTGTTCCGGGTTTGATCTTGATGGGGACGCTAACAGGCTTTGCCCTGTTTTCATCACACAAGGAAAAAAGTCGCCACGGTCTCAGATCTCTGGAGCACAGGGCCTCCGATCATGATCTTCTCTAGATCTCTCCACCGTCCAGCCTCCAGCGGCAAATTCCATCAATTACTAGCATTTGGAACTTCGGACCTCGCTGAGAGAACCAAGAAAATCCTTTTAGCTAGTAATACCATCTTTTTTTCCAAGATTTACTTCTTTGCTAAATCAATTCATTTACAAGTATAATATTTGTTAGTAAATATTTTTGCTTATACTCCCTCCGTCTTAAAATAGATATCGAAAGTTGGTCTAAATTTGGATGAATATCTAGATACTAAATAGTGTCTAGATACATTCAATTTTTTTAAAGTTTGCGACATCTATTTTGAGACGGAGGGAGTATATAAAATTCTGCCGTACGTCAAGGCCTCCCCTACAGTTTTCCGTCATGGCCTCCCCTATTGTATATAATACAATACCCCAGGTTTCAGTTTTTCTTACGGTGCTAAACAGCACAAATGAATGCTTCCATTTAATTTTAAAATTTGCTTAATTGTCAAGCTTGCTCAAAGTGTTCCAACAAGATACTGATTTGTTTACTTCTCTGCCCATCCTCTCTTTGTCCAAAATAATTCAGTGTGCAAAGGTGTTGAGAAGAGAACCATGAATATCAATTTTGCAGGTGACCAAGGACGCCTGCCCAATCATCTTCCATGACAACTTCATCTATACCCAAGAACATGTAAGATCATACATACCCTGTTTGGCTCTGCTTTACATTCACAACGTGCTTGCCCCTATGAGTCATACTAGAACCACATAATGCACATGCAAAAAGATTCACTTACTTGGCATTATGTCATATAGTAGCTAAGATATTTTTCATCACTTCTGTAATCAATCAAGTAAGTACCCCAAGATCTCACTAGGACTATCTAATTCCAGGGTAAAGTTTCAGATAAGCGTGTCACAGATCTTCACTTGGAAGAATTCCTTCAGTATGGCCCACAAAATAAGGAGGGGAAGGTATGGTAACAATGCAAAACACCTATCTGCTCTTTTTTTTATTTCAACAGTGACTTAAGTAGAATCTAATAAACATTTGATTGGTGCTTACAGAGTGGGAAGCCTTTGCTGCGGAAAATGAAGGACGGTAGGATAGTGAACTGGGATGTGCAATCAGATGACCCTCTTTGCACCCTGCAAGAAGCATTCGAGAAGGTCAACCCGAGATTGGGCTTCAACGTAGAGCTCAAATTTGATGACAATCTTGTATACCAGGAGGAAGAGCTTAGTCGCATCCTCCACGCCATCCTTAAGGCATGTTTAATTTACTTACTCCTCCACTAGTGCATGATTATCTTTCGGGTTATATATAAACCTGTCTAACAATTCGATTTGCAACTTGGAAACAGGTCGTCTTTGAGTATGCCAAGGACAGACCTATCATTTTCTCTAGCTTCCAGCCCGACGCTGCACAGCTCATGCGAAAATTGCAAAGCACATACCCTGTAAGTACACTATAATCTGACATTGTAGTACTCGTAACATGATATATAGACACTAATCAATTGTCTCCAGGTTTACTTTTTGACCAACGGAGGGACAGAAATCTACACTGACGTGAGGAGGAACTCGTTGGAAGAGGCGGTCAAGCTGTGTCTTGCTAGCGGCATGCAAGGTATCGTGTCCGAGGCCCGTGCAATATTCAGGTTTCCTGCCGCTATACCAAAGATCAAAGAGGCTGACCTCTCCCTACTGACTTACGGAACATTGAAGTAAGTTTTAAACTTCTGAACAGAATGATTAAGTCGCAAACTATAGCTAAATTCGAGCGCTAAGTACCTTAATTCTGTCCTTGTGCATATGTGCAGTAACGTGCCGGAGGCGGTGTACATGCAGCACCTCATGGGAGTGAACGGGGTCATAGTGGACCTCGTGCCCGAGATCACCAAGGCCATCTCCGATCTCATCGATGTGCCACAGTCTGGCACGGAAATATTGGATTTAAGCGGCAGGGTGGTGAAAGATGCGACGTCGACACCAAATTTCACGCGACGGGAGATCTCGTTCCTGCTAAGGCTCATTCCCGAGCTCGTGCAATAGCGCACTACTCCTGGATGTAACTGAGTGGCATATATACAGGAAGAGGAACGAACCCTTTGTGAGGGAGGATTGTAAAATTATACTAGGTAGGTTTATGGGATGTCTTATGGTGAGCCCTCGTCCTGTTTTCTTCCTGTCCTGGGAGAATTGGGGGATGGTATGTACATGTTGTAGCTTTAGAGTGGGTTTCCAATTGAAATCATCACAGGAGGAAAAAGTAGATCACAAAGTTATGTTGAATTTGGTAAGAGCAGTTTCTTTGGAAAACTAAAAATTCTACAGTGGTGTTACAGTTAAGTATAACCTATTAATAGGTGTTCATAAAAACATATAACAAATTAACTGAATACATAAGACAATTAACTGAAAAAAAACCAAAACAAGATCATAAAGAAAAATAATACTCCCTCCGTCCTGAAAATAGGATGAGATAGCAACACGACACACAAAAGGCAGGAAATACAGTAGCTACACACAAAGCACAATGGAACTGTTGAATGGCTTGCTGGAGCATACCAGTTCCTGTTCCTCCCAGAGCACACTCGCATGCCCAATCTAGATAGCTTACTCCTTGACAGGAGCGCCATTCAAGTGAGCCCCTAGAAGGTGGGAAGCTTATACCTGAAGTCAGGACAGTTTGGATGCAGTGCAACTGCCCGTCGCATATGAATTGGGTCGCAGTCGCCATTGAACTCTAACTTTTTTAGGTTTGGAAGATTGCCGAGACCAACCGTGGTGTCCGCTGTGATGTCCATTCTGATGAAGGTCCAACCAATCTTCGCAAGCTTGGGAGCTGTGGCAGTTTCAAAAATAATCCTTTTAATGTCGGAGGCGCCCTGGATTACAAGGCAGTTGATATTTTTGAACTCGTTGGTTTTGAAGGTGAGACTATCCTCTATATATGACCTATGACGGAGCGTGAGGCAGAGCAGGCTTTCAAGCTTGCCCAGCATTCGCATAGAACCATCTGACAAGAATGTCTGGCACAGAGTTATCTCGGTCAGATGTGGGAGATATTCAATCCAGTTGGGTAACCCACCGGTGATGCCATTGATGCTAAGTATCTCAAGAGACTTGGGAAGCGAGTCTATGATTTCTATGCCCATGTGAAGAACCACATTGTTTCTGCCTTTGCGCGGTGGTCTGACCCAAACTGACAATTTGCGGAGGCATTCACTCAACTCGGTGACCGCCCGGAGCAAACGATTGATATTGTCTTGCTTGCCATGAATGACCACACCAAGATTCCTGAGGCGCTTGAGATTCTTGACGTGTTCTAACTTCTCCTCATCATCTTCAGCAACTTGGACATGAGACAATGTCTCCATTTCTAACATTTCTCCAATCTTGCAAGGCATCCGCACAGTGGAAAATTCTTCATCGGGCGAGGTACCCACCCGATAGCTGATGGGACCAGCTAGCAGATGCTTTAGCATCAGGATCAGGAGGCCTTTTGTAGCAGAAGATGGAACCCTGGTTTGTCGGATATCAAGCA
The DNA here is from genome assembly GCA_910589775.1 of Avena eriantha. NCBI lineage: Eukaryota > Viridiplantae > Streptophyta > Magnoliopsida > Poales > Poaceae > Avena > Avena eriantha. The sequence goes on from OU342740.1 coordinate 422,358,997, forward strand.
TCTCCAACTGTTGCAGCTTATTGATTTCCCGAGGCAGCTGAGAAATCTTTGTGCTCCGGATGCTCAAGTACTTGAGCAAGAACAAGTTGTTGCATATGATCTTCATATGCTTGTTCTTGAGGTACTTGCAGTAGTCTAGGTCCATCAATTTCAGGCTCGCCACACGAAAGAATGTAGGGAGCGACTCAATAAATGTTGTGATGTCACCCTGCTGCTGCTGCTTGCGGTGTGAGACCTGGTTCCACTGGACATAACTGCTAACAGAAAGGTGGCGAGCCAGGCTAGATGGCAGCCTCTCGCCTCCGAAGCTCTCTTCCTTGACCAGCTTGGCAATGAAGTCATGGACAAAACGGTGCACCTTGCAGGAGATAACACTGTCTAAATTTCCAGCCTTAGAAATGAACATAAATCCTAGAGCAACGAGGTCATCAAAGCAGCGCTCAGCTGTATCCCGTGTTAATTCCTGCCCGTCTCCTTGGATTACAGGACCTTCGGCAACCCATCTTCTTACCAAGCTTGTCCTCCTGACACAGGAATTTGGGGGAAATATGGATAGGTAGAGCAGACAGGTCCTGGTCATCTTAGGTAGCATCTCATAGCAGAACCACATCATCCTCATCCGGATACAAGTGGAAGTGGTAGTGTCGGCATCAGGCCATGCTGGTGAGGAGTCAAGGCTTGTGCAGAGGTCCAGCAGTTGTTTCTTACTTATGTAAGGATGAATATACAGGGCACCGAGAAACAGCCTCATGCAGAAAAGATCCGGGTCACATTTCTCTAGGACATGATGGATGATGCCCCTCTTCTCGTCATCCCATTCTACAGGAACCAACCGATTTGCTTTCTCCAAAAAGACCTGGACAAAGGAATGTGTCATAGTTCTGCTTGGAGAGAAGCACTGGGCCAGCACACTGTCCTTTGTGATCACCATGATTACACTACCAGGGGAGCAGCCAGAGGATCCTAGTATATTTTTCATCTCATTCCATGGGGACGGATAGTCTGGATTTTCAACAACAACAAAGAACCTTCTACCTTTAACTTGCCTTTTGAGCTCCTCCACCTGCTGATGCTGCTGGTAATCACTTGCTGCTTCGTGGGGAATACGGAGCTGCTGAATCATGTCGTCAAGTACTTGCGGAAGAAACATAGGCCTTTGGATGGTGACGAAAGCTTTGCAGTCGAACAGTCCCGCCAGCGAGGAATGGTTGTACACTTCCTTGACCAGGTCGCCAACGTCCGCTTTATCATGTGCTACAACAGCGATGACTACTATTGGCCATCCTGGCCCTGCTCCGGTTTCTTCAGCATGTAGTAGTGCTTGCTTCCACAGCCAGTGGATCAGAAGAAGCGTTTCATCCTTGAGAGGCTCAATGTCAACCAGGCCTCGCCTGTAAGCATTATGAAGGAGGAGGGCGTTTCCGCCACCACAACCAGATCGGCCATCAATCTCATTGGTCGCTTTGGGCAGGATCTGGACGCCGTACCTCTGTCGGCGCTCACTGATGTCGCGTGCGCGGATCTTGAGCTCCCGGATATGTGTGGCCACCTGATGGCGCGCCGGGATGGTCTGGAGGAAGAAGATGGCACGGTGCACGTGGCCCCAGACGCCTCTCGCACGGGGAGCTCTGGCTCTGCCCACGTGGTGAGCGTAGAGATCGATACAGCACTGCGTGTCGATGGCGAGGTCCCGGACCTGCTTCCTCCACTGATGGACCAGGTAGTCATGGTCCGTGCTGGCCTCCGCGAGCTGGTGGAGGAAGGCGTTCATGCTCTCCAGCTCGTCCTGGATGAATTGCGCATCGCGGTGCACGCCGCCCAGCAGCTGCGCCTCGTCGCCGATGGCGGACGAGAGGTACCCCAACAGCGGGTCGATGGCACCACCTACGGTGATGCTCATGTTGCTGCGTGGTCGCCTCCTCTAGCCCTACCTTGCTACTACTACTGTAGTATTTGGCATTGCGTGGTTTGGTACCACTGCAACCACATCTCAAGAAGAACTAGACGAGACACTACGTACAGCACTAGCTAGTTAATTCGCTAGCTTCAGGCTACTTGCTTTTCCTTTTACTTATGCTTTTGTTTAGTTTAATTCCTCAAATTGTCCCTTTGCCATGGATATCGATGCTGCATGCATGTAAAGAAGTAAGGTATCATGCAAACCACCCCGCTCAAGTAAAGTGCAACGGGAGACATGAACACTTGTTGAAAAATAATGATATACTATTAATGTAATAGCCACACTTCTACATACAGCTACACCATGGCCTCAAACTTGCTCCATGCATTTTCTAAAAAAATGAAGAAACCTAATCAATAGTCCAGATCATTGTACCTCTTGTTTTAGCTGAAACCAGTACAAACAAAATTGAAACCTGCAAAGATAAGAAAACCACATAATCAATTTTCTGCAAACAAATGGGAATCTTCAGTAGATTTGTATATGTTATGTACCATGCGTCTTGATATGTAAATATAGTAAAGTAGGACCAACTTCACTCAAATAAGATGATAACTATTTGGTTACCATATTCATTAAGTGACATGCAAAATTGCACATAAGAGGATTCACAAACAATTACAGAGGGCAATAGAGTTATGCTATGAGAGTGGGAAAAAATAACGCAAAACCCACAACGGGAGTCGTGGCATATGTGGTGAGCAAGATAGTCAGATGCTAGTTTGTGCAGAATTTGGATGATGGCAAGCTCAATCAAAACAGCCTCATAGAGGATTGCATTCACCTATATGGATGCTTTCTATCAAAGAGTAGAAAATGGGGGCCTTCAATTGTAAATATCACTAAATTGAAACCACTATATAATACCAATACAGAATCAACTCGGAACTACTTGATGCGTAATTGTTACGAACTAATTTGGTATATGTTTTTGGATAATGAAAGCCAGTCAGAAACATGTTTCACTCTCTCTGCATCAAATGTGGGAGTCTCAGCCTTCCTCCACATACATTCAAAGTTTGAACAATTATATTTTCCTATCTAGTTTGAGATTTTCTTCAGTTCTTTGTCCACAATGCATGGGCATGTTAACAAATGGAAGAAAACAGAAGTAGCATCCAGAGCACCAGCAGTTTAACTCACATCCAGATCCATGAATTCTGCTAGTATGTTGGATACTAATTTAATCAAGGTGTATGCTGCAGGTAGTCAGTATGTTCAGGATTTTGTGCACTCTCTCATCAACATCTGCACATCTGATTTCATCCGTCTTAAGACAGTCAGATGCAACTGACTGTCCCACTGGTTTGTATATTCCTTCCATTTCCATTACATATGGAGGTACCTAACATAAAACAAATTTACTAGATCAATCAGTAAAATCATGGTTGGTCACTTTAATGCATGCGTCTATCCATCTTAGAACTGTGTTCCTTAGAAATTTGAATAGTAAGCTTCTCCAAAATTGATGAGTGTTGGAGAAAGCAAATTAATGCGTTGTGATCAGCAGCCAAACACCAGTCACTCAACAACAGAGTCCTTTAACTTGGTAAATGTAGAGCACCACCTTAAATCCCTGTTGAAAGCAATATAGAGAAGTGCAAAAGATCGAGTTGGATCATATAAGGAACCTTTTGGTCTTTCAAGTACATTTAAAACACTGTATGTTATTATGAGTTAGCAGTTGCAAACATACCACATTAGAATCAGCTGACAACTCCAAGCATGTAGCTTCGGACAAGACTTTGAGGAATATGCAGTTGTTACGGTCACAACGAGCGCCATATTCCAGATCTTCAGGATCTCCACAGTAATGCGATAATACTTGGAAGTATAGCAACGCGTGATGCGCGGATGTTTCAAGGATGGAGACAAGATTCTTTGGACAAGAACACCGCAATCCTCCGTATTCAGTTGAAGCAGTGCCGGAGAGCCTGAAAATTCAGCAACGCTGTCGTTGACGCCGACAGCAATAAGCTCTAATCTCGTGAGATGCTGGGAAACGAGATGCAGATCATGGGATAGTGGCGAGGGTTCCTGCTCCTCGACGACACGGACCCGGAGCGCCCTGACTTGGGGCGCAGCTTCACGGATCCAGCGGCTGCCGTGCTGCTCGAAGCGGGCAATCGCATGAACCCGTCGGAATCAAACTCGAATTCACAGGAGTCCAGAGGCGCGTCGAAGCCGCCGCCGCCGGAGGTGCACCACATGTGCAGCAAGCGGTCGACGAACTGCACGAACCTGTCGGCGCTGTCCCACCCCTTGGCGTCGGTGAAGCGGAGGGCGGGCACGGAACGCCAGCGCCGGGCAAGCACGCAGGTCCGGACCACTTCTGGAGCCAGCGGGACATCATCCGGGAGAGCGCTGATGCGGTCCTCCCCGCTCGCCATGGATGACGCTTCCATTCTGGGGCGGTGTTTCCGTCGAACAGTTGGTATGCGCCGCTGCTCCGGGGCACCAGAAGAATTGCTTTTTTTTTGGGGGGGGAACCACAGAAGAACTGCTACTCGAACAGGTCCAAAAGGTTTCGGGTTCAACCGTTCAAGGCATGAAATAAAATTAACTGCGCATTTACACCGCTAATGTATGGGTCAAGTGTTGGATTATTAGACAATTTTCGTATTAGATTAATTACCGAAATCAATATTATATAAGCACTAGCAAATCTAAATGCATGCAGCCAAATAGACACATCTAGCATATCTATAAATCTAGCAAGAACTAGTGCATACAAAGTGAAAAATAACACGAACAGGTTGCCTGGAAAGTTCATCACCGCAGCAGCGACCTGGTCTTTGTTAATGTCGCTCATGGTGTTGCTGATGTCGTCGGCTGATGAAGAAGAACACATGAAGTGAAGCGAGCAGTCGCGCCCAGACGCTCCTCAAAAACCTTATCGCTCGTCTTCCGGTGCAGGATCTCAACGGACGGGTTCCGGAGGCCCGCTCTCCGGGCCGGCAGTGCACGCAGTCGCGGGGATGGGGAAGCCTAGAGACCAGCACAGCACGAGGCATAAGGCGAGAGAGATAGAGAAAAGAACAGGATGCGTCTAGATCTGTCTCTCTCTATAGCCTGGGAGGTGAGCCGGCCGAGTCGCCACGCGGTGAAAGACCAGAACACGTGTTAAACATGCACACGAATGTTGACACGTACCCAACAACTGGTGCACCGTGCAAAAATTTAATCTTCCACAAAACGAGTTTCTAACTCGAACTCGATTCATAAAATGCGACGCGACGCGCGGGCGGGCGACGGAGGAGGAGTGCGCGTGGACTCCTCTCTTCTCACTCACTTAGTGCGAGTGAAAACAGCTCACCTTATAAGCTAGTCCAACTCTCTTCCAACTAGCAACGTGGGACTAAACTTTGTCTCTCACACAGCTCCCAACCTGCCATAGTAGATGGGACTTGAGATTTCAGGATTTATTAGACTACATGGAATGAACACATAGACCACAATCCCCCACCAGATCTCAGAGGCACATCATATGACTCATTAGTTCCAATCACTGTTTAACATACCTACAGTTCAGTGGAGTCTGTTAAGTTAAACTTTCACCTAGACAAAGAGATGCGCTTGACAACTGAACAATAGACTATGTCTTGAATTGTCAGTCTTGTGTAACAAGTTTCACTCAATATCGTTATCGGTACTTGGCTGCCATAGACTACCCCTTAGGTGGAGCTTATAAGTCATACTCCCCGGCCTTTCATGAGCTTCGTAGAGATTCACCCAAGTCTCATACACTATGACCAACAGTGTAGCTAATATAGGTGTGTTTTTTCAAGATCGCCCTATAGGACAGTGTTTTTGCTCCCAAGGAGACAGACAGAACGTATTAAGATGTAATCAACCTTTCTTACAGTATGTTATGAGAGAATTGCATCTGCAACGGAGTGGCAGTATTAAAAGTTTCTCTCAACTCATTTGTTTCAGTTTGTTTTCCCAGGTCCTAATTCACGGGATCTCCGATCACATAGGTTGGGTTACCCCCTTGACAACGCACGTGGGTCTCAAACACATCTCCCTCGATGCATTTTCTATCAAATTTCTTGATAGTCCTTTCATAAAAGGATCTGCTAGATTCTTAGCCATTTGGACATAATCCAATGCTATAACTCCACAGTTTCTCAGCTTTCTGACAGACTTCAGTCTTCTCTTGACATGTCTTGAACTCTTCATATTATCCGTATAACTGTTCACTTTGACAATCACAGTTTGGTTGTCACAGTTTATAAAGATTGCCGGTATTGTTTTTCAACCATAGGAAAATCTGTTAAGAGCTCACGAAGCCATTCTGCTTCGATAGTCGCAGTATCTAATGTTGTGAGTTCTGCTTCTATAGTTGACCTCGTTAAAATAGTCTGCTTGCAAGACTTCCATGAAACAACGCCACCAACAAGAGTGAATATATATCCACTTGTGGCCTTTATCTCATCAGCATCTGATATCCAATTTGAATCACTATAACCTTCAAGTACTCTTGGATACCCGGTATAATGAATTCCATAGCTCATTGTTCCCTTTAGATAGCGTATTACTCTCTCAGCATTCTCTTCTTCTGAGCATCGGCGGCACGGACCCGCGCGTTGCCTTCGTCATCGGCGAAGTTGTCGTCATCCGCGCTAGGGACAGGGAGACGCGGCTGTGGGGCCAGCAGGCGGTCACAGCACTGCTCCATGGCGTCGCACTCATCCGAATATGAACTCTTATTATCTGATTGTTCATCAGTCTCCATGGGAGTTTCAGGTTTAGAAATTGGATCATATTCCTTATTAGATATGCTAGGCATATCTCTCATAGGAAATATATCCTCAAAGAATGTAGCATCGCTTGATTCAAAAATGGTACCGACATTCATGTCGTCCACTTCAGATTTCACCACAAGAAATCTATAAGCAATGTTGTGTGAAGCATAGCCAAGAAAGACACAATCCACAATTTTCGGTCCAAGCTTACGCTTCTTGTTGATCGTCACATTGACTTTTTTCCAAACAACCCCAAGTTCGTAAGTAGGAGAGTGTCAACCTTTTCTTTTCCCATTCATCAAATGGAGTAATCTCTTTATTATTAGTTGGAAAACGGTTTAGGACATGACATGAGGGTTCCTGCTGCTCGACGACACGGACTCGGAGCGCCCTGACTTGGGGCGCAGCTTCACGAATCCAGCGGCTGCCGTGCTGCTCAAAGCGGGCAATCGCATGAACCTGTCGGAATCAAACTCGAATTCATAGGAGTCCAGAGGCGCGTCGAAGCCGCCGCCGCCGGAGGTGCACCACATGTGCAGCAAGCGGTCGACGAACTGCACGAACCTGTCGGCGCTGTCCCACCCCTTGGCGTCGGTGAAGAGGAGGGCGGGCACGGAACGCCAGCGCCGGGCAAGCACGCAGGTCCGGACCACTTCTGGAGCCAGCGGGACATCATCCGGGAGAGCGCTGATGCGGTCCTCCCCTCTCGCCATGGATGACGCTTCCATTCTGGGGCGGTGTTTCCGTCGAACAGTTGGTATGCGCCGCTGCTCTGGGGCACCAGAAGAATTGCCCTTTTTTTTGGGGAACCACAGAAGAACTGCTACTCGAACAGGTCCAAAAGGTTTCGGGTTCAACCGTTCAAGGCATGAAATAAAATTAACTGCGCATTTACACCGCTAATGTATGGGTCAAGTGTTGGATTATTAGACAATTTTTGTATCAGATTAATTACCAAAATCAATATTATATAAGCACTAGCAAATCTAAACACATGCAGCTAAACAGGCACATCTAGCATATCTATCTATAAATCTAGCAAGAACTAGTGCATACAAAGTGAAGAATAACATGTACAGGTTGCCCGGAAAGTTCATCACCGTAGCAGCTGCCTGGTCTTTTTTAATGTCGCTCATGGTGTTGCTGATGTCGTCGGCTGATGAAGAAGAACACATGAAGTGAAGCGAGCAGTCGCGTCGAGATGCTCCTCAAAAACCTTATCGCTCGTCTACCGGTGCAGGATCTCAACAGACGGGTTCCGGAGGCCTGCTCTCCGGGACGGCAGTGCACGCAGTCGCCGGGATGGGGAAGCCTAGAGACCAGCACAACACGAGGCACAAGGCGAGAGAGATAGAGAAAAGAACAGGATGCGTCTAGATCTGTCTCTCTCTATGGCCTCAGAGGTGAGCCGACCGAGTCGCCACGCGGTGGAAGAACAGAACACGCGTTAAACATACACACGAATGTTGACACGTACCCAACAACTGGTACACCGTGAAAAGGTTTAATCTTCCACAAAACGAGTTTCTAACTCAAACTCGATTCACGAAACGCGACGCGCGGGCGGGCAACGGAGGAGGAGGAGTGCGCGTGGACTCCTTCTCTTCTCACTCACTTAGTGCGAGTGAAACAGCTCACCTTATAAGCTAGTCCAACTCTCTTCCAACTAGCAACGTGGGACTAAACTTTGTCTCGCACACAGCTCCCAACCTGTCATAGTAGATGGGACTTGAGATTTCAGGATTTATTAGACTATACATGGGATGACTACATAGACCACAACCCATATAAATCTAACAACCCCCACCAGATCTCAGAGGCACATCATATGGTTCATTAGTTCCAATCACTGTTTAACATACCTACAGTTTAGTGGAGTCTGTTAAGTTAAACTTCCACCTAGACAAAGAGATACGCTTGACAACTGAACAATGGACTATGTCTTGAATTGTCAGTCTTGTGTAGCAAGTTTCACTCAATGTCGTTATTGGTACTTGGATGCCATAGACTACCCCTTAGGTGGAGCTTATAAGTCATACTCCCCGGCCTTTCATGAGCTTCATAGAGATTCACCCAAGTCTCATACACTATGACCAACAGTGTAGCTCATATAGGTGTGTTCTTTCAAGATCGCCCTGTAGGATAGTGTTTTTGCTCCCAAGGAGACATACATAACTATTAAGATGTAATCAACCTTTCTTACAGTATGCTATGAGAGAATTGCATCTGCAACGGAGTGGCAGTATTAAAAGTTTCTCTCAACTCATTTGTTTCAGTTTGTTTTCCTAGGTCCTAATTTATGGGATCTCCGATCACATAGGTTGGGTTACCCCCTTGACAATGCATGTGGGTCTCAAACTCATCTCCCTCGATGCATTTTCTATCAAATTTCTTGATAGTCCTTTCATAAAAGGATCTGCTAGATTCTTAGCCGTTTGGACATAATCCAATGCTATAACTCTAGTGCTTCTCAGCTTTCTGACAGACTTCAGTCTTCTCTTGACATGTCTTGAACTCTTCATATTATCTGTATAACTGTTCACTTTGACAATCACAGTTTGGTTGTCACAGTTTATAAGGATTGCCGGTATTGGTTTTTCAACCATAGGAAAATCTGTTAAGATTTCACGAAGCCATTCTGCTTCGACAGTCGCAGTATCTAATGTTGTGAGTTTTGCTTTTATAGTTGACCTCGTTAAAATGGTCTGCTTGCAAGACTTCCATGAAATAGCGCCACCAACAAGAGTGAATATATATCCACGTGTGGCCTTTATCTCATCAGCATCTGATATCTAATTTGAATCACTATAACCTTCAAGTACTCTTGGATACCCGGTATAATGAATTCCATAGCTCATTGTTCCCTTTAGATAGCGCATTACTCTCTCAAGAGCATACCGGTGATAATCTCCTAGGTTCCCCACAAACCGACTAAGTTTGCTCACAGCAAACGAGATGTTAGGTCTCGTAGCACAAGCTAAATAAATAAGTGAGCCAATAATCTGAGAGTATCTCAATTGATCTCTATCCGCCTTTTGATTCTTTCGAAGCAAAACACTAGGATCATAAGGTGTGGGAGAGGATTTACAATCATAGTATTCAAATCTACTCAACACCTTTTCCACATAATATGATTGCACAAGTGGAATCCCATTATTCTCATCTCTCAGTAGCTTGATGTTTAAGATAACATCAGCTTCTCCAAGATCCTTCATCTCAAAACATTGAGACAAGAAGGTTTTGACCTCATTAATCACTTTGAGACTTGTCCTAAAAATTAATATGACATCAACATACAAACACATGACAACTCCCTCACCACACCAAGGCAGTAGTATACACATTTGTCAACTTCATTTACAACAAAGCCCACATATGTCAAAGTTCTTTCAAACTTTTCATGCCATTGCTTGGGAGCTTGTGTAGCACCCCAATTGTCTAACAATTGTAATGCTACTTGGTCTAGTAAGATAATGGCTACTTCCTATATATAATTGTTGCATCATAATTATATCATGCTCATGTCATCATGCCACCTTGCATTTGAGCATCATATAAAACCCTTGTGATTTGGTTCTTCCCTCATATGCATTATTAATTGTATTTGGCTCTTGATAGATTGTATTTGAATCTTGATAAATGCCTGATGCCCAAGTTGAGTCGGGGGCATATCTTTTAATTCCTCTCCATCACCTTTCTTTGCCATCACCTTATAATTCCACCATTCCATTACCCATGAGCTTGTATTTCTTTTTGTTTTGATATTATTCTAGCTCATGTGGGTTGGGGTGGATCTAATTCCAATTCCTTTTTGCTTGGCCTTTATTCCACATTTTGGGAATGCATAAGAATAATGCCATGTTAATATTTTGTTTTCACAAGAATTTAAACATGGCATTTAATGTTTTGCACGGGCCATGCAACCATCATCATCACCATTTCTTTTCTTTTGGTTTTTCCTTGCTTTGAGTGGAACCTTTCTCTTGTGAGATTTTATCTTTTTCTCTCTTCATCTCTATCTCATCAACCTCACATGTGTAGTGCCATGCATGAGCTTGTAAAACCATCCCCATGTCCATCATTCTCTCACTTGATCATGCATACCAAAACCCCTCATCACCTTACCAACCCCTCATGCTTGATCATGCTTATGCTCATGTGGTTTAAACCCTACACCCTACCCTCTCTCCAACACCATCATGTCACCCTCTTTTGAACCCTAATCCCCTAACCCTAGTTTCCTCTATTTTCCCTCTAACCCTAGTTCTAAGCTAAACCCTAACCCTCACCTCTCCTCTCTCTCTTTCTCTCTCTCTACCATGCTGGCCCCACCTCAGCTACCCTCCTACCCCAACCCTAACAAAACCCTAACCGAACCCTCTACCTAGCTAACCCGATCCCCTCTCTAAGATAACCCTAGCTCGCCGAGCCTCCCCTCTCCTCTCTCTTTCTCTCTCTGCCGAGCTAGCCCCACCCCTAGCTCCTCTCTGCTGTCCCACTTGCCAGGCCCTACCTGCCCCTGCCCTAGCTGCTCACGTCGAGCACGTGATCGAGGAGGAGGAAAAGTGGTCGAAGCCACTTTATCTCTGCCCGCTCCCACACGGCACCCTCCTCCCTCTCCCTCGCTTTATCCTCCGCCCCACGCCTCTGCTTCGCTAGATCCACCCCAGGTCCCTGCCTCTCCCCTCCTTCCTCTCCACCGATGCATCTTCCCTCTCGCCGGTCATCGCCAGTACCGCTGCCGCTCCCTCGTTCTAGCGGTCGTGGTTGACGTGGAGGTGGTCGAGGAGTCCGAGGAGGTTCCCCTACTTCACCCGGTACGCGCCAGCGAGGAGGAGAAGGCCACCACTGCCGCAGTACGTCGATGCCCCGACGAAACCCTAGGTCGCCGGCCGCCAGCCTCGTCATCGCCCTGTTGCGCCCCAAGCCGATCCACCGCCGCCAACCTCTCCGCGGTGAGTCCCTCTGCTGCCCAGACAACCTCCGCCCCGCCGTAAAACCCTAGCCACGGTAGACGTTTCGCCGAGCACACCCAGTGCGCCGTGGTCGCGCGCGTCTGCACGTTGCCGCGTCGCGCAGCGACCTATCTAGCGCCCGTCCGCTTCCCTGTCACCATCCCTCGCTCAGCCGCACTGGTTACCGCCGCCGGGCGTGAGCCCCAGGTCCCCAGATCGAATCCCCACCGCGCCGCGCTCCCGCTGTCGCCGTGCGTGCCGTCAGTTTTGTCAGAAACGCGTAGAAGAAAAACAGTGTCGCCGCGCACTTTGCTAAAACCCCCCTAGCTTTTTGATCTGCTCAACCCGCGCCCCCTCGCGACCCCACCTGCCAGCCCCTGAGAGCTTTTTACAGAAAGGCACCCCGGTTTTTAGTAGCCTTAACCCGCGCTCCAGCTCAACCCCACTGTCAGCCCCTGCGGGTTCAGCCGCTGGCGCGTGGACCCGTAGACATTGGTCCCACCTGTCCGCCGCATTGGCTATGCAGAGCCGCGGTGGAAAAAGTCCTCTGCGCGCTGCGTTGCCAGTCAGGCCGGTCCCACCGTCAGCGACTAGGGCTAGAGTATGGCTAGGTATCAAAAGTAATTCTGGCTATCTGTTTAAAACAAACAAATTCCAAATTGTTTAAATTCAAATTTTAAACCAGATTTTAAATAACTTTCAAATTTTAAATACAAATAATACATATGATATATGTTTTGGAATTAGAAAAATGTGAGGAATTCAAATATGCCATTCAAAATAATGTTTGACCACTTTAAATTTTCGAGATGATTAAAATTACAAATAAATGCCTTTTTCTTAAAAAATTAATAACTTTAAATCTACAACTCCAAATTTGACAAATAATATGTCTAAATCGATCAGCGCGACGAGCCCGTTCTAATTATACACTCCTTGTTCTGAATTGCAGCATGCATCATGCCATGTTTAAAAATCAGAACTGTTTATGACAATAAAACTTGACTAAATAATTAATAAAATACTTTATTCTTGCACCCCACACCTCACCATGCCATGCTACTTTAATGCCATGTAAATTGTGCATCATTCATCATGGCATGCTTGTGTGCTTGTCGCATTTTATTTCCTATGCTTGTGCACTTTATTTATGTTGGCCCTTGTTTGTTTGGTTCTTCTTCGAATAGACGCCCAGCAGGAGAATTACCAGGAGTCACAGGAGTTCTACCCAGATCCATCTCTCGCTTCAACTGAGCTGGCAGGCAAGCACTACCACATGCTTGCATACATATAGTACCTATTGCCTCTATCTTATTCTTGCATCATTGAGTCGCGATTGCATTAAATTGAATCCCAAGTATTGCATAAGCTTTACTTTTAAACCCCACCAAAGCTTGTTCCCCATCCCATGAGCCATTACTACAGGAGTTGTTTGAGCCATGCAAGTCGTAGAAAAGCATGTGTAGGGTATGTGAGTGTCTGATGAATAACGAGGTACCTAAACAACATAACCTGAGTATTAATGGGATAACTAATGAAAGAGTCATCGGTGAGCAATATCTGCTATTTGGTTTCTCATGCTCACTTGTGTCCCGTAGGACCCCGAGTACTTGATTCCTATTCCTTGTTTATTCGCACTATCCACATCCGGGAGGCCTTATGGACCCCCCTGAGCCAGAGCTTGATTCATTCTTATTTCTTGGGGCCACAATTAGTTTGGGGCTTTGTTACTATCCTGTACTTATGCCATGTTACTGCTTTATTTAAGATTGTGCGAGGAGCACCTGTACTGTTTTGGATCGCGCCATGTTTTCGCGGGATCGACAGGCCCAGTCACATTTTCGGGTTCCCAGTCGTTTACAGCCGTCGTCGCAAACCCTGGGTCCGTCTCGGAGCCGGCCAACTTCGTTGCGGGTAGCTTAATGGGGTGGCCCCCTGAAATATTTCTGAATCCTGTGATTGCTTTGTCGTGAATGCCTCGGAGTTAGTTTTTCTGAGGTTGATCGAGTGTGTGTTGCTATTCGTGCACCCCTGCAGGGTAAATCTTTCTGAAAGCCGTGTCCGCGGTTATGGACGACTTGGAGCACAGTTTCTCGATCATAGACAAGTATAACTAAAGTACCGCTTTTAATCTAACTAAGTATATGATTAATAAATAATGCAACACTCATGGAATGGTTAATAAAACTGCCAATGGATGGGGGGTGGTTCGTCCGCTTCCTCGTTGGTAAGCGAGGAGGAGGATGGATCTGTTAATTATACTGTTACCACTGTTGTTCTTAATTCACGGACATCCGTCTATCATTGGTTAGACGGATGGTTAGCGAGTATCTATAGAATTGTTAGCTGTTATCTTTTGGTGCAATTGTGTCACCCCAGGTTGTGTCCCCTTTGGTGGCATAAAGACTTGCTGAGTACCCCTAGGGTCTCACACGATAAATTGTTTGATTCAGATGAACAAGTGTACTCGCAAGATGGATACTGGGTGGAGGAGACAGATGATGTTGGCAACGATCACTCGGTGTAGAGATTCCGGGAACGGGGATCCGTGAGATCTGTGGGCGGGATGTGTTTATTTATGTGGCATCTTATGCCGATTTGCTTCTTATCCGTACTCGGATCTTGTTTCCGCTTCCGCCTGATACTCTGATGTTTGTTGTATGAGGAGCTATCCTAAATTATTATCTCTATCTAGGACATTTGAATCTTGCCGTATGGCGTTGCAATATTTCTATTTCTTTTAGATGGAATGGCTCTGAGGACTGTTGTATGTGGCTTGCATACATACTCATTTGTGTATGTAGTTGATCCCTTCGCCTGCCGATTACGCCGCTCGTTCTTGTCCCGATGTTCTGAAAGTGGTTAGGACAGCCGAAAGGTCTACCGTGAGTGGCCCTGGGCCCCACCGTACTATTTTAACCACTTTCGTTCATCTAGGCATGTAACTAAGAGCGTAATTCACCGAGGTAGTTACAGCTTGTTTGAGGCCATACAAAGATTTGTTCAATCTACACACCTTTCGTTCTTGACCTTCTAGTACAAAACCATCAGGCTGTTTCATGTAAATTTCCTCGTCCAACTCTCCATTTAGGGAAGTCGTCTTAACGTCCATTTGATGGACGAGAAGACTGTGAGAGGCAGCCAGTGATAGTATTACTCGAATTCTGGTCAATCTAGCCACATGTGAGCAAGTATCAAAGAAATCTTTGCCTTCCTTTTAGGTGTAGCCTATAGTCACAAGACGAGCTTTGTACTTTTAAATAGTACCATCAGCCCTAAGCTTCTTTTTAAATACCCATTTGCATTCTACAGGTTTACACCCATACAGACATTTAGATATCTCTCAAGTTCCATTAGCCAAGATGGAATCCATCTCGCTTTGAACCGCTTCTTTTCAGTAGTCTGTATCTGGAGATGCAAAAGCTTCTGAAATAGTAGTGGGAGTGTCATCCACTAGGTAATGAAATCATCACCAAAAGACCTTGCAGTCCTTTGTCTCTTGCTCCCTATGGGAGCTTCATTGTCACCCTCATCCGAATATGAACTCTTATTTTTCTGATTGTTCATCAGTCTCCATTGGAGTTTTAGGTTTAGAAATTGGATCATATTCCTTATTAGATATGCTAGGCATATCTCTCATAGGAAATATATTCTCAAAGAATGTAGCATCGCTTGATTAAAAAATGGTACCGACATTCATGTCGTCCACTTTAGATTTCACCACAAGAAATCTATAAGAAATGATGTGAGAAGCATAGCCAAGAAAGACACAATCCACAATTTTCGGTCCAAGCTTACGCTTCTTGTTGATTGTCACATTGACTTTTTTCCAAACAACCCCAAGTTCGTAAGTAGGAGAGTGTCAATCTTTTCTTTTCCCATTCATCAAATGGAGTAATCTCTTTATTCTTAGTTGGAACACGGTTTAGGACATGACATGAAGTCAATATAGCCTCCCCCACCATACCTTGGATAAACCGACAATGTTTAACATGGCATTAACCAAATCTATTAGAGTCTTGTTTTTCCTCTCATCAATCCCATTGGATTGAGGGAATTGGGAGGCGTCCTCTCATGTATAATACCATGTTCTGAATAGAATAAATTGAACTCATTGGAAAAGTACTCTCCACTATGATTAGATCGAATTCTTTTGATCTTTCTCTCAAGTTGATTTTCAACTTCTGCCTTATAGATTTTAAAGAAATCTAAAGCCTCGTCTTTAGTTCTAAAGAGATATACATAACAATACCTAGTAGAATTATCAATCAAAGTCATGAAATAATTATTTCCAATAGTTGTCAACACACCATTCATCTCACATAGATCTGAATGTATGAACTCTAAAGGTGCCAAGTTTGTTTCCTCTATAGGCTTGTGAGGCTGCTTTGCTTGCACACATGCATGGCACTTAGAGCCTTTGACAATAGTTAATTTCGGAATTAAACTCATACCAGCAAGCCGCGACATACAACCGAAATTAATATGACAAAGTCGTGAATGCCAAACATTAGTCTCATTATTACTAGTATTGCATACATGGTTCACAACATCATCACATAAGTCTACCAATGAAAAAGGAACATGCCTCCACATTCATAGCCTTTTGCAAAAAAGGTTCCACACTTAGTAAATACAACTTTATTGGACTCAAATAGCAACTTAAACCAATCTTTCATAAGATGGGATCAACTAACAAGATTCTTCTTGATAGAAGGGACATGTTGCACGTTCTTCAATTGCACGATCTGCCCGAAGTAGACTTGAGATCTACTGTGCCAGCACCAAGAACAGTAGCATGTAACCCATTCCCCATCATGACTGAGGAATCTTGAGCCTGATAAGAGGTGAACATAGAAATGTCAGCACAAACATCAACATTGGCACCTATATCAACCCACCATTATGTGGGTTGAAATACTAAAAGAACAGTAGGTAATAAATTACCGTACCCAAAACTTGAAGTTCCTGCATTCTTATTGCCAATGACCATGTTGACAGATTTAGAACTCTATCCATCTTGAGCTTTCTTGCCTTTCTTTTGTGGGCAACGATGAGCCCAATGGCCAATCTCGCCACATACACTGCAAGGTTCTTTCTTTTTCTTGTTCTGCCCCTTCTTATTCTTGAAGTTGGTAGTCAGGCAGACTTTGTTATTTCCCTTGGACTTGTGGGCATTTTTATGCACCATATTGGCAGCAGAATGTCCCTCGGTTCCACTAGTATGTTTGTCTTTTGCCCTCGCATTCTCTTCAACATCTAGAGAGCCAATGAGGCACTCAACAGAGAGCTCATGCCTCTAATGATTCAGAGAAGTGGCAAAGTTCCTCCATGAAGGGGAAGCTTAGCGACAATGCATCCCGCGACAAACTTGTCCTGGAGCACACACTTGAGGAGTTCGAGTTCCTTTGACATGATCTATAGCCCATGAGTCTGTTATACTACAGATCGGTTTTCAACCATCTTGTAGTCATTGAACTGCTCCATAGCATACAGTTCACCATCGGCATCGGCATCACCGAACTTAGCTTCTAGCGCATCCCACAGTTCCTTGGCGTCATGAATATGCATATATGTATCGATCAACTTGTCACCAAGCACACTAGGTACGGATCCCACAAAAAGTACAGTGGCCTTCCTAAATGCTCTCTATTCTTCGAGAGTAAGCGGACCTCTGGGAGTGCCATCTGCAAATTTTTCTATGCTCATAGAAGTGAGACACAAGAGAGTTTTCCCTTGCCATCTCTTAAAATGAGCACCCATAAAAAGGCTCAGTTTGAGCGCAGCAGTAAAGGCAGATGACGAAAATTCCCTAAAGAAATAAGGTTTTGGGATTGTTGGATTATTAGGCAATTTTTGCATGAGATTAATTGTTGAAATCAATCTTATGTAAGCATTAGCAGATCTAAACACATGCAGCCAAACATGCACATCTAGCAGATCTGTAAATATATCAAGAACTAGTGCATACAAAGAGAGGAATAACACGTACAGGTTGACTGGAAAGGTCATCACCGCAGCAGCAGCCTGGTCTTTGTTGATGTCGCCCATGGTGCTGCTGATGTTGTCGGTTGATAAAGAAGAACACACGAATGGAAGCGAGCAGTCGCGCCAAGACGCTCCCCAAATACCTTATCGCCCGTCTCCCAGTGTAGGATCTCAACGGACGGGGTTTCGGAGGCCTACTCTCCCGGACGGCAGTGCACACAGTCGCCGAGATGGGGAAGCCTAGAGAGCAGCACAACACGAGGAACAAGGCGAGAAAGACAGAGAAAAGAATAGGATGTGTCTAGATCTGTCTCCCTCTCTATATAGCCTGGGAGGTGAGTCGACCGAGTCGCCACGCGGTGGAAGACCAGGACAAGCGTCAAACATGCACACGAATGTTGACATGTACTTAGCAGCTGGTGCACCGTGCAAAAATTTAGTCTTCCATAAAACGAGTTTCTAACTCGAACTCAATTCACGAAATGCGACATGACGCACGGGTGGGTAACGAAGGAGGAGGAGTGCGCGTGGACTCCTTCTCTTCTCACTCACTTAGTGGGAATGAAACAGCTCACCTTATAAGCTAGTCCAACTCTCTCCCAATTAGCAATGTGGGACTAAACTGTGTCTCCCACACAACTCCCAAGCTGCCATAGTAGATGGGTCTTAAGATTTCAGGTTTTATTAGACTATGGCTGCCTATATGGCCACAACCCATATAAATCTGACATTAAGTTCAATACATTTTTGGGATAATATGAGTCCAGGTTTATTTTGTTAGGAAATGTGGGCCCCCATTAGGATCGTCCCAACTTTCTTCGAGATCACTAAAAAAGACCGACATTCTATGTCCATTCACATTTTCTTTATGAAAAATGAACATTTATATGACTTATGTAAAAATACAAAAAATATTCGTAAATAGTCACTTTGTAGCACCAAAATTTGTTTTTTACATGGGACACAAAAAATGTTCCCTTTTTTCGAAAACTCTTGTACAAATATATAATGTTTGGATGTACATGCAAATATTTTTTAAACTTTTAAACAATGGGTTCATATGCACCGGAGAGCCGAATTGGATTTCCGATTGGGGAGTTCATATTGTTTTCCCGATAGGATTTCTCCGGTGTAATCCTCTCGGTCCTGATGTTGTTGTTTCTTTTCAATTTTTCCGCTAACTGATGGCGTCTTCTGCAGCTACGAATTCGGCCTGCAAGGGAGCGGATCTAGGACGAAGAAAGCGGAAGCTCCGAAGGATATGTTTAAAAGGTTACGGATTAACGAGGACGACGAGATCGACGATCTAGTTTTTAAGGATGAACCAGACTCCCCAAAGGAGGGTGTGAAGTGGATGGCCCTAGAAAGGGTGCATACCATGATTTTTTTAGTGCGCAAACATTTGAGCAACATATGAGGACCACATGGAGCCCCACTGAGTTTTCATCAGTTGGGGGATAATTTATTTACGGTTCGATGTCATTGTCTCGAGGATTGGTTGAAGGTGGGGAAGGGAGGGCCTTGGATCTTCAGGAAAAATGCAGTGGTGATCGAACCATATGACGGATTAGCTGACCATGCGTCGATAAATCTGAACTTAATTGCGTGTGGATCCATAAATAAGCTTTCATCTGGATACCGAAAGTCATCGTTGATCAACAATCTGATAGAGAAGAAGGTGGCGAAGGTGGAGGAAATTTAGATGGACATGCAAGGCATGGTGTCGGTACTGGGAGAACCGGGGTGCTCCCGATCGACCAGGACACGGACCGGAGAAACCGCGAAGCGGCCGTGTGGAACCTGAGCCAAGAAAGTCACCTGTATCAGGGGAGCCCGGGAAGAACTCCAGGTCATCAAGGACCCGACACCTGCTCGGCCCAATGGGTGCGACAAGGGGGCCACGGGATGGAGACGTAGCCATGATACATGACGGCAAAGCCCCGAGACGGAGACGCCAGGCTTGGCGCCACACCCCAAGGGCACCCTATGACAAAGTAGTACTCGGTCAAAGACAGTGCAACGACCAGGTGCACCGCAGAACAAGCATGAAGGAGGGCCTACTAGCTAGGCCACCGAGGGGGTACTGGCCATGCCAGTACCGAGCAGCACAAGGAGCCAAGACACGGGATCGAACCCGCACAAGAAGACATGACACGTGATCAGTGTGCAGGGAAAGGCAGAGCCCCATTAGCCCCAAAAGGATGCAAGATGGGAGTAAAATTGACAGGGGAAGGCATGTACCTCGGTTTCTAGCTGCAGTCAGCTCCTTCCCCTTGATTGTAGCATAGAAAGTATCCTAGGCCATTGTGGTGACCCCTTGTAGTATAAATGGAGGACCATGGCTTAAGGAGAGAGAGGATCCTTCTAGGAGGAAGAAGGGCAGCCGCAATGGCCTCTCGCCATTGCTGGCGGTAGGCTAGATCTCCCTTCCCGGAAAGAACCACCATTATAACCACATACACCATATGATCAATACCACCACAATAAGCAGGAAGTAGGGATGTTAGCCTCACGGTGACCTGGACCTAGGTATCTCCAGGCGTCTTTCTCCGTTGAGTTTGCATTGGAATGCCTAGTTCTTGAACCTCCTTGACGCCCTCTACGAACAACTAAAAATGGGGTATATAGTACCCTGATGTCCATGTTCTCGCACATGACATTTGGCGTGCCAGGTAGGGGGCAGATATTCTGGATCTAGGCAGACCCTCTACAACGGCGAGGTGAAGCAAAGACATGGAGGAAAGAAATGAAAAGACCGGCAGTCATCGGGGAAATCGCGACAACTAGGGCTGTCAGAGCGGGAACCCTTTTGTTTTGGTTCGTGTAGAGCATTGTTCCCCGAACCGCCCAGCGTTGTAGCTGGAGTCAGGATGACGACGCATGACACCGCCAGCGCCACCGCTCCGTATACATAGGGACCCCACCACCCGAGGAACCGGGAAGGCCTCAGAGGCTTCTTCGACACACCCAGCACGACTCATGGACCTGAGGAGGTGATTGCCACCGCCTAGGCCATTCTCGAATTCCCGCCCGTCGGAAACACCTTGCATATGGATGTATGGGCTATGCAGGTGTCAGAGCTCATCGACTATGCCCAAGGCCTTTCGGAAGGGGGATCGGCTGGGCAGACATCGCAAGGCCGACCAAGGGAAAAATGGGTGGTCTGCGGGCACCCGAGCGACTGCTTGCTCGGGGAGATCTATGCCACCAGCTCCGGGAGCGAAGGACCAAAGACGTGCGGACACAGATTGAGCGGCAATGAGAGCACCGACGCTTGAGCGCCAGCCACCGCCCTATCCCGGGCTGTATGCGACACGAAGCTCCCCTCTCGTGGATGAGCTGGAGGGATGCAGCATGCCTCCGCAGTTCTGGTCCCTGTTGCCTCCTCCGTTCACAGGGCAATCCAGCTCCTCAAAGTTTCTGTGCAGATACCCCAAGGCTGTGGAAGAAGCTGGAAGGGATGGAGCATGCCTCCGCAGTTCTGGTCCCTGTTGCCTCCTCCGTTCACATGGCAATCTAGCTCCTCAAAGTTTCTGTGCAGATACCCCAAGGCTGTGGAAGAAGCTGGAAGGGATGGTGAAGCCATGGCTAGATGGTTCCCTAAGGCATTGCAGATGGAGGCGAGAAGTTGGTTCTGGGGGCTCCCAAAGGAGTCGATCAGATCCTGGTGGGATTTCGCAGCCTGTTCCTGGATGCTTTCCAGGGTGGCAAGAAGCGGCTCGGCTTTGCTCTAGGCTAGTGGCCCATTCGCCAAAAGAGATATGAAAGCTTGCGCAAGTACACGCAACAATATGACAAAGCCTTGTGTGATGCCCCCGCTGTGCCAGCGGTTAAGGTGGTCGTGGCTTTCCGAGAAGGGATGCTGAGCGTGAAGGCAAGGCAGAAACTGAACGCGCGTCACATCCACACCATCGAGGAGTTGTTCCAATAGACGGATAGGTGCGCACGAGCAAAAGAAGAGGCTTTGTGCGCTAGGCTCCATCTTGAAAAGGTAGTGGAACCTGGCAAAGAGCGAGGCTCACCCCAAGAAGACGCCTAGTCACACCCACCACTAGGATTAGGAGCGGCATGAAGGGAACTCAAGATCTGCGCCGCATCCATCACAGGGTTTAGGAGCAGCGTGCAGGGAACACAAGATCTGCGTCGCACCCATCACAGGGATCAGGGGAAGCATGCAAGGAACACAAGATTTGCGTCGCGCCCATCATAGGGATTAGGGGCAGCGTGCAGGGAGCTCGAGATCCATGACATGGCCTCCACAGGAGCTAGGGAAGGTGCCCATGATGCCCGGGATCGGCTTCCTAGTCAATGTTCCGCGCACCCTAAGAGCACAGGGAGCATCACAAGAATCCAGCGTGAAAGCCTTCTTCTCAGGAACCAACCCCTGTCAAGGCTGAAGACCCACCAACAGTGACCGTAATGACAACATTCGCCTCAATATAGCCCCAGGTAGTGCGCACTAGTAGATTCACCCCTTTAACTCGCCCTAGGCGATAAGAGGAGGCGACCGCTCTATTTCTTAACATGAGCAATCTAGGAAGCGCTAAGTGCTCCTAGGCTTCAGGGACTAACCCCCTCGTCGCTAGGCAGCCTTGATCTCTTCGAGAAAAGCCCGTAGCATGAGTCGATCTCGAGCGTGGCATGGGTCGTAGCTCCAAGGGGCCACCTGAGTGTGGCTGAGACAAACCTGTGAGAACATCAAAATTCCCATCGTGCTAGCTCCTGGGAAGACGGTTACCCCATTCATGACGATCGCGTGCCATGAGGGTAGGTTCAGCCCATCTCTGGTTGCACCCTAGAGAGCCCATGGTAAATCATGCGGCTTGACGCGGATCCGGTGCAGCACAAATAGATTGGCCAAGTTTAGCTCGCGAAAAGCTTGTGAGTATAGTATGGACACTGCTCGCCCGCTGGATGTGCGCCGGGGGCTGGAGCCGGGCGAAGGCCTTAGATCTGCTTCGCGGAAGCCTAGATGTGAGATGCAGGAACGACCATGGTGCTCTTGTCGAGCCCAAGTGTAAATCACCAAGATTGTGGGCTTTCTCGTGGCGGCCCTGGTGCTTATAGACACCGACGCACAACCTTAATCGCCGCGCTCGCGCTGGTGCGGCCAAAAAAGCCGCTAGGAATAACTGCATCGGAGATTCTCAAACGGCAGCGGATTTTTTGGCGTGGCACAACATGATCTGCCGAACTAGCGCTTCCTCGACATGACAGAGGATGCGCCATGTTGCATTACTGAAGACGGTGGAACTTTAGTGTCGTGTAACCGCAAATTTTTTGCCGTGTTACACCTTCCAGCATCACTGAAAGTTAATTACCTTAACACTAACTGATTTAGATTGCTAATAATCCATTGCATTTCCACAAATCGAATATTACATAACATTAAGATCTAGTTACATTTCCGTTACAATTCTTGAGCCTCTCTCTTTTTATTACATTCCTTTGGAACTCATTCCAAAGGAAAAAAATTAAAACTAAACTGATTAAGGATAAGTGGAGCAACTTTCTCCACTTATTCTTAATTCTACTCCCTAATCCCTAGCTACCACTAGGGAGACAACCGCGGTGACATGCCATCCATGCGCGTCACTATCCTAACACGCTGGCCATCCTTCGAGCCGGGTACTGTGACAGGGCAGTCCTCCTCCACGCATCTCACTCCGATGATCGGAGCGGTGCGGCCACTAGCCTCCACGTGCCTCACTCCGATGGCCATAGCGGCGGGGCTGCTAGCCTCTGCGTGCCTCACTCCGACGGCCGCAGCTGCATGGATCTGAAAGAGAAACAGATCCATTAGAGAAAGCACAAGATGCAAGATGGGGAAAACCAAGAATACGATCGATTAGATGAAGATACCCTATGTCTAGGTCAGATTGGTCGCCAGTAGGCAGCTTGTAGGTCTTCATCTTCCAAGGCATCGCAACATATGAAACAAGCCTTACTAGTTTATCAGATCTAGGGTTTGTGAGAGTTTCTAATTAGTGTAGAGAGTGGGAGCGCGACGCCGTACGAAGGGAGGTTAGTGGAGTGTGGCGACCATGGGGACCTTGTATTATATAGGAATGGGGGTTGATGAGATCTAGGGTTTGTTACTTGGGCTACACAACCAGTGCAGCCGGCCACGTGGTCCGACTTTAACAAAAGGCCCATAAATAGAAGGCGGGCCGCACCTGTCTGCTACCCAATTAACGGCGCTTGCATTGGATGGCGTACCGAGAGAATGCCACCATTGCCCAAGGGAGGCATGTAAAATCTCCGCTTTTACATGCGACGTACCACAACACCAAAATCCACCGGGACCCTCTTTGCCATGGCGTATAATTGTTCGCCACGACTAAATGGTGCCGCCAATGCCCATCCGCTGCGTAACCAACTATTGCCGGTTATTTTCACTTGTATCACTCCAAAAATCCGCCGGGTATGTGGGGTATTTTTGTAGTGTTTGTAATAAAATATAAGTGATTGCCATCTTCTTGTCCAAAGTACCACTCTCTAAAGAGCGTCGGATATTGTTCTTGATATCACAGGGGATGACCCACATCTCTCGGCGCAATGGCTAGCTTGAGCATTGCTCGCGGAGAATGCTAGAGACTATGCTGGTGTCTGCCCGTTGAATCCACTCCACTCTCTGATACTCTCTTGAACTTCACATTCGCCTCCCTCTTATTAGGGAACGACATTCTGCCCCCAAGTGCATGGCAAGATGGGCACCCTTGGGTGCTAGAGCGGTAATCCTCTAGGACCCGACAGCCCAAGGAGCACGCCTTCTTAGGTGATCGATCTGAAAGGTGATGACATTCCTCGGATGCTCCCTTCCCAGGATGCGTTGGGTGCGGTCTGAATGGTGATGACGTTCCTCGGCTTCTCCCTTCCCAGGATGCGCTAGGTGGGATGTCCGCGTCCCAAAGGGTCCCGCCTAGAAACATGCCTTGGTTATCGCAGAACTAAGACAAGGGTTCTCTGAGAAGGGAAAGTAATTGCTTAAGATCATACAACGAAATAAGGTAACAGGGCGGCCATTTGGTGGTGCGCAGCAATAAACCAAACTACTCATGTGTGCAGGGCGAATTCAAGCATGCAAAGGGCGTGCATACCAATACACAAAAGGGCTAAGCATCCGGATGGATGGATAAGCAACAACTTCATTAGGTCACATCCCCGCTAGCCGTGGGTCCCGTCAGGGGCATTGAGGGGATGACCTTGTTCACCATGGCCTCGACGTAGGGCGCCATGACTCTGGCGGCCACCTGGCCGTGCTAGGGGGAATCGGTCGCGACCAAGGCTGATTGGATCGAGAAGAAATCATCATGGCGGTACATGCAGGACAAGACAAGGTGGGCAGCAGCGGCGGTAGCCCGCTGGCTCTCTAACCAGATGAGGCCCTTTACTCATGCCTCCAGGTCAACAAGCTATGTTCTGGCATCGTTAAAAATAGAAGTTTTTGTTGGGACCATCAGGAACCCAATCCGGGGCCATCACCATGGGAGCCATACCAAGGCCTTGGATGGACTCTGATATGTGATCCACGGCTGTGTGGAGCCGCGCCCGGTTATGTTCGTGATCTTAGACATTGGAGTATATGCACTGCTCCAAGTCAGAGCGGCCCCACTTCACGGCCTGATGGCTCCAAAAATAGCCATCTTCCACCATGTTTAAACATTGTTTTTAGTCAAGAAATTAACAAGAAAACTCTCTAGCCTTGCCACTAATGACTAATAATTGCAAATATATGCAAACCATTGCTTTGATTTATAGTGTGCAGGAAATCACGCTTTTTAATGCGAACAGGAGTCATAATGAAAGTTTTTGAGGAGGTCCACATGACCAAGCAATTGTGGAGCAAATTCTAGGCATTTGCAGCCGTAACGACCACTAGTACGGGCAGGGCCCGCCCGTACCGTATGCCTATACCATGTGGTGATGGCTTCGTCTCGTCAAACCCTACAACTTTCGTGAAGACGCCTACATATTTTGAGGCACCTGCCGCCGCGCAGGAGGCCGCCATTCTCATATTGCATCACAACACCACCAAAGGAGATCCACACCGTTGGTCGTCCCTTCCATCTTCCATCCCCTCCATTAGCCAAAGCCATTACTTTGTACTTGAGATCTCCTTGTGATTCGGTGACCATTGTAAGAATATTTGATTTAAATCTAAGTATTTTGCACAATATTTTCTATCCTTGATCTTATTGTTATGAGTGAGTAGTCCTTATGGGCTGCGGATTGGGGAGAAACCTCATAGCGATTCTGTGCATCTAATCTATGGGAGCATTGTGTATTATTTGAAAGCGGGATTTGTATCTTTTGTTTCTTTGTCTCTTGTCTCGATCTTTGGACTTGCAGGTACCCAAGACCCCCCGAGATTGATAAAGGCTTGAGGTGAGATACTTGGCTAGCAGCGATCTCGTAGGAACCCCAGCGACAGAAAGGATAGTACGGTCTTCGCTTAGCGACTCATTCGGGATCACAACAACATCACCACTTAATGCTTTGATCCGTGTTTTACACTTAATAATCGTTTGTAGCCCGTGGCTTCGTGGTGCACTCAGGTGGATCAAAAAACTAATTATATGCCTGCTGCATCACAGGGGCTCTAATATTTTAGGATGTGTTTCTCACAAGAGATTATCCCTATTAAAACATTACACATGACTATGCTTATTATTATCTTTTATCCCATATGATGTGCAGCTGTAGGTGGATCTTCAACCATGTCCTATCTCCAACCATTGAATCAACCCACTATAAAAGTAAACTAGATTGGTCCGGTAAACAAAGGTAAAACAAAGAAACAAAGTCTTGTAGACGTGTCCTATTTATTTCCTTTTAGCATTGCTTTCCAAGGTTCGATTAAACCTAGGTCTACTAGGGGAAAAAGCTATTATACGGCATCCATGAATCTGGATCAAAGGTATCAACCCTTTTTCTGGCGCCGTTGCCGGGGAAGCAATTTCGCTATCCTGGTGAGGTCACTAGAGACCTTGTTTTTAGTTTTATTATTTGTTTGTAGTTTATTTCTTGTTATTAGTTTACTTTCTAGTTATCTATTTGAAAACCCCAAAAAAAATTAGTTACTTGTTATTTCTTTCTTTACATAAGAAATACCAAAAAGAAAAGAGCCATGGCTCAAAAGAGACTTGGGGAGTATGCTACTCCCACTGATGATTTTATTCGTGCACCTATTACTCAGCCCACTGTTGTTGCGGAAGCTTATGAAAAATTAAGCCTAACCTTTTAAGTTTGGTTAAAGAAACAATTTGGGGCCCAATCTTCTGAGGATTCAGGTTTACACTTAAATAATTTTACTAAAATTTGCGACATGATGCGTTTTAAGGATGTAGATCCAAATGATGTTAAATTACTATTGTTTCCTTTCTCTCTTAGAAGAAAGGCTAAGGACTAGTTGCTAGCTCTACCTAAGGGCACTATTAAATCTTGGGAGGAATGTACTAATATGTTTATGACTAATTTTTTTCCCCTAGCTAAAACTATGCAACTAAGATCCAACATTACAAGTTTTAGACAAGAAGATCGCGAGCCACTAGTGCTTGCATGAGAAAGGATGAAAGAAGCCATAATGAACTGTCCTAGTCATGGGATAGAAGAGTGTATTATATTACATTTATTTTATAATGGCATTATCCTAGTGTCTAAGTCTATGCTAGATACTACAGCAAGAGGAACAATCATGGAAAAGCAAGTCAGTGTTGCAAAGAAGTTACTTGATGATATGCAAAACAACCATGCCCAATGGCATGTGGAAAGAACCTCAAAAATGGTGAATTCAGTCACCAAGGTAAAAAATGAAGAGCTTACATCTAAGGTAGACGAGTTACTCAACATAGTAAAGGGTAAGGAAGATATCCAAGTTAATACTATCGCTACTGATGTTAATGATATTAATTTTATAGCTCACACTCTTTATAATCCTACTTAGAACAATCAAAATTATGCTTCTAATGTTCAAAAACATTATTCTAATCCTGCAGGAGCTCCTTACAATAATTATGATAATCATAATGGAGCAAATCATGGCAATCTCTCGTTTGAACAAACTGTTAGAACTTTTATATAAGCTTAAACCGAGCAAAATAATATGCTTATTAAAATCATGGAGAACCATGAAACTAGTATAAGTAAATTATCTAACCAAGCCGTTGCAATTAGAAATGACGCGCAGGCTCTACAGGAAAAGGACAAAGACCATGGAGGCTCAATTGGGCAAGGTAGCTAAGAGACAAGCTCTCATACTAGAAAATTTTGCTAGGAAGCCAGAGGATGGAAAAAATGAAGAGAAGCCTGAAGAGATGGATTATAGTAACACACCAACACCTAAATATACCGTGGAAGATCTACTAAGATGATCACCATAAAGAATCCCGGTTTAGAACAAGGTAATGATGCGATGTACCAACAATTTATTCAACAAGTAGCTGATGGCTCAATACACGGCGCCCATAAAAGTGCTTGGTGCATGGTGTTGATGTAGAGCTCGTTGGGAACCCCAAGAGGAAGGTATGATGAGCATAGCAACAAGTTTCCCTTAGTTATGAAACCAAGGTTTAATCGAACCAGTAGGAGCAAGGAAACACCTCAAAGGTGTTACTAGCTGAGCTTTGGCAGGCGCACTACCGGTGCTAGTAGCAACGTGGAGACCTGCACAACACAACCACAGAACTTTGTCCCCAACTTGCGATGAGGTTGTCAATCTCATCGTGTTTTGCGAAAACAAAGGATTAAACGTATCGAATGGAAAGAAGTAAAAGTTTGCAGAAAGTAAACACAAAGCAGTAAAATATTGTAGATTGTATGTAAAGTAAAAAGGACCAGGATCTATAGTTCACTAGAGGTGGCTCTCCTTAGATAGATAACATGCTGGGTGAACAAATTACATCGGGGCAATTGGCAAACACTAAGAAAGCAATACATGCATATACTAATCATCTTGACTCCTTTGAGACTTGATTGGGCATTACAACATAATACATAGACCGCCATCCAACTGCATCTATGACTAATAATCCACCTTCAGGTTATCATCCGAACCCCCTCCAGTATTAAGTTGCAAGCAACAGATTATTGCTTTACGAACTGCGTGTAAAGTAAACAATACGATTGCTCTATGAACAAAAGATTGTTGTTTTCTCCCTAGTAGCAACAGCACATCTAGTACCTTAGAGATTTCTGTCACTTCCCAAGATTACCAGAGGCATGAACCCACTATCGAGCATAAATACTAACTCTTGGAGTTGCTAGTATCTACTTGGCCAAGATAGCTACTAACAACGGAAAGCATGCAAGATCTCAAATAACAAAGACATGATAGAATCAATAATCAATCTGAAATAGCATCTCAATATCCATCGGATCCCCGCAAACACAACATGTATGAATTACAAATAGATGATCTTGATCATGAACGGAGCTCACAAGATCTAAACATGAAAGCACAAAGGAGGAGAAACCAGCCATCTAGCTACTACATGGATCCGTAGTCCAAGGATGAACTACTCACGCATCACACCGGAGGCTTGCATGGTGATGAAGAAGGCCTCCAGGGTGAATTCCCCTCTCTGGCAGGGTGCCGGGAAGAGCTTCAGATCCCCCCGATCTAGGGACAGAGACGACGACGGCTACATACTCTTTCGTGGATTTTTTTGATCGGCTACCTAGGGTTTTCATCCCGAGGGCAACCTGTAGGTGGAAGGAGAGGTCGAGGGGGTGATGGGGGCGGCCAGACCACCCCCTGGCGTGGGCCAGGCCTGGCCGCGCGGCCAGGTAGTGTGGCCGGGCCCCAGCCCTTCTCCGTCTCGTATTCTGGCACTTGATCCCTTCCGGAAAAATAGGCACTTTGGCTTTTGTCCCGTCCAATTCCGAGAATATTCATTTTCTGACTTTTCTGGAACCAAAAACAACAGAAAACAGGCAGCTGGCACTGTGGCTCTTGTTAATAGGTTAGTCCAAGAAATCATAATAAAAGTACTCCAAAGTTGGAACAAAACACAAGAAAGTGGATAAAACCAAGCATGGAACATCAAAAATTATAGATACATTTGCAATGTATCAACATCCCCAAGCTTAACTCCTGCTCGTCCTCGAGTAGGTAAGTGATAAAAAGAAATAATTTTTGAGGTGACATGCACCATCAAAGACTTGATCAAAGTATTTGCAAAACATTCAAAGCTGGGATCATAGTACTTCAATCACAACATGCAAGACAAAGTTCTAGCAATAAGCAAAGAAACTATGATGCAACATGAAAAGGCACAAACAAAAGATTCATGAATAACATGTTTTGCAAGACGTTTGTTTGTTTCACATAAAGAAAACATAGCATAAAAGTATTTAGCTTGTCCCTAAATAGAGTAGCAAATATAAATGCATAGGACACCTTTAAAGTTCATAAGAGTGACTAGATACAATAGTTTCAAACAAGCAATAACAAGTTATGCATAAATCAACTAGTTTTGGGACAATGCACATAGAACTAAGAATGGCCACTATGCTCTCAAAGTAGGTGCATAAAGATAGAAGGTGGAGACTCAATATAATGGTGGAAGAAAGGCCTTTTGTAAAAGGAAGTAGGGATTCAAGTCTCATAAAGAGCTTCAAAAAATTATGGTACTTATAGCTTTCAGCTCTCATTGCCCCTATCATAAGCATCTTGAAGGTGATTAAGGTTAAACTGACACAACTAAGAGGATATGCTTGACAAGTTATAAACCGAAATCTCATGCCCCTTACTTACGAAGACCGATCCTCATGCTACTCAACTTCAGTCACGAGTAAGCTCTTGTCATTGTAAGTATATGTGTATCATTAAGAACCGCCAACGGGGTACCCCTTGCACATGATACGGGAGCTTTCCCATAATCAAAATTACAAGGCAAGCAGACAATGAGCATCTCAGCGATCTTTTTATTTGCTATTTGCATATGTTTTTATTGAGGATGCTTCATAGAGTTCTCATTATGGTGATGCTGCAAGTTTCAACCATGATTAGGCATTGCTTAGGCTAGCGGCCCAGGCGTTTCTCTAACACACATACAAACTCCATGATCTTACAAGTTCCACATTTATTTCACACTGTCGGGATCCGTAAGCAAAAGAACATAATATCAACGGGGTACAAAGTACAAGTGCAATGTTGAAAGCGTTCCCCATGAAACATGGTTCTGCTAATTTCAACTTATAAAGCACAAGCATATACGCAACAAAGAAGGACCTAATGGTTCAAGTTTATTAGAGGCAAAAAAGTAAAGTGTGCCATCAAGTTCGTGAGAGCTTTAATCACTAGTTTTCTCATAACAAGTGGAAGGTAAACAAAAGCATGAATATACTTGGAATAGCATAAGCTAGTAGGTAGGTATGGTGGACTCTTTGGAAAAACTTGGTTTAGGGAGTTGGATGCATGAGTGGAACTCATACTTTGTTGTGGAGGCTAGCAAAAGACTGGGAGCGACAAACTAAGAGAGCAATAATGGCCAGCGACAAAACATCATTGATCAAAGCATAAAGTGATACTACAAGTTGAAAACTAAAGTATCATAAATGCTATGGTGACTTGAGATAGTCATAACATGGTGTGAGCATGCGCCAAGTCAACCCAAATAAAGCATCAAAGGAGAATACCACTATACTATGCTTTAATATGCTAAAACAACGCATGATTCATCCAAGGCACATTAAGCAATCTCAATTGTTTATAACAAGTCATGCTACAGAAAATAATACTAAGCATAAAGCCAAAACAATATCAAGCATGGCATGATAAAGCATAGGCCACAGTCAAAAACGAGCTCTTTTTACCACATAAGCATGAACTTTCCTACTCTTTTCCAAAACCAAACCAAACTATTTGCAAACCAAAGTGCTAAAGAGGGGGTCCAACCAACTCATTCAGAAAAATAAACAAACCAAGCAAACTAAAAACCAAAACGAAAACAAAAAGAAGACGCTCCAAGAGAAACACAACTGTGCACGAAACAATAAAAATGAAGCGTTTGGAAGAAACCTGGAATTTTTATTGATGAAGAAGGGGATGCCTTGGGCATCCCCAAGCTTTGACGCTTGTACTTCTTAGATATTTCTTGGGGTGACACGCGTGGCATCCCCAAGCTTGAGCTTTAGTCCATCCTTCATCTCATTACTCATTCCTTCCATACACCTAAAATTTTTCCTTCATACAAAACTTCACACAATCTCATTAGCAACATTAGTGCACTTAAGATAAATAAGTCTCAAGGTTCAGTTCTAACACCAAATAAACTTCCATTAGAACACTAGATACTGTAGCACTTCCCTCAAAAAGCTCAATTCCCCAAAGGAACTCAAGAAGGAACTAACAAGAAGCAAATGCAGAAAATGGCAGAAATCTGTCAAAACAGACCAGCAGGTAAAAACGAATTTTTTCGAAGACCTTATGTTCCTCAAATCAAAAAGTTTTGAACTAACGAAAGTTAGATAACAACCTGGGGAAGAAGAACAACAAATTACAGCTCAATCCGACGTACAGAGCTCTCTCAGGAAATTTTACGGTGAAGCACAGAAATCTGTTTCGGGACAGCAACTTTCCCAATCATTACTTCACTCTCATTAGAGGTAAATCTTGGCACAAAAAGCAAATAAAAAGGATAATAAGAGGTTATTACAGAGGTAATAACTTCCAAGACTCAACTTAAACTCTTGGGTTATCTCCCAACAAGTACTTTTCTTTAACGCCTTTAAGTTAGGCATAAGAACCAAAGAAAGAATCATGTGTTCTCGAATCAAGAAGCATTAAGACCAAATTTTGTTTTCATAGGAGAAGCAAAAGAAATCTTTTCTCTCTTTTTAGGGAAGTGTTCTATACCTTTCTTGAGTGGGAGTTGATATTTAATGGTGCCTTATTTCATATCAATGATGGCACCAACAGTTCTGAGAAAAGGTCTTGCCAAAGTAATAGGACAAGAAGCATTGTATTCAACATCCAAAACATAGAAATCAACGGGGACATAGGAATCATTAACCATAATAAGAACAACATTAAGACTCCCCATGAGTTTCTTTTTAGCATTAGCATCAAGTGGGACATTCAAATAACAATCTTCAAGAGGAGGCAAATCAAGCATATCATAAATCCTTCTAGGCATAATAGAAACACTACTATCAAGATCACACAAAGCTTTGAAATCAAAGTCATTCACTTTCATATTGATGATGGGTTCCCAACCATCTTCTTGCTTTATAGGAATAGAAGCTTTATGTTTCATCTTTTATTCTTTAATCTTTATGAGAGCATCAGTAATATGTTTTGTAAAAGCCATGTTCATAGCACTAGCATTAGGACTTTTAGCAAGCTTTTGTAGGAACTTAATAACTTCAGAGATGTTGCAACCATCAAGATCAAAATCAACTTTATCATCTAAAGTAGTAGAACTATTACTAGCCTCAACACTAGTGGTGGTAATAGTAGAAACACTAATGTTTCTAGCAATTTCATCTTCTCTTTCCCACTTAGCATGTAATTCAGCTAATAGTCTAACATTTTCATCAATTCTTACTTGTATAGCATTAGTAGCTGCAAAGGGATTCTCATTAGTTTCAGGTTTAGTAGCCATTTTATTCAAAATAGATTGAGCTTCAGCCAAAGATGCTATATTCCTTTCAACATTAGAGAGTTTTTCCTCAATAGTTTTATTGGAAGCAGTTTGTTTACTAATAAACTCTTTAAGCATAACTTCAAGTTCAGAGGGAGCACTCTTATTATTGTTGTAAGAATTTCCATAAGCATTACCGTTGTTGGGAGGATATGGCTTATAATTGTTGTTACCAAAATTGTTCCTATAAGCATTATTACCATAAGCATTGTTGCCAAAGTTGTTATTTCTTATGAAGTTCACATCAACTTGCTCTTCTTGAGCAACCAAAGAAGCTAGAGGAACATTATTTGGATCAATATGGGCTTTCCCATTAACAAGAATAGACACAATTATATCAATCATATCACTCAAGGAGGAGGTTTCCTCAACAGAATTTACCTTATTACCTTGTGGAGCTCTCTCAGTATGCCATTCAGAATAATTAACCATCATATTGTCCAAAAGTTTTGTTGCAGCACCCAAAGTGATGGTCATAAAAGTACCTCCAGCAGCTGAATCCAATAGGTTCCTTGAAGAATAGTTCAATCCTGCATAAAAAGTTTGGATGATCATCCAAGCAGTCAGTCCATGAGTGGGACAATTCTTTACCAAAGATTTCATCCTTTCCCAAGCTTGAGCAACATGCTCATTATCAAGTTGTTTAAACTTCATTATTTCACTTCTCATGGATATAATATTAGCAGGAGGATAGTATTTTCCAATAAAAGCATCTTTGCACTTAGTCCAAGAATCAATACTATTCCTAGTTAAGGAATTCAACCATTCTTTAGCTTTTCCTCTCAAAGAGAAAGGAAACAATTTCAGTTTAATAATATCACCATCTATATCCTTATGCTTTTGCATCTCACAAAGTTCAACAAAGTTATTTAGATGGGAAGCAGAATCTTCATTACCAATACCAGAAAATTGCTCTCTCATAACAAGATTGAGCAAAGCAGGTTTTATCTCAAAGAAAGTATTTTCAGCCAAGGTGGAGCAATAGGTGTGCTCATAAAATCATTGTTGTTGGTGCTAGTGAAGTCACACAACTTAGTGTTTTCAAGAGTAGTCATTTTTTTGGGGTTTTCAAATAAGAAAGCAAAACAAGTAAAACTATTTTTTTGTGTGTTTTGAAGAACAAAGCAAGCAAACAAAGCAAAAAAGAAACTAAGAAAAACAAAAACAACAAAGTAAAGAGATTGGTTATGAGGGACTCCCCTTGTGAAGATGTCCTTGACTCCCCGGCAACGGCGCCATAAAATCGCTTGATAGCTCAATACACGGCGCCCAGAAAAGTGCTTGGTGCGTGGTGTTGATGTAGAGCTCGTTGGGAACCCCAAGAGGAAGGTATGATGAGCACAGTAGCAAGTGTCCCTCGGTTATGAAACCAAGGTTTAATTGAACTAGTAGGAGCAAGGAAACACCTCAAAGGTGTTACTAGCTGAGCTTTGGCAGGGCGCACTACCGGTGCTAGTAGCAATGTGGAGACCTGCACAACACAACCACAGAACTTTGTCCCCAACTTGCGATGAGGTTGTCAATCTCACCGAAACAAAGGATTAAACGTATCGAATGGAAAGAAGTAAAAGTTTGCAGAAAGTAAACACAAAGCAGTAAAAGATTGTAGATTGTATGTAAAGTAAAAAGGACCGAGATCCATAGTTCACTAGAGGTGGCTCTCCTTAGATAGATAACATGCTGGGTGAACAAATTACAGCGGGGCAATTGACAAACACCGAGAAAGCAATACATGCATATACTAATCATCTTGACTCCTTTGAGACTTGATTGGGCATAACAACATAATACATAGACCGCCGTGTAACTGCATCTATGACTAATAATCCACCTTCAGGTTATCATCCGAACCCCCTCCAGTATTAAGTTGCAAGCAACAGATTATTGCTTTACGAACTGCATGTAAAGTAAACAATACGATTGCTCTATGAACAAAAGATTGTTGTTTTCTCCCTAGTAGCAACATCACATCTAGTACGTTAGAGATTTCTGTCACTTCCCTAGATTACCAGAGGCATGAACCCACTATCGAGCATAAATACTAACTCTTGGAGTTGCTAGCATCTACTTGGCCAAGATAGCTACTAACAACGGAAAGCATGCAAGATCTCAAATAACAAAGACATGGTATAATCAATAATCAATCTGAAATAGCATCTCAATATCCATCGGATCCCCGCAAACACAACATGTATGAATTACAAATAGATGATCTTGATCATGAACGGAGCTCACAAGATCTAAACATGAAAGCACAAAGGAGGAGAAACTAGCCATCTAGCTACTACATGGATCCGTAGTCCAAGGATGAACTACTCACGCATCACACCGGAGGCTTGCATGGTGATGAAGAAGGCCTCCAGGGTGAATTCCCCTCTCCGGCAGGGTGCCGGGAAGAGCTTCATATCCCCCCGATCTAGGGACAGATACGACGACGGCTACAGACTCTTTCGTGGATTTTTTTGATCGGGTACCCAGGGTTTTCATCCTGAGGGCAACTTATAGGCGGAAGGAGAGGCCGAGGGGGTGCTGGGGGCGGCCAGACCACCCCTTGGCGCGGGCCAGGCCTGGCCGCGCGGCCAGGTGGTGTGGCCGGGCCCTAGCCCTTCTCCGTCTCGTATTCTGGCACTTGATCCCTTCCGAAAAATAGGCACTTTGGCTTTTGTCCCGTCCAATTCCGAGAATATTCATTTTCTGACTTTTCTGGAACCAAAAACAACAGAAAACAGGCAACTGGCACTGTGGCTCTTGTTAATAGGTTAGTCCAAGAAATCATAATAAAAGTACTCCAAAGTTGGAACAAAACACAAGAAAGTGGATAAAACCAAGCATGGAACATCAAAAATTATAGATACATTTGCAATGTATCAGTAGCATCTAAATTTCGAGAATTAGAGGTGGAGTATAAGAGATTAGCTTATAAAATTCCTTCTAAGCTAGATGATATATTTGAGCCCACTATTAAAATTAGAGTTGGGGTTAATGAGATATCTGCACTTTGTGATCTTGGTGCAAACGTCTCAACAATTTCCCAAAGTTTATTTGACAAGTTAAACTTGGGTCCATTTGCAACTACTGAATTAAGACTCCATCTTGCAGATTCAACTTATAAACAAGCTGTTGGGATAAAAGAAAACATAGTTGTTGAAATTAAAGGTAGTCTCGCTCTTATCGATCTTGTTATAGTGGACATTCCTGAAGATCCCATAGCACCTATAATTCTAGGTAGGCCATTCCTAAGAACTATTAAAGCTTTAATCAATTTACATGAAGGGAATGTGAGAATAGGACTGCAGTCTAGAGATCCTTTTATAGTCCACGTCCCTAGGAAGAAGAAGGCCAAGACTTATAATGATGATTACATTAAAAGCCAATTACTTTGGAGTGGATGTTCCAGTCATTAAACCTAAATGATCACCATCTAGGTTAAGCTAATTGACCTTAACTAGAAGTGCTTCATGGGAGGCAACCCATGTGAAATAAAAAATTACTCTTGTATTAGTTTTGTTAGTTTTTTTATTTCGTTTTTGTTTTTAATAATGAGTATTCAAGAAGACCTTTAGAGAGAGGAGAAGAAATAAGGTAATCCTCGTTGTTTTATTTACTAACACATGGCCTAAGAAGTATTGCTGATTTTTATGAAGTCTATTTGCTGTTATTTTGCCATTTGCTAAGATGTGTAAGGACGTACAAAGCTACTAACCCAATTCGTTGAGTTTTTTAGCTTATTGCAAGCATAACGACCAGTGGTACGGCCGGAAGCGCCCGTACCGTGCGCCCGTACCACATCAAGGCCCTGCAAAGTAGAAACTTTGATTTTTTCCGCAGGACCCAGAGGTTGTAACGACCAATGGTATGACCAAAGACGCCCGTACCATGCACATGTACTGTACCCCCGAGCAAACATCAGATTTCAAGCAAAAATACTACAACCATAACGACCAGTAGTACGGGCACGCGTGACCATACCGCGCGCCTGTACCGAGTACATCGTCGGAAGGGAATCATCAACCCCAAGGTTCGTCACTCGTTACGGGCAAGCTTCAGCCGTACCTCCCGTTTGTACCACGTACGCGGCCACCATATCACCCATGAGGAGGTAACCTAAAAAATCCCCAAACACAAAATTTTCTCTTTCTTCTACCTCCAAACTCCAAACCACCTCCATTAGATCTTCAAATTTATTCAATCTTTCTTCATTTCCTTGCACTCATTCGATCTAAGCTATGTTTCTCCTCTGATCCCCAACTTATTTGCAACAAAGATCTGCTCAATCTTTCACCATTATCAATCTAGACTTAGGTGCTGTTGTTGAGCTAATCTTGATATTGAGCATGCTTAGTATTGTTTTTAGAGGAGTTTCTTTTGTAACAAGTGTAGAGGATCGTTTATGCTATGTTTCTGTTGGACCAAAAATTTGACTAGCAATTTTATTTACTTTATTTTAGATGAACATGAGGAGCCGTACACATGTGATGGCTGCGGAACAAGCTGCACCACCCATTGATAAGTTGACCCCCGATTCACTTGGTATCGAGTTCACCAAGGAGTTGCAGCTGAACCTGTTCAACCGTCTCAAGCTCTAAGAAATCAAGTCCACCAAGTGGCGTGTCCCTATATCCTGAGCCAACTTGGCCTTCGTGCTGATTTTGATTTACTTGCAACAATGTTGGTTTATATGACTTTGTATTTCAGGATGTCGCCACGTACCTCCGCTTGACGTTTGAGTTTCTATGCACCTTGACGCATACAGTGTGCTCTCACTATTGTTCCGAGGAGCAAATGCCCGGAGTTGGTCGCATCAACTTCTGTCTTATGAACCGTGAGTAGTCCTTGACCCTCGACCATTGGGCTCAATGCTTTGGGTTTGCCAACAGCAACACCAACATACGCTCTACCACTTTTTTTTTATATCCTGCACTTTTGGAGTACTTCAATAGAATGTGAATTCGTGGAACACACCCAAGGGGAACCAAATTGATCACCCTACTATTCATTATTTATTTTATGTTATTGCTAACACCTTGCAGGCACGTGGTGGGTTTACTAGAGCCAATGAGGAGGACATGATGATCCTGGCTAAAGCTGCTATTATTAACTGTAACTTAACGCCAAATTTGGGCACCCTTCTTTTGTTTTACCTTAAGCATCAAGCTCTGGAGTCTCGAGATCCCATATGTGGAGCAGGAGTCATAACCATTCTTGCACGTGCACTTCACATCAACCTCGGTAACATCCAACCGTTGACAGGAAGTCACCGTGTTGGTTTTTGTACTCTGAGAGCTTGTGGTATGATTTCTAGAACTAATGGTAGATACTTCCTTAATATACCTGGAGTAGATCACTTGATCCCAGCTCCTTTGCCTAATGGTCTATTCTCTATCGAGGAAGGACGTTTGCGTTATGACGCGGTAGGTTGAGGCAAGTCTACCCCAACAAGAAGTACCCATCGTAGAGGAAGATAAGATGAAGAATTAGAACAAGAAGGGCCCAAACAAGATGTTCAACCACCAAACTTCTACACCACCTATGAAGATATCTATGCGCTCAAAGGAAATATCCAAAACATGAACAACCTCTCAATCAACCTTCGAGATGCTACTGCCAACCTAGCCATCCAATTCCATGATTGGAGAAGTCAATGGAACATGGAAGATTATCCACCACCACCACAATGAGCAACAAAAGGGCTTGCAAAAGCCTGAGCTTAGGAATGTGTTCCCTCGACAATTTTATTTGTGTAATAATGAGGTTGTACTCTAGCTCTTTGAGATCTTTGAAACACTGGTGTTGGTTTGTTCCAACACTTTACTTTTGTTTTAGTTTTCTTTTAGTTTTTAGTTTGCTTTTTGTTTTTAGTTTACTTTTCTTTTCTTAGTTCTGATACATTGCAAATGTATCTATCATTTTTGATGTTCCATGCTTGGTTTTATCTACTTTCTTATGTTTTGTCCATACTTTGGAGTACTTTTCTTATGATTTCTTGGACTAACCTATTAACAAGATGTCATAGTGCCAGTTGCCTGTTTTCTGATGTTTTTGGTTCCAAGAAAGTCAGAAAATCAATATTCTCGGAATTGGACGGGACAAAAGCCAAAGTCAATATTTCACCGGGGGAACACAGAGCCAGAAGACAAGACAGAGAGGGGCCAGGGGCCAGCCACACCATAGGGTGGCGCAGGTCCCCCTTGGCCGCGCCACTAGGTGGTGTGGGCCCCTCCGGCCTCCACCGACCTTGCCCTTTC
The DNA here is from genome assembly GCA_910589775.1 of Avena eriantha. Lineage (NCBI taxonomy): Eukaryota > Viridiplantae > Streptophyta > Magnoliopsida > Poales > Poaceae > Avena > Avena eriantha. The sequence goes on from OU342740.1 coordinate 422,398,540, forward strand.
GCTATATTTCTCCTGATGCGAAAAACCTAAAGAATCAAGCCTCCTGCCATGAAAAGTTCCGCAGCGCCGCCGCCACCGAAGGGGAGATTCGGGGGACAGAAAGTCTCTGTTCCGGCACCCTGCCGAGACGGGGAAGTGCCCCCGGAGCTATCTCCATCGATCTCCACCGCCATCTCCATCACCATTGCTGATTCCCATGATGAGGAGGGAGTAGTCCTATCTCGAGGCTAAGTGTTCTACCGGTAGCTATGTGTTCATCTCTCTCTCTATGCATGAGCATGTTGTGATCATGAGCTTTGTAATCAAGTAGATCTACCTTGCTACTCAAGTGCTTTAATAGATATCTGCTCTCCCCATGTGTGTGAAGTTGATAGTGTGCACACCATGGTGGCACTTAGGCTAGAGACTACAAATACTTATTATGAGTTATATTTGGAGTTGGATATCTTTATGAAATTGTGGTGTTTGTTGGAACCATCTAGTGCTCAAGGTGACAGTGTGGGGCTTTCTAGATGGGAAAGGCTTACTTTGAGGTGTGCTGTTATATCCCTACCAATGATTAGAGTGTCCAACCAGAGAGTAGTTCAGCGTAGTATCATAAAGAAGAATATATTTATATGAGAGTGTTCACTAGTGAAAGTATGATCCCTGGGCCTTGTTTCTAAGCATTGAAACACTGTTTGCTACTATATCTATTACATGTTTGCTTGCTTCCATCTTTATTTCAGTTTCACTTTAGTCTTTTCCACGCCACCAAGCTATTCTCTATCACCGTTACCACTTATAATTATCCATACCACTTGTATTTCACTATCTCTTCGCCGAACTAGTGCACCTATACACCTGACAAGTGTAATGGGTGTGTTGGGGACACAAGAGACTTTTTGTATATTGATTGCAGGATTGCTTGAGAGGGAATACCTTTAACCACTTCCTCCCTAAGTTCGATAAAACTTGTGTGATCCACTTAAGGGAAAACTTGCTGCTGTTCTACAAACCTCTACACTTGGAGGCCCAACAACTGTCTACAAGAATAGAAGTACGTAGACATCAAGCACTTTTTTGGCTGCCGGGGAGGAAAGGTAAAAGGTATTCACACCAGAGGATTAAAGAAGAAGAACCTCCCATGACAAACGCTCATTTTTTGGCGCCGTTGCCAGGGAGGTAAGGTAAAAGGTACTCACATCCTCTGGTGTGAGTGCTCGAAGTTATTTCGTTTAGATTCTGCAATTTTGTCTTTTTGTTTCTTGTTTTCACTAGTTAGGCTTCATGGAAAACAACAAAAAAATTAGAGAGCTTTATAGTATTTATCTTGAGTTAGGACATGAAGTGTTTGAAGAGAAAATTAAAAAACAAATGGAACTTTATTTGCATGCTAATAGAATGTTGTTAGTATGAATTCTTTGGACACCATTATTGCTAATGCTATGGAAAAGTCTAAGCTTGGGGAATCTAGTTTTTATGAAAGTGATCTTTTTAGTTCCCCAGCTTTGGAAGATAGCTATTCTATTGCCTATGATGATACTATGCCTCCAATATATGATGATTACAATGATGAATATGATATTTTCAGTCCACCTACTATTGAGGAGAAAATTAATTATGATTACAATATGCCTCCTATATTTGATGACTATGGTGATGAGAATAATAATGATGTCTATTTTGTTGAATTTGCTCCCACTACCATTAATAAGGATGACTATGCTTATAGGGAGTGTAATAATTATTTTATGCATGTGGATCATGATAAGAATGTTTTATGTGATAGTTATATTGTTAATTTTGCTCATGATGCTACCGAAAGTTATTATGAGAGAGGGAAACATGGTCTTATGTATCTCAATAATATTAAGTTTCCCCTCTCTATGTTGAAAGTCTTGAAGTTGCACTTATTTTGCTTTACTATGCTTCTTGTTTTGTGTTTTCATGACTTGTTTCTTTACAAGATTCCTATGCATAGGAAGTGGGTTAGACTTAAATGTGCTTTGAATTTGCTTCTTGATGCTTTCTTTTACTTCAATTCATATTTCTTATGTGAGCATCTTCTCAAACTATCATGCCTAACTTAAAGGCGTTAAAGAAAAGTACTTATTGGGAGATAACCTAAAAGTTTTAGATGAGTCTTGGAAGTTATTACTTCAGTAATAACCGCTCCTTATCCTTTTTAATTGCTTTTTGTGCCAAGAGTAACCTCTAATGAGAGCGAAGTAATGATTGGGAAAGTTGCTGTCCCGAAACAGATTTCTGTGCTTCACCGTAAAAATTCGTGTAAAATCTCTGTTTGTCCTTTTGAGGCGTGGATTTTTGTGCTTCTTCCCCACGTTGTCATCTAAGTTTCGTTAGATCAACACTTTTTGATTTGAGTAACAAAAGGACTTCTAAAAAATTCGTCTTTACCTGATGATATGTTTTGACAGATTTCTGCCATTTTCTGCATTTGCTTCTTGTTGGTTCCTTTTTGAGTTCTTTTGGGGAATTGAGCTTTTTGAGGGAAGTGCTACAGTAGCTAGTGTTTTAATGGAAGTTTATTGGTGTTAGAACTGAACCTAAAGACCTATTCTCTTGAGTGCAATAATGTTGCTAATAAAGATTGTGTGAAGTTTTGTATGAAGGAAATTTTTTAGGTGTATGGAACGAATGAGTAATGAGATGAAGGATGGACTAAAGCTCAAGCTTGGGGATGCCACGCGTGTCACCCCAATAAATATCCAAGAAGTATAAGCATCAAAGCTTGGGAATGCCCAAGGCATCCCCCTCTTCATCAATAAAAATCCCAGGTTTCTTCCAAACACTTCATTTTATTGTTTCATGCACAGTTGTGTTGTTCTTGGAGCGTCTTCTTTTTAGTTTTCATTTTGTTTTTTCGTTTGCTTGGTTTGCTTAGTTTTCTGAATAAATTGGTTGCACCCCCTCTTTCATGCATTGGTATTCAAATAGTTTTGTTTGGATTGGAAAAGAGTAGGAAAGCTCATGCTTAAGTGGTAAAGAGAGCTTGTTTTTGACTGTGGCCTATGCTTTGTCATGCCATGCTTGATATTGTTTTGGCTTTATGCTTAGTATTCTTTGATGTAGCATGAGTTGTTATAAACAATTGAGATTTCTTAATGTGCCTTGAATGAATCATGCGTTGTTTCAGCATATTAAAGCATAGTATTGTAGTATTCTCCTTTGATGCTTTATTTGGGTTGACTTGGCACATGCTCACACCATGTATGACTATCCCAAGTCACCATAGCCTTTATTATCCTTTAGTTTTCAACTTGTAGTATCACTTTATGCCTTGATCAATGATGTTTTGTCGCTCTGCATGATTATGGCCATTATTGCTCTCTTAGTTGGTCGCTCCCAGTCTTTTGCTAGCCTCCGTAACCAAGTATGAGTTCCACTCATGCATCCAACTCCTTAAACCAAGTTATTTCAAAGAGTACACCATACCTACCTACAAGCTTATCCTATTCCAAGTATATTCATGCTTTTGTTTACCTTCCAAATTAAACTTGTTATGAGAAAACTAGTGATTAAATCTCTCACGAACTTGATGGCACACTTTACTTTTCTTGCCCTTAATAAACCTGAACCATTGTGTCGTCTATGTTGTATATGCTTGCACTTATTTGTTGGGGATTAGCAGAACCATGCTGTCATGGGGAACGCTTTCAACATTGCACGGGTACTTTGTACCTAGTTGATATCATGCTCTTTTTTCTATGGATGTCGTCGGTGTGAAATGAAAGGGGAGCTTGTAAGTCCATGGAGTTATGTATATGTGTTAGAGAAACGCCTGGGCCGCTGGTCTAATCCATGCTGACATGGTGGAAACCTGTAGCGTAACCATAATGAGCTGTATATGAAGCCTTCTTATAAAAAAAGAGTCCTATATTGAGAAAAAAAGAGAAAAAGAAAAAAAAGGAGATTATGAAAAGAGGAAAGAGAGAAAAAAGCACCATATTCCCATGGTAAATAAGAAGATTGTTGAGATGCTCGTTGTCTGCTTGCCTTGTCATTTTGATATGGGGATTCTTCCATATCATCGGGCAAGGGGTACCCCATTGGCGGCTCTCTATGATACACATGTACTTACGATGACAAGAACTTACCAGTGACTAAACTTGAGTAGCATGAGGAGCGGCCCTCGTATACAAGGGACATGAGATTTCTAACTTATACTTCGTCAAGCATGTACACCATAGTTTGTTCACTTTAACCTTAATCACTTCAAGATGCTTATGATAGGGGCAATGAGAGCTGAAAGCTATAAGTACCATAATTTTTGGAAGCTATTTATGAGACTTGAATCCCTACTTCCTTCTATGAAGGCCTTTCTTCCACTTATATATTGAGTCTCCACCTTCTACCTTTATGCACCTACTTTGAGAGCATAGTGGCCATTCTTAGTTCTGTGTCCATTGTCCCAAGACTAGTTGATTGATGCATAACTTGATATTGCTTGTTTTAAACTATTTGTATCTAGTCACTCTTATGAACTTTGAAGGTGTACTATGCATTTATATTTGCTACTCTATGAGGGACAAGCTGAATACTATTATGCTATGTTTTCTTTATGTGAAACAAACAAACGTCTTGCAAAGCATTGTTATTCATGAATCTTTTGTTTGTGTCTTTTCATGTTGCATCATAGTTTCTTTGTCTTATTGCTAGAACTTTGTCTTTCATGTTATGATTGAAGTACTATGATCCCAGCTTTTAATGTTTTACAAATACTTTGATCAAGTCTTTGATGGTGCATGTCACCTTAAAAATTATTCTTTCCTTTTATCACTTACCTACTCGAGGATGAGCAAGAGTTAAGCTTGGGGATGTTGATACGTTGCAAATGTATCTATCAATTTTGATGTTCCATGCTTGGTTTTATATACTTTCTTATGTTTTGTCCACACTTTGGAGTACTTTTCTTATGATTTATTGGACTAACCTATTAACAAGATGCCACAGTGCCAGTTGCCTGTTTTCTGCTATTTTTGGTTCCAGGAAAGTCAGAAAATCAATATTCTCGGAATTGGACGAGACAAAAGCCAAACTCAATATTTCACCGGAGGGAACACGGAGCAAAAAGACAAGACGGAGAGGGGCCAGGGGCCAGCCACACCATAGGGTGGCACGGGTCCCCCTTGGCCGCGCCACCAGGTGGTGTGGGCCCCTCCGGCCTCCACCGACCTTGCCCTTTTGCCTATATATTCCTCCCGATGCGAAAACCCTAAAGAATCAAGCCTCCTGGCACGAAAAGTTCCACAGCGCCACCGCCACCGAAGGGGAGATTCGGGGGACAGAAAGTCTCTGTTCCGGCACCCTGCCGGGATGAGGTAGTGCCCCTGGAGCCATCTCCATTGATCTCCACCTCCATCTCCATCACCATTACTGATTCCAATGATGAGGAGGGAGTAGTTCTCTCTCGAGGCTAAGGGTTCTACCGGTAGCTATGTGTTCATCTCTCTCTCTATGCATGATCATGTTGTGATCATGAGCTTTGTAATCAAGTAGATCTACCTTGCTACTCAAGTGCTTTAATAGATATCTGCTCTCCCCATGTGTGTGAAGTTGATAGTGTGCACACCATGGTGGCACTTAGGCTAGAGATTACAAATACTTGTTATGAGTTATATTTGGAGTTAGATATCTTTATGAAATTGTGGTGTTTGTTGGAACCATCTAGTGCTCAAGGTGACAGTGTGGGGTTTTCTAGATGGGAAAGGCTTACTTTGAGGTGTGCTGTTATAGCCCTACCAACGATTAGAGTGTCCAACCGGAGAGTAGTTCAGCGTAGTATCATAAAGAAGAATATATTTATATGAGAGTGTTCACCAGTAAAAGTATGATCCCTAGGCCTTGTTTCTAAGCATTGAAACACTGTTTGCTACTAGATCTATTACATGTTTGCTTGCTTCCATCTTTATTTCAGTTTTACTTTAGTCTTTTCCATGCCACCAAGCTATTCTCTATCACCGTTACCCCTTATAATTATCCATACCACTTGTATTTCACTATCTCTTCGCCGAACTAGTGCACCTATACACCTGACAAGTGTATTGGGTGTGTTGGGGACTCAAGAGACTTTTTGTATATTGATTGCAGGATTGCTTGAGAGGGAATACCTTTAACCACTTCCTCCCTGAGTTCGATAAACCTTGGGTGATCCACTTAAGGGAAAACTTGCTGCTGTTCTACAAACCTCTGCCTTTGGAGGACCAACAACTGTCTACAAGAATAGAAGTGCGTAGACATCAAGTTCCTTGCTTGGTAGCAAGTTCTTTTCTATTCTTTAATCCCTATCATCAAAAATACAAAAAGATTTGTCCCTTTGTCCTTTTTCGTGAACGTGGATTTGCACTTTGACTTTTTGCTTTAATTTTATTATGGAGTGATTATAATTGAGTTTTGAAGGAACACATCCCAATAAGGAAGAGGATTATTAAGTCACTCATGAGAGCTATGTCCTATGTCTCCCACTTTTGAAGTTTAAATTGTTTTTATAGTTAGTTGATTTGCTAAGATGCCATGCTAGTGGGAGTGACTCAAAATAGTTAGAGCAAAGCTTTTTATTGGTATTGATGATTAGTTGTGGAAGCTTTTGCTCTAGTTCTTTTAGCTAACCGAGGCTTGCCTTGGAAATAATATTGCCAAATAAGCACAACAAGAAAAGTCTGAAATTTATGACTTGTCTGAAGAGTTTTCCTTTAAAGATGCTTAACCCCATAGGTGTTTTGATAGACTTCGGCACTATTGAAAGGAGTTGTTTGATTGAAATGAAGTATAGCTGTAATTGTGATGCATGCCAAAGCTAACCTTGTGGACCAAACCTTGGTACTAGTAAAAAAAGGTTCTATGTTTCTCATGCACACCTTTGGATGACAACAACTCCGCTAGCCTACGAACGATCTATGGTATAACCCCGAGTTTCGGCTATGAGTTGACAACATGAGTGGCATACGTGTCACTGTAATGGGGAAAAGTATTGGTACTCTCAAAGGTTGTGCAAGCATTATAAAAGAAACACCCAATGATCCTTGAATAAGGAAGACCAAATATATATGAAGATCCACATAACAAGTCATTGGCATGGTCTCATTACTAATTTATGAATTTTCTTGAAAGACAATCATTGGATTAGAAGTGTTTTGATAGCCTTGATTTACTGATGTGGGCATCAATAAGACACTTCACTGTTATGCTACTTAGGACATGAACTCTCTTACTAAACTACGCTATTAAAAACATCCTAGTGTTCCTTGGCAAGCTGAGAGTTAACTTAAAAAATTGGATTGATTGTTACACTTCTAAATGTTTGTACTTACATTAAACCCTACTTTGGTTGTCTTGATTTGCTGAATCTTGTATAGTATTCTTGTCATCTCTCTAACTTTGATAAGCCTTTCAAATGGATGAAGTGCTGGACGCATATGACTACCAACCGCAAGTGAATTCATATTCTCGCTTTTTCAAGTTTAAACGTTGAATTCCTTATAGTTCTTTTATTTCTTCTTGCTTGAGGGCGATCAAGGTTTGACCTTTGGGGAGGTTGATGGATCCAAAAATATCCATCTTCCACCATGTTTAAATAATGTTTTTAGTCAAGCAATTGACAAGAAAACTCTCTAGCCTTGCCACTAATGACTAATAATTGCAAAGTTATGCAACCATTGCTATGATTTATGTTGTGCAAGAAATCACGCTTTTTAATGCGAAATCAAGAGTCATAATGAAGGTTTTTGAGGAGGTCCACATGACCGAGTAATTGTGGAGCAAATTCTAGGTGTATGCAGCCATAACGACCACTGGTACCGGCAGGGTCCGCCCGTACCATGTGGCGACGGCTTCGTCTTGTCAAACCCTACAACTTTCATGAAGATGCCTATATATTTTGAGGCTCCAGCCGCTGCGCAGGAGGCCGCCATTCTCATATTGCATCACAACACCACGAAAGGAGATCTACACCATTGTTCACCCCTTCCATCTTCCATCCCCTCCATTAGCCATAGCCATTACTTTGTACTTGAGATTTCCTTGTGATTCGATGACCATTGTAAGAATATTTGATTTCAATCTAAGTATTTTGCACAATGTTTTCTATTCTTGATCTTATTGTTATGAGTGAGTAGTCCTCACGGCCTGCGGGTTGGGGAGAAACCTCGTAGCGATTATGTGCATCTAATCTATGGGAGCATTGTGTATTGTTTGAAAGCGAGATTTGTATCTTTTGTTTCTTTGTCTCTTGTCTCAATCTTTGAACTTGTAGGTACTCAAGACCCCTGAGATTAATAAAGGCTCGAGGTGAGATACTTGGCTAGCGGCGATCTCATAGGAACCCCAGTGACAGAAAGGGTAGTATGGTCCTCCCTTAGAGACCCATTTGGGTCACAACAACATCACCACTTAATGCTTTGATCCGTGTTTTACACTTAATAATCGTTTGTAGCCCATGGCTTCGTGGTGCACTCAGTTGGATCAAAAGACTATTGATATGCCTGCTGCATCACAGGGGCTATAGTATATTAGGATGTGTTGCCCACAAGAGATTATCCCTATTAAAACATTACACATGACTATGCTTATTATTATCTTTTATCCCATATGATGTGCAGCTGCAAGTGGATCTTCAACCATAGCCTACTTCCATCCATTGAATCAACCCACTACCAAAGTAAACTAGATTGGTCCGGTAAACGAATGTAAAACGAAGAAACAAAGTCTTGTAGACATGTCATTTTTATTTCCATTTAGCATTGCTTTCCAAGGTTCGATTAAACCTAGGTATACTAGGGAAAAAGAAATTATACTACATCCGTGAATCTGGATCGAAGGCATCACGGCCGTCAGGAGATCCTGAAGGGAAGCCATCTCCTTTGCCTGGGCCACAAGAGACGTTGCCTTGTACGAGTGGCGTTGGCATGGCCCTACGCGTCTACCTCATGGTGGGTGATGGCCTAGGCCTCCTCCCACCTGAGGCGCGCCTGCTTGTTGCACTCAACGTGCTCTTCCCGCACCTTTGCAAGCTCTTGGTGCAAGGGAGGACAGCTCCGCGGAAGAAGCATGCGCCACATGTGGTACGACTGCCGGTGAAGGGTTGGGCATAGTGTGGAGACCCCTGGCTGTAGACATGGGGGTTATGACCCTCTCCACCTTTATAAGGCGTGCTTGGTGGGCTCTCAGATATCCTTCCATCAAATCAAACCGTTTCTACATCCAAAGAAGGTCCTGGTATGAAGAAGTCATCCACCAGCAGGATCGTGCCTGCCGCAGGGGTTGGGAGGCCATGGGCCTCATTGGGTCTTATATCGCTGGGCTGCCTCCCTGGGTAGACCCCAAAAAATTATACACTAAGACGCTAGCGCTCGTGCCTAGGCACATAGGAAAGCGCGTTGCGGGCCAAGAATCCTGGGAGGAGGACACCGGGGTGCTGATGGCAACCGACGGCAAGGAGAAAGCCTTGGAAGGGGCACCTGAAATCCAAGAGAACCAAAGAAGACAGGGTGTCTTAGCCAAGAGGATAGGAAGGTTGTCTGGAAGAAGTGGCATGTGGGCCTCATACCTATGGGGACTTGGGCCGCCGATTGCATCTGGGCACCATCTAGCAAGTGGATGGCTCCACTGTTGTCGGGGGAAGGCGCAGAAGTATGGAGATTTTTCTGGGTGGCCTCCTGACATGGGTATGGCCTATCGGGTCTTCACTGTTAGTATACTTGGTAAAAATCCAGGACAAGGCCCATGCGGCCCATAATGAGCCAAAGGTTCTGGATGCACTAGAAGCCTCAGAACTAGATGTGATGGTCAAAGCATAAACACCAACTTGTAACTGACTTAGATTGGTACTTGAGACCTAGCCTCCCCATACATAAAGGCTAGGAGGGGCCAACTAGGAGGGAACCCCACAATAGACAATAGATCTAGACACTATATTGTGAGTTTAGCTATAGCAACCCACTATAATTTAGATCACATCTAGCAACCCGACGACTTTAGACTCTCTATCAATAAAGATTAGATGAGCAGGAGTAGGGTTTCCTCTACGTAAGCGTGAACCAGGGTACATCTTGCCTCCCTTGTTTCTCTGATAAGCCGACGAAATTATCAGTGCACCTATTTCCCTAAAACCCAAGTCCATAACAATGGACATTGCCAAGGTTACCCCTTATCAATTGGCGCCATTTGTGGGACATCTGGGCGCTAGAGTCATGAATTTGGCAGACCCCTCTTCACCAAGTAGCAACTCAGCGACCGAGAGGGATCAGGTCTATTTCGACTCCGTCGACTTCCTTCCACACCCACCCACCCTTCTCCTGGTCCTGGACAACTTCGACGAGGGGACATATCTTATGCTTGGAAGTTTCAACTTTCGCCTCGGGTCATAGGGAAATTTGCACCTCTTGAATCTGATCTACTTGGGTCTGTCGGCGGCAATCTTAGCACCAATCTCAATGTCGGCGTCTTCCTTCGGCTCCACTGATGGGACAAACTTGTCCCCAGCAAACACCATGAGCAATTGTGACTCCATCGTGTATCTAGGATACTTCATTTCTAATTATTGCAACGATGAACTATGTGACTTGATCGTGTCGCATTACTTAAGTTGGGTAATGTCAATCACATCATTCTCCAATGATATGACTTCATTGTCAATTGGCATAAATGCACCATGATCAGGAAACCTTGATCATCGATTACCCAATGAACTAGCTAAATAGAAGCTACTAGGGACTCTGGTTTGTTTACATACCACATGTGTATCAATGTTTCTGATTAACTCAATTATAGCATGGTATAAAAATAATATGAACTAATGAGATATGATAATAAACACCCTTTATTATTTGCCTCTAGGACATATCTCCTTCAGTCTCCCAATTGCACTAGAGTACAAATAATCTAGTTGCATTTGTTACTAATCATAAAACCATATCTCATCTGTGTTTATTGATCATTCTTTGCTCATGGAGAAATGTCGTGTCCATGATATGTGTCATTCAGATCCTTATGTTATTTGCAAATCTTTTAGTGTCACCTATTTTGACATTATCCTATTATCACATAATACGTCGAAGTATATATATGGTGGTAGAGTGAGACTTTTGTTTCCTTGGGTCTACAATGATGATTGTTCAGTCAAGTGGACTTTCACTATTGTCATGTATACTAGGAACACACTCAGCAAGAAGTAGAACTTTCTAAGACATAACAATTATACTTGACACTTCAGAAGTAGCCACATACTTCTATATCTATGTAGATCTTGATTGACAATGCATATCATGCAACCTTGATGCCTAACCATGCTTCTTTGTAGCTTAAGGATAAACTTAACTCTGGTCCAGTGATTTACTCAGAATCACTTTGAAAACATATTCTTACAACTAACAACTTGTTCTTCTAACCAACTACTCCGGGTCACATTACGTTGAGTATACAATAAGGTTATATGGAAGAACCTATGACCAATGCATTGGAGATGATAATCATGTCATTTCTTTCCTTTTAACCATTGTTTTCATACCGAGGTTAACTCAATGCTTTACCTAGATACACAAGTAAGGACTCCTTTCTTAGCTTGTTACATGCTGGACTACTTCAAGCATCATGTGTAGGACATTCTGAACAACTTCAGAATCAAATATGATAAACATTTCGACAATAATGTCTATCAAACTTATTGACCTATCTTGATAGATTCCAAAGTTCAATACTTTGTTCAAACTTCATCCTTAGAATATTTACTAACTTAAATACACCATTTAGTATATGTCTACACATATCCAAGAATGTTGTCACGCTCCCACTCAAATATGTCATCCACATATGTGATCTAGGGAATTCTCTTAGCTCCCACTCAAAATATGTCATCCACATATTAAGAATCGGCTAAGCTTTTTAGCTGCCAATCAATTTCATGCAGGTGCAGGTATTCTCGATAATCTTAGCAATACCAAAAATTCTTTGATCACTATGAAATTGAGAATTCTAGTTATGAGACACTAGCACCCATACAAAACCTGCTTGTTGTACTAATTACAACCCCTTCAATCTTATTATTGAAGAACACACAGATTTGACAACGTTACTACCAATTAACAAATTGTATTAATTGCTAGAGTAAATCCAACAGACTCAAGCATCTCTACATATTGTAGTCATCCTTTGAATTTGTCAAAACATACTTAATGACAAATCGAGCTTTTAAGTCTTCCTTTGAGCTTCATTTCTTCTTTATGGCTTTGCAGTCATTCAGAAGATCAAGTAAACATCCTTTACTTGATAAGATCAAGTAACATTTTACTTTGCAATCATAGATGTAACTTAATATGGGTTTCATGACTCTTAGTCATTTCTCATACTTAGGTCCATCACGTTTCTTTGTATTTCGTAGGTATGTCTTGTTCCATTGACATGAAAAGTTAATCAACAATATAATTCTACAAATGGTAGAATGTATTCTTGAATCCTACTTTCTTTTAGTGAAAGTATTAGCCGAAATGGCATGATCATTATAATTGGTTTCTTTTCATTTGCAGAGTTCAGTTCGTGGAATATATTTTGTTGCACCACTCTACAGTTGAGGGAAAGGTCAAATGCCTTGTTTTTGAGTCTTTCACTTTCTTCCACTAACACCTTATACAAGAAAACACTTTATCGAGGAAGTACCACATTAGGCAAGACAAGTTTTGCCTTCTTGGGTTTTAGTTTGGAAAATATATTCATAGTTTCCTAAGAATACACTACAAAGAATTACATATTCTCCACGACTTTGAATTATCGAAATCTCTAGAAACTCGAACATGTCATATCTCATATGGTGTTGTTTGCATGAATCTTAGATGGTTTCCTATATATAAAGTGAGTGTTTCCTGTTTTGATCTACAATCCTAATGATAACGATTACCTATTTACAGACCATATATATCTAATAGCATATGATTATGATACCTTAGATATATCAATACCCTTTGAAACACCCAATTATCGTAATTTGCGAAGATACTTTTCACAAGTCCTCATGCAAAATTTAACTCAAATATGATGTCACTTTGATCAAATCATAGAGACATTGATATTCTTGTTAATTTAATATCCAACTTCATCCTGAAGACCTATGATCAATTCAAGTAGTTTCAGGCTCATGTTTTATTTAGTAAATACACATATTCACTTAAATTCATCATGAAGCTTACAAAATAATGATATCCAATATAGTGGTGACTTATAATCATCATGCATGATATTCAACAATTCAATCCATATTCGGTTTTACCAGAATGCGGAGTTTTAGTCATCTCACTCAATGAGATATGGTTTACTCAAGTCAAAAGATCAAGTATCTTAAAAGACTTCAGGTTTCATCAAAATGAAACTACCAATATGACTTAAACATTAATGTCAGTCAAAATGATGTCATTATTAGGTTTGAATATCTTTTCCGCAATTTCATTGTTTATAAATGCTTAAACTAGTATCATTTAGATAAATATAAGAAAAACTCATTCATAACCATAATGTGACCTTAAAGAAATCATTCATAGAAATAGAACAACTGATTTTTTCTCATTAATATGAATAACCGTCTCACAAGATGTAAGACAAACTCATAAGTTCACACACTTGACGATTACAAAACTCTTATTCTAATCTATAAACTAACCTGAATGATAGATGTAGAGGGGAAATGTCATTGGCTATCTACCAACTTGTTCGGCATCACACCATTGTCACCTCATCCCTTCGAGCAAGCTCTCAAGCAGATGGACCTGTTTTCATAAAACAGAACAAGTGTTAGTATACTTAGTAAACTGCAAAGTGTTTGCAAGGAAACATTTATAAGTTCACACCATTTATGGCTTTGCAGTCATTTAGAAGATCAAGTAAACATCCTTTACTTGATAATATCAAGTAACATTTTACTTTGCAATCATAGATGTAACTTAATATGGGTTTCATGACTCTTAGTCATTTCTCATACTTAGGTCCATCACGTTTCTTCGTATTTCGTAGGTATGTCTTGTTCCATTGACATGACAAGTTAATCAACAATATAATTCTGCAAATGGTAGAATGTATTCTTGAATCCTACTTTCTTTTAGTGAAAGTATTAGCCGAAATGTCATGATCATTATAATCGGTTTCTGTTCATTTGCAGAGTTCAGTTCGTGGAATATATTTTGTTGCACCACTCTACAGTTGAGGGAAAGGTCAAATGCCTTGTTTTTGAGTCTTTCACTTTCTTCCACTAACACCTTATACAAGAAAACATTTTGTCAGGGGGATGATCCCCAGGTACCCCAAACCGGATAAGAAACAAGACAGTCAGATCGCTTCCGGCTGACCAGATGCAGCCGGACAGGGCAGGACAAATTGGCTACCACCCGGTAGCCAGATCAGCAAGAGGCAGCCGGATACGGCGACGTAGCCGGACCCAATCAGTGAGACAGGACAACATGCGTATCAGTGCATGGTACGCCCTGTACGGTGACAAGACTGGCAACGACCCGGCCATACCGAAGACTTTGCATGGATGACGCAGGAACAGTGGCCTGTGCTGACGACAGGCTCGCACGACGTCCATTGTGCCTACGACAGCCATGCCGCTCGTACTCCGATAAGACATGCCATACTGGATAATGTAGATGACTAGCCGGCTGGGACCCGCCTGTGGGGCCCGCCAGTCGGACTAGCCAGTGAGACCTTTGCCTCTCTGCCTATATAAGGAGAGGCAAGGCCTCAGTAGAAAGGGTTGGTCATACATCATTTAAGGCAGTAGCTAGCGTATACAGCTCGAGGAGCACTTGTAGTTCGAGTATTCCACATAGTCAGATCCGGTAGGAGTAGGGGCTTTACCTCACCACGAGGGCCCCGAACCTGGGTACTTCTTGCGTCCCGCTACACTCGCTTGTATCCAATCCCGCCTGCGGACACCGTCGATAGCTTCTATGCTAGTCCCCACACCTCTATCTAACCTCCTCAGGTACTGCCGTTCCCAATACAACGACAGTTGGCGCCCATTTGTGGGCTAGATGGCTTCGACCGGAGTCACGTTCCGCACAGGACTCCGCACTTCAGCCGGTGAGCGTGTGGCCTCCAGGCTGGTGCTCACGCTTGGCAAGTTCGACTGCGTCATCGACAACGCCTCCTGCTTCGCCGGAACCTCCTTCCCGGTGAACGGCACCGTCCTGCTATTCGGCGATCTCCCCGTTTACATCGCCACCATCCCGGAGCGTTTCCCTAGGTAAATCGTCTCTATCGTGGAGCTGCCGCGCTTAGGCGGCAGCATCTCCGCCGCGTCCCGCGGCGTGGAGGTCATGATGGCCGGTTCCAGCTCACATCCCCGCCAGCCGCGGGAGCGAGGCGCGGACGAGGTCGGAACTTCCGCTCCCCCGTAGGCCTGGAACCCGGTAGAGGATGCCATTGATCGGCACCTGACGCCGGTTAACCTTGGGGATAACCCGGAGGAAGCGGAGGCGAACATTAGCATGGAGAGACAGATTCTCCTCCATGAGGCCATGGAGCTGGTGGCAGCCCGCAAGCAGCTCGAGATCACCCGGCGCGAGTACGACCGCACGCATGGCCTCACTCCGGCTACCACGGAGCCGAGCCGGCGCGACCAGGTACGGCATCGGGGCGGCGAGCTAGGCGGTAGGATGGAAAAGGACGGGGAACCGGATCCCGCGCCTGCCCTCACACGACCCACCTACAGCACGCCCATCAAGAACTTGCGCTCGACGCGAGCCGCGGCAGAGGAACTACCTAGCCTGGAGGGCGAGGAGCGAGCCCGCCAGCACGCTCGCATGAAGGAGCTCCTCCGCATCGCGGACGAGCAGGCCGGTGCCAACCGGCAGATGTAGGAAGACCTTAGCTACTCCAGGGCGAGCAGGCTACCTGCCAACAGCAGGGGCACGCCACGCGACACCCAGCAGGCGTCCTCCCCTCAGCCGCCCAGGGCCCGCAGTAGGCGTCGCAGCTCTAGCAACAGGGGCCAGCCGCGCCAGGAGCAGACGGTGAACAGCAACCCGCCACCTCCCCCTCCACCAGCCGGAGCGCCCAAACCAGCCGGTGATGGGTTCGTAGCATGGAAAAAAAAAATTCTACCGCAAGGACAAACAAAACCCAGATCTAATCTAGATAAAAGCCAAGATCTAATCTATTAGACATGTGCAACGAGATAGATCTGTCCATGGAATCCCAGCAGCACGACGGCGTGGTGGTGGTGGTGGAGTAGAGAATTCTGCAGGGCTTCGCCTAAGCCTGAGCAGAAGAAAGGAGGAGGAGAGAGGCGGCTAGGATTGGAGTAGTGGAGTAGGGCCAGGGGGTGGCGCCTCCACCCCTCTATTTAAAGGAGGGAGGCGCCATGGGAGGGGGAGTCCTAGTAGGACTCCCCTCCCTTCCTTGGCCGGCGGATTGGGAGGGGGGGAGGAGTCCTCCTCCCCCACGACTCCTTGTCTTGCCCCACAAGGACTCCTTGATCCTTTCTTGGTTTTCAAGCAAACTCCAAGAAATCTTCCAGAACCTTCCGGAACATTCCGACACCTTCTAGAATCCTCATACAAATACTCCGGAACATTTCCTAACTTAGAAAATGATCCCCAATATATGAATCTTATTCTCCGACAATTCCGGATCTCCTCGTGATGTCCCGGATCCAATCCGAGACTCCGAACAACATTCGGTATCCAACGCACATTCCATATCTACTTAAAACAACTTCGAACCTTAAGTGTGTCACCCTACGGTTCGTGAATATGCAGACATGATGAAGACACATCTCCTATCAATAACAATCAGCGGGACCTGGAGATCCATAATGGCTCCCACATACTCAATGATGACTTCATGATCGATAGAACCATTAACTTATCCGAGGTTTGATCGTCGATATCTCCATACCTAGTTCTACCTCGTTACTGATAAGTACTCTTTACTCGTTCCATGTTATGTCATCCCTTGTGACCCAGTCACATGCTTGCAAGCTAATTAGATGACATTCCACCGAGAGGGCCCAGAGCATATCTATCCGTCATATGGATGGACAAATCCCAATCTTGGTCCATGCGCTTCAACACATACTTTCAGAATACCCAATGACACCTTTATGATCACCCAGTTACGAAGCGGTGTTTGATGTCATCAAAGTACCCATCCGGTGATGGTGATTAACATAACCTCATGGTCGAAGGATTAGGTTACTATGTATTTTAAAGCTTAGAGAAAAATGAACTTAATGACTTGATCTTATGCTATGCTTACTACGGGTGTGTGTCCATCACATCATTCTCCTAATGATATGATCTTGTTATTAACGACATCCAATGTCCATGATCAGGAAACCATGATCATCCATTAATCAACAAGCTAGTTTAACAAGAGGCTTACTAGGGACTCTTTTATGTTTACAAAACACACAAGTATTAATGTTTCCGGTTAATACAATTATAGCATGGGATGTAAACATTTATCATAAACATAAAGGTATAATAATAACTACTTTATTATTGCCTCTTGGGCATATCTCCAACAGTCTCCCACTTGCACTAGAGTCAATAATCTAGTTAAAAACTTGTGCATTCAACACCTATGGCTTTCTGGTGTTTTATAGACACTATTGCTAGTGGTAAACATAATCTTCGGATCTGACACTTCCAGGTCCGTGTGTATTTGCATGTCCTTGCGTCTCTACGCATTAATTATTCTCCAATGAGATGGCATTGTATAAATTTGGTCCTTTGGTGAGACCTTTAGTTCCTTGGGATTAAATTATGTTGATACAATCGTCATACAATGTATCTTCATAGTATTATCCCGCTATGAACCACACCTAGTTTGATAACAAACTACTTAACACAAATGCCCTCCTTTGCTGCTACTATAGCAGTTATATACTTAGCCTTTTGTTGTAGTATCCGTCACAATATCTCAACTTTGGAACTCATCCAAATCCATCATGGAACATCCTTTCCATTATATTGTGCCACCCATAGTCTAAATTGAGATAAATTTAATTTGTATCTTGTGACAAAACTAGTATCAATGTAACACTTTACAATGAACTACCTTTAACTATTTGTCACTTATACATGATATATTCTTAGTTCTTCCAAAGCTCATAAGAATATCTTTACTATTGTCCAATGATCATCTTATGAATCATTCTGGTATATGCTCATAACATTTAGAGCATAGGACATATCTGGATGTGTACATCTCAAAGAATGATTGATCAAAATATTCTTGTGATTTCACCAAGTGTCAAAACACTTGAATCTCGTGTCAACACACTTGAATTTTGATTTAGTCCTTTCCGTGCGTCAAGAACCTTTCTTGTTGTTTCCATATTGAACTCATTCAACATCTTATCTATGTACATTTGGCAAAACCATATTAGCGCCTCAATCTATCCATATAGACATTGATGCCTAATTCTTGGGTTATGCCTAAGTCTTTCATCGAAATGAAATTCTTAACCTGTGTCAATAAAAGATACATCATTTCTAATCAACAATATGTCTTTCACATAATGTATTAGAAATATGTCTTAGCGCTCCCACTTAATTTCTTGCAAAATGCAAACATCTTCATCGTCTCTGATGAAATTAAACCTTTTAATGGTTTCATCACGGTGAAGATTCCAACTCCGCGATGCTCACTTCAACCATTGAAGTATTGCATACTCTTTTAGCATCCTTTTAATTTAACAAAACCCTTTGGATTGTGTCATGTACACGTCCTAGGTAACCATTCTATTAGAAGAACTTGTTTTTGTTTGTTCAACTACCATATACGAAAATATATGTAGTGGTTGCTACATTAATCCGTCCAGACTAAATATCGCTATGAAAGATCAAATCTTATCATAGTCAATTCCTTGAACATTGTCATAAACTCTTTCCGACATGTTGACTATTTCATATATTTGAAACATCCATGTCTATTTCTTTATAGATCCAAACACGACCGATAGGCTTCACGCCTTTCCGGAGGGTCTTCAAAGTTCAGAAACTTGATTTCTCGTGTATGGATACTATCACGGATTCCACGACTTCTAGTCATTTTATGGAGTCAGGGCCCATCATCGCTTCTTTGCATGTAGTCGGTTCATCATTGTCAAAACAATAACGACTTGCTTATCAAATCTTACTATTTGATTCTTACCGACCCACACGGTTCTATAGGAACTCTAATCTCCGAGATCACACCTTTTGTAATCACGAGAGCCATGAGCATTGTGGCCGCCACCAGGACACTTTCCGGCGCTGCGCTACTTAGCACATATAGCTAAGGTTCAACAACCTTATCAAAGTTCTATTGTCCTCCCACTTAACTTTTCACGAAAAATTCCTTCTCAAGAAACTTGACGTTCCAAGCGACAAACTCTTTTGTCCTTGGCGTTATGGAGAAATTCCCAACAAATCCTTTGGAATAACATACAAAGACGTGCTTATCCGACTTTGGTTGTAAACATTTTACTTATGCATAGCATACTAAAGTTTTAGAAAAGACAATTCGGGTTTTATCCCAAACTATAACTCATATGGTGTCATTTCAACGGATCACGATGGAGCTCTTTTTAGTGTAAAAGCGGTAGTCACTAAAGCTTTAATCTTTAATATAATGGCAGTTTTATAAATGACACCGTTGATCTTACCATGTCAAACAAGGTTTCATTACATATCTTGAACACTTCATACTCCTATGGTGTTTTGGGAATTGCAAATTCATGGAACGATTCCTCAAATCTTAGGTGTTTTGCTAAACTTGTAACTCAAACATCTTTCTTTATGATCCAATCATAAACTCTTTTATTTTCTTATTACAATGATTTTCCATTTCATCTTGAAAGTCTTTGAACATTTTTCAAATGTTTCATACTTCTTCCTTATTGAGTAAGTATATACATATACTCACTCAAATATTCGGAGAAAGCATATGAAGTTGAAATCCATCGCCCACGACTACACATAATGGACTATATACATCAATATGTACAAATTCCAATCAGTTAGTCGTCCGTTCCTCTTTTGGCCTACGAACGGAGTTTTAATCATCTCCAGGAAAGTATCACAAGCGTCATTTGATCCAAATCAAAGACTCCAAAAATCCATCAACATGGAGTTTCTTCATATATCCTTTCAATATAATTTAAACGGCGATGTCACTTCGCAAGTGATCTTTCAATCATTTGTCTTGCGACATTTTAACATTAGTTTTATGGTCGTTATTTCTCCTACCAGACTTGTATATTATCCATCTATTATGGAATACGGTAATTATTTGAACAACCTTTTGTCGTCATAATACCTGATCAAAATAACAATTATTGAAACAAATCTTGAAGGCAAGCTTTGATGTTAACGAGCAACACAACAACCCTTTGTTTGTTTTCGATGAACATCATCACATTTTCTCTTGCTAGTTATTTAGGCCATTGCAGTTCGTGAATTGTGTTGTCCTGTATGACACTTCATACCAACCAATTCGGTATCCAATACCGGAGAACCACATTGTTTAACAAGCAAGGAATACAACCATAACATGTATATCTTCTATATGCCTAAGTTGGACATCTCTAACCTTTTATTTTCTACCAAATATTTTATAGACTCTCTTTCAGCAATTCCTTTTCTTTTAAAAGAATCTATCAACATCAATAGTGGTGTCATCAACATGACACATGGTACAAAGCGTATATAGTCAACTACTAATACCTTTGGACTTGCACTTTGAGGTGGATCACCATCATCAAATGTTTGGTGTTCTTTCAAAAATCCATTCTTTAGTAATCTTTTAGTGTAGTAAACATTTTACTTACATCTTCTATTCATCCTTATCATGACAACTTTCATGATCAAGCTGCTATAGCTTATAAAGGTGAATTGCGAGTATAATGTTTCTTTTTCAAAACCTTTTGGAGGATTAGGACGACTAGCGTCTCCAACCTTCACAAATTCTCATCAAATATGAGGACGTATACTCTATCATGTTGTAACCAAAACATTGTTTTAGATATCGCAATACCTTTCACATATGATGGTTTCTGAAACATTGCTTTCAGCTCTTAGATAAACTTGATATTAAAAACAATCTTTTGAGTATCAAGAATCATGGAGGCAAACATGATACATTAGATACTAACACTGGAATTGTTACTCTTGATTTAATACTACTTATTAAACTTCATGGAGCAAATAGAGTTTGCTGAAAGTTTGCAATAGGACTTATAAACTTTAAATTGACATTCAAAACAATACGATACCAGTTCGTAAAGTAAACATCCAGAATTTCTATAGTTCCACTATCTCAAGTATAACTAAGCGTAAGGTGGTTAACGGATGCCAATGACTACAACAAACTATGCAAATTCACTTTGATTGTGTTTATGATAAATTGAGTTCGACTAATCCAAATTACAAATGAACTCCCACTCAAAACATCATCCCTCGAGTTGTTTTAGTGATTACACGAACCAAATCCACTACACCAAGTCCGATCATCACGTGAGATGATGTAGCTTTAAAGGCGAACAATCAACATGTTCATCATATCATCCATATGACTCATGCTTTACCTTTCGGTATTCTGTGTTCCGAGACCATGTCTGTACATGCTAGGCTCGTCAAGGTTAACCTTAGTTTCCGCATGTGCAAATCTGGCTTGCACCCGTTGTATGCACACGTAGAGTCTATCACACCCGATCATCACGAGATGCTTCGAAACGACGAGTCTTAGCAACATTGCCAACTAAGGACGAACACTTTATTACTTGATATTCAGTGAGAGGGATCATCTTAAAATGCTACCGTCGCGATCTAAGCAATACAAGATGCATAAAGGATTAACATCACAGGCAATTCATAATATGTGATATGATATGGCCTTTCTTCTTGTGCCTTTGATCTCCATCTCCAAAGCATGGACATGATCTCCATCATCACCAGCGTGGCGTCAAGGTCCGTGGCGCCGCTTCATGGTTGTCCATCACCAACAACAACTATTACAACTACTTGGAATAAAGCTATTACATGATGAATAGACACGCAGGTCTTAACAAAATTTAAAGACAACCATTAGGCTCCTGCCGGTTGCCATATTACAATAAGGATCATTGCATACATCAAATATAATCACAATCACATAATGGCCATATCACATCACAAAACCCCTGCAAAAACGAGTTAGACGCCTCTAATCTTCTTTGCATGTTTTACGTGGCTTGGGGCTTTCGAATAAGAACAGATCTTACCTATGAATATGAACCACAACGTTGATACAAGTGCTATCAAGTGCAAAGTGTAGATTGGATCTATACTATGGTGGGAGAGACAGACACCCGCAAAGCCACTAGTGCAAAGCAAGTTACACGTCAAGCGTGGAGCAAGTCTCATGTGCGATGACATGTAAGGTTAGCCCGAGCCGCTTCATCCCAACATACCGCAAGATGCAAAGTACACAAAGAAAAAGACGGCACAAGCACCAACGCCCACAAAACCATTGTGTTCTACTCGTGCAATAGATCTACGCATAGACACGGCTCTGATACCACTGATGGGTTCGTAGCATGGAAAACAAAAAAATTTCTACCGCAAGAATGAACAAAACCCAGATCTAATCTAGATAAAAGCCAAGATCTAATCTATTAGACATGTGCAACGAGATAGATCTGTACTAACCCTTGTAGATCCGAAAGCGTTACGAGATTTGGATATCGTGGTTGATGTAGTCGATCACTTGTCGATCTCAAGATCGAGTAGACGATCCTTCCGGCGCTGCGTTCCGGCAGCGCTTCCGCAGTCGGTCACACGTGCGGAGTCGAAGGAGACCTTCCTCTCCCCGTTCCAGCGAGCAGCGGAGGTAGTAGATCTCTCCATGGAATCCCAGCAGCACGACGGCGTGGTGGTGGTGGTGGAGTAGAGAATTCTGCAGGGCTTCGCCTAAGCCTGAGCAGAAGAAAGGAGGAGGAGAGAGGCGGCTAGGATTGGAGTAGTGGAGTAGGGCCAGGGGTGGCGCCTCCACCCCTCTATTTAAAGGAGGGAGGCACCATGGGAGGGGGAGTCCTAGTAGGACTCCCCTCCCTTCCTTGGCCGGCGGATTGGGAGGGGGGAGGAGTTCTCCTCCCCCACGACTCCTTGTCTTGCCCCACAAGGACTCCTTGATCCTTTCTTGGTTTTCAAGCAAACTCCAAGAAATCTTCCAGAACCTTCCGGAACATTTCCGAAACCTTCTAGAATCCTCATACAAATACTCCGGAACATTTCCTAACTTAGAAAATGATCCCCAATATATGAATCTTATTCTCCGGACAATTCCGGATCTCCTCGTGATGTCCCGGATCCAATCCGAGACTCCGAACAACATTCGGTCTCCAACGCACATTCCATATCTACTTAAAACAACTTCGAACCTTAAGTGTGTCACCCTACGGTTCGTGAATATGCAGACATGATGAAGACACATCTCCTATCAATAACCATCAGCGGGACCTGGAGATCCATAATGGCTCCCACATACTCAACGATGACTTCGTGATCTATAGAACCATTAACATACGAAACCAATTCCCTTTGTCACGCGATACTATACTTATCCGAGGTTTGATCGTCAGTATCTCCATACCTAGTTCTACCTCGTTACTGATAAGTACTCTTTACTCGTTCCATGTTATGTCATCCCTTGTGACCCAGTCACATGCTTGCAAGCTAATTAGATGACATTCCACCGAGAGGGCCCAGAGCATATCTATCCGTCATATGGATGGACAAATCCCAATCTTGGTCCATGCGCTTCAACACATACTTTTAGAATACCCAATGACACCTTTATGACCACGCAGTTACGAAGCGGTGTTTGATGTCATCAAAGTACCCATCCGGTGATGGTGATTAACATAACCTCATGGTCGAAGGATTAGGTTACTATGTATTTTAAAGCTTATAGAAAAACGAACTTAATGACTTGATCTTATGATATGCTTACAACGGGTGTGTGTCCATCACATCATTCTCGTAATGATATGATCTTGTTATTAACGACATCCAATGTCCATGATCAGGAAACCATGATCATCCATTAATCAACAAGCTAGTTTAACAAGAGGCTTACTAGGGACTCTTTTATGTTTACAAAACACACAAGTATTAATGTTTCCGGTTAATACAATTATAGCATGGGATGTAAACATTTATCATAAACATAAAGATATAATAATAACTACTTTATTATTGCCTCTTGGGCATATCTCCAACAGCCGGTTCCCGTCTATCGGGTCGGGTGGGAGCGCCCAACCCAGATTGTCCGGATGCCCGCAACCGCATCGAGCTCCTCGCTCAAGCGCGCATCACGGAGGAGGAAGATTCGACCGGCCCAGTTTGTTTCGGACCCTGCATCCGGAACGAGCCGTTTCCGGATAAATTCTCCCTGCCCAAGGACACCCCCAAGTACGACAGCAGCATGAAGCCGGAAGACTGGTTGACCGACTATGCTACGGCAGTCGGCATCGCCCACGGGAACAAGCGCACAACCGTGCACTATGTCCCCCTCATGCTAATCGGGTCGGCAAGGACATGGCTCAATAGTCTTGCGCCCAACAACATCAACGCCTGGCCTGACTTCGAGAAGGTGTTCGTCCGCAACTTCAACAGCACGTACAAGCGCCCAGGGCGCCCGCGCGACCTGGCCTTGTGCGTCCAGGGCGACCGCGAGACCGACCGCAAGTACCTCGCCAAGTGGACGGAGCTGCGCAATACTTGCGAGGGCCTCCTGGAGAGCCAAGCCATCAGTTTCTTCATCGAGGGTTGCCGAGAGGGCACCATGCTTTGCCACCAGCTACTGTGTGACGAGCCGAAAACCATGGCGGAGCTCATGCCGGTTGCGGACCAGTACACCACGGCGGATGCCGCCATGAAGAAGCCGCTCCGAGTAAACGCGGACGGGTGTCCGACTCCCACGGAGCCGGCTCGCGACCGACCAAGCAATCCGGCTGGAGAAGCCGGATCCTCCAGGCACCACGGCAACGACAACCGGTTCCATGGGGACCGCCAGGCTGGACAGCAGAAGCCTCGCTACCACGCGCGGCAGGTCAATGCTGTGGAGGGCGCGCCCGACGCACCGGCTAACGAGGCAAGAAGGCAGAAGGCACGACTCACCTTTGACCAGATGTTTGACGGCCCGTGCAAGTGGCATAGCGGTCCCTTCAAGCCGGCTACGCACACCACCCGGAACTGCAGCTGGACCCGCCAGCTAAAGGACCAGGGCAACCAGCCTCGTCCCCCGCCTCCCCCACCGGGTGGACCTCCACCACCGGCTAGGGGAGCCGACAACGAGGGTAACGGCGGCAACGGTGGCAACAACAACAACGACTACCCCCAGCCGCACGCCGCCTACCACATCTTCGAGACGGAGCAGGACGACAAGCACAGCCGTAGGCGACGCTCCAAGGAGGTCAATACCATCGTCTCTCCTGTCCCCCAGTACCTGAACTAGTCGGAAACCCCCATCACCTGGAGCCGGGCGGATCAGCCTGAGCATCTACCGACTCCCGGGGCCTACGCCATGGTGCTCGACCCTCTCATCGTCTCCAACGCGCGCACCTGCCGATTCTCGCGCGTCCTCATCGACGGAGGCAGCAGCCTCAACCTCCTCTACCAGTCCTCGCTGGAGAAGTTGGGCATTCACGAAAGTGACCTGCGCCCGACTACCACGACGTTCCACGACGTAGTACTGGGACCAGCCTGCGCCCCGCTAGGGAAAATCCAGCTGGACGTCATCTTTGGGACCGAGGAGAACTTCCGCCGCGAACCAATCTGGTTCAAGGTGGTAAATCTGACGAGCTCCTACCATGCTCTCCTTGGGCGCCCCGCCCTCGCCAAGTTCATGGCCATCCCCCACTACGCCTACCTCAAGACGAAGATGCCGGGACCCCACGGCATGATCACCGTCGCCGGCTGCTTCAGGCGGTCGATGGAGTGCGCCTCGGCTGGTTCCAAACTGGCAGAGGCCCTCATCATAGCCGAAGAAAAGCGCGTGATCATGCGCAATGTGGCCATGGCCCAGCAGGACATTCCGACTAGCAGCAAACCGGCTGGAGAAGGAGCTTTCCAGCCGGCAAAGGAGACGAAGATGATCCTGCTCGACCCCTCCGACCCAACTAAGTTCGTCACCATTGGCGCCGGCTTGGACAGCAAATAGGAAGGCATGCTCGTCGACTTCCTCCGTGAGAATCGGGACATCTTCGCGTGGTCCCCCAAGGACATGCCGGGTGTGCCGAGGGAGTTCGCCAAACACTCGCTTCACATGCGTCCGGATGCCAAGCCGGTCAAGCAACCTCTGCGCCGGTTCTCAGAGGAGAAGAGAAAGATAATCGGTGACGAGATCACCCGGCTCCTTGCAGCCGGGTTCATCATGGAAGTGTACCACCCGGACTGGTTGGCGAACCCAGTCCTGGTGCTGAAGAAGAACAAGACCTGGCGCATGTGTATCGACTACACCAGCCTGAACAAGGCGTGCCTGAAAGACCCCTTCGCCTTGCCCCGTATTGATCAAGTCATCGATTCCACAGCCGACTGTGATTTGTTGTCTTTTCTAGATTGTTATTCCGGGTACAATCAGATCCGGCTAAACCCGGCTGATCAGATTAAGACATCGTTTATCACTCCCTACGGGGCTTTCTGCTATGTAACCATGCCTTTCGGCCTAAAGAACGCAGGCGCCACCTATCAGCGATGTATGAAGAAATTCATGCACTCGCAGATAGGCTGAAACATGCATGCTTACATGGATGACGTGGTCATCAAGACCAAGGAGAAGCGCACCCTCCTCAAGGACCTGGGAGAAACATTTGGCAACCTCCGCCAATACCGGATGAAGCTGAACCCGGAGAAGTGCGTCTTCGGAGTACCGTCCGGCCAGCTACTCGGTTTCCTCGTATCACAACAAGGTATCGAGGCGAATCCGGAGAAGATCGCGGCCATCGAGAGGATGCAGCCGCCTAGGAACCTGCTTGGGGTCCAGAAGTTCACCGGATGCCTGGCTTCCCTCAGTCGCTTCGTCAGCCGGCTGGGGGAGAAGGCACTCCTGTTATACCAGCTGATGAAGAAGACGGACAAGTTCTCCTGGACTTCGCAAGCTGACGCCGCGTTTCACGACCTCAAGCACATGCTATCCATAGCACCGGTTCTGGCCACGCCGGCTAGCAAGGAGCTGATGTTGCTCTATATAGCAGCCATCAGCCGGGTCGTCAGCGTCGTCCTGGTGGTGGAGCGCCCCGAGGAAGGCAAGGCTCAGCCAGTTCAGAGACCCGTCTACTACCTCAGCGAGGTCCTCTCCCTCTCCAAGCAGAACTACCCCCACTACCAGAAGATGTGCTACGGCGTGTACCTGGCATGCAAGAAGCTCAAGCACTACTTCTAGGAGCACCCGATTAAGGTCGTGTGCACTGCACCCCTTTCGAAAATCATCGGCAACAAGGACGCCACCGGCCGAGTCGCCAAGTGGGCCATCGAGCTCGCCGCCTACTCCATCCAGTATGAGCCTCGGCTCACGATCAAGTCGCAGGCGTTGGCGGACTTCCTCGTCGACTGGGCCGAGACCCAGTATCTCCCACCGGTTCCGGATTCGGACCACTTCAAGGCCTCCAACAATGTAGCCGAATACAAGGCACTGGTGCACGGGCTCCGGCTGGCCAAGGAGACCGACTGGAATACGTGCTGCAGATCCACTTCAAGGCCTCCAACAATGTAGCCGAATACAAGGCACTGGCGCACGGGCTCCGGCTGGCCAAGGAGATCGATGTCAACCGGATCCTGTGCTTCGGTGATTCGGACTTGGTGGTGCAGCAGGTATCCGGAGAATGGGACGCCAGAGATGCAAACATGATCTTGGAGAGCCCATTGGCTGCCTCGTTGTTGACGCGGGGGATGTGGTGAAATTCGCACCCATCGAAGGAGGCGCTGAGCTTCTGGATGTGGAGCCGGCAGAACCACCAAAGAAGAAGACCCGCACCAACTCCGGCAAGGCAGTGCCTTCCGGCTCGCAAGACCCGGGGGCTGCCGGCTCGCCTAGTGGCTCAGGGGCTGCCGTCCTGGGTATGCCACCCGGACGACCCCCCGACACCCGTCAGCCGGAGGACAGGAGCGTCCTCATCATCCGGGAGGTGCCATCCTGGGCACAGCCCTTCATGAGCTACATCGCCAATGGAGAACTCCCGGACGACGAGGTGGAGGCTAGGCAAATCCGGCGCCGCGCACACACATACACCATCATAAACGGTGAGTTGTACAAGGGCAGCGTATCCGGTATCTTCCAAAGATGTGTCGACGTGGACACGGGCTACCGGCTACTCAACTATATCCACCAAGGCGAGTGCGGGCACCACGCTTCGTCAAGGGCGATAGTCGCCAAGGCATTCCGCCATGGTTTCTATTGGCCCACCGCCCTCGAGGACACTGAGCAGCTGGTCCGTGCATGCAATGGGTGCCAGCGCTTCGGGCAGCTCAGGCACATGCCAACTTCGGTACTCAAGACCATACCGATCACTTGGCCCTTCGCGGTTTGGGGCCTCGACATGGTCGGTCCCTTCAAGCGAGCACGCGCGGGCATGACCCACCTACTGGTGGCGGTGGACAAGTTCACGAAGTGGATTGAGGCCAAGCCTATCCAGAAGCTGGATGGAGCGACGGTTGTTACCTTCTTCACCGACATCATCAACCGCTTCGGCTACCCCAACAGCATCATCACCGACAACAGCACGAACTTCGCCAAGGGGGCCTTCGCCCGGTTCTGCAGCAACAAGGGCATCCGACTGGACCTCGCCTCCGTCGCGCACCCGCAATCCAACGGGCAAGTCGAAAGAGCAAACGGCTTGGTGCTAGCCGGCATCAAGCCACACCTAGTGACAAGCATTAAGCACAACAAGTCGCAACAAAGTCATAAAGCACTAATAAAAGATACTAGGCACCATGCCCTAACAATCTGATGACATTACATGAATGATCTCATCCAATCCCTACCATCCCCATAGCCTACAACGGGGGATTACTCACTCATAGATGGGGGAAACATGGATGGTCGATGGAGAAGCGATGGTGATGATGATGGCGATGATCTCCTCCAATTCCCCGTCCCGGCAGGGTGCCAGAACGGAGTTTCTGGTGCTGTTTCGTGGAATCTGGTGGTGGCGGCGGAGCGTAACTCCTTCTGTAAAAACGTCGAACCCCTCGAAGTTTTTAGGTCAGAAGGCTCGTTATAGGCGAAGAGAGAGGCCGAGGGGGTGCCTGGGGGGCCCACACCACCCCCTGGCACAGCCTGGCCTAGCCCGCGCCACCAGGTGGTGTGGCCACCCCAGGGCTCTTCTCCGTCTCGTATTCTAGCTCCTGGAGTCTTCGGGTGAAATAGGATTTTTGGCATATTTTCCGGGATTTTTCCTGATAGTTGATTTTCTGCACAAAAAGTAGACACCAAGGCAATTTCTGCTGAAAACAACGTCAGTTCGCATTAGTTGCATCCAAATCACACATGTATAGAGGAGAAACAACAGCAAAAGTGTTCGGGAAAGTAGATACGTTTTGGACGTATCAACTCCCCCAAGCTTAGCTTATTGTTTGTCCTCAAGCAATTCAGTTGAAAACTGAGTGCGATAAAAGAACTTTCACGAACACATTTGCTTCATATGATGTAAATAATCTCAGCAATGTGATCAGCTACTTAGACAATTCATAATAAAGAGTATGCAACTGAGTCTACTTAATAGTCATTGTAAGCTATGAAGAGATTCTAACTCAAGAATAATAAATAGCATGAAGCACGAACATAAGCAACATTACAATGCTCATAGAAAGGTATGATAGAGTGGTATCTCGCTTGCCTTTGATTATGAATGCCAAGGAACCTCTGAAATTCAAGTGATGACTAGAAGTAAAGATATCAAAGATACAAGCATCAAAGTCATAACACAAATAATCAAGTAATGGAACAAACACAAAGAATGACAACTATGCTCTCAAGAAGGTGCTCAAAGAATATGTGGAGACTCAACAAGTAAAAGAAAAAGGTTTTGAATAATTTTGAAAGGCTTCCAAATGTTGAAAGTATGGTACTTGTTAGCTTTGGGCTCTCATTGCCCCTATCATAAACATCTTTAATGTGGTTAAGGTGAAAGTGAGGTCCAATCTAAGTTATATGCTTGACAGACTATAAACTGAAAATCCCAAGTCCCTTGAGTGCGAGGGCCGCTCCTCATGCTACTCAACTTTAGTTACCGGTAAGTTCTTGTCATTGTAAGTATGTGCGTATCATTGAGAAGCGCCAATGGGGTACCCCTTGCCTGATGATACGGAAGAATCCCCATATCAAAATGACAAGGCAAGCAGACAATGAGTATCTCAGCAATCTTCTTAATTACTATGGGAAGATGGTGCTTTTTTCTCTCTTTCCTCTTTTCATAAAACTCTTTTTTTTCTTTTTCTCAGTAGCTATCTCTCTCTTTTTTTATAAGAAGAATGCTTCATAGATATCATTATGGTTACACTGCAGGTTTCCAACATGTCAGCATGGATTAGACCAGCGACCCAGGCGTTTCTCTAACACACATATATAACTCCATGGACTTACAAGCTCCCCTTTTATGTCACACCGACGACATCCGCAAACAAAAGAGCAAGGTATCAACTGGGTATATATTTACAAGTGTTGAAAGCGTTCCCCGTGACAGCACGGTTCTGCTAATCCCTAGCCTATAATTTGCAAGCATATAACTTTCATGGAGAGTTCACAATGGTTCAAATTTATTAAGTGCAGGAAAATAAAGTGTGCCATCAAGTTCGTGAGAGCTTTACTAACTAATTTTCCCACAACAAGCAAACATTTTATTCGGAAGAAAACAAGGCACATTGAATATGCACGGAGGTAGCAAATGATGCTAATGGGTAGGTATGGTGGACACTTTGGAAATATTTGGTTTAGGGAGTTGGAAACTTGAGTAAAACACTCAGTGGAAGCGAAGGCTAGCAATAGTAAGGGAGCGACAAACGAGAGAGCAATAGCTATCATTATCATGCTTGCAACAAAACAAGACTAGTCATGGCATGAAAGTGATTCAAGATCCTCAAGGCAAAATAATTCATCAAGGCTTAACTGATTATTACAGTCATGAGCATGCGTGAGCATGTGCCAAGTCAATCAAATGAAACATTCAGAGGAGGATACCATGGTGTCATACCAATTTATGAATAGAGTAATGCAAGCAAACATTCATAAGACATGCTACAAACTATTAGCGAGCTGGAGCTAATCATAAGAAAGCAAGAACTACTAAGCAACCAAAGAAAACATACACTCTACATGAACGGACTAAGCATGCCCACAGTGATGAGTATATGTACAAAAATGAAAACAAATAGAGTTCGTTACCAGCCTCTTACCACGCCTCAAGTTGTCATTAATCCTCATTATTGCTCTTCACTTGTGTGGCTTGAATAATAATATGAAACCAATATTCCACTAAGAACTGCCAAACCCTATAGCAAACTCACAAAAAAGAAAGAAGAACGACAAATATTTTTGGTGTTTTCGATTTTTAAACAAGAACAAAAAAGGGAAAAACAAAGGAAAATCTTTTTGGATTTTTCGAATAGTTCAAACAAAACAAAAAGAACAAAGCAAACCAAGGCAAAAAAGAAGAAGCAAACCAAAGAGAAACAACAAAAATATTTTTGGTCTTTTTGTGTTTTTAGAAAGAAAAAGCAAAGAAGAATCGAAAACTAAAAAGAGAACGAAAACATGAATATACAAAGTACCGACGCAACATGATATGGAGATGAGTGCGGTGTCGGCGTACCTCCCCCCAAGCTTAGGCTTTTGGCCTAAGTAGGTATCAATCCCAAGCTAGCCAGGATGAAGTATCACCGTGGTATGATGAGGAAGTACCCTCGTCCTGGTGCGAGATCGAGTACGTCCCTCCATAGTGCGCAGAGTAATCGTAGGAGGGCACATCCTCCTGGTGCTGCTCGTGGAAACCCAGCAAGCGAAGCTGCTCGTCCACCTCCTCCTTGGAGCACGACCACGGTCTCCTGTCAACACTAAACAAAGCAGGCTGTGGCAAAAGGATCTCCCTTTCATCCCCGTCAGTGAAAAGCATCCTATATACTAGATTGTTCAAATCAGAGGTAGTAGTGACAAAGTGATGAGTTTTCATGGCAATAAGGTCGAGCCTCTGTGGTGCTAGCATAGCATCATCGGGATCCACTGAAAGACCTAACGCATTGACTACCCGCGAG
Organism: Avena eriantha; assembly: GCA_910589775.1. Lineage (NCBI taxonomy): Eukaryota > Viridiplantae > Streptophyta > Magnoliopsida > Poales > Poaceae > Avena > Avena eriantha. Next base: position 422,430,795 of record OU342740.1, read on the forward strand.
GCAATGATGCCCCCATAGATAGGCCCCCTAGCAGCTAGGCGGCGAGCAATAAGCGAGCCAAGATTGTACCGAGTATCATAGTTAAGCGCAACAGCAAGGAATGCTAAATGATAGTTGGAAATATTACTAGTGTTCTCCCTACCCAAAACACTAGTGGCAAGATAATATGCAAAGTATCTAAGAGTAGGGAGTTGGATATTTCTTATCTTTCCGCGCTGCGCCACACGGTCATCATCATTGGTCAACCCTCGGTATAGCTCCAACAAATCAGCAGGCCGCCCTTGAATTTTCTTCACGGTCCCAGTCATACGCACACCTACAATACTGCAAAATCTCTCCAAAGGCATGGTGAAGGGCATATCATAGATTTTAAAAGAGACAATAGATTGATAGGGTGTGTTAGTAAATGAGAAGCTCTCAACAAAAGTTTTGGTGAGTATAGCGTATTGTGCACTCTCATCTTTCATATAAGAGGTCAAACCAACCCTCTCAATGAGTAGCAGGAAATCATCAAGAATACCTGCATCTTGCAAGAAAGTAAAATAAGGAAAAGAGGATGGGTGAGCATCTCCATCATCCCTTTCACTGCCAATGCATGTTGCAATGAGGTCTTCATTGTATGATGGCCTAGCTTGAGAGGCTGTTCTTGAGGGCCTCGACCTCCTAGGTGCATCACTCTCAAATATCTCTCCAAAAGTACGGTTGTTCATGCTTGGTATTCTAAAATTTAAACACCTATTAAACAAGTGATTGCAAAGTAAATATAATGAAGGATTCTACTCATAGGGACTTGCTAGAGTCCTAAACATGCATCAAAACTATATCTCTAAGCATCAAACAAGCTTACAAGCCCTCATAACCAGTCACCTACAGCAGCAAAATACTCAACAAATAAACCACTAAACACAAATCTACTTGGACAAGGGGAGGAGTCACATACCAAGGAACAATAGCTCCAAATTTCAGCAAGAAAGATGGGCTGAGCAAAGAGATCGAAGAAATCGAGAGAAAGCATAGAAAGAACACGATTTTGAGCTATGAACTGGAGCTTACTCGAAAGAGAGAAGAAAGTGGCAGGTGAGAGAAGTAGTGGGGGGCCAGGGGTGGCCCACACCAGGGCATGGCGCCACCCAGGGCTGGCCGCGCCACCACATGGTGTGCCTGCCTGGTGGGCCCCCTGGTACCTACCAGGTACTCCTCTACCCCTTTTTTCACGTAAAAATTTAATATGAATTTTCTGGAATTTTTCGAGACACTTTATTTTTGGGCATTTTTCAGAAATAGAAGAATGATTTCTCTGACAGACAGATTTTCTTTTTCTTTTTTTGGAAACATGCTGCAAGGACAAAACAAGGCTAGAACTATATAAGTTCTAGCATGCAAGCAACTAAAAACACAAAGAAAACTAAACGAAAACAAAAACTAAGATGCAAAGGATAGAAATAAACGGAGATAATCATAATGAAAACATTGTTTTGTTCAATGGAATCCTTTTGTTAGCAAGGTTGATCAAGTCTTGCTACCAAAACAATTGCATATGAGAACAAACTTTGTACTCCACTAATGATTATGTTACCTTAACCTTGATAGCAATGGTCCCAATCATAATAGTTTCAAATTTTTCTCTTGGTATGGGACAATATATTTCTCCAACTTGAATGCCTTCAACATGTTTAATTGAATTCAAGCCATCAGTCCTTTCAATCTTCTTGGGGAAATAGACAGTATGTTCCTTGTCATTAACATTGAAGGTCACCTTTCCTTGATTACGATTAATAACAGCTCCTTCAGTATTAAGAAAAGGTCTCCCAAGAATAATAGAGATGTTATCATCTTCAGGCATTTCAAGCACAACAAAATCAGTTAATATCAAGAAATTACGAGCCACCTGAACAGGTACATCTTCACATATACCCACATGAATAGTGGTAGATTTATCAGCCATTTGCAAAGACATATCAGTTGGTATCAATTTTTCAAATTGAAGCCTCTTATAGAGAGAGAAAGGCATAACACTAACTCCAGCTCCCAAATCACACAAAGCAGTTCTAACATAACTGTTCTTAATAGAGCAAGGATAGTTGGAATCCCTAGGTCTCCAAGTTTCTTAGGAACCTTACCATTGAAAGAATAATTAGCAAGCAAAGTAGAGATTTCTTCATTAGGGATCTTCCTTTTATTCGAGACAATATCATTCATATACTTTGAGTAAGGAGGCAATTTAATAGCATCAGTCAAAGGAATTTGCAAGAATAGAGGCTTCATCCACTCACAAAACTTATTATAGTGTTCATCTTCCTTTGACTTGTGTTTCTTATCAGGGAAAGGCATAGGTTTTTGGACCCAAGGTTCTCTTTCACTACCATGTTTCTTAGAAATACAATCTTCTTTAGTGTATTTAGTATTCTTAGTGTGGTTTTCAGGTTCTTCTTCAACTTTTTCTTCCCTAGGAACTTCATTTTCTTCATTACCACTTTCAGTTTCAGCATCAGAGATAGATATACTATTAGGATCTATAGCAGGTTCAGAGGGTTCTACAACAGTTTTATGTTTCTTTTTCCTTTTCTTACGAGTAGAACCACTATTTTCAGCTTGTTGAGAATCCTGCTCAATTCTTTTGGGATACCCCTCAAGATATAGAGGATCGTGGGTGGCAGCACCACTTCTAGTTCTAATTTCATAAGCATGTTTTTCTTTAGCAGCATTAACTAGCAAGTCGTTTTGCACTTTAACGAGTTGATCTATTTGAGTTTGAACCATTTGAAAGTGTTTAACAATCATTTTAACATCATTGGAGGTTCTTTCCACAGTATCTTTCAACTCAACAGTATCTCTAGTATTTTCCATAAGATGATTTTGCACCCTTTTATTAAAGTTATCTTGCTTAACGATAAAGATATCAAATTCTTCTAAGCATTGATCAGGAGGTTTCAAATAAGGGATATCACCTTCATCAAAGTGTTGGAGAGAGTGTACCTCAATAGTGGATGTGTAGGGAATAGGCTTACATAATTCTTCTATAGGAGGTAAATTCTTGACATCTGCAGCTTTAATTCCTTTCTCCTTAAGAAATTTCTTAGCTTCCTTCATCACTTCATCATTTAATTCAATAACTCCCCTGTTCTTTGATGTTGGAATAGGCACAGGAATAGATAGTTCAGGTTCAATTACTTCAGGTATAACTTGTTTAGGAGGAGTCCAGTCTTCATAATTCTTGCTTATTTTAGCCATTAATTCCTCAGCTTCCTTAGGAGTCCTATTCCTGAAAACACAATCAGCACAACTATCTAGGTATGTCCTAGATTCCTCGGTTAGTCCATTATAAAATATATCAAGAAGCTCATTCTTAGGTAATGGACTTCCAGCCTGTTCATGAATCAAAGCACAAAACCTTGCCCAAGATTCGGGCAATACCTCTTTTTCTCCCTGTTTAAAATCAAAAAGTTCCTGCAAAATAGCATGTCTAGCACTGGGAGGAAAATATTTCTGCAGGAAAGTACTAATCAAGCACTCAGGGCTATCAATAGATCCAGGAGGTAAATTACTAAACCACGTTTTAGCTTCTCCTTTCAGTGAAAAAGGAAAAAATCTTAGCAACAAAATAAGTATGCATCTTAATATCATCAGAAAACAAGCCACTCATAGTAGAAAGTTCATTCATATGTGCTACCGCACTTTCATTCTTAGTCCCACAAAAAGGTTCTTTCTCGACAATAGCTATGTAAGATAGATCGAGAGAGAAATCATAATCTTCATCTATAATGTTTATGGGTGAAGCAGCAAATTTAGCATCAAGAGATAATTTGGGTCTAATAGTACGCCTCTCAAGGAGACTCTTAGCAGCGCTCCTATCATGGGTGTTCCTACATTCTTCAATAAAATCATCAGTCATCTCAACATAATCTTCTTCAGCATCATTACTCTTACTAGACTCAGGTGAGCTAACAGGTGTGGCAGTGCCTTCATTAGGAGTTTCGGTATTTCTAGCTATAGTTCTAGCAATCGTAGCATCTAGGAAAGGACCTAATGAACCACTTTTATCAAGCACAGTAGAAGCAGCATCATAAGTATCAGAAGTTTCAGATTCAGCAGTAGTAGCAGTGTGTGTAGCATGTGTATGTGGTGGTGTAAGGAACTTACTCAAAACAGACGGTAAATCAAGAGCAGTAGAGGTGTTCAGAACAGTACCTCTTCTTGTCTTGGATGGTAAAATAGAGAATCCAAGTGAACTTGATAAATAAAGCTATGCTCCCCGGCAACGGCGCCAGAAAATAGTCTTGATGACCCACAAGTATAGGGGGTGTATCATAGTATTTTCGAGGGAAGTTAAACCCAATTTATTGATTCGACACAAGGGGAGCCAAAGAATATTTATAAGCCTTAACAACTGAGTTGTCAATTCAGCTGCACCTGGAAACAATCTTGCTCACAGCAGTTTATCAGTAGCAACAGTTTTGTAGTAGAAATAGTAAAGTAACAACAGTAGTAAAGTAAAGACAGCAGTAAAAATAGCAGTAAACAGTGGGATTCGAGTGCGGTAGGCATAGGGATGGATGGACGGGCGTTGCATGGACAAGAAAATTCAAATAGCAATCAGAACATAGGGCAATTGCAGATAAATAAGATAAAGCACCCAAGTACTAGACAATCCTAGGCATGTGTTCCATATATAGTCATACGTGCTCGCAATGAGAACTTGCACAGCATCTTTTGTCCTTCCAGCTCGTTTGCATCGGGGCCTCTAGGGAACTATTGGCAATTAAGGTGCTCCTTTTAATAGAGCACCGGAGCAAAGCATTAACACTCCGTGAACACATGTGATCCTCACATCAAAGCCTTTCCCTTCCGGTTATCCCGATTTTTGTCACTTCGGGGCCATAGGTTACGGACAACGACATGTGTATACAACTTGCAGATAAGACCAGAAACAATACTATCATAATGAATCAATAATAAGTTCAGATCTGAAATCATGGCACTCAGGCCCTAGTGACAAGCATTAAGCACAACAAGTCGGAACAAAGTCATAAAGCACTAATAAAAGATACTAGGCACCATGCCCTAACAATCTGATGCCATTACATGAACGATCTCATCCAATCCCTACCATCCCCATCGCCTACAACGGGGGATTACTCACTCATAAATGGGGGAAACATGGATGGTCGATGGAGAAGCGATGGTGGTGATGATGGCGATGATCTCCTCCAATTCCCCGTGTCGGTAGGGAGCCAGAATGGAGTTTCTGGTGCTGTTTCGTGGAATCTGGTGGTGGCGGCGGAGCGTAACTCCTTCTGGAAAAACGTCGACCCCCCCCCCCCCCTCCCCCGAAGTTTTTAGGTCAGAAGGCTCCTTATAGGCGAAGAGAGAGGCCGAGGGGGTGCCTAGGGGGCCCACACCACCCCCTGGCGTGGCCTGGCCTCGCCCGCGCCACCAGGTGGTGTGGCCACCCCAGGGCTCTTCTCCGTCTCGTATTGTGGCTCCTGGAGTCTTCGGGTGAAATAGGATTTTTGGCATATTTTCCGGGATTTTTCGTGATAGTTGATTTTCTGCACAAAAAGTAGACACCAAGGCAATTCTGCTGAAAACAGCGTCAGTTCGCATTAGTTGCATCCAAATCACACAAGTATAGAGGAGAAACAATAGCAAAAGTGTTCGGGAAAGTAGATACATTTTGGACATATCAAACCCCAAAACTATGGGCAATAGCTCAACAAAACGGCCTTAAAACATGAAAACGATGAGTTTTTTCTCAAATTGTGGGCAATAGCACATCAAGAAAGCCATAAAACGAGAAAATGCTGATATTTTGGTCATATCTCTCAAACATGTATCGGATCTTACGGGCCATGCAGATTGCCCTAGAACCCCAAAACTGCAAGAATAGCTCATGAAAACCGCCATAAAACACGAAAACATCGAGTTTCTGGTCATAAATCTCAAACATGTAGCGGATCTTATGGTCATTGTAAATCGCCCTAGAACCCAATTCGGTGGGCAATAACTGATGAAAACGGCCATTAAACTCAAAAATAATGAGTTTTTGGTCATAAATCTCAAACATGTAGCGGGTCTTACGGTAATTGTAAATCGCCGTAAAACCCAAAACTGTGGGCAATAGCTGATGCAAACGGCCGTAAAACGCGAAAACGGCGAGTTTTTTTTATTAAACATGTATTGGGTCCTACAGGCGGAAATCGACCTACAACCCCAAATTTGTGGGAAATAGCTCATAAAAACGGCCATAAAACATGAAAACGAAACGACGAGTTTTTGGTCATAAATCTCAAACATATAGCTCTCCTTACGGTTGTTGTAAATCGCCCTAGAACCCCAAAACTATGGGCAATAGCTCAAGAAAACGACCATAAACCGCGAAAAAAACGAGTTTTTAGTCAAATCATGGGCAATAGCACATCAAGAAGGCCATAAAACGAGAAAATGACCAGTTTTTGGTCATATCTCTCAAACATGTATCGGATCTTATGAGCCATGTAGAACACCCTACAACCCCAAAACTGTGGACAATAGCTCATAAAAATGGCCATAAAACACGAAAAACGACGAGTGTGGGGTCTAAAATCTCTAACATGCAGCGGGTATTATGGGCCTTGCAACCTGCCCCAGAACCCCAAAGTTGTGGGAAATAGCTCATGAAAACGACCGTAAAACACAGAAACGTCGAGTTTTTGGTCATAACTCTCAAACATGTATCGGGTCTTACGGTCATTTTAAGTCCCCCTAAAACCATGAAACTGTGGGCAATAGCTCATGAAAACGGCCATAAGACTCGAACGATGAGTTTTTGGTCATAACTCTCAAACATGTATCAGATCTTATGGGCTATGCAACTCGCTCCGGAACCACAAAACTGTGGGCAATAGCTCATGAAAACGACCGTAAAATGCGAAAGCGTCAAGTTTTTGCTCATAACTCTCAAACATGTATCGGGTACTACGGGGCATATCAACGTAGAACCCCAAATATGTGGGCAATACCTTCAGAAAACAGCTGTAAAACGCGGAAACGTCGAGTTTTTGGTCATAACTCTCAAACATGTATCGGGTCTTACGGTCATTTTAAGTCGCCCTAGAACCGCAAAACTGTGTGCAATAGCTAATCAAAACAGCCATTAAAACGCGAAAATAACGAGTTTTGTTAACAAATCTTAAACATGCAGAGAGTCTTACGGTCGTTGTAAATCGCCCTAGAAATCTAAAACTAAGGGCAATAGCTCAACAAAATGGCCATAAAACGTGAAAACGATGAGTTTTTTTGTCAAATTTAGGGCAATAACACGTAAAAGGCCATAAAATGAGAAAATAACGAGTTTTTGGTCATATCTCTCAAACATGTATCAGATCTTACGAGCCATGCAGGTCACCCTAGAACCACAAAACTGTGGGCAATAGATCATAAAAAGGCCATAAAACGCAAAAACGATGAGTTTTTGGTCATAAATCTCAAAGATGTAGCGGGTCTTTCGGTCATTGTAAATCGCCCTAAAACCCAAAACTATGGGCAATAGCTCATGAAAATGGCCATAAAACTCGAAAACGACGAGTTTTTTGTCATAACTCTCAAACATTTATTAGATCTTATGGGCCAGGCAACTCGCCCCGGAACCACAAAACTATGGGCAATAGCTTATGAAAACGGTCGTAAAATACGAGACGATGAGTTTTTGGTCATATGTCTCAAACATGTATCTGGTCTTATGGTAATTGTAAGTCACCCTAGAACTCGGTGTCGGCAGAGAGGACAGTTTCCGATCCGTTAGAGCGGTCACCCGGATGTTGGATCGAAGAACTTCCGGCTGTGCTGTGGAGCCTCCGCACCACGCCGAATAGGTCAACCGGCTACACGGCATTCTTCCTGGTCTACGGATCGGAAACTGTCCTCTCTACTGACACCGAGTTCGACTCCCCTCGCAAGCTCCTGTATGATGAAAAGGCCAACAGGGAGGCGCGGGACGACGGAGTAGACCTCCTGGAGGAGGCCCGCGAGCTGGCCTTGTCCAGATCAGCCCTGTACCAGCAGCGACTACGTCGCTACCATTCAAGCCGGATCCGCCCAGTCGCATTCCGCGAGGGCGACCTGGTTCTCCGGCTGGTGCAGGACACGAAGGGCATGCACAAGTTAGCGCCACCCTAGGAGGGCCCCTTCATCATCAGTCGGGCACTGCCCAACGACTCCTACTACCTCATTGACGCGCAGCAGCCGCGCAAGAACAAGATGGACAAGTCAGACGAGGAGACCGAGCGTCCTTGGAACGCGGCCCTGCTACGCCAAGCAGTGTCTGTATCCCAAAAACCCTATGAATGAAAATGCGGACCCCTACGAAAATCTCGAGGGCTCCTTGCTAGAAATGTGTGTGCACTTGTTTTCCGGTTCAAATTTTCCGGCTCCGGCAACCCCTACCCGGGGGCTCGCCGGCTGACCCGGCCTGCTAAGTCAACAAACCGGCTGAGTAGTGTGTGACGATGTCAGAGGCCCACTCTTCGTCTCAGCTATAGACCGCAACCTGGCTGTCCGGCTAGCAAGAGCAAAAGCCCGAGACATCCCACATGAAAAACGGGGAGGAGACGCGATAGATCGGGTGTCTTGGCCCTGCAACTAGCTCGAACCAATCCAGCTGCTAAGCCATTAGTACCGTGTGCAATGTACTGTCAGCTCCCTTCGATTCAGGCTGCAGACCGCAACCTGGCTGCCTGGCAAGGACGCAGCGAAAACAACAGAGCGCACGAGAAAGCGACTAAGTGTCTAGAAAGGGACAAGCCAGTTTTTGAAAAAACAAGCCGTTTTCCGGCTACAATTTGGCAGACTAACCTACTAACCTATGTGGACTTGTGTGTATGCGTATGTACATTTTTGTCCGACTACCCGAGTTGGAATTCAGGAGAAGGAAAGAAGATTCGAAGTCCTTGCCTTCATCAAGCGCTCCGAATCTCAGGGGCTACACCCACCGGGTGCGCTCGTGCGCCCCTAGTGGAATCTTGTAGTTCCCAACCGGCTAAAGGCGTTTAGCCGGCCGTCCGGAGCCCAGGTGAGGGCAAGGGCTGGAGCAAGAAAAGACAAGGAAGATTCGAAGCACCTGGCTCGCACGCCCCCACTGGAACGTTAGTTCTCCCGGCTGAAGGTGTTCAGCCAGCGAAAGCAACCGACTGAGATGAGTATAGTCGGATAAAGATAGAAGAATTGGGAAAGAAGGAAGATTCAAAGCACCTGGCTACGCCAGCTACTGCGAATCTCGGGGGCTACACCCAGTGGGTGCGCTCGCCCGCCCCCACTGGAGGTGTAGTTCCCCTGGCTAAATGGTGTGTAGCCAGGCGAGGTAAGCCGGATAAAGTTAACCGGCGAAGTATTGAAAGAAAATTCGAAGGACACAAGTTGAAGGAAATCCAAGCAAGCTCAATATTAACAAATAGAAAGGAGGCAAAGCTCCCATAAATTACCCGGCATCAGAGACAACCGGTACAGACAGACAAGTTTCACACATAACTGAAGCAAGACAAATACACCCGACATCCCAGGGCGATAACTAGACGGCAGGGCCCTTGTCGTGAGGGAGATCTTGGCCGGCGGAAGCTTTGGGCGGCGGAGGAGGCGCGGAGCTTGATCCGGTCCTAGCACCTGCGGGCGGCGGCATCGGGCCCTCCACATCAGGAGTGCCGACGGACTCTGAGTTAGCGAGCACCTCGTCGGGATCCACGTAGTCGGCAATCTTGATGGCGGATCCACGGAGCTCCGGATGGGCTTGGCGGATGACGGCAAGATCGTCTCCGGCACGGAAGCCACCGTCGATCTTCTCGAAGCGGGCGTCCTTGTACCAGGAGAGCATGAGGGCCAGAGCCATCTCCGCTCTGGCCCGCGCCGCCAAGTCCTGCAGCCTATCCACCGCAGTCGGCACCTCCCCCACCTTTGCAGCCAGCTCCGCCATCGTCTCCGGAACCGGAGCCTCCGGCCACATGAAGGAAAAGACATCCCGCGCCGCCTGACGAAGCTTGGAGGCTTCCTCGCCAAGAAGGACGACGAGCTCCTGGGCCGTCAGCTGCGCTCCCGGCCAGTTCTCCTATAGCCGGTTGTAGGCTAGCAGGTCTATGTCGGGGTAAAAGGCTGTCAGAAAAGAGGGTCAGATCCGGCTACCGGATCCGGAAAGAAAGGAAGACAGAAAAAGGAACTCACCCTTGGCAGTGTGGCCGACCTGCATTAGCTCCTCCACCAGCGCCTTCTCCTTGACCGCTAGCCGTTTGATCTCCTTCTCTTGGTCCTTGTTCTGGGCCTCGAGAAGGGTGAAGGCTTCGGCCCGGCTAGCGAGCGAGGCGTCGCGCTCCTTGATGGTGGCCTCCAGACCGTCCACCCTCGTGTGCCAATCCTTGTTCTGCAGCCGCAGAGTGGAATTGGACTTGCTCAGCCGGTCGGTCGCTTTCTTCAAGCGATCGATCTCGCGCTGAGCGCACACGAGGATGGCTGCGGAAATTCCGCCTATCATAAAAAAAAAGAGCAAGCCGGGTGAAGCGAACTTACTCTGGGAAGTCCCGTTGGCGGCAGCAAGCTTCTGCTCTAGCGTCTGGTTCCTGCCGGTTGTGGCCTCCAGCAGCCGGATCTCCTTCACCGCCAGCTCGAGCGTGGCGGCTAGGTCCGACAGCGAGGCGGCAGAGGAAGCGTCGTCGTCCATGGTGTTGACGGCCAAGGACTGCTTCGCCGCAACCACCGCCATTCGCCATTCCTCCCTGGGCTCCTCGTCGGAGTTGTCGTCGCAAACAATGACGAGCTCCTTGCCGGCAGCCCCCCGCGCACCCACGGAGGAGCCTTCTGGCTGGGAGGACTCTGCTTCCGGCTAGGGGCCTTCCGGCTGGGCGGAGGCGGTCGGCTCAGCCCGAGGGGGAGGCGAAGGTTGCGCCTCAGAAGAAGGAGGGGCGCCGGTTGGCGCAGTCGGGGCACGGGGCGGCGACCCGGCCGACGCTCATGCCGGGCTCATGGCTCCGAAGGAGACCAGTGTGCTAAAGAGAAAAAGGAGAAGGCAAAGGCAAAATAAGCCAAAGTCAGAAAAAGAAGAAAAAGGGCAAACAGACAGAGGACACCGGAAGAAAAAGGGGGGGATAAGGAACTTATCCCGGCACAACTGGGGGCGGCCCCTTCTTCCGACCAAGACGGCTTGGCGGCAAGGCGCCGGATCGGCTCCTCTTGGGAGCCGGCTCTTCCGTTGCAGGCCGGCGGGAGCCGGAACAACTGGATTCGCTCCCGCTTGCCTCGTCGTCCGTCGCCGAGCGCGTCGCCGGGTCCATGGTCGGCGCGGACTCCTCCTCGTGCACCTCTGCGTGCGGGTCGGCTGCCAGCTCGTCATTCCGACTGGGGAAGGCATCGCCGTCCCCGTCAGATTCCTCGCCGGACCACCAAGCGCGCGGCTCGGGCAAGTCAGCCGTGAATTCCTCGAGGGGAGCCTCGCCCTCCTCGCGGATGATGCAAGGGAACATCTGCCGAATAAAAGAGATCAGCCAAACGAAAACAAGGAACAAGTACAAGAAACACCAAACGAGCATTCGGTTAGAAGAGCTTACCCGGGGCGCGCGGTTCTCCCGGGTATAAGGCGCCAGACTAAACTTCCAGTTCTCCGGCAGTCACTCCTTGGTGATCATCCACACCCACTCCTTTAGGTTGTGGTAGCGAGGATCACGGCGCGACAGCCGGGTCGGGTCTAGCCGGCCGGAGTAGTAGCACGTCTTGTGTGCTCGCTGCTGCAACGGCATCATCAGCCGGGACATCCAGCTGAGAGTGACGTCCAGGCCGGTCAACCGGCAGTGGACGAGCGAGCGCATGCGCTTCAGCAACTCATCCGTCTCCGCCTTGTCGTCGTGGAACTTCAAGTCCCAGTTCTGCCGGCTGGACTCAACGGCCTGGAAGGCCGGAAGATTCATCCGGTCCATGTTGGTGAGGTTCTTCACGTAAAAGTACGACTGCTGCCATAGTCGTACCGTATCATGAAGAAGGAATTTGGGGTAGCCGGTCTGCGAGTGGGAGTATATGGAGGCGCCGCCGCAGACGACTAGTGGCCCCTGCATGAATTGCACCTGCGGCCGGATTCGGAAGAGCCGGCATAAGAACCCGAGATCCGGCGGGATCTCGAGGTAACTCTCGCAGAAAGCCACGAAGTGCGCCAACGTCCCGATTGTGTTAGCGCCGAGGTGGTGGAGGCGAAGATCGAAGAAGGCAAGGAACGTCAAGAGGAAGGGGTTCACCGCAAGGGCGAACCTGCGTGCCAGATGGGAGAGGAAGATGACACGCTCCCCCTCCGCCGGGTGCGGTGACACCTCTCCCGCCGGCGCCAACCGCACCGCCACCTCCTCCTCCGACGGAAGAACGCGGGTGGCGTGGTACTTCGCGATCTGATCTTCGGTGACGGAGGAGCCACACCAGGCCCCGCGGTCGGCGACCATTTCCGGTTGATGAAGAGGAGCGGCGACAGAAGATTGGTGGTGGCCTGTAGCGTCGACGACGACGAGCGGGCGATGCAGAGGGCAAGAGCGCAGAAGCAGAAGCACGGGAGGGAGAAGGAGACTGCAGCGGGGGAGCGAAGGAAAGGAACCACCTCCCCCGCGGCGTCCCTTTAAAGGACCGGAAGGGCAACCGTCGACGGGGCCACACGGCGCGCATCCAGGCGACCCACACCCCAACCGCTGCCCAGGATCCGGTCTGCCGAGGCAGGATGCGCAGAATATCCGGGAGCAGGAACCGAAGCACCGGACAGCAGTTTCCCGAGGCAACGGGCGACGGGACGTTACGCTGCCCGTGGCAGAGCAATGATGGAGTGTGCGCGCGTGGCCGGCGTCAGCACTGACGTCACGGGTAGCGCAACCGCCAAGCTCAGTCGGACACAAATTCAAAAACAAGAGGGAGCTCGCGCACATTTCGCCTAAGGGCGGAATCCACACGCGCTCGGGGGCTAGTGTCAGGGGGATGATCCCCAGGTACCCCAAACCAGATAAGAAACAAGACATTCGGATCGCGTCCGGCTGACCAGATGCAGCCGGACAGGGCAGGACAAGTCGGCTACCACCCGGTAGCCAGATCAGCAAGAGGCAGCCGGATACGGCGACGTAGCCGGACCCAATTAGTGAGACAGGACGACGTGCGTATCAGTGCACGGCGCCCTATACGGTGACAAGACTGGCAACCACCCGGCCATACCGAAGACTTTGCATGGATGACGCAGGAACAGTGGCATGTGCTGACGATAGGCTCGCACGACGTCCATTGTGCCTATGACAGCCATGCCGCTCGTACTTAGATAAGACAGGCCATACTGGATATTGTAGATGACTAGCCGGCTGGGACCCGCCTGTGGGGCCCGCCAGTCGGACTAGCCAGTGAGACCTTTGCCTCTCTGCCTATATAAGGAGAGGCAAGGCCTCAGTAGAAAGGGTTGGTCATACATCATTTAAGGCAGTAGCTAGCGTATACAGCTCGAGGAGCACTTGTAGTCGAGTATTCCACATAGTCAGATCCGGCAGGAGTAGGGGCTTTACCTCACCACGAGGGCCCCGAACCTGGGTACTTCTTGCGTCCCGCTATGCTCGCTTGTATCCAATCCCGCCTGCGGACACCGTCGATAGCTTCCCTGCTAGTCCCCACACCTCTATCTAACCTCCTCAGGTACTGCCGTTCCCAATACAACGACACACTTTATCGAGGAAGTAGCACATTAGGCAACACAAGTTTTGCCTTCTTGGGTTTTAGTTTGGAAAATATATTCATAGTTTCCTAAGAATACACTACAAAGAATTACATATTCGCCACGACTTCGAATGATCGAAATCTCTAGAAACTCGAACATGTCATATCTCATATGGTGTTGTTTCCATGAATCTTAGATGGTTTCCTATATATAAAGTGAGTGTTTCATGTTTTGATCTACAATCCTAATGATAACGATTACCTATTTACAGACCATATATATCTAATACCATATGATTATGACACATTAGATATATCAATACCCTTTGAAACACCCAATTATCATAATTTGCGAAGATACTTTTCACAAGTCCTCATGCCAAATTTAACTCAAATATGATGTCACTTTGATCAAATCATAGAGACATTGATATTCTTGTTAATTTAATATCCAACTTCATCCTGAAGACCTATGAACAATTCAAATAGTTTCAGGCTCATGTTTTATTTAGTAAATACACATATTCACTTAAATTCATCATGAAGCTTACAAAAATAATGATATCCACTATAGTGGTGACTTATAATCATCATGCATGATATTCAACAATTCAATCCATATTCGGTTTTACCAGAATGCGGAGTTTTAGTCATCTCACTCAATGAGATATGGTTTACTCAAGTCAAAAGATCAAGTATCTTAAAAGACTTCAAGTTTCATCAAAATGAAACTACCAATATGACTTAAACATTAATGTCAGTCAAAATGATGTCATTATTAGGTTTGAATATCTTTTCGGCAATTTCATTGTTTATAAATGCTTAAACTAGTATCATTTAGATAAATATAAGAAAAACTTATTCATAACCATAATGTGACCTTAAAGAAATCATTCATAGAAATAGAACAACTGTTTTTTTCTCATTAATATGAATAACCGTCTCACAAGATGTAAGACAAACTCATAAGTTCACACACTTGACGATTACAAAACTCTTATTCTAATCTATAAACTAACCTGAATGATAGATGTAGAAAGGAAATTTCATTGGCCATCAACCAACTTGTTTGGCATCACACCATTTTCACCTCATTCCTTCGAGCAAGCTCTCAAGCAGATGGACCTGTTTTCATAAAATAGAACAAGTGTTAGTATACTTAGTAAACTGCAAAGTGTTTGCAAGGAAAAATTTATAAGTTCACACCATTTATGGCTTTGCAGTCATTTAGAAGATCAAGTAAACATCCTTTACTTGATAATATCAAGTAACATTTTACTTTGCAATCATAGATGTAACTTAATATGCGTTTCATGACTCTTAGTCATTTCTCATACTTAGGTCCATCACGTTTCTTCGTATTTCGTAGGTATGTCTTGTTCCATTGACATGACAAGTTAATAAAAAATATAATTCTGCAAATGGTAGAATGTATTCTTGAATCCTACTTTCTTTTAGTGAAAGTATTAGCCGAAATGTCATGATCATTATAATCGGTTTCTGTTCATTTGCAGAGTTCAGTTCGTGGAATATATTTTGTTGCACCACTCTACAGTCGAGGGAAAGGTCAAATGCCTTGTTTTTGAGTCTTTCACTTTCTTCCACTAACACCTTATACAAGAAAACACTTTATCGAGGAAGTAGCACATTAGGCAACACAAGTTTTGCCTTCTTGGGTTTTAGTTTGGAAAATATATTCACGGTTTCCTAAGAATACACTACAAAGAATTACATATTCTCCACGACTTTGAATTATCGAAATCTCTAGAAACTCGAACATGTCATATCTCATATGGTGTTGTTTCCATGAATCTTAGATGGTTTCCTATATATAAAGTGAGTGTTTCATGTTTTGATGTACAATCCTAATGATAATGATTACCTATTTACAGACCATATGTATCTAATACCATATGATTATGATACCTTAGATATATCAATACACTTTGAAACACCCAATTATCGTAATTTGCGAAGATACTTTTCCCAAGTCCTCATGCCAAATTTAACTCAAATATGATGTCACTTTGATCAAATCATAGAGACATTGATATTCTTGTTAATTTAATATCCAACTTCATCCTGAAGACATATGAACAATTCAAATAGATTCAGGCTCATGTTTTATTTAGTAAATACACATATTCACTTCAATTCACCATGAAGCTTACAAAATAATGATATCCACTATAGTGGTGACTTATAATCATCATGCATGATGTTCAACAATTCAATCCATATTCGGTTTTACCAGAATGCGGAGTTCTAGTCATCTCACTCAATGAGATATGGTTTACTCAAGTCAAAAGATCAAGTATCTTAAAAGACTTCAGGTTTCATCAAAATGAAACTACCAATATGACTTAAACATTAATGTCAGTCAAAATGATGTCATTATTAGGTTTGAATATCTTTTCGGCAATTTCATTATTTATAAATGCTTAAACTAGTATCATTTAGATAAATATAAGAAAAAACTCATTCGTAACGATAATATGACCTTAAAGAAATCATTCATAGAAATAGAACAACTGATTTTTTTCTCATTAATATGAATAACCGTCTCACAAGATGTAAGACAAACTCATAAGTTCACACACTTGACGATTACAAAACTCTCATTCTAATCTATAAACTAACCTGAATGATAGATGTAGAGGGGAAATGTCATTGTCTATCAACCAACTTGTTTGGCAACTCACCATTGTCACCTTATCCCTTCGAGCAAGCTCTCAAGCAGATGGACCTGTTTTCATAAAACAAAACAAGTGTTAGTATACTTAGTAAACTGCAAAGTGTTTGCAAGGAAACATTTTTAAGTTGTATGTCAAATATATACCTTCCTCATCCATGACATAACCCCAACAGGTTCTACCTTGACTTTGCGAAATTCAGACACGAACTCATGGAAGGTGAACACTTCGCATATCATGACGTAGTCTCTAACGACATCTTTGTAGCTTGGACGAAGCGAGTGCAACACCCCATCTATCGCAAGTTTGTCTATCATCCAGTAGTCCACATCATATGAAAGGCGTTGGTGAAGGTCATGCATGATCGCTAAGTGATTCTCCAAGTAAGCATTTTCCTTCATCTCTGTTGAAGGAAACTTATCTAGCAGCTCATACTTCATAAGTCTGACTTGCGGTGCGAAAAGCGTCTTCCACTTTTTGATCATCTCATATGCATCGACGTTGAAGAAGAGCATTCCTACATCGTCCTCCATCGAATGGAGCATGGCGCATTGGAAAATGATGGAGATGTCACACTAAGGATAATCATCATTATGTGCCTCAAGCAGAGTCATAGGAACAATCTCCTAGTGGCTCTTGTATCACAGGGAGCAGGTCATTCAACTCGGGTGTATCCCTTAGGTGTTCGTACCAGTCTATGAAGTTTGACCCATATACTTTAAGTTCCCCATCATGCAAGAAGGACCCATGGTTGAAAAACGTATTGGCCATGATCTACAATAATATGTGCAAAGACTTTTTAGAATAAGTTCATAATATGAGTTCAACTTATAATAAAATTATTTTATTGATATCCCACTAAAACTATCATCCCTAGAATGGTTTTAGTGATTACATGATCCCAATTCATTACACCATCCCCGATCATCACGTTCGATGATGTAGCTGCAAAGGTGGACAACACAGTGTCGATCACATCATTCATGTGACTTAAGCTCGATCTTTCGATCTCTTGTGTTTTGAGGCCATGTATGTACATGCTAGGCTCTCCAACTTAACCTAAGTGTATTTGCAGTGCAACATGGCTTACACCCACTGTATGCGAACGTCAAACTTTCTAGCACTCAATCATAACGGCCTGCTTCATAACGATGTACTTTCTTGGTGGTGCACACTTAGGGAGAGCACTATTGTTGGTATTAATTAAGGGACCATCTTATATAATGCTACCGTTGAGTACCTAATACTAGCACACAACAATATGCATAAAGGATTAGCATCAGATGTAGTTTATAGTGATATGATATGGTCCTTTCTTCACGCACCATGATATCCATCGAGTGCTCAGGCATGATCTCAATCTTTCCCACTAGTACTACACCAAGTCCTCGACGTCACTACTTGGTCGTCCATCGATTCGATTACTATTACTACACTACTTAGCAATAGTAAAGTAAACTACTTTACCTTATGTATGACCATGACCATATCAAATCACATGCCTCCTGCAAAATAAAGTTAGACACCTCTATTTTATCTTTTGCAAGTTTTACTTGGTTGTTAGGCTTTCATGACAAAACCGTTTCTACCTACGAACTTCCAACCACAACACGGATCAAACAGTTGTATCTATTACACCCCTTTCGGGGCCCTCCGTTGCAAATGCCATATCAACTACTGAAAGAGAGACAGATACCCACTAGCCACTTATATGGTACAATCCATATGTCAAGCGTGGAACTAGTCTCGTGCAAGCTTACGTGTAAGGTCAGTCTGGGCTGCTTCATCAAATAGTGACGCGATATGAGCAAGTGCATGTGAGAGGGTAACAACCATAGGATCAATGCCCACACAATCATCGTGTGTTTTAATCGTACAAGCATACTACACATAGATCAGACCTGATACCACTTAGGGGTTCACAACAGAAAACACAAATTTTTCTTAACTAGCGCAACACCATATGCTAGGATCTATCTAGGAGTAATGCTATAACGGAGTAGTTTCGGTAACATACCCTTGTATACCGAAAGTGTTTAATGTTCCACTTGGAACATGGATGATCTATTAATACTCGTAGCCGACCTCAAGGTCGCGAAGCTCCTCGCCTAACAACCCAGGTGCCACAAGTGGTAGAACCTCCGTGGTTTTGCACACGTCCGGTGCACGACGACGACCTCTAGTTCTCTGATCTAGCCGAGAGGGAGGAAGGATAACTTCTGGAAGAAATCCCTGCAGCACAATAGTGTGCCGCAAGGAAGAAATCTCTTGCGCGTACATCCTTGACTTGGGGCCGCAGTTGCAAGAGAGAGATTCTCTAAGGAAACTTTCTTATAGAATATATTATTTTTATGTGGATTTTTTCCCTCCTATAGGACCCTTCTTATATAGGGAAAAAGGAGAGACCCCCTATCTCCTCGAGTCCCGGGGTGGGACTAAAGGAAAAGGGAAGTGAGGAGGCGCACACACCAAGGAGGAGGTCCGGTCGGCTAGATGGGCCCCGCGCGCAGGCCATGGGGGGTCGGCGGCCGGGTGGGCCCCACCCACACCTTGCCCTAGGCGGTGTAGGTGGCTCCCCATGGGGTGGCTTGCCCTCTTGGGCCTTTTCCCTCCAAGGATTTGGCCCATTAGGGAAGTTGCCACTTCAAACTTAATTTTAAATATTTATTTAATATTAATTCCAACAATTAATATATATACATACATATTACTAAATTCCTATTGACCTGAAACACCTTTCGGCTCATCCCGAACGACTTTGGATCCTCCTGGAACAATTCCAATTCTCTCTCGGAACACTTCTGATATTCCCTCTTTGTTACTTTGGTGATTCCGTTACAACCAAAATGATCCCAGAGCATCATCGTTCTCTCAAGTGTGTTACCCTATGGTTTGGGAACATCACAGAAATGATCGAGACACCTCTCATATGAATGATCATCAGCGGGGCCAGGATGTCCGTAATGACCCATGTGTATTCCATGATGTCTATTGTCATTTGAACCATAAACGTCGAGTCCAATTCTCTTTGTTACTTCTATACCTAACTTGTCCGAGGTCTGATCATCGGTATCACGATACCTTGTTTAACTTCATTATCGACAATTGTTGCTTTAGTCGTTCCCGTGATATTACATCCCCATGACCTTGTCACATGTTGCGCAACATGATGGATGCAATCTCATCGAGTGGGCTCGGTGTATCTTCCCGTCACGCAGGAGAACAAATCCCAATCTTGATGCATATGCATCAACATATACCTCTAGAATAACCAATATACACCTTTATGATCACCCTGTTATGATGTGACGGTTGGTGTAAATCTAAGCAGCCTTAGTGATAGTGATTAAACATGATCTCACGGTCTAAGGATTAGGATACTTCGTTTCTAATTATTGCAATTATGAACTATGTGACTTGATCATGTCGCAATACTTATGTTGGGTAATGTCCATCACATCATTCTCTAATGATATGACTTCGTTGTCAATTGTCATAAATGCACAATGGATAGGAAACCTTGATCATCGATTGCCCAATGAACTAGCTAAATAGAGGCTACTAGGGACTCTAGTTTGTTTACATACCACAGGTGTATCAATCTTTCCGATTGACACAATTATAGCATGGCATAAAACTAATATGAACTAATGAGATATGATAATAAACACCGTTTATTATTTGCCTCTATTCTTGATGTCTACGCACTTCTATTCTTGTAGACAGTTGTTGGGCCTCCAAGTCCAGAGGTTTGTACAACAACAGCAAGTTTTCCCTTAAGTGGATCACCCAAGGTTTATTGAACGCAGGGAGGAAGTGGTCAAAGATATCCCCTCTCAAGCAACCCTGCAATCAAGATACAAGAAGTCTCTTGTGTCCCCAACACACCCAATACACTTGTCAGGTGTATAGGTGCACTAGTTCGGCGAAGAGATAGTGAAATACAAGTGGTATAGATAATTATAAGTGGTAACGGTGATAGAAAATAGCTTGATGGCGTGGAAAAGACTAAAGTAAAACTGAAATAAAGATGGAAGCAAGCAAACATGTAACAGATCTAGTTGCAAACGGTGTTTCGATGTTTAGAAACAAGGCCTAGGGATCATACTTTCACTAGTGAACACTCTCATATAAATATATTCTTCTTTATGATACTACGCTGAACTACTCTCTCGATGGACACTCTAATCCATGGTAGGGCTATAACAACACACCTCAAAGTAAGCCTTTCCCATCTAGATAACCCCACATTGTCACCTTGAGCACTATATGGTTCAAGCAAACACCACAATTTCATAAAGACATCCAACTCCAAATATAACTCATAACAAGTATTTGTAATCTCTAGCCTAGTGCCACCATGGTGTGCATGCTATCACTTTCACACACATGGGGAGAGCAGAGATCTAATAAAGCAGTTGAGTAGCAAGGTAGATCTATAGATTACAAGCTCATGATCTCAATAAGATCATGCATAGAGAGAGAGATGAACACATAGCTACCGATAGAACCCTTAGCCTCGACAGAGAACTACTCCCTCCTCATCATGGGAATCAGCAATGGTGATGGAGATGGTGGTGGAGATCGATGGAGATGGCTCCGGAGACACTTCCCCGTCCCGGCAGGGTGCTGGAACAGACACTTTCTGTCCTTCAAATCTCCCCTTCGGTGGCGGCGGTGCTGCAGAACTTTTCGTGACTGGAGGCTTGATGATTTAGGGTTTATGCATCGGGAGGCTCTTATAGGCGAGATGGGAGACCGAGGGGGTGTCGGAGGGCCCATACCACCCCCTGGCGCGGCATGGCCTGGCCCGCACCACTAGGTGGTGTGGCCACCCTCTGGCCCTTCTCTATCTCGTATTCTGGCTCCAAGTGTCCCCCGGTAAAATAATAACTTTGGCTTTTGTCCCGTCCAATTCAGAGAATATTCATTTTCTGACTTCCTGGAACCAAAAACAGTAGAAAACATGCAGGTGGCACTGTGGCTCTTATTAATAGGTTAGTCCAATAAATCATATGAAAAGTACTCCAAAGTGTGGACAAAACATAAGAAAGTAGATAAAACCAAGCATGGAACATCAAAAATTATGGATATGTTAGCAACGTATCACTGGCGCAGCAAAAAAAAGCCGCCAGGGATAAATGCGTCGGGGATTCATGAACGGCAGCGGATTTTTTGGCGCGGCACAACGTGATCCATCAAACTAGCACTTCCATGGCGCGGGGGAGGATGCGCCATATTACGTTATGGAATACGGTGGAACTTTAGTGCCGTGTAACCGTGAATTATTTGCCTTATTATACCTTCCACCATCAGCGAAAATTAATTACCTTAACGATAGAGGATTTATAGGTTGCTAATAATCCATTATTTGCAATTTGACAAATCGAAAATTACCAAGATTACGATATAATTATATTTACATGAAAAAAATATCTTGATCCCCTCTAAAATAAAGAAAACAACAAAAGAAATACTAAAAAGGAAAAGGGGGAAAACTAAAATCTAAAATTGAGCTCCTCCCTATTCTGCATGAGATTCTACAAGCCGGTGGATCTAGACGATGGACGGCGGTGGATTTGGTCAGTGGACGACGGTGGATCTGGACGGCGGTGGATCTGGGTGGCGCTGGATCTAGACGGCATTGGATCTGCGCGTCAGTGGATGTGGACGGTGCCATCTGCTTCCTGATGACCTGAGCACTATCTTCCATGTAGACGACCTCGCTGCTGGATGTCAGCACCTTCCACGTGGTGGATTAGCATGGTGCACAGGGCACCGCCTGGTGGTGGATCAGCACGATGCTGACCTTAACACCGTAGTATTTTCATGGAGATAGATGGTTCTAGGATCTTGTGTTAGTCGTGGAGAAAGGGAGTGGAGGGAGATCTAGGGTTAGCACTTAGCAGAGAGGGGAGTGTGGCGGCATGGATAGAAGTTAGTTTTCCCTGTATTATATAGATCTAGGGTTTGTATCATGGGCCTGACTTGCTTAAAAGCCCATTGGCCATAGTGGGATAGTTAGGTTGTTAAAAGAGGAGACTCTGTCATCATTGACAACATAAACAACCAAACAACAAGATTTGATGAAAGAAGTGATCAAATATATTTATTAAACACTGCAATAGAAAATTACATATCAGTACACCGATGGAATTTCCTCCTGTGCCACCAGGCGATTGGATTTCTCCCTATGTTCGCTGACTTTGTACTCGATATTGGCCTGGGACAGAAGTTTCATATTGTCATCATTGTCGTCGTCACCGCCACTGGTGGCACCATCATCTTGGCTATTTGGAGGATCGATCCATAAGATGTACTCGCACCTCGGCAGTGTGTAGTTGCATTGGAGGAACCTTCAGCCAGCGTTCTCGCCAGAGACTTTCTAACATCGCTGAGATCTTCAGCCATAGTAGCAAATCTAACAGAGAGAAATATCCCCAAATTATCTTCTGGTCAATAGAGGATAGAGGATCGATAACAACTATCAATAACTTACACTATGCTCCATCAGGTTAGATCTCGCCGCCGCCAACTGCTGCAGATTACTGGAGGAAGAATTGGGGAGAGCATTGTGGCAGGGAGTACAAGAGACTAGATCGAGATCGAGAGCAGAAGGAGATATAAAGGCCTCGCCAGTAGTGGGCCACACTAGTCAGCCAGACTAACCTGATTAGTCAACGCGGAGTGCTTGACCAGTTATCAACATGGGATAGGCTGTAAATGTCACCTACAAAGCTCGGCGCACTAGTATATGCATCCATCCATCTATTGTGGTATTAAATCCGCCGGCTTCCCCGATCACGTACGACAGCGCTAAAAATTGCCGGTGCACATTGGCCACATCATATAATTGGCCACCACCAAAAAATGGTGCCGCGATTTCTTATCCTCCGCGTATCCAACTATTGCAGGTACTTTTCGCTTATGCCGCTCCAAAAATCCACCGAGTATGGGGGGGCTATTTTTGTAGTGACACCTTCTCTCCCTAGAGGGTGCGACAAGGGGGCCACGAGATGGAGACATCGGCCATGATATGCGAGGGCTAAGCCCCGGGCAAAGACGCCAGGCTTGGCGCCACACTCCAGGGCATGCTATGACAAAGTAGTACTCAATCAAAGATGGGGAAATGACCGGATGCACCACAGAGCAAGCATGAAGGGGCCCTACTAGCTAGGCCACTGAGGGGGGTACTGGCCATACCAGTACCAAGTAGCACAATGAGCCAAGACACGGGATCGAACCCGCACAATAAGACAGGACACGGGATCAGTCTATAGGGAAAGGCAGAGCCTTGATAGTCCCAAAAGGATGCAAGATGGGAGTAAATTGGACCGGGGAAGGCATGTTCCTTGGTCTCGAGATGGAGTCGGTTCCTTCCCCTTGACAGTAGCATAGCAAGTATCCTAGGCCATTTTAGTTACCCCTTGCAGTATAAAAGGAGGGCCATGGCTTAAGGAGAGAGAGTACGATGAATATCCAAGAGAGAAGATCCTTCTAGGAGGAAGAAGGGTGGTGGTAATGGCCTCTCGCCATTGTTGGCGGAAGGTTAGATCTCCCTTCCTGGGAAGAACCACAATTGTAGCCGCATACACCATATGAGCAATACCACCACAACAAGCTAGAAATAGGGATGTTAGCCTCACGGTGGCTTGAACCTGTGTATCTCCAGGCATCTTTCTCCCTTGTGTTTGCACTGGAACACCTAGCTCCTAAACCTCTATGACATCCTCTGTGGACAACTAAAAAGGGGGTATGCAGCACCTCTAATGTCCATGTTCTCGCACACGACACCCGGGTAATTTTGTCAGTGAGAGTAAAGCTTGATGTTCATAAGGTTCTTGCTAGATTTATAACCATCTCGAGGGAAGAACTGAGAGAATTCTACCAGATTAAATATGAGAAGATACCAAAGTTTTGCGGTTTATGTGGGTTCTTTGGACATATACTTATTGAATGTGGCACATGAGAGAATGAAGAGGCAAATCAAAGTGGGGAAATTAGTTTAAAGCCGGTTGGGAAACCTGGCTTGGTCATGGATTTAGTGCTAGACGAGGTGGAGGCCGTGGTGGTCGTGGTCGAGAATCTTTTGATGGTGGTTGTAGAGGTCAAGGATGCACAAGCATTGTTGGGGATTATGCCATTTTTGGAGGTGGCAGGGGTCACGATAGTGTACCAATACTTTGGAGGCACAACGGTCTGGCGACGGCAAGTAAGGACAAGGTAGATGATGCTCTACATAACACGACTATGAGTCCTCTCAAGAATGTTGACACTGAGATGGATGATAGTGATATTTTCGAGGGAGGAGCAAAAAGGAGGCTTTATATGGCAAGTGTTATCCGAATAGAGGGGGTGAGCATGATCAAACCTAGGGTGATCAATTGCCAATGATCACATATAACCAACCCCCAATTTTCCTAGTAGATGAGGAGCGAGAGATTGTTTGTAGTAAAAGAATGGAGAAGGTAGGAGATAAATCCACTTCACTAGGATCGGCGGGTTCCAAAGAGGATCCCGTATAGTCACAATGAAACTCTTAGGTGAGAACTGTCGGGGCCAAGGTAACAATCAGACAGATTGTGAGCTTCTCAATACGAATAAATAGTGTAACCCGAATGTGATCTTGTTGTCAGAAACTCACCTTGAATTATCATGTGGAGTGCTTGAGGAGACATTTGCAGATGGATCATATGATTTTCCAAGCTACAGACACGAGAAGTGGTGGAATAATTCTATTTTGGAAAAGGGAGATTAGTGTTCAACAACTACATGACGCACCGAATTCAGAAATAAACCTGGGAGAAAACAAACTATCACAAGGAAGTGTGAGTTTGAGGTGCCAGACCCTAGAGATACATCTAAGATGGGCTCTATTACTTGCAACAACTATGAGCTCATAGGGCATAGGCACACTAGCTATAATGTGCCATTGAGGCCAGGGCTAGAAATCAGGAAAGGTAATCACTAGGTAATGAAAGTATGTTTGTTGGAACTCTGTTTAGTTGTGTACATATAATTATAGAACTAACTGTGAGCTCATATTTTTCTACCAGCCCAACAAGCACAATCTTACTAAGTCATCTTGACATGGGTATACCCTATGGGTACCCAGGTTTAGTTTATACGGTCCGGCCCAAGAGGAACCCGTGGGACGATAGAAGCCCAACAAGGATCCTAATGGCCTAGGCCCAGAGGAATGCGACTCCTTGAGGGACATGGCAAGGAATAGATAGATATTCAAAACAGTGAAACCCTAATTTGTAACTTACTTAGCATGCTATCCCGAGACCTGGCCTCCCTATATAAAGGACAAGAGGGAGCAGCGAGAAAGAGATTCACAACCCTAGTTTACACACCGCCAGATTACATCTGCGAACCCCCTGTAACTTTCGACTCCTTCGATAATCAAAGAGTAGACAAGCAGAAGCAGGGTTCCTTCCGAGGACCTAAACCTGGGTAAACCATGTGTCCCTGATGTGCTTGTTTGCTAACCGATCGATGCCTCCAGCGCTCCCCACTTCCTCTGACCCAAGTCCATCAACCATGGCCATTGACGAGTTAACCCCTTGTCAATTGGCGTCGTTTGTGGGAACTGGGAGCTCTAATGTTGCGGCTATGACAGCCTCATCACCTACGATCTACAACTCCGCTGTAGTGGAGAATCTTCTCCTCTTCGGCACCTTCGACCTCATCGTCCACTCGCCGGTGGACCGTCCGGCGTTCGAGTCCATCGGCGACGGGATCGGCATGACGATCGGAAGCCTACGCTTCCAGGTTGGCAAGATCGGCATGCTCCGCTTCCCCAACCACTCGTCAACACCTTCGATTGCACCTTCCTTGTTGTTCCCACCACCCATTGACACTATGAGCAAGCTCAACGCCTCAGCATTAGCCTACGTCACAGATAGCAACAATAGTTGCGACTCCGATCTATGCGATCTGGCATCGGAAGGTGGCATCTATGGATCCGAATCCAAGAGTTGCGGGAGAAACAACTTCCCCAACCAGTATATGTGTGCCATCGTCAACTACGGTGATGGAACCACTCAAGGAAACACCAACAACAGAGGGCCGGCAAATGGAGCCCCTACAAACGGCCCCACCAATGGAGCCCCTACCAACGGCCCCACCAACGGAGCTCCTACCAATGGCCCCACCAACGGTGAACAACCCGTCCCTCCCAACCCCGACACCCAGGGCGTGAACGCCAACAGATCCGCCTCAACAAGGCTGGGTGGACGCGAGTCAAGGAGGCCCTGCAGGGCAACCCCCTGCCACCAGATGCATCACGCGACTTGCTGATGGGATATCACTATATGCTCATCAAGGAGTTCAATCGCCAACAGGTGAACACTAAACTTATGACACACAAGCAGGCAGCCAATGAGTCCAATGCTTAATGGGGGGCACTCTCCTCTATCGGCGGATCCTCCTCGAAGGGTAACGGCGCATCAGCCGCTAAGCGACGCTCTCGACTCGACCACCTCAATGACAAAGATCGAGAAGAGGCCACCAAGGCTCTCGACTTCTTGTTCATGTCGGTAGATTCCCGGGGTCACATGGTCCCGAAGACACCGCAAGCTGCAGTGATAGTAGCTACTACGTACCTGCTCACCAACCAGCCATCAGCCGAAGATCCACGATCTTCCATGCATTAGTCCGCCATTGCCAGACTTGGACTGGTAGAGGTTGTGCTGGAAAAGGAGACAACGCTAGAGCCGAAGAAGGCAAAGGCGCCACTCGCAAGATATCCCTCGCCATCTTCCAGCAAGGAGGAACATGACCTATCACGGTGACACCGCAGCCCGCACTGACATAGCCACAAATACGACATGCGTGACAAAATCACACAGCACAAGGTCGAGAAGATGCGCGCCAAGCACGCCTACTCAACAGATTCGGAGGACGAAGAGATAGAGCTCTGCGGTGCTACCTGCTTCAGCAGAGCCATAAGGAAAACTCGGATGTTGAAAGGCCTCAAACTTCCTTCGGACAAATCGAAGTTCGATGGCCTATAGGAGTCAAAGATTTGGTTGGAAGACCACATCTCCGTCAAGCTGCGCGGTAGAAGCAAGAACACAACCATGCAGTGCCTCCAGCTATAGTTGTAGGGCGCCACCCAAGCCTAGCTTAATAACTTACCTCACAGTTCGATCCGCAGCTGGGAGGAGCTGGTATACAGCTTCGTCCGCAACTTCAAGGGCACCTATAAGAGACCCGAATCAATCGAAGAGCTCAGGCCAGTTGCGAAAATCCGAGCGAGTCCTTTCGCTCATATATCGAAAGGTGGTCCATCATCAAAAATTCCATGGAGGAAATCTCCGAAGAGTGTGCAATCGACGCGTTCAACGGTCGCATACGCCGCAGAGAGCTCAAGGAGGAGCTAGCCCGCACAAAGCCCAAAACCATCGACCACTTGATGGATATTGCGAATCGGTGGGCGGACGGTGAAGATTTGATCCACAACAACCACGCCCATTCCGATGATGAAGACGGCCTCGGCCCTATACGAGATCGCTGAGGGAAACATCGAATGCGCAGTTACGAAGACCATGAGGAGATCGACATGGTCGCAGCCAGCTACGCCGACAAATGCGACGAAGGTAAACGCAACAGTGGGTAACATAGCAGCAGCCACCGCGATAGCGGAAAGACCATGCAAGTTTGGCAACGCCACACCCGCGACGACACACCTGGTGCACTAGTTTCTTGGTGATACTATCTGGACCTTGCAACATCCACTTCTACATCGACAAACACGATGGCAAGAAGAAGTCGAGTCACCTCCTCAAAGACTGCCGAGAATTCCAGAAGCTCCATGAGGGATACACCCAACTGCACCGCGACGCGATGAACCAAGGATACGGAGCCGCACAAGGTGCCATAGCTCATGGAGCGCCACCACCACCACCTGGAGGACCCGCACAGCCTACGGCTGCACCGGTACCAAACAATGGGGGCAAGCAGTACCCACGACCACTTGGGAATATGGGCATGATCCAGAAAGGATGCCCCTCGAATAGGACCCAGAAAATGATTACTCGCTAAATCAACCTGGCTGTCAACGCTCCACCTTCAACCCCTGAGTACCTCAGCGGGTCTGACTCCTGCATCACCTTCGATAGAAGCGACCACCCGCGTTAGGTACCTCGCCCAGGCCATTCTCCCCTGGTGCTCGAGGAACAAATCGTCAGCTATGAGATGAGCAGGGTCTTCATGGATGGGGTTAGCGACATCAACCTCATGTTCGCATGCACCCTGCATGCCATGCGGATCCCCCTCTCCAGCCTAGAAGCATCCAAAACAACCTTCCATGGCATCGTGCCAGGGAAGGGAGTCTATCCCCTGGGCAAAATTTGGTTGGACGTTATCTTCGGCATGCTAGCAAAGTTCCGACGAGAATACCTTGAGTTCGAGTTGGTCGACTGGCCATCCCAATATCACACCACCCTTGGACGGGTGGCAGTCGCAAGGTTCATGGAGGTACCACACTACGCGTACCTCCATGTGAAAATGCCGGGGCCAAACGACATTATCACAGTCACGGGAGCTTCACCAAGTCCGCTGCTGCGACAGGGAATTCAATAGAATCTCCCAGTCCTTCGGCATGCAGGAGGAGATGGCAAGGCTCAAGGATTTGACAGACAACCATCTTCCTCCCATGAGAAAATAGAATGCACTAGATCAATACTTTGACTCCTCGGTGAACACCAAGGCGGTCTAGGTCCACCCAATGGACCCGACAAAGACGGCCCTCATCACCAATAACTTGAGTTCCACATAGGAACTCGCGCTTGTCGAATTCCTCCGTGAGCACTGGGAGATTTTTGCCTAGTGTCCTGCAGACATGCTAGGAGTCCCTAGGGAATTCGCCAAGCATGGACTTAACGTGTCACCAGATCTAAAAAGGACACGGACATCTTGTGGATGTGTGTGGACTTCACCTCCCTCAACAAACATTGCCTGAAGGGCCACTTCCCGCTACCGTGGATCGACCAAATAATCGATTCCACCGCGGGATGCGACCGTTTATGCTTCCTTGACGCTTACTCCGGCTATCATCAGATCTGGATGGAAGAAGAATACTAGGTGAAAACGGCGTTAATTATGCCTTTTGGTGTCTACTGTTACACCACGATGTGCTTCGGGCTGAAAAATACGGGTGGCACCTATTAGCGGTGCATGCAAGCCTTTCTAAGGAGCCAACTTGGCTACAACGTCCAGGTTTACATCGACGACATAGTGCTCAAGACCAATGAGGGAAAAACACTCATCGATGATCTCCATGAGACCTTCGACAACCTCGACCTCTATAGAATCAAGATGAACCCGGAGAAGTGCGCCTTCGGCGTACCATCTGGACAATTGCTCGGGTACCTCATCTCTGCCAGGGGAATCGAGGCAAATCCGAAAAATATAAAGGCTATACTAGCCATGGAGAAGCCAAAGAACGTCAAACGAGTCCAGCAACTAGCTGGACAAATCTCGGCGCTTAGCTGATTCATCAGTCAGATGGGTGAGAAGGCACTACCATTCTACCAACTCCTCCGCAAATTGGACCAATTCGACTGGATGAATGAGGCGGAAAAAGCATTCGAGGACCTCAAGCGCCTACTCTCCACATCGCCCGTACTAGTGACTCTCAAGGAGAAGGAGCTAATGCTGCTATACATAGCTACCACCACCAGGTGGTCAGCACCATGCTCGTCGTCGAATGGGCCATAGAAAACAAGGTCCATGGGGTGCAACGCCTAGTGTATTACCTTAGCGAGGTACTTAAACCCACCAAACAGCGGTACCCGCATTACCGAAAGCTGGACTATGGTGTGTTCATGACGGCATGGCGGCTACGTCACTACTTCTAGGAACACCCAATAATTGTTGTGAATGACGCCTCGCTAAACTAGATCCTGAATAACACCGAAGCAACAGGGCAGGTGGCCCTCTTGGGCATCAAGCTGCCTCCACGAGACATCACCTATGAGCGAAGGATAGTGATCAAGTCGTAGGTCCTGCCAGGTTTCCTCATCCACTGGATGGAAAACTAGCTATTAGACACACCCGACATGTCCAATCTATGGAAGGTGCACTTCGACGGATCCAAACGCCAAGAGGGAGTCGGCGATGGAGTCATCCTGACATCTCCGCATGGTGATAAAATGTGGTACGCACTATAGATGAAATTCTGCGCATCCAACAACGAGGCGGAGTACGAGGCCTTGCTCCACGGGATGCGGATGGCCAAAGCATGTGGCACCACTCGACTGGTCATCTACGGTGACTCCAACCTCGTGGCCCAGCAAATCATGAATGCATGCGATGCTATCAACGACAACATGATCGCATACCGCGATCTTTACAACACACTCGAAGGAGATTTCAACGGCTACGAACTCTGGCACATTGGCCATGAAAGCAACGAGGAGGCCGACAAGCTTGCCAACATAGGCTCCACATGTGCCCCGGTGCCACTGAGTGTGTTCCTGGAGCAAATCTACGAAAGGTCCATCAAGATGAAGCCTACTGTTGGACCATTAGAAGTGACAATGCACTCGGGGGCTACGCCACCCGAGGAGGCCAAAGGATCCAGCGAAACAGAAAAAGGATCTGCACCTGAAGCCCCCATGGAGGTCATGCTCATTGATCCATCCTGGACTCGGCTGTACATCACGTACCTGCTCACCAAAAAGCTGCCAGATGACCCGACAGATGCGCGACATGTTGCTCGGTGCTCTAAGGCCTTCACAATAATCAATGGCGAGATGTACAAGCGAAGCATCACGGGCGTCCTCCAACGATGCATCACCAACGGTAATGGCAAAGGCATCCTCCTCGAAATACACGATGGCACCTCTGGACACCACGCTGGCAGTCGTGCTCTTGTCGCTAAAGCTCTACGAGCAGGCTTCTATTGGCCCACCGCGATGCGCGATGCTAAGGACATCATCGAGAGATACAATGTTGTCAAAGGTTCACAGATAAGCCACATGTGCCAAGTGCGGAACTCAGGCCAATACTCCTCGCTTGGCCATTCGCACAGTGGGGACTCGACATGGTCGACAAGTTGCAAAAGTCATCGCCTAGAGGATACGTCTTCCTCCTCATCGGAGTCGACAAGTTTACCAAGTGGATTGAGGCCATGTCTGTCACCAATCTAACCGACGCCACCACGATCAAGTTCTTCGAGTCCATTGTATTCAGATTCAGGGTGCCACATAGCATCATCACCGACAATGGGACAAACTTCACCTCGAACGAGTTCCAGGATTTCTGTGAAAACCTGGGTATCAACGTCAGCTACGCTTCTGTGGCACACCCCCAGACCAATGGTCAAGTCGAAAAGGCCAATGGCCTAGTCTGCAATGGCATCAAGAAGAGACTCCTTTAGCCTCTTGAACAAGCAGCCGGATCCTGGGCTGACGAACAACCCTCCGTACTATGGAGACTACGCACAACGCCGAATAGCGCTACAGGAAACACACCATCCTTCATGGTACATGGTGTCGAGGCAGTGCTACTAGCTGAGGTGCGCTACAAAGCACCACAGGTCATCTCTTATAGCGAGGTTGAGTCTATAGAAGCACTGGAGGACTCCGTCGATTTACTCGACGAAGCATGCGAAATCGCCGCAGAACGATCCATCATGTATCAACAGAGCCTCCACAACTACCACAGCCGACGACTACATCCAAGGTCCTTCGTAGAAGGCGACCTCGTCCTATGATTGAAGCAGAAAGGGCACCTCAAGCTCGAATCTCCATGGGAAGGAGCCTACGTGGTCACCGAAGTGATCCCAGGTGGCGCCTATCTCCGTAAGGACTTAGAGACTAGAGTCGCATACTCCAACCCATTGAACATTGCACAACTGCGACATGTCTACCCGTAGATTTTTTTACTTTACAATAAGGCTACTCAGCTAGGCTACTTAGCCGAACAATGTACCTCCTACTATTCTTCAATAAATAAAGCTAAGTGCCCCAACTATGAGTCTTATTATGTTTACTTTTCTTTGAATTTTTGCACTCCGGGGCTGTGCCTCCCTGACGACCTCGTCATATACACAACTCAACACCGCGATGACCCGAGTAGCTGATTTTGCTTACAATCGAACCCTTGAAAACTTCAACCCAGTTGCAACCTAGTTGATAGGTTGGCAAGGAGCTGAGATCCAAAAGCATCAGGCTAACGAAAAGGCATCACATAAATCACACTCACAACATACACAAGCTAACAAGTTTGCAAAAATTACAAGGGCCACAAAATGCCCAATCGAAACTATATGAGCTTTGCAACACCTATACGTCATGTGCAGGTTAGAAACTACTCTACTGACGCTGAAGGAGGATGTTGGTTCACACATCATATAAATTCACAATGTCCTCTGTTGGCCAGGCGACTGCTCGGTAGTGTGGAACCATGTTCCACGCCATACCTTTCGGAGGTGCTGGTGGTCCCTCTACAATGGCATCCAGGTCCATGTTCAGACGTTGCATACTCACCAATGCCAACGCAGCCTTGGCAACCGCGACAAGCTGCTGGTGCACGCACTCGTGTACAACACTAGCATCGTGGAACCTTCATAGAAACGCCAACGGGCTTGCAGGGACTGCATCTAAAGGGAACATCGCCCTAAAATATGCTTGAGGGACGAATGCGCCTTTTTCAAGAAGTGTAGCACCTGCAAAACACGATCCTGTAGGGTCGCCAACACGGTCACCCGATTACGATCAGACCAGAAAAACCCTCCAGCCTGTAGCTCCGCTTGAGTTAGGCAATTCATTTGAATGCTGATGCAATCCCTCTCTTCTTGCGGAATGAGATTCACAACTATACAAGACAAGACAACAAAAGTATAGTTGGCGCTATAACGACAAAGGAAAAACACAAAACAGTCGAAGAGTATCCACATTGCAGCAGCTGCTCGTTTATGCGAGTCACCTCACCAAGGAGATACATTTCTCGCTCAATCGCTCTCTCCACTTTCGACTTCCACACATTAGCATTGCCACGGATGATCAACATGTTTCTCTTCAACTCCTTCACACGATCAAGCAGGCGAGAAAGGAGCGACAGTTTGTCCACCCTCGAGCATGGAGGAGCCAAGGATCACTAGTACAAAAGCGTTACTTAGAGATGTCAATTTCCCATGGGCCTTAGCCAGTTTCTCGTTCTGGCTCAAGCGCATAGCTTCTAAGAGCACACCACCTGAGCTAGTTCTTCTTTGCGGCTCCAAGATACGAGACCCTTAGACGGTGCAAAAAGGAAAATGCCTCTAACATGTATGAAATGGAGATGGCTCGTATTTCTGATCGCTTGCAAGAACTCCTCAACCTCAGACGACCCTTTATAGGGACCGTCTCCAATAGTCAGGCGACCTGAGTCAGATTCTAACAAAGACCGTCTCCAGAACTAGTGTACCTCGAAGCGGCTTTTAAAGTGGTTGTCTTCAGTGTGTGTAAACCATTTTAAATAATAACATGCTAATTCGAACTTGATCATAGCTGCCATGACACATAATCATGATTCAGCAGACAGGTAGACACATTAACTAAAGAACTTATAGCAGCTCGATCACGATAACATTAGCCAGATAGTTTGGGAAATCCATACAAATATAGCCATTACACACATTATGGTAGTACATACAAAGTGCAGTCCATAAATCCATCAGCTACATAATGAGTACTACTCTCTAACAAACCAGGATTGCATTTATAATCGGTAGCCCGGTGGAAGTTGCCGAACAAGAATATGTACCTCTCCATTGTCTTTTTCATCAAACCAAAAAAAGTACAATGCTATCCTGCTTGAGGTTGAAGGTTCTCACAACCTTCTCCCATCCAATAGTGAAGATTGCATTTGACCCAGCTCCCATCTTCATCCTAACTATCTTTGTCTTTTTGCTCTTCATTTTCCAAACATGGACATCAATAGGTTCATCCAGGCGATTCTTTAGGTATTTTCTTGTGAACTCAGCTCCAAATGTCTGGGCAAGTACAAAGAATTGAAGAATTGCCATGCTTGTGATTACTGGGAGTATTAAAATATCATAGGGAAGCTTATTGATAACTTGATCAAGAATATATCATCTTACCATCTTGCACTTCTTTTTCATGACAGATGAATAAGGCAGCCTGTAGATGTAGTACTTGATTTTTGGTGGAAATTCAGGTTCACACTAGTCTAAGAGGAAGTCTACATGAACTTTTTTCAGATACATGTCGTTTCCAAAAAGGGTCTACTTATCAAAATCAGGGCCCCCTTTGTTGGGTCCGCAGCATAGAAAACAAAAAAATTCCTACGGTGTGAACTACACGCCAAGATCTATCTGTTAGGTACAAAGTAACCGGGTGGCCATACATCCAACAAGAACTTACCCTTGAAGACAACGAGTTTTGTTAACGAGTAGGAACTCGTGGTTGATGTAGTCGTACACTTGCCGATATCAAGATCGTGAGAAAGTCCGAGCGCCACAACTCAGCAGCGCATCCGCACTCGCACACACGTTCAAGCCACCGGACAACCTCCACCTCCTCGCTCAAGCGATCCAGCGGAAGCAGCAACTCCTTCCAGACAAAATGCCACCGGGAACATGTATCTCGCTAATCCGAGACCATGGGGGAATAATCCTAGAGGGGGAGAGAGATCCTTCACAAGGAGGTGTGAGGATGAAGGAGGGAATGGGTGGCCTTTTATAGGAGGAGGGGGGTACCCCTCTCTCCATGCACGGCGTGTGGGGGGGTGACCCCTCACCTCCCCCATTCATGTGGTGGTAACCCCTCCACATTAAAATGCCTCTTCACATTCCCTTTTAAAGTCTCCACTTTAAATGCATTAAAATTCTCCAAGTTTAATGCTCTCTCATTTAATAAAACTCTTTTATTAAATTTATTCAGAATTTTGTCAATTACTTTAATTAACAAACATTCACATATAGCCCCTTGCAATATTTCAATATCACATGCAGAACCACTTTC
Source organism: Avena eriantha (assembly GCA_910589775.1). Classification (NCBI taxonomy): domain Eukaryota; kingdom Viridiplantae; phylum Streptophyta; class Magnoliopsida; order Poales; family Poaceae; genus Avena; species Avena eriantha. Next base: position 422,466,142 of record OU342740.1, read on the forward strand.
TGCAATTTCACCCGAAACAATTTCCGGTTTCTATTGAAACAATTCCTGCGCTTTGCAATTCTTTCGTTTCAAACATATGTGCTCCAAAAATGGTGTCCGATAACTCTTAAGTGTGTCACCCTACGGTTCGCGAATAATGCAGATACGATCGAGACCCCTCTCTGATCAATAATCAGCAGCGGGACCTGGAGATCCGTACTGACTCCTACACATTCAACGATGACTTCTGTGATCGTGAGAACCTTTAACGCTTGTAACTAAATCCCTTTGTCTCGGGATATATTACATGTCCGAGATTCGATCATCGGTATCCCCATACCTAGTTTGATCTCGTTATCGACATGCACTCTTTTCTCGTTCCCGTGATATAACATTCTAGTGATCACATCACTTGCTTGCAAGCTATCTCAATGTGATATCACCGAGAGGGCCTAGAGTATATCTATCCGTCATCGGGATTGACAAATTCCACTCTTGATCCATGAGCCTCAACATAACACCTTCGTAATACTGAACCCATCTTTATAGTCACCCTGTTACGGTGTGACGTTTGATGTTATCAAGATACTCTTCAGGTGTTAGCAATTAACATGATCTCATGGTCTAAGGATAAAGATTACTTCGTAGATGTTATAGCAATATAAACATAATGACTTGATCGTAATGCTATGCTTCGGATGAATGTTCATTACATCATTCCACCAATGGTGTGACCTTGTTATTAACAACATCCAATGTTCATGATCAGGAAACCTTGATCATCTTGTTAATCAACAAGCTAGTCTATAAGAGAGGCATAACTAGGAACCCTTTTTGTTTATTAAACACACATGTATTGACATTTCCGATCAATACAATTCTAGCATGCAAAATAAACATCTATCATATATAAGTAATACATAATAACAACTTTATTATTGCCCCTCAGGGCATATTTCCTTCAGTCTCCCACTTGCACTAGAGACAATAATCTAGTTCACATAGTGATAAATCTAACACCCATGGAGTTCTGGTGTTGATCATGTTTTGCCCTAGGGAGAACTTTAGTCAACGGAACTGCTACATTTAGGTCCATGTGTACTTTACAAATCTTTATATCTCCATCCTTAACATGCTCGCGGATGGAGTGAAACCGGCGCTTAATATGCTTGGAATTCTTGTAAGACCTCGGTTCCTTTGCGTTGGCTATGGCTCCATTATTGTCACAATAGATCACCATTGGGTCCAATGCACTAGGAACCACACCTAGTTCCGTAATGAACTCTTTCATCCAAACCGCTTCCTGTGCCGCTTCTAAAGCAGCAACATATTCTGCCTCCGTCGTTCATCTAGCCACCATAGGTTGTTTGGAACTCCTCCAACTAACTGCTACTCCGTTCAAGAGAAATACGTATCCGGATTGAGACTTAGAGTCATACGGATCAGTGTCAAAGCTAGAATCGACATAACACTTAGCGACTAGCTCTTCTTCACCTCCGTATATAAGAAACATATCCCTAGTTCTTCTCAAGTACTTGAGGATGTTCTTTACCGCTATCCAGTGTTCTGAACCTGGATCAGATTGCTACCTACTAGTCAAACTAATAGCATGTGCCACATCCGGTCTTGTACATAGCATGGCATACATAATAGAGCCTATGGCAGAGGCATAGGGGATCTTATCCATCATCTCTCTTTCTTCCACCGTAGCCAGACTTTGAGTCTTACTCAATGTCTTGCCTTGCAACATAGGTGAGAACCCCTTCTTACTTTCATCCATATTAAACTTCTTTAATATCTTATCAAGGTATGTACTCTGCGATAGCCCAATTAGGCGCCTTGATCTATCTCTATAGATTTTAATGCCTAATATATATGACGCTTCACCAAGGTCTTTCATCGAAAATTTGCTGTTTAGATAACTTTTAACACTGTTTAAAAGATCTATATCATTTCCAATCAATAATATGTCATCCACATATAATATCAGAAATGCCACATTGCTCCCACTCACTTTCTTGTAAATACAAGCCTCTCCATAAGTTTGGACAAATCCAAACTCTTTGATCACCTCATCAAAGTGGAGATTCCAACTCCGGGATGCTTGCTTTAGTCCATAGACGGATCGCTGAAGTTTGCATACCTTATTAGCATCCTTAGGATCGACAAAACCCTTAGGTTGTATCATATACAACTCTTCTTCAATATTACCATTGAGGAACGCAGTTTTGACATCCATCTGCTATATTTCATAATCAAAATATGCAGCAATTGCTAACATAATCCTAACTGACTTAAGCATCGCTACGGGAGAGAATGTCTCATTGCGGTTAACTCCTTGAATTTTTTGAAACCCCTTTGCGACAAGTCGAGCCTTATAGATGGTCACATTACCATCAGCATTAGTTTTTCTTTTGAAAATCCATTTATTCTAAACGGCCTTTTGATCGGGAGGTAAGTCCACCAAGGTCCAAACTTGGTTCTCGTACATGGATTCCATCTCGGATTTCATGGCTTCTAGCCATTTGTTGGAATCCGGGCTCATCATCGCTTGTTCATACGTCGCAGGGTCATCCATTTCATCAACCATGAAATTCACAACATGATTGCCGTACAGTTCAGGAGCTGCACGTGTCCTCCTTGACCTGGGAGGCTTGGTAGTTTCCTCTTTCGGAGTTTCATGATCAATATCATTAGCTCTCTCTTCATTAGGTGAAGTCAACTCCGAAACAACTTCCGGTTTCCATAAAAATAATTCCAGCGCTTTGAAGTTCTTTCTTCTGAAACATATGTGCTCCAAAATGGTGTTTGGCAACCCTTAAGTGTGTCACCCTATGGTTCGCAAATAATGCAGACATGATTAAGACCCCTGTCAAATCAATAATCAAAAGCGGGACCTAGAGATCCATACTGACTCCTGCACATTCAACGATGACTTCTGTGACCGTGAGTACCTTTAACGCTAGCAACTTAATCCCTTTGTCTCATGATATAATACATGTCCGAGATTCGATCATCGATATCCAAATACCTAGTTTGATCTCGTTACCGACATGCACTCTTTTCTCGTTCCTGTGATACAACATTCTAGTGATCACATCACTTGCTTGCAAGCTATCTTAATGCGATATCACCGAGAGGGCCTAGAGTATATGTATCCATCATCGGGATTGACAAATTCCATTCTTGATCCAAGAGCCTCAACATAACACCTTCTTAGCACTGAACCCACCTTTATAGTCACCCTGTTATGGTGTGACATTTGATGTTACTAAGATACTCTTCTGGTGTTAGCAATTAACATGATCTCATGGTCTAAGGACTAAGACTACATCGTATGATGTTATAGCAATATAAACATAATGACTTTGATCGTAATGTTATAATTCGGATGAATGTTCATCACATCATTTCAAAAATGTTGTGACCTCGTTATTAACAACATAAAATGTCCATGATCAGGAAACTTTGATCATCTTGTTAATCAACAAACTAGTCTATAAGAGAGGCATAACTAGGAACCTTTTTGGTTTATTAAACACACATGTATTGAAGTTTCCTATCAATACAATTATAGCATGCAAAATAAACATATATCATATACAAGGAATACATAATAACAACTTTATTATTGCCTCTTTGGGCATATTTCCTTCAGTCTCCCACTTGCACTAGAGACAAGAATCTTGTTCACATAGTGATAAATCTAACACCCATGGAGTTCTGGTGTTGATCATGTTTTTCCCTAGGGAGAACTTTAGTCAATGGATCTACTACATTTAGGTCCGTGTGTACTTTACAAATCTTTATATCTCCATCCTTGACATGCTCGCGGATGGAGCGAAACCGGCGCTTAAAATGCTTGGAATTCTTGTGAGACCTTGGTTCCTTGGCGTTGGGTATGGCTCCATTGTTGTCATAATAGATCAGCATTGGGTCCAATGCACTAGGAACCACACCTAGTTGCGTTATGAACTCCTTCATCCAAACCTCTTCTTGCGCCGCTTCTGAAGCAGCAACATATTCCGCCTCCCTCGTTGATCCAGCCACCACAGTTGTTTGGAATTCCTCCAACTAACTGCTGCTCCGTTCAAGAGAAATACATATCCGGATTGAGACTTAGAGTCATCCGGATCGGTGTCAAAACTAGCATCGATATAACACTTAGCGACTAGCTCTTCTTCACCTCCGTATACAAGAAACATATCCTTAGTTCTTCTTAAGTACTTAAGAATATTCTTGACCGCTATCCAGTGTTCTGAACCTGGATCAGATTGGTACCTACTAGTCAAACTAATAGCATGTGCCACATCTGGTCTTGTGCATAGCATGGCGTACATTATAGAGCCTATGGCTGAGGCATAGGGGATCTTATCCATTATCTCTCTTTCTTCCGCCGTAGCCGGACTTTGAGTCTTACTCAATGTATTGCCTTGCAACATAGGTAAGAACCCCTTCTTACTTCCGTCCATATTAAACTTCTTTAATATCTTATCAAGGTATGTATTTTGCGATAGCCCAATTAGGCCCCTAGATCTATCTCTATAGATTTTAATGCCTAATATATATGAAGCTTCACCAAGGTCTTTCATCGAAAACTTGCTGTTTAGATAACTTTTAACACTATTTAAAAGATCTATATCATTTCCAATCAATAATATGTCATCCATATATGATATCAGAAATTCCACATTGCTCCCACTCACTTTCTTGTAAATACAAGCCTCTCCATAAGTTTGGACAAATCCAAACTCTTTGATCACTTCATCAAAGCGGAGAATCCAACTCCGGGATGCTTGCTTCAGTCCATAGATGGATCGCTGAAGCTTGCATACCTTATCAGCATCCTTAGGATCGACAAAACCCTTAGGTTGTATTATATACAACTCTTCTTCAATATTACCATTGAGGAACGCGGTTTTGACATCCATTTGACATATTTCATAATCGAAATATGCAGCAATTGCTAACATAATCCTAACCTGACTTTAGCATCGCTACTGGAGAGAATGTCTCATCGTAGTCAACTCCTTGAATTTGTCAAAACCCTTTTCTGACAAGTCAAGCTTTATAGATGGTCACATTACCATCAACATCAGTTTTTTCTTTTGAAAATCCATTTATTCCCAACGGCCTTTTGATCGGGAGGTAAGTCCACCAAGGTCCAAACTTGGTTCTCGTACATGGATTCCATCTCGGATTTCATGGCTTCTAGCCATTTGTTGGAATCCGGGCTCATCATCGCTTGTTCATACGTCGCAGGGTCATCCATTTCATCAACCATGAAATTCACAACATGATTGCCGTACAGTTCAGGAGCTGCACGTGTCCTGCTTGACCTGCGAGGTTTGGTAGTTTCCTATTTCGGAGTTTCATGATCAATATCATTAGCTCTCTCTTCATTAGGTGAAGTCAACTCCGAAACAACTTCCGGTGCTGCGTCACTCGCCATTTCATGAAGAGAATATTCAATAACCTCTTCGAGTTCTACCTTCCGACTGCTCACACCTTTCACGAGAAACTCCTTCTCAAGAAAGGATCCATTCTTGGCAACAAAAACCTTTCCCTCGGATCTGTGATAGAAGGTATACCCAATCGTTACCTTAGGGTATCCTATGAAGATGCATTTTTCCGCTTTGGGTTCGAGTTTATCCGGTTGAGGTTTCTTCACATAAACATCGCATCCCCAAACTTTAAGAAATGACAACTTAGGTTTGTTTCCAAACCATAATTCATATGGTGTCATTTCAACAAATTTAGATGGTGCCTGATTTAAAGTGAATGCAGCTGTTTCCAGTGCATAACCCCAAAATGACAGTGGCAAGTCAGTCAGAGACATCATAGATCGAACCATATCCAATAAGGTATGATTACGATGTTCCGATACACCATTACGTTGTGGTGTTCTGGCAAGCGTGAGTTGTGAAACTATTCCACACTCTTTCATGTGTGTGCTAAACTCATAACTTAGATACTCTCCTCCACGGTCAGACCGTAGAAATTTGATCTTTCTATGACGATGATTTTCCACTTCATTCTGAAATTCCTTGAACTTTTCAAAAGTTTTAGGCTTGTGTTTCATCAAATAGATATACCTGTATCTACTCAAATCATCCGTGAAAGTAACAAAATAACGATATCCACCTCGCGGCGACACACTCATTGGTCCACACACATTAGTATGTATGATTTCCAATAGATCTGTCGCCCGTTCCATTGAACCGGAAAACGGCGTTCTAGTCATCTTGCCCATAAGGCATGGCTCACATGTATCAAATGATTCAAAATCAAGTGATTCCAAAAGTCCATTGGAATGGAGTTTCTTCATGCGTTTAACGCCAATATGACCTAGACGGCAGTGCCACATATATGCAGATATATCATTATCAAGTTTAATCTTTTTAGCATTAATATTATGAATGTGCGTAATATTACTATCGAGATCCATCAGAAATAAACCATTCAACATAGGTACATGACCATAAAAGATATTATCCATACAAATCGAACAACCATTGTTTTCAGATTTAAACGAATAACCACTTTGCATCAAACATGATCCGGATACAATGTTCATGCTAAGTGCAGGCACCAAATAACAATTATTTAGGTTTATGACTAATCCCGATGGCATATGTAGAGGCAGCGTTCCAACGGCGATCACATCAACTCTTGATCCATTGCCGACCCACATTGTGACCTCATCCCTTGCTAGTTGTTTCTTGTTCCGCAGCCCCTGAATCGAGTTACACATATTAGCAACTGATCCCGTATCAAATACCCAGGTGCTACTGCGAGTACTAGTCAAGTACACATCAATAACATGTATATCACATATACCTTTGTTTGCCTTGCCGGACTTCTTGTCCGCCAAATACTTGGGGCAGTTGCGCTTCCAATGGCCAGTCCCCTTGCAATAGTAGCACTCGGTATCGGACTTAGGGCCAGCTCGGGGCTTCTTTTCAGGCGCGGCAACAGATTTGCCACCCTTCTTTCCCTTGTGCTTGCCTTTCTTGTCCTTCTTGAAACCGGTGGTCCTATTGATCATCAACACTTGATGTTCTTTCCTAATCTCCACTTCTGTAGTCTTAAGCATTAACAGAAGCTCGGGAAGAGTCTTCTTCATGCCCTGCATATTATAGTTCATCATGAAGCTCTTGTAGCTAGGTGGCAGAGATTGGGGAAAACGATGTATGCCTAAGTCAATGGGAATCGTTATTCCCAAGGACACAAGCTTATCGGCGTACCCAGACATTTTGAGTACATGCTCACTAACGGAGATGTTCTCCTCCATCATGCAGCTAAAGAACTTTTCAGTAGCATTATAACTCTCTACGGCAGCATGGGTATCAAAAATCATTTTCAATTCTCCCATGGTATCAAAGGCATTGCCATTTTCGAAACACTTTCGAAGTTCTGGCTCTAGCCCATACAGTATGCCACAATGAACTAAGTTGTGGTCCTCCTGATGAGTCACATAGACATTCTTTTCCTCGTCAGGGGCATCAGGAGCTGGTGGGGGGCCTAGCGGCGCATCTAGCACATATTAATTTTGTGCAGCAGTGAGGAGAATCCTCAAATTCATAGCCCAGTTGGTGAAGTTGCTACCATTTGCAGCAAGTATCTATTTCTCCATGAACACATTGAAATTAAAAGCAGGTGGTGCCATCTACTACAGAATTTGTAAAGTTTATTTAGACTAAGTTTATGATAGATTGAGTACAACTAATCCAAATTACTAATGAACCCCACTCAAAAACGACATCCCTCGTGCCTTTTTGGTGATTACATGAACCAAATCCACTACACAAGTCCGATCATCACGTGAGTCGGTGTAGCTTCAAAGGCGAGCATCTATATGGGCATCATATCAACCATATGACTCATGCCTAACCTTTCGGTCCGTGTTCCGAGGCCATGTCTGTACATGCTAGGCTCGCCAAGTAAGAACCTTAGTACTCGCGTGTGTAAAACTGTCTTACACTCATTGTATGAAAGCATAGAGTCGAGTACACCCGATCATCACGTGATGTCTCGAAACACGATCCATAGAACGGTGCATACTCAAGGCAGAACACATTTTATCTTGATATCTAAGTGAGGGATCATCTTACAATGATACCAAAAGCGCCAAACTAGCAGTATAAGATGCTAACATCTAATGTGTAAAGTGAGATGATATGGTCCATGCATTTGATCTCTATCATTTGCATCGTGGTATGATCTCTATCATTCCTTTGTGTGTAAGGCCAAGGTCTATGGAACTTACACGTTGAATGTGTTGTAAGAGTATCTATCATACATCTACTTACAACAATACCATATCAATACACTAGCCCAGCAACGATCTAAACTAGACGCCTCTAATTTATCAATTGCAAGTTTTACGTGGCTTAGGGCTTTCGGAGATAGAACCGTTCTCACCTACGAACATGAACCACAACGATGATAACTAAGTTATTAGCAACTCGTTGTAAATTAGATATTGACTATAGTAGGAGAGACAGACACCCGCCAGCCACTGATGCAAAACAAGTTGCATGTCAGTCGTGGAACCGGTCTCATGTACGATGACATGTAAGGTTGGTCCGGGCCGCTTCATCCCACTATGCCACCAATATCCAAAATACATAGAAGATGCAATAACATGATCATCATCGCCCACATATAAACATATGTGTACTACCCGTGCAAAGCACCTACGCATAGATCAGGCTTTGATACCACTGTTGGGTCCGCAGCATAGAAAACAAAAAAATTCCTATGGTGTGAACTACACGCCAAGATCTATCTACTAGGTACAAAGCAACCGGGTGGACATACATCCAACGAGAACTTACCCTCGAAGACAACGAGTTTTGTGAACAAGTAGGAACTCGTGGTTGATGTAGTCGTACACTTGCCGATCTCAAGATCGTGAGGAAGTCCGAGCACCGCAACTCAGCAGCGCATCCGCACTCGCACACACGTTCAAGCCACCGGACAACCTCCACCTCCTCGCTCCAGCAATCCAGCGGAAGCAGCAACTCCTTCCAGACGAAATGCCACCGGGAACATGTATCTCGCCAATCCGAGACCATGTGGGAATAATTCTAGAGGGGGAGAGAGATCCTTCACAAGGAGGTGTGAGGATGAAGGAGGGAATGGGTGGCCTTTTATAGGAGGAGGGGGTACCCTCTCTCTCCATGGCCGGCGCATGGGGGGGTGACCCCTCACCTCCCCCATTCATGTGGTGGTAACCCCTCCACATTAAAATGCCTCTTCACATTCCCTTTTAAAGTCTCCACTTTAAATGCATTAAAATTCTCCAAGTTTAATGCTCTCTCATTTAATAAAACTCTTTCATTAAATTTATTCAGAATTTTGTCAATTACTTTAATTAACAAACATTCACATATAGCCCCTTGCAATATTTTAATATCACATGCAGAACCACTTTCTGCAATTTCACCCGAAACAATTTCCGGTTTCTATTGAAACAATTCCTGCGCTTTGCAATTCTTTCGTTTCAAACATATGTGCTCCAAAAATGGTGTTCGATAACTCTTAAGTGTGTCACCCTACGGTTCGCGAATAATGCAGATACGATCGAGACCCCTCTCTGATCAATAATCAGCAGCGGGACCTGGAGATCCGTACTGACTCCTACACATTCAACGATGACTTCTGTGATCGTGAGAACCTTTAACGCTTGTAACTAAATCCCTTTGTCTCGGGATATATTACATGTCCGAGATTCGATCATCGGTATCCCCATACCTAGTTTGATCTCGTTATCGACATGCACTCTTTTCTCGTTCCCGTGATATAACATTCTAGTGATCACATCACTTGCTTGCAAGCTATCTCAATGTGATATCACCGAGAGGGCCCAGATTATATCTATCCGTCATCGGGATTGACAAATTACACTCTTGATCCATGAGCCTCAACATAACACCTTCGTAGTACTGAATCCATCTTTATAGTCACCCTGTTACGGTGTGACATTTGATGTTATCAAGATACTCTTCAGGTGTTAGCAATTAACATGATCTCATGGTCTAAGGATAAAGATTACTTCATATGATGTTATAGCAATATAAACATAATGACTTGATCGTAATGCTATACTTCGGATGAATGTTCATCACATCATTCCACCAATGGTGTGACCTTGTCATTAACAACATCCAATCTCCATGATCAGGAAACCTTGATCATCTTGTTAATCAACAAGCTAGTCTATAAGAGAGGCATAAGTAGGAACCCTTTTTGTTTATTAAACACACATGTATTGATGTTTCCGATCAATACAATTCTAGCATGCAAAATAAACATCTATAATATATAAGGAATACATAATAACAACTTTAGTATTGCCTCTCAGGGAATATTTCCTTCACCCTTGTGTTGTGGCCCTGATGCAACAACACATAAAAATTTCAATGCGGTGGAATATTAATGTCTACCATCTAAACATATACAAAATAGATGAATGCAATTTTGATGTTCTTTTGATACCTCTAAACTCAATCTTCTCAGTGGACTCTTCATCTATTGACTAGAATTCAAAACCACCAAGTTAATGCGAAAACTGTCATCGCTAGATAGCGTGAATCCATTGTCACTACAGGTTCCCATCTGTTAAATAGATACAAACAGAGAGCATCTTAATACAATTGAGATGCAAGCAGACTAATGAAGTGACAGTCAAAATAGACTAATGAAGTGACAATTAAATCTCTATTACTGGAAGTGACAATTAAATCTCTATTGATGGAAGTGATAATTGCAGATTTTGAGATTTATACAAGGGGAAAAGAGTTGGGACAGATGCAGGCCGGCTGGGGAGGCTCTCCCGGCGGCACCGTCGGGTGTTTGCAGCTCGGTAACCCTGAACGTTAAATTCGAGAAGCAAAATGGCAAATCCCATGGCAAAATTTCTAAACTGAAGCTACTGATTTAGGGTTTTGGGGGTTTGGTTTTCATGCATACCTGCCTGTTCGACGAAGGGGTCCTCGGAGGCAAGGGAGAGCGTCCGCACCGCAGGGGACCGGAGGCTGCGGTGGTGGAGAGGCAGGAGACTAGAGGCGGTGGTTGTGGAGGGCGGCGACGGTGGATAGAGGTCCGCGCGGGCGGGGAAGAACAAAAGTGGCACATATATGAAATATTTGCCCAAATATTTTCAGATATTTGGTGCCATGTACTAGCCTTAGACGGCTGCAAGTGTACAAAGTCTCTAAGAACGTCTGTTCTCCGAATATTTCACATTTTGCCGCCAAGTACTTGACGACTAGTAATTTGAAAAGGCTAATATTCGGAACTCCAGACATATTATGAACTCCGGAGTATGATTATCCTAAAATTTGAGAATTATTCATAATTTAAAGGCAAAGAAAGGTGTGTATACGTGCTTTCTAGAGTTAATTTGAGTCCCCTAAGACTAAATGAGGTTTCATAAATTAAAGAAAATAATTGGCGTAGTACAAACCTTGGATCTTTACCCTGAAAGGCATGACGACTAGTGTTCATGCGCTTTGCTGCAGAGAAATAAGGTGCAAGTGTTTTGAATTTGACTAATTCAAATGTTTAATGATGAAGTGAGATCATTTGGTTACTTAATTATTAAATTTGCACCAATATAACCTTTTCTCATATATTCTTTGAAGGAAATCTCGTTGAGTGAATATTCGATAGCCAGATATATTTAGAACTCTGGATTTTGTTAATCCTAAATTTTGAGAATAATTCATAATTTAAAGGAAAAGAAAGGTGTTTACACATGCTTGCTAGAGTGAAATTGAGTCCTAAGAGTAAATAAGGTTCATACCATGCTACATAGCAATAAGGTGCAACTATTTTGAATTTGAATAATTCAAATGTTTAATGACGAAGTGAGATCATTTAGTTACTTCAATACGAATTTTCCACCAATTTAAAATCTTGTTGATGTATTACTTAACAATTATAATATAATCGAGCACTAGAAATTTGGTAGCGTGCATGAGCATGATTAGTAATATAATTAAACACTAGAAATTTTAAGGAGTAGGTTAATATATATACGAGGTTCACCAGAGACACCACAGATATATGGTCTTACATTGCAACCAGGTAATAATTAACTTCAGCAAAATAAAAGCAGGGGCAGCAGTAGGAGGCCGGGACACAGAGACGCCTAGCGGGGCAGGGGCAGCAGCAGGAGGCTGGGACAGCCTAGTCGAGGGGATACAGGCCAGTCCTGACATAATCCCGAAGGAATTTGCCAAAGGCTGCATGCCGCGCCAAGGTCTTCGGCCGATGCTTTCGTCCTCGGCTTTTGCCAATGTTCACCGCATGCTGGATCATGCTATCGAGGTCCATGTCAATGGCTCTACCACGAAATGTGCAAAAATGTCTCCCTACCATGGAAAGGGATTTGCCCACAGCGTAACCGCCTCAACACGTAGCGGCTCTTGTTATCCTTGGAGTACTTTCTAGAGTCCACGCCATCAGAATCCTCCTGTTGATTTTTAAGAACATAACTTAGAACTCATACATATGATTGAAATGTATTACAACTCAAGAATTGACAACAAATATATATGTAAGACAATATTAAATTGATATCAAAGAGAATGCATCCCAACAATAGTTTGATCAGTTCATGTATCATTTCATCTCAACAAAATGACAATTAATAGGATCAGAGTATATGTAGAACAAAGATTGCGGCCTCATAAGTTTCTTCAAGGATGGTGTAAGCAAACCAAGTAACAATTACACAACCTATATTGTTTTTGTACATTACCCTAGGTTCGCTAACTCATCCCTGAAAATCTGACACCAATGTGTCTGCCTCTCTTTTGGGGCAAATTTGAATCATTGGCCACAGTAAGAAATTGAAATGTAATCCTACGAAACAATATTTAGGGATATACATATTCAAGTACAAAAACAATCCTAAATCTTGTAATTATAAATAACAAAAAACTAAACAATTGATCTTTAGGTACATGTAGAAACAACTTCTGATCAAACCCATGCATATACATATGCATCATATGAATCATTCAAAGATCAGAAACAATTCAAAGATCATAGTTCTATGAATGTAGAATAAATCTGGCTGCCTCATAAGTTTCTTCAGGGATGGGGTTAGTGAACCAAGTACAATTGTACAACCTATTGTTCTTGTACATCGCCCTGGGTTCACTAACTCATCTCTGAAAAAATCTGACACCAATGTGTTTGCCTCTCTTTTGAGGCAAATTTGAATCATTGGCCACAATAAGAAATTGAAATGTAATCCTAGGAAAAAATATTCAGAGATATACATATTCAGGTACAAAAAAATACTAAATATTGTAATTATAAATAATGAAGAAACCAAACAATTGATCTTTAGGTACATGTAGAAATAACTTATGATCAAAACCATGCATATACATATGCATCATACGAATCATTCAAAGATCATAGTTCTATGAATGTAGAATTAATCTGGGGGCCTCATAAGTTTCTTCAGGGATGGCGTTAGTGAACCAAGTACCAATTGTACAACCTATTGTTCTTGTACATTGACCCGGGTTCACTAACTCATCCCTAAAAAACTCTGACACCAATGTGTCTGCCTCTCTTTTGCGGCAAATTTGAATCATTGGCCACAATAAGAAATTGAAATGTAATCATACGAAACAATATTCAGGGATATACATATTTAGGTACACAAATAATCCTAAATATTGTAATTATAAATAACAAAAAACAAAACAATTGATCTTTAGGTACATGTAGAAACAACTTATGATCAAAACCATGCATATATATATGCATCATACGAATCATTCAAAGATCAAAAACAATTCAAAGATCATAGTCCTATGAATGTAGAATTAATCTGGGGGCCTCATAAGTTTATTCAGGGATGGCGTTAGTGAACCAAATACCAATTGTACAACCTATTGTTCTTGTACATTGCCCCGGGTTCAGTAACTCATCCCTAAAAAATTTTGACACCAATGTATCTTCCTCTCTTTTGGGGAAAATTTGAATCATTCGCCACAATAAGAAATTGAAATGTAATCCTACAAAACAATATTCAGAGATATACATATTCAGGTAAAAAACAATCCTAAATATGCATCAAAACCATGCATATACATATGCATCATACGAATCATTCAAAGATCAAAAACAATTCAAAGATCATATATATAGTTTCGTATGAGAATAAATCAAGGGCCTCATTTTTTCAGAGATAGAGTTGGAGAACCAACGTACCAACAACACAACCTATATTTTTTGTGTACATTGATGCCTCGGGTTCACCAACTCATCCCTAAAAAAACGACACCATCATATGTGTATCCCCTTGCACTATTTTGGGGAAAATTTCAATCACCGGCCTCAGTGAAAAACAGTTCAAAGATCATAGTTCATATGTGTAGAATAAATCTGGGGCCTCATAATTTTTTTAGAGATGGAGTTAGCAAACCAAAGTACCAATTTCACAAATTATATTGCTGTACACTGCCTCAGGTTCACTAACCATCCCTAAAAAAAATCTGACACCATCATATGTGTCTCCCCTTGCACTCTTTTGGGGAAAATTGAATTATTAGCCTCAGTAAGGAATAGAAATATAATGTTATATGCATATTGTGTATCGAAATCAACACTCAACTAGCACACCCAAAAACCCCTAAATCAAATGTTACAGATCGATTAAATTTACAGCACAAGAAGAATCGTATGAACAACCACGAGTTAAGCAAATGTAAATTTACTAGATGGTAGATGAGCAGATTGGAGTTTTGTGACTGGACAGATTGGGGTTTCGTGACTAGATGGCAGATGCATCAATCGACCATTCAAACTATATACATACTACCCTACTTCAAGAACAAAAGAATATATAGACAATTGAGCAAATCCTACGTATGAACAGTGAAATCTACGAATGCAACTAGAGAAGCTAGCAAAATAGTACATCAGACTCCTCATCGGAGACCTCCTCCTCGAACTCGTCATTCTCTGTGATTGCGTCAATGATTTCTTGGTGGAGGATGGGGTCGTTGATGTAGAGCACCGGGTTAACTCCGCCTGCTGCCTGCCCCTCATCTAGATCTGCCGCTGGCACCACGACGTTGTCAGCCACCTACTGCTCGACGGTGATGACGACTGGATGGACGGATGAGCTCGAAGACTCGACGGCGCAGCGACGAGCGGCGTGCGTGCCCCGGTGAAGCCGCCTCCGCCTGCTCGGCGACGACCGAGCCATCTGCTGCTGCGCCTCCAACTGGCTTCACCTCTAGCTCATATCCACGCGTACGCTTCATGGCGCAGCTAGGAAGGGCGGTGGTGCAAGCGAAGGAGCTTCGATGCACGCGAAAGGTGCAGATTGGGGTTTTGTGACTAGACATATTGGGGAAAATGACATGAGCTCATGGAAGAAGAAGGCCGAGAGGGTTTATATATGCGGGACCGTTGGTAGTCCTCGAGTGGACACGTGTGGGTGGGGGGCTATCACGATCTCCACTTTCTAATTACATTGATAACACACGTAGGCTTTCCCTAAAAAAATACACGCATGCTACCTCGGGAAGGTGCACAACGCTAGTTTTCGAGACGGGCGGCATAATGGTCTGCCTCAGTAGACACCTAGAGGTGATTAATATTTCTGACCGGTTGTGATTGAGTGATTTATAGAGACAGCCAATAATTTTCGTCGTCTCAGGTTCAATATAGAGGCGGTTTGTTTTAAAGACTGGCTGAGGGTCATACTAGAGACGGTGCATATTAAAAATCTTCTGAGATAAAAGTTAGAGGCGGTCAAAAAATAATGACCGCCTGAGGTTGTTGAATATAGCTGGTGGTTTGTATTTTGGGGTAAACCAGCTCTACAGAAATTCTCTAAGTAATGAGTTTGTACTAGTGGATGTTGCAGACGAAGACACATCCTGCGCACCACTCGCAGGCCCCTAGCAAGCAAGCAATCGACAGATAAGCATCACCAATCAAATAAGAACTGAAGAAACAAGAGAAGCATCAAGCAACCAACATAAATACATCGAGCTTAAACAAGTTCTTGATGGGGCACCCCCATAAAAGTAACTAAGGACACCTCGAGCTCCTAGCATAACTATACAACAAAAGCAAAGGCAGAAAGCACAGCCAGGCCTATGCAGCAACATTCGTGGGCTTCGGACTCCGTGGCAACCTCCGACGTTGTGGCCTTTGCGACAGCAGCCCCAGACGCCGTATCTTTCACCGTGTTCAGTCGCTTTTGCTCCATAGAATACTTTGTGAGCATTTCTAGAAGTCGATGCCAATACTTCTGACATCTAGCAGCAATAGGTGCAAACGCTACCTCTTTACCATCTGCGGTCAACAGCATCTTGGACGTAATCTTGCTAACATTCAGCCTAGCGCCGCAGGCCTGTGCCATGGCCAGGTCGAGGGAAGCACCTGCTCCTTTCTGCAGCTTCTTGTAGTCCACAGGCACGCCCTCGGTGAAAGCTTCGGCAAGACTGTCGACGTATTCAATGGCTTTAGCCTTCAGCATCATCTCCTCTCGAAGATGTCCAAGCACGGACTTGGCCTTCTGGAGTGTATCCTTGGCAACGATGATGCGTTCTTCGGCTGCATCGATAGCGCCAGCCAAGAGATCCTCGCGGATGAGCGCCTGACGGTCGAAATCAATTTCGGCCACATCTATGAAATCACAATAGTTAATGGCCAAGGAGAGATGAAATCAAAGAAGACACAGTCATACAAGTAAATCAAATAAGGACCTACCAGAGAGAGCCTATGCAGCTGAGAGAAGTTGTTCTACGAACCCCTTCTCTCTTTCAACTGTAGCTGCCGCCAAATCTTCCCCGCGCTTTTCTGCCTCCAACTTATAGCGCTCGAGGGCCCTGACCGTGTCTGTCCTCTTGGTCTCTACCGCGCTGAGACTCCTTTCAAGAGCTCTCAACCGACGAAGAACTTCATTGTTCTCTTCTGATCCAGAAGCAACATATCAATCAGAAGCGAACCCTTTTTCAGCGAATCATAAAAGGAAGCAAGAACTTACTTTGCAGCTACTTATAGTTAGCATCTAGCCATACGTGCGCTTGGCCAAGGCGCATCATGTTCTAAAGGAAGGGAAGCAGCAGAATACATGTCAGATGAAGAAATGACCTCGGGGGCTCCGTCGAATGACTATACACTTACATGATCACTCGAAGACTCCAAAGAGTCTTTCTTGGTCGTCCGAGTGAGAACCTTATGCTCCCCCATCTTGGGGGAACTCAAGGAAATCGTGTCAGAGGTGGCCACTGTCTCTGAGGAGGGGTCGGGCTTTTCCACACCCTTGCCCTTGGAGTCCATGACTCCCACATACTCCGATTCACGACCGGTGTCAGATGATGATTATGTAGTAATGCTTCAACATAGACACAAGATATTCAGTACAAGAAAGGCGAAGAAAAGAGAAAATCCAAGAACACCGGGACAAAGGCTCACCCGTAAAACTTGTCGAGGTCAAAAACCTCATCACGCTTCTGCTTCTTCTGAGGCGGAGGAGGCATGCTACGGACAGGTACCGCAGGAATCGGATCTATGTCACCCTCTTTGGGAGCAAGATTTTTTGGCGCCTCCAGCATAGAGGCATATGAATCCTTGCTCCGCTCCCGCTTGCAAGACCCAGGCTCGCTAGACTCGGGGGCTCCATGTGCCTCAACAACGGGCATAGTCGAGTCCGACTCGTCTTCTTCTCTAACCTTGGGAGGGATTACCCCCTCCGACTGAGGGGGCTTTGAGCCTGCAACTTTCCAATCCTGCAACAAAGGAGAAAATGCCATCAGTTCACCACTAAAATTGTCTTACGGACAAAAAGAAATATTCAGCAGAAAATTACCGCTGGAGGGGGAAAAGTAGCACGGAAAGGAAGGGTGTTGGACTCTGTGGGAAGAGTCTCCTTCAAGGTGATCTTGGTCAATGACCTGATCTTCTTCTCGAGCTCCACCGAGGACATGTCCTCTGAGCAGATGCGTTTTGGATCCATCATGCTAGTCCAGAGATACATCGGATAAGCCCGAGCCTGTAGTGGTTGTATCCGACATCGTAGCCATGTTCGAATGAGGTCCATGCTAGTGACCTCCTTGTCTTGGACAATTTGAAGGTTTAGCACCCGCTGGTACACGACCTCTACTTTGTCTGCCTCGCCCGGCATCACGACGTTTTTCCAGGACCTTTTCTTCTTCAGCTCAGCCTTCGGGTCAAAGGGTACGAGGCCGAATCTCTGTTTTGTTTCCTTCTTGTCCTGAATATAGAACCACTTGTCCCTCCATCCTTGGGCGGAGTCGACCATATTGAGGCTAAAGTACTAAACATGGGGCTCCACAGTTATACCGTACCCGCCAATGTCGTACACTATGGATCCTGACCCCAACCGCCTCTTCAAATTGAAAAGCTTCTTGAAGAGGTCGAAGTGCAGGTCGATACCGAGCCAGGACTCGCAAAGAGTGATGAAGCACGCGATGTGCAGAATAGAATTGGGAGTCAGCTGGTGAAGCTGAATCCCATAAAAAAATTAATCCACGAACAAAGTCGTGGAGAGGAAGCGAGAGACCTCTAAGAAGGAAGGCAATGAACATCACACGAAATCCGACGGGAGAATCAAGAATTAACTCCGGTCCGAAAATCCAGCAATCATCTTCGTTGGCCAGAATAAGACCGACCTGGCATTGAGGATGGAGCTCATGCGCCTTCAGAGTAGAACGCTGCCAGGACCCATTGGTCACTCGAGTAATTGTGCCCTTCTTTTTGGGAGCAGCAATGGTGGTGCTGGATACAATAGCGGTGGTGGACTTGGCGTACTTCTTCATCTCTATCTTCCTTCGACGCAGCGACCGCAGGAAATAACTAGGGAATGCCCTAAACACGTCCAGTGTGGAAAGGGATGAAGCGTAGTGGAGAGAACAAGAGCGACAATGGTAGCAGCGCGAGGAGGAAGAAGAGGCAAACTATGAAAATTACCGCCGCAAATCGCTACTTAAGCACTGATAGGATACCATCAGACGGCCAGTAATCTTTTACTTCGACGCGTGGCACACATCGGTAAGGATGTGTGGCGGCGCGTGCACTAAACCGTCGCTGCACGATCCCCACTCAGCGTGAAAATCGAGGAGACGCAGTTAAAACCCCCAAATTACATGTGACTAGTGAAATCCCGGTCAGACATTTGGGCCCACATCTGTCATGTCCCATCAGCACCGCTTAAGCGGGCGGCTGAGCTCACCAAGTCGTAAGCAATGACGTCATCAATATTTGCGTTCCAGGGAAAATCAGAAGTGAACAACGACAAAGTCCCTCCCACTCGTCTAGTTTTTGCTCGAGTCTACGACTCGACCAAATACTCGGGGGGCTACTCCTAACAGGAGCGCTGGTCGCGCACTCGAAGATTCTCCAAGCACATAATTGACCTACCAAATGCATGTGCGAAAACAGATTGCGCCCTGATTTCCTCCATTGAATTTGTGATTCGATGATGGACTCGGGGGCTACTCCCATAGGGAGCGCTGGATGCACATTCAACAAAACATATGGTCATCGATAGCAGTCGAACAATTTCAAAGTCCCCACTCGAGTATGTGACCCGAATAGGCACTCGGGGGCTACTCCCATAGGGAGCGCTGGCCGCGCATCCTATGACAAAAAGAAAATTGCAAAACTTGCTTCAAAATAAATGCGTCGATACGTCTGCCATATAACACCGCAATCAATGTTTTTTGGTGACTTCGCCTCCTGACCACTGAAATTGTCCTGTAAAGAGATAACATCTCTTGGGCCACCCGAATCACCTCTGCGGTGACTAAACCTTCAGATGCCGCGTTTACAATGTGAAGATAAGACCTGTAAAGGCCTGGCAACGCACCTACTGCGCTCTACCAAAAATATATTGTGCCTACAGGAACGATGAAAGAGCCTCGACGGACGCGTCAAGTGCACACATAAAACACTAGAATTTGACTCTATAAGACCTCCACGACATAGTCGAGTTACGTCATCAACTTTCCGAATTTGAGTCTGAGGACTCGAATTTGAGTAGCTAGCGTTGTTTTGCCAAAAGGCAGTTAACTGATCCCGATCCATCGGATGATTTAGGCACGCGTATCAACTATCCCTATGACATGAATTATAACAGCTGAAATCATTTTCGGATGGCTTCTACACACTCAAAGACTTTATAGTCTCCACCCGAATCTACGACTCGACTGGACACTCGGGGGCTACTAACATGGGTATACCCTACGGGTACCTAGGTTTAGTCTATACGGTCCGGCCCAAGAGGAACCCATGGGACGATCGAAGCCCAACAAGGATCCGAGTGTCCTAGGCCCAGAGGAATGCGACTCCTTGAGGGACATGACAAGGAATAGATAGATATTCAAAAGGGTGAAACCCTAATCTGTAACTGACTCGGCTTGCTATCACAAGACCTGACCTCCCTATATAAAGGATAGGAGGGAGCAGCGAGAAGGAGATTCGCAACCCTAGTTTACACATCGCTAGATTACATCTGCGCACCCCTGTAACTTTTGACTCCTTCGATAATCAAAGAGTAGACAAGCAGGAGTAGGGTTCCTTCCGAGGACCTGAACCTAGGTAAACCACGTATCCCTGATGTGCTTGTTTCCTAGCCGATCGATGCCTCCAGCGCTCCCCACTTCCTCTGGCCCAAGTCCATCAACCATGGGCATTGACCAGTTAACCCCTCGTCACATCTGGTACTAAAAGTACAACAACTACTACATCAAGAAATCCTAGTGCACCAGTAGGAAGGGCTCCTACACCTAGACCTACACTTACAACAAGAACTCCTAGTGCACCAGCAGGAAGGGTTCCTACACATACACCTACACCTACACCTATAGCAATAACTCCTACACCTACACCTACAACAAGTGTAGCAACATTTAGTGTTCCAGTGAACAAGCCTTTCTCTGCACCTAGGTTTGCATTAGAAGCAAGTTCTACAACTGTTGGGAAAAGGCAACCTGAGATCAGTAAGAAGATGGAAGGCTATCTCAATGCTAGGAAGCACAATAGCTACAAGAAGTGACCATGTGCCAGACTATTTGTTGTTTTAAAAATATTTTAGATCCCTTGTGTTTAAGAAAATGTGTGTAAGACAACGTGTGCAAGACTATTTGTGTAAGACTTTGTTTGTCGTGACAATGTGTGCAACACTACGTGTTTAAGACCATGGTGCTGGAAATATGCCCTAGAGGTTCATGATGTTGTTTATTGTCCATGCTACAATTGTATGTATTGGAAAGTAAATACACATGTGGGTAAATAAACACCACAAAGTCCCAAGTAAGCATCCTCTAATAGTTTATTAGCCAAGCGATGGTTAAGGTTTCCTATGCCATGGACATTGATGTCACTTGATAAAAGGATCACATTCATTAGTGAATGATGTGATGGACAAGGCCCTTAGTAGTAAGCATATCTTATGATCGCAATGTCTAGTTTGTTTGTTATCACTTTAAGTATATGTCAAGTATAGTTTCCTCAGACCATGATATCATAGTACTCCCGGGCATCAGAGGAATACCTTGTGGACATCAAATGTCACTCCGTAAATAGGTGATTCTAAAAGTGGATTTCAGGTATCACCGATGGTGTCTATTGGGTTGTGTGAATCAGGATTGGGATTTGTTCCTTCAAGTTACGGAGTGTAAGATATCTCTAGGCCCTCTCAGTAGTATAGCATCCAAGAGCTCGGTGACTAAAGTAGTTGGTCACATGGATCCTATGCCATGGTGCGAGTAAATAGAACTTGTTGGTCACGAGATTAAACTAGGTATAGTGATACTGACGATTGAATCTCGGACAAGAAACATATCGTAACACAAAAGGAATCATATACTAGATTGTATGAATATTTTACACAGTGGTTCAATCGAAAATAACTTCGTCGAATGTGTAGGAGTCATCACGAGCATCTTGGTCCTGCTAATGGTCATTGATTTGAGAGTTGTCTCTATCATGTATGCATATTCTCGATCCCATCAGGTCACACACTTAACTTACAATGTCACTAGTATTCGTTTGAGAATATGCATGGTGTGAATTGAATTTTGTTTCAAAGTCTTGGATGAGATCCTTGATATCACGAGGAGCTCCGGAATAGTCCAGAGGTAGAGAATTATATATGGCACTTCCTGTTTTAGAGTTTCGGGCTAGTTCAGAAGATTCTATGATGATGGAAGCTACCAGAAGGTTCTGGAGGGTCCATGGTGGGACCTACCTACGAGGTGGGGGCCACATGGGCCCAAGTGGGGGCACCCCAACCCTAATGAGCCAAGGCGCCATGGCCAAAGGGCCCATTTGGGGGGTGCCGCCCCAAATCCTAGATGGGGGAGGGCTTGGCGTGGGGGAGAGGGAGTCTCTCCCTCCCTTGCACCACCGGCCAAGGAGCCTTGGGGGAGGGGCAAGCCCTCCGCCTGGCCGCCTATATAAGAGAGAGAGAGGGGCAGGGGTCAGCACACACCCTTGCCCCTATCGCCTCTCTCTCTCTCTCTCTCTCTCTCTCTCTCTCCCTCTCTCTCCTGTGCATGGCGAAGCCCTGCTGCTTTTCTCATACACCATAGTAGTGTTGTTGTTGTGTTGTCGGATTCTCGTGGAGATCTTCACCATCTATTGTGGGATCAAGAAGGAGGATACAACGCCATAGATGAACGTGTGGATACCGCGAGGTGCCATCCGTTCGCTACAAGGATCTCAAAGGTCAAGATCTTCTACGGTTTGAACCATATCAAGTGATCGACTACATCACCCATGATCTCTAGATCGTTAATGCTCGTGTTCTTCGAAGTTAAGTACATTAGATATATTATACTTGTTACTTACATCTAGTAGATTAGATCTTGCGGGATTCTCTCTTGCAATTCTGTAGATTTTTTTGTTTTCCATGCAACGAACCTATTAGTGATATTAGAGCTAGATCTATGTGTAGATGTACTATACGAGTAGAACACTATGATGTAGTGGGCATTGATGATCGTGTTAGTACCCTCCCACGTGTACTAGTATATGCTTGTGGCATAGTTAGATGAAGCGACCCGGACCGACCTTACGCGTAAGATTACGCGAGAGTGGTTCCACGACAGGCATGCAACTTGTATTGCATAAGTGGTTGGCGAGTGTCTGTCTCTCTTTCTATAGCTTTTATCTCTTTTGCAATGGAGGGCCCGAAAGGGTGTCATAGACATAACATGTTCATCACCGTTGTGGTTTATACGTAGCAAGAATGGTTCTTACTCCTAGGAAGTCCCAAACCATGTCATAAAAACAACAAAGTAGAAGCGTCTAACTTGTTTTTGAAGGAGCGTATGTTGTGATATGCCCAACTTGTTTTTGAAGATAATGATTCTATGATATATGAGATATGATCATGTATGTAATAAGTATCATGAAACCATGGCTGGAGGAAATACATGTTGTAACGAGGGAGTGTGTTTCCAATTGAAACCATCACTGGAGGGAACAGTGTCCTGCCTATAACGATGTGCGAATACCTATTAACAAGTGTTCGAAAAATATCTAAGGGATTAACTGAATACATAAGACAATTAATTGAAAATAAACCAAAGCGAGCTTGTAAACAAAGAAATACTACAATATTGGAACATTTCATGACAACCCTCCCCCCACATTATCCGGTTTTGGTCCATGGCTCGCGTGATTTACTTTTTGGTTCCGAAGTTGACGAGTAATAAATGCTCTAATGGACCGGAGTTGGCTCCAATCGCCCATAAGGGCCAAAGTAGTTGGAATAATTGTCAAGAGGGGCATTTTAGGGATGAATTCAAATCAAATACGGCTATTCCATTATCTCTTTTTGGTCCATCCTATCAGTATTTCTGTTATCTCTTTTTGGCCCATCATGTAGATATTTCTGTTATCTCTTTTTGGCCCATCATGTAGATATTTCTTGTTATTCTTCGCGGTGGTGCACTAGTTGACCCCGTCTAGACCAGATCTTCTTCTCCGCTCTTCCCTTCTCCCCCAAATCTCTTACTTAGCTCTGGCTGCTCCTCTCCATATCGGAGTTTCCATTGCTCTCTTTGCATCTCCGACATGGACAGTCGCTCTCCCACACACACCTAATCAGAGCTCTCCCGTCACCATCATCACCACCTCCGCTCTCCCAATTAATCGCCATATTGGAGCTCTGCGTGCCCGTCCTAGCGACTCACTCCGGCTAGTCCCTCTCCCACAGAGGAGCCCGGCCCGCCAGGAGTTCCGAAGATGTACGAGGTTGAGATTACCAGGAGGGCAAGGTGGCAGCTTTAACTGGAAGCACTCAGTCATCATCCACTTAGAGCAGGTTCTGGACCCATCCTCGACATTCAGGACCGCGACGAGGTGAGTAGAAAGTGTCCTCGTTACCTCGAGTGTTGGCCTGAAAGGATCAATGACACACGACCATCACCATTTTACGGCGACAGACACAGTTTCGTAGGGCGACGCAGATTCTAGCGCGTACACGACCACGGCCGTCACGCCAAAGTTCATAACCACTAGTATCGAAGGAAAAGAAGAAGGTAGATCATCGCGCAAGTACCTTGCCGCGGCGCCAGGCGGGCGGCTGATGGTTGTGGTCAAGCACGTTGAGGTGACCATGGATAAGCGGTATCACTAGGTGGACAGGTGGACCTGCTCGTTCAAAGTCCACGTCCTCTGCGATGACAGGAAGTGGAAGGAAATGAGACATAGGCGACGTCATCAGGGTCAACAACTTGCTGTGTGTGCCCACGTTGGGACGCCCGGAGATGGAGGCCGGCTGCGTCTACTTCACCGACGACGAGCTCCATGACGCGGAGCTGCGCAAGCGCAACAAGGACAAGTCATATACATCGATGACGAGGACGACGACGACGACGACAAGGAGTCCGATAACCAAGTTGATGTTTGACCCGTCGCACGACGAAGAAGATCGACGGGCTCGAGAAGCTTCGCCTACACACCTCCAGTGTGGATCACGCCTTCCTTCCCGTGATAGCTAGTTATGCCACATCTTAATATTGCACCCAGTCTTGTTTCACCCGAGTGTGTTCGTCAGTTAGCTTCGCTGTTGTGTTACGTGTAAGTTTGAATTCAGTTTCGTCAATCCATCAGTTAGCAGTGTCATTTTTCTTCTGTTCGAAAATAAACCAGTTAAGAAGCGTGAGATCATCGTCTTCTTCGTTGAGCTATGGCTCGACCTGGTTGGTAACAACAGAGTATGCACCATCATCTATATTGATCTTGAGGATACCTGGTTCCAGCAATTCATATGCAACTAGGTTCAGCGTAGATTTCGGTGGCTTCTCTGTCAGAAGAGATCTTTCAGCAACATTTGGCGCCAGACGATCTTCACCTTCTCATCCCACTAACCTGTCACAGGATCAATAAGATCTGATGCCTTTGTCTGCAAACCATGTGTAGTAGGTTGTCGTGCACAGCCTGTCTGGATCCGTTCACAAACGCCATGCTTGCATTCCAAGTTCCAATCATAGCTACACAACTGAAACCATAATTCTTTGAAACCCAACCCTCCCTACTTTTTGGGCATCGACAGTTTCGTCCGACAAAGTCAATGGGTCTTCTTTTCATCATTTTGTTGCGCTCATCAGTACCGGCTACTCATTATGCTCATTTAATCACATCTCGGCAACTAGTTAGTCAAAATGAAACCCCAACTGAAAAAATAAGACCGGGACCAGAGTTGACAGCGACAGAAGTCATCATATCACAAAGGACATGGATCATTGTATAACTCAAGAAGAACATGGACAAGGCACAAAATACAAGCCACCAACGGTGGTAAGAAAGGGAAAAACCAAATTGCAAGCAAAAAACCCAAAAGCCAAAAACAAAACTAAACTAAGAACAAATCCCCACTCTATTCATCATCCTACTATCCTAGTAGCATCTGGTGACTTACCATGTGGCGGTAACACATCTGGGGGGATTTCTGCTCGAACAAACTTCCGCAGCTCCACCTCGATCAAAATAGCCTTGACCGCAGCATGACAATCTGGCCAAATCTGAATACGCTGTCACATAAATGCCTCAATGTATTCAGTGAAAAAGCCTAGCACTATAGATAAACACGCTATTCACACAATAAAAATAGACTCTGAGACGTCCAAGGTTTATATCTACAGGCGTGTCTATCTGTTTCAGTTCTTAGGTGCATCAGAACGTACATATATAATTTTTTTTCCGAGCAAAAAAAAGAACGTATATTTTTTCGGACACTTGAGCTACAAAACCAACCCCCACGACATACTTTTCTCACGCGTTCTTCAAAATTTTGAGGAGTGCCAATGCCGCAGTACCAAACATCCTTTGTTGTCGATAATTAACCTCTGTACCGAACAACATTCTTGGCTGATGATTAAATCCCACTTGAGGAACCCTGCCCATGGCTGGAGGTGCAGGAGATCCAATGGCGGTTGACTTTTTCAAAGCTATCTCACTGTCCATGTCTTTAGTAGGACCAACCCATTGTGTGGGAATCACCTTGACAGGAGACCGAGCAGATAATATTGATCTCCACCATGGGAAGAAACTTCTCCTGGCGAATTTCAGCTCCCATCGTCTGGGTTTTCTCTTTCTTGCAGCCTGGCTCAAACGGTCAGTAAAGATCTGAATGTTAGAAACCTCAAAACATCAGAAATTTGAGTGCAGCCTTCCAGCACCGAGCAGCACTTAGTTAAGCTACTCACTAGATCTTGGGTGGGATTTATTTGACTTATAAGGCTTAATACAAAACATGTCTAAATAACACATTAAGCTGATGAATCGGTATGCTCCATGGCAGAAAACAACTATATATACCGGTGGGACATATCTCACTCTGGATAGAAGTAAAAAAGATGTTGAATTAATACGCATGTTACAATTTGCCAGTGCCTCTAGAGTCTAGAGAATGGATTATGGTACAATTCTATTTGTGTTTCATAACTCCAATTATATTTTAGCATGTGGCAGAAGACAACAAAACTTCTCACTGGGAACTAAGTCTCCCTAGTTATCAGTGTGTAAGACAAAAGAATTTGATCAAAGATTAAACAGTGCAACTAATATGTCAACCTAGCTCCAATTTGATCGCGGGGATCAAATAATTTACATCTTTCGACATGATACAAAATTTTTATAACTTTACCTTATCATTTACTGTACTTAGGTAATCCATTTCTAGAGATTCCCTGGTTGAAGCTCTTTCCCCTGTTTTCCGTCTCAAAATAATTAGTGGGGATTTTACCTAAAATTTCGATAGAAATATAACAATCAGCACACCCGCATACCAGGTTTTCTTGGTATATCCGTATCGGACAACACGTCATGATAGGGCAAGCTTCAAGAACAAGTAGGAAAGAAGATTATATCAATTCCACATATGTAAAATTCTCAAATTGTAAAACATAATCGTTCAAGAATGGAAACATTGTGTAAAAAGAGTACAGGTTTCCAATGTCTACACATTCACGACTAGTACAAAAACCATTGTCCTTGAGAATAGACGAAACACGTTCAAGGACCTCCGAACGGGGCACCTGCATGAAGTAGGGCACCTGCATGACAATTTTGACTTGTGAGAAGAAAGCTATGTCATGATAACCATCACTTAATGAAATGACTCAGAGATGAAAGAAAGAATTGTCTGAATTGGAAAAACGAAAGTAGAACTACAGAACTGTAAAGGAAAAAGGAAAACTTACAAGCATAAATAATATTCTAATATCAATGCATTTGAGTACATAAATATAAGTGAAAAAATAAATTTTGCCTCAATTGTTTAGTTTTGATTTTAAAACTGGAACCTGTTGACATTTTTTATGCTATCTAACTGAACACAAGCCCAGACAGGTTCCGAATGGTAAGCCGTCGCTACTACAAAATTTGTGTAAACTGAACTACACATAAAATATTTAGTTCCAGAAACTAACTTGTTCTAGATAGATTGCACATGTTGTTATTTATCTCAAGAAGTGACAGTATTTGTAGCAACTTTTATATCGATTGGGTCAATGCATGACACCACTGCTTAGTATATATCAGTGTATGCAAATTTTACAAAGCGAAGAAAATAAAGGCATTGTAACTACAAAAACAGTGGTACCTCTAGATGATTTTGAATGTATGAATCAAGATCTTGTCCAGCTTTTGAGATGACACGAACAAGCATCATTGCCGTGTGATTAAGTTTTAATTTTGCCTCTGTTTGCTCCTGTTCTATTCCATTTTGGCCCTTTTCCAAGTGTAAGGTAATATTGTTGTCTAAAATGCGTTCATAGGTAATAAGAAACCCATCTGGCTTACTATTTCCATTTTTCTTGCGGGAAGTTCCCATGCGGATCTGTTCTTGAGCTGCCAAGAGCAAAATAGCTGTTTGGGAAAGCTTTCCATCTTTTATGTAGTTCCAGAGCTCATCGAGTAGATTGTCTGTGTGTTTTGCGACCAGCCTGGTTGTATCCAAAAAGATCTTCTGCAAAAAACACAAGCATAGAGCAAGGAGTGAGTGCTTTTAAAGATCTTCATTTTTGCTCTGCTGCAGAACAGCAGAAATAGTAATTTGTTTACGGTTTGAGCATGAAAGACAAACCATTTCAGGTAGGCACAAAAGATGGATGAGCCTGAAGATATAGTTGGCATCTGCTTCACTGCAGACCCGATGCTCATTGTAATCCTGATCCTCACAGCGTAGAAACAAATTGTCTTCCAGATACTTATGCATGCACGTGTTGTCAACTGCAACATGGAGCGGGAGTAGGCCCTCAATGACCTCAGCACCAGCTGTGCGTAGATTGGCCGACGCACCGTGGCGAACGAGCAACTCAATCATGTCAACGGAGAACATTTCAGCAGCTCGGTGGAGGGGATAGTACCCATACTGTGTCATGCAGTTGGGACCTGCCCGGCACCTATCAAGCTCAGGTGCCTGACCCTCCAAGGCAACTTTGACACATCGCACCGCATTTTGTGTAATCATACAGTTCAGAGCCTCAGGGGTGATGATCGAACCCCATTGCGTTCCCCGCCCATGGCACCGCATAAAGCGGAGGAAGCGTCGGACGCTATCCTTATCCAGGATGGGCGCCAAACGGTGCAACGTATCGTGGAAGGCAAGATTCACCGACTACATTGATCCACCCACAATCAGAAGAGGTGAAAGGAAATCAGTTATCCGATTAGCCAAAAAAAGTTAAATTAAATCAATCATGGCATAATGCATTATAGGACAGCAAAAAAATGTTACATCAGGAAGTTGCATGCGCAAAATAAAATGTATGGCAAAAGTAATAACTGTTATCAAATGATTTTTCAATTGCAGAGAACCTGAGGGGTGCGGTGTGGAAAGATTATACTGGATGCTCTGTGGGCACCAAGTTCAGCATCTTTATCATCTATCCACTGAAAGGGGACGGGGAAATCTGTCACCACCAATAGCTATGTCTAGGGAAATGAAGCATAATAAGGCAGAAATATCATAAAGGTGGTTATTTACTGCACCTTAAAGGATAAACTAATAGTGGTACTGGGGTCCATCCCAACAGGAGGAACAAATGGAGGATAAGGAGGATCCCAAGGATCATATTCATCCATGTTTGATCCATCTGGAGCAGCATCTTCATGACAAGTGGTATCTGTTGCCTCCTTGTGCATTGTCTCCATAGCCTTCGTTTCCAGTTCCACTATTTGTTTGGCTGGCAAAAGTTTAACCTGGAATTATACCCCAAATCAGTTTTGTACTACCTTGTTTGATTGAAGATATTGTAGAGAGAGGGTGGAGCAGTATGAATCTGGATGCTAGAATTTTCAAAGAAAACATTGTCATGAAACAGAGTATTACAAGATTATACAGAGTAGTGAACACTTCCATCCAATCACCATCGAGGAAATGCCCACGGGTAACAGCTGAATTTAACGAAATAGCTTGTCTAGTAGCAGTTTTCTCCCTGTAGGAATGCTCCGTATGAACTTGAACATAACTAAGTCTGCACATGGCGACTGAACTGAACGTGAGCACATCGTGACAGCACTAGTACATCATAGCTAGCCTGGGTGAAGCGTAGACGGCCATATAAATTGAGGGCGTTGAAGAACCAGTAGACGGGCATATAAATCACAAGAAAAATAGCCCGCAATGTTCCGGGTTTGGGAGATTAAGTGGAGATGTAAACGGATAGGACTGACAGAAAACATTGTGAGGAGCCAAGATTTCCGTAGCGGATGTATGTAAGTGGGGTTATGTAAACAGATGCAGAGTTACAATCTTTTTAGCACAATGATATAAGACACGGAAGTTTGCAATAACGACAATGAAATTACAAACTGTTTCTCCGTACTTCCTCCGATCTATATTAATGTTCTTAACTTTGTTTACATTCGTATCTAGATGCATTCGTATCTAGACAAAGTTGAGAACAATACTATGGACCGGAGGGAGCAGCAACAAATTCTCCAAATAAATCTAGTCACATTGCAAAAGCAAAGAAGAAAATTACCTTCAATAGAAGCGTTCAGATTCGTTCGGGATGTTGCAGCGTACAGTGAGTCAATCAATCAGTAAATCCAAGTAGTTTCACCTTTATTTCTCAATTGGGAAAACAAATCATAAATTCAGAAGAAAAGATTGAAATTCACGTACTCACGCCGTCACGGTGCTGTTCGCTGGTGGAGCGTGCGCCGTGCCGCGAGCGCCTGAGCGGCCGAAGGCGATGGGATGGGGCTGTGCGCCGGTGCCACAGTAGGACTTCGGGTCGGGTGCCCGTTGGCTCCGGCAGCCGGTGCTCGGTAGTCAGCCGCCGTCAGTCTTGTGCGCCGTCGGCCGTCCTCTGGTTCGTGCGTCGGGACTCGGGAGACGGGACACGAGCGGAGGAGGGACGGCTATGGGCCGTCATTTGCCCCGGCCCATAATCACGTAAAATTTATTTTTTTTGTTTTTATTAATCTCGAAAATTATTTTCTTTGATTAGTTTTATAATCAGGTGTTGTGAAGATAAAGTGTTCACATACCACAATATTATTTCACGTGTCTCAAACAAATATTTTTGTGTGATTTATTCTTGCACGTAAAGTAAAACATTTATTATATTGCGAAAACATAAAAATGGTCACGTGTAACAAAAGTTGTTCATGTACTAAAAACAGGTTCACATACTTCTATACATTTTTTTCATGTATATTAAAAAGTTCATAATTAAAAACGTTTGTAAGTCCACAAACTGATTGGTCCTCAGAAAACAAGACGCTCACTTTGAGTGTCTTAGAAAAGAGACTGGGCCACCCCCGAGCCCTCTCTGCCAGAGTAGTCGGTCGGAGACGACAGAGGGGAGGCGCCGGAGTAGCAATGCCATGTAGTGGTGCTATGCCGGTAAAAGGAGAGGAGCTCCGGATATCTGCAAACAGATCCTCACATGATAGGATTTTCTTCCTCGCCTACATGCTCCTCTCTTCAGAGATAGGGGTGGGGGAGAAGGCCGCCATCTCCAAGAATAAAGTTGCGGTTCATATGTTGGTGTCCTTCCGATGCAAGTGATGTTGTCTCTCCTGGATGGCCATGGTGGAAAGGGAGAGAGGTGGAGCATCGAGTGGTGATGTGCGGTGTAGCTACTCCTAGTCGGCCACAGTGGCAAAGGGGAGTGGGCTTGCGGTGTGGCAGCCTCGCCATCGGCCAGGTGCTTGTTTTAGCCTCATGTGGTGGGGGCTATCACCAAAATCCGGTAGGGCCGAGTTCCTCCGCGTCTTCCAGGCTTCCATGGTGGTGGTGCGAAGAGGGGAGTGTCTCTGCCTCTTCTCCATCTTGGTTCTCTGCATGAAGAGTAGGGCGAGGTGCCTTTGCGCCTTCCTAAAGTTGTTTCTACCCATATTAGAGATCATCACGTAGAGGACAAGTTTGTCTTTATGATCTTCTGTCGCAAAAGCGGCGATTTTAGGCACCATGGTGGTGTTCTATTCTGAAAGAGATGCTCCAGAGGCAAATAATAAAAGGATTTATTATAATATCTCAAAGTATTTCATAATAGTTTCATATTGTGCTATAACAATGTGATGATGAAACACTGATACATGTGTGGTATGCAAACAAACCAAGTCCCTAGTAGCCTCTATTCAACTAGTTTATTGGGAAACCGATGATCAAGGTTTACTGCTCATGGTGCATTTATACCAGTTGACAACGAAGTCATGCATTAAGAATGACATGATGGACATTACCCACATAAGAATTACAACGTGATTCAGTCACATGCTTTATCGTTGTAATAATTAGAAACAAAGTAATCTTATCCTTAGGCCGTGAGATCATATTAATCATTGTATCCCAAGGGTGCTTTGATCTCATCAGATGTCTGATACGTTGCAAACGTATCTATAATTTTTGATGTTCCATGCTTGTTTTATATCTACTTTCTTATGTTTTATCCATACTTTGGAGTATTTCTATACACTTTCTGGGACTAACCTATTAACAAGATGCCACAGTGCCAGTTGCCTGTTTTCTGCTGTTTTTGGTTCCAGAAAGCCAGAAAATGAATATTCTCGGAATTGGACGGGACAAAAGCCAAAGTCAATATTTCACCGAGGGGAACACGGAGCCAGAAGACGAGACGGAGAGGGGCCAGGGGCTGGACACACCACCTGGCCGCGTGGCTAGGCCTGGCCCGCGCCTGGGGGGGGGGGTGCAGCCGCCTCGGGCACACCCACGGCCTCCGCTTTTGCCTATAAGAAGCCTCCGATACAGAAACCCTAAGTACCCGATCAAAATTCCACAAAAGAGTCTGTAGCCGCCGCCATCTCCATCTCTAGATCGGGAGGGATCTGAAGCTCTTCTTGGCACCCTACTGGAGGGGAGAGATCACCCTAGAGGCCTTCTTCATCACCATGCCTACCTCCGGTGTGATGCGTGAGTAGTTCATCCCTGGACTACGGGTCCATGTAGTAGCTAGATGGTTAGTTCTTCTCCTTTGTGCTACCATGTCTAGATCTTGTGAGCTCCGTTCATGATCAAGATCATCTATTTGTAATCTACATGTTGTGTTTGCGGGGATCCGATGGATATTGAGATGCTATTTCAGATTGATTATTGATTCTATCATGTCTTTATTATTTGTGATCTTGCATGCTTTCCGTTGTTAGTAGCTATCTTGATCGAGTAGATGCTAGCAACTCCAAGAGGGAGTATTTATGCTCGATAGTGGGTTCATGCCTCTAGTAATCTGGGGAAGTGACAGAAATATCTAAGGTACTAGATGTGCTGTTTCTACTAGGGAGAAAACAACAATCCTTTGTTCATAGAACAATCGTATTGTTTACTTTACACACAATTCTTAATGCAATTATCTGTTGCTTGCAACTTAATACTGGAAGGGGTTCGGTGTTGGGTTTGCAGCATAGAAAACAAAAAATTTCCTACGATGGGAACTATATGCCAAGATCTATCTACTAGATACAAGCAACGGGTGGATATACATCCATAGAGAACTTACCCTCGAAGACAACAAAGCTTTGTTAACGAGTTGAAACTCGTGGATGATGTAGTCGTACACTTGCCGATCTCAAGATCGTGTGGAAGTCCTAGCACCGCAAACCAGCAGCGCATCCATCCTCACACACACGTCCAGGCCACCAAACAATCTCCACCTCCTCGCTCCAGCAAACCAGCGGAAGCAGCAATTCCTTCCAGACGATATGCCACCAGGAACATGTATCTTGCTAATCCGAGACCATGGGGGAATATATCTAGAGGGGGAGAGAGATCCTTCACGAGGAGGTGTGATTTATGAGGGAGGAGAGGGGGGCCTTTTATAGGAGAGGGGGGCTCCTCCCCTCCCATGGCCGGCGCCCAATGGGGTGATGTGTAACTACCTCGGACCCTACGCTCTGAGTTCAAGCCTGGATGAAGTGGAAGTGGTTAAAATAGTACAGCGGGGGCCCAGAGGACCACCCACGTGTAGACCCGTCAGTCGTCCTAACCATTTCCAAGACATCGGAACAAGAGCGAGCGGCGTAGGCAACAGGCGAAGAGATCAAATACATACACAAGTGAGTATGTATGCAAGCTACCATACAACAGTTTTCAGAGCCATTCCATCTAAAAGAAATAGAAATATTGCAATGCCATACGGCAAGATCCAAATATCCTAGATAGAGATAATAGTTTAGGATAGTTCCTCATATATCAAACATCAGAGTATCAGGCGGAAGCGGAAAACAAGATCCGAGTACGGATAAGAAGCAAATCGGCATAAGATGCCACATAAATAAACACATCCCGCCCACAGATCTCACGGATCCCCATCCCCGGAATCTCTACACCGAGTGATCGTTGCCAACATCTTCTGTCTCCTCCACCCAGTACCCATCTTGCGAATACACCTGTTCATCTCAATCAAACAATTTATCGTGTGAGACCCTAGGGGTACTCAGCAAGTCTTTATGCCTCTAAAGGGGACATATACCTAGGGTGACGCAATTGCAGCAAAACATAATAACTAACAAGTCTATAGATACTCGCTAACCATCCGCCTAACCAAAGATAGACGGATGTCCGTTAATTACTAACAACAGTTATAACAGTATAATTAACAGATCCATCCTCCTTCTCGCTTACCAACGAGAAAGCGGACGGACAACCCATCCGTTGGTAGTTTTATTAACCATTCCATGAGTATTGCACTATTTACTAGTCAGGTATTTAGTCAGATTAAAAGCGGTACTTTAGTTATACTTGTCTATGATCGAGAAACTGTGCTCCAAGTCGTCCATAACCGCGTACACGGCTTTCAGAAAGATTTACCCTACAGGGGTGCACAAATAGCAACACACACTCGATCAACCTCGGAAAAAACCAAATCAAAACCCAACAAGGCATTCACGACAAAGTGATCACAGGATTTAGAAATATTTCAAGGGGCCACCCCATTAAGCTACCCGCAACGAAGTTGGCCGGCTCCGAGACGGACCCAAGGTTTGCGTCAATGGTTGTAAACGACTGGGAACCCGAAAGTGTGACTGGGCTTGTCGATACCGCGAAAACACTCCGCAATCCTAAACAGTACAGGTGCCCCTCGCACAATCTTAAATAAAACAGTAAAGCATGGCATAAGTACAGGATAGTAACAAAGCCCCAAACTACTTTGTGGCCCCAAGAAATAGAAATGAATCAAGCTCTGGCTCAGGGGGTTCCACGGCCTCCCGGATGTGGATAGTGCGAATAGTCAAGGAACAGGAATCAAACACTCCGGGTCCTACGGGACACAAGTGAGCATGAAAAGCCAAATAGCAGATATTGCTCACCGGTGCCTCTTTCATTAGTTGTCCCATTACTACTCAGGTTAAGTTGTTTAGGTACCTCGTTATCCATCAGACACTCACATACCCTACACATGTTGTTCTACGACTCGCATGGCTCAAAAAACTCCTGTAGTAATGGCTCATGGGATGGAGGAACAAGCTTCAGTGGGGTTTAAAAGTAAAGGCTATGCAGTACTTGGGATTCAATTTAATGCAATCGCGACTCAATGATGCAAGAATAAGATAGAGGCAATAGGTACTATATGTATGCAAGCATGTGGTAGTGCTTGCCTGGCAGCTCAGTTGAAGCGAGAGACGGATCTGGGTAGTACTCCTGGGATTCCTGATATTTCCCCTGCTCGGCGTCTATTCGAAAGAAGAACCAAACAAACAAGGGCCAACATAAATAAAGTGCACAATCATATGAATTAAAATGTGACAAGAACACAGGCATGCCATGATGAATGATGCTCATTTTACATGGCAATAATGTAGCATGGCATAGGTGAGGTGTGGGGTACAAGAATAAAGCATTTTATTGAGTTTTAGTCATGTTTTGTTCTCACATAAGTTGCTGTTCTCTTAATATTTATATGATGCATGCGGCAATTCAGAACATGGAATGCATATTTAGAACGGGCTCGTCGAGCTGATCATTTTAGACATATTATTTGTTAAATTTGGAGTTATAAAACTAAAGTTATTAATTAATTGAGAAAAGGGCATTTTATTGTAATTTTAATTATCTCGAAAATTTAAGGTGCTCAAATAATATTTTGAATGGCATATTTGAATTCCTCACATTTTTCTGATTCAAAAATATATATTATTTGTATTATTTGGAATTACAAATTAAAAGTTATTAAAAACAGAATTTAAATCACATTTAAACATTTCTGAAATTGTTTTATTAAAACAGAAAAGCAGACAGACTTTTTATACCCAGCCAAACTTAGCCATAGTCACAAGCATGTGTGACCTATGCTGACTGGGCGAAGCTGCGCGGCAGAAACATTTTATACCGCGAGCTCAGCCAGCCACAGCCGCTGATAAGCGGGCCCGTGCCGCGGATGGCCCCACGCGCCAGTGGGCAAGAGGACGGCGGACACGTGGCGCGGACGGGGACGGCGGGTTGAGGAAACAAAAGCCGGGGTACTTTTTCATAAAAGCGCATCCGTGGCTGACAGGTGGGTCCGGCTAGAGCGCGGTTGAGGATTACAAAAACCCGGGTGTCCTTTTGTTAAAAGGCCATAGAGGCTGACATGTGGGTCCGCACGGACCGTGGGTTGCGCACGCAAAAAGGTGGGGGGTTATCTGCAAGATTCGCATCGCTACTGTTTTTCTTCTCTGAACCTAACGGACAGGACGGTGCGCGACAGGGAACGGCGCGGCGCGGGGGTTCGAACTAGCGACCTGGGGCGCTCGCGTAGAGAGGCGGAGCCACTGCGGTGGGGTGGGGTTGCTGACAGGAGGGCAGTAGGCGGCTAGTTAGGCTGCTGCGAGGCACGGCGATGAGCAGAAGCCAGCGCTCGCCGGTGCACAGAGCGTGCTCGACAGAAAGGCCGGCGTGAACAGGCATCGACGGCGAGAGAGGGGATGTCTAGGAGGGAGGGTGGCTCACCGTGAGGTGGTCGGCGGTGGTGGATTGGGCCGGGGAGCGGCGGATCGGCGATGATGCAGACGTCCCGCCAGAGTTAGGGTTTCCTCGGCGTCGGTGATCGGCGGCACAGGGACGGCGCTCCTCCTCGCTGCTGTGTACGGGGCGGTCCACGGTGCTCCTCCAGCCTTCCTCGACGCCAACTCGCCACGCCCACCGCCTTGTATCATCGAGAGGAGGTGGATGCCGACGGTGGCCGCCGGGTGGATGTGGGTAGAAGGGGAGAGAGAGGATCGGCGCAGCGGTCAGGGGGGAAGGTGAGGCTCGGCAGAGGAAACATGGGGGAGTAGATAAGAAGAGGGGAGGAGAGGGAGGTGCCGTGGGGTTTGGGAGAAAAAGGTGGCCTCGGCCACCTTTTCTCCTCTCCTCCCTGACGTGCTCGACGTGGGAAGGGCCAGGGCAGGTGGCTGCGGCTGGAGGTGGGGCCAGGGCGAGGAGAGAGGTAGGCTCGGGGGTGGGGCCGGCCTGGCAGGGAGAGAGTGAGAGAGAGAGAGAGGCTCGGGTAGAGCTAGGGTTGAAGGGGTGGTTAGCTAGGGTTGGTGTTAGGTTAGGGGTAGCTTGGCCGGTTAGGGTTAGAGAGGGGGTAGAGGAAGAGGGTGGTGTCTCGGCATGGTGAGAGCAAGGTGGTGTGGTGAGGGTGGAGCTAGGGTTTTGGAGAGAGAGATTAGGGTAGGGTCTTAGGGTTTAAACATGTCCAAAACAAGTCCAAGCAAGGGGGTGGAGGTGACGAGGAGGGGTGTTTAGGGTTTTGGGCAAGGTCACACATGAGCATGCAAGGATGGGGGTTGGGTAAGGAGATGGTGAGAGGGAAGGTGGTGAGATTAGGGTTTTATGTGTGGCATGATCAAGTATAAGGGGAAAAGATGGTTATGGGGATGATCTCACATGATCATGCATGGAGGAGATGAGAGGTATGGAGGGCTTGATGCACATGGCAAGGAACAAGACCAAGGTGAGAAGGTCGAGAGAAAAGAGAGCTCAAAAGAGGGGATCCACTCAAAAATCCAAGAAAACCAAAGAAGGATAGGATGGTGATGCTTGTTGCATGGCCCATGCATGAGCATTAAATGCCATGTCTAATCTTGTGAAACAAAATAACAATCATGGCATTTGTACATATGCATTCCAAAATATGGAGTAAGGCCAAGCTAAAGGAATTATAAAGATGTTCCAAGTGGAGTAGATGGAGATGCCCAAATTTGAATATAATTTGGACATGCTAGTGTGTATATTCCACTAGGTGCATAATATCCTCAAAATATTCCAACATGAGCAACTATTCCAAAAATCCATATGGAAGCTAGAAAAAGGGGTTACACTCACAAAGCATACAAAAGTGGCTCCACATATCAATAATGTGAAAACAACATGATACAAGTGTGAGAGCATGTGGAAATAGAAGTGGATACATCCCAACCCACATGAGCAAGACTTAAAAGTCAAAGGAACAATGTAAGAACTCATGGATAATTAGGATGGTGGAATTATAAGGTGGTGACAAGGAAAAGGTGGTGGAGTTGAATAAAAGGTATGCCCCCAACTCAACTTGGGCATCAAGCATTTATCAAGAACCAAATACAATATATCAAGAGCCAAATACAATTACTAATGCATATGAGATAAGAACCAAATGAAAAAGGTTTTATATGATGCTCAAATGCAAGGTGGCATGATGGCATGAGCATGATATAATTATGATGCAAAAATTATATGTAGGAAGTAACATATATATATATAGACTAGGCTAGTAGCATTGCAAATGTTAGACAATTGGGATGCTACAACTCTCCCCCACTAAACAAGAAACTTGCCCCGAGATTCCTAGGAAAAAGAAAACAACACAAGGAGAGGCGGGTGTTCGGAACGAAGGTGACCCTCACGTTCTCAAGTTGATGAACAACGGAATGGTGCGACCACTACACCTTGCAAACACTTGCTAGACTTGTTGCGAGTCTGCGTTTGCTTCAAGAAACAAAGGGTTAGAAGAATTGAAGGAT
The DNA here is from genome assembly GCA_910589775.1 of Avena eriantha. Classification (NCBI taxonomy): domain Eukaryota; kingdom Viridiplantae; phylum Streptophyta; class Magnoliopsida; order Poales; family Poaceae; genus Avena; species Avena eriantha. The sequence goes on from OU342740.1 coordinate 422,505,079, forward strand.
TGTCGTGAGACAAGAAGGATAGGATGAACATAGCCCCGTTTCAGGAAACATGATAAAGGAAGGCCGATGTTGATGGGTTCGTAGCATGGAAAAACAAAAAATTTCTACCCCGAGAACAAACAAAACCCAGATCTAATCTAGATAAAAGCCAAGATCTAATCTATTAGACATGTGCAACGAGATAGATCTATACTAACCCTTTTAGATCCGAAAGCGTTACGAGATTGGATCTCGTGGTTGATGTAGTCGATCACTTGCCGATCTCAAGATCGAGTGGGCGATCCTTCCGGCGCCACGTTCCGGCAGCGCTTTCGCAGTCGGTCACACGTGCGGAGTCGAAGCAGACCTTCCTCTCCTCGTTCCAGCGAGCAGCGGAGGTAGTAGATCTTCTCCACGGAATCCCAGCAGCACGACGGCGTGGTGGTGGTGGTGGAGTAGAGAATTCTGCAGGGCTTCGCCTAAGCCTGAGCAGAAGAAAGGAGGAGGAGAGAGGCGGCTAGGGCTTGGAGTGGAGGGGGCAAGGGGGTGGCGCCTCCACCCCTCTATTTAAAGGAGGGAGGCGCCATGGGAGGGGGAGTCCTAGTAGGACTCCCCTCCTTCCTTGGCCGGCGGATTGGGAGGGGGGAGGAGTCCTCCTCCCCCACGACTCCTTATCTTGCCCCACAAGGATTCCTTGATCCTTTCTTGGTTTTCAAGCAAACTCCAAGAAATCCTCTAGAACCTTCCAGAACATTCCGAAACCTTCTAGAATCCCCATACAAATACTCCGGAACATTTCCTAACTTAGAAAATGATCCCCAATATATGAATCTTATTCTCCGGACAATTCCGGATCTCCTCGTGATGTCCCGGATCCAATCCAAGAGTCTAAACAAAATTCGGTCTCCAACGCACATTCCATATCTACTTAAAACAACTTCGAACCTTAAGTGTGTCACCCTACGGTTCGTGAATATGCAGACATGATGAAGACACCTCTCCGATCAATAACCATCAGCGGGATCTGGAGATCCAAAACGGCTCCCACATACTCAACGATGACTTCGTGATCGATAGAACCATTTAACATACGAAACCAATTCCCTTTGTCACGCAATACTATACTTATCCGAGGTTTGATCGTCGATATCTCCATACCTGGTTCTACCTCGTTACTGATAAGTACTCTTTACTCGTTCCATGTTATGTCATCCCTTGTGACCCAGTCACATGGTTGCAAGCTAATTAGATGACATTCCACCGAGAGGGCCCAGAGCATATCTATCCGTCATATGGATGAACAAATCCCAATCTTGGTCGCATGCGCTTCAACACATACTTTCAGAATACCCAATGACACCTTTATGACCACCCAGTTACAAAGCGGTGTTTGATGTCATCAAAGTACCCATCCGGTGATGGTGATTAACATAACCTCATGGTCGAAGGATTAGGTTACTATGTATTTTAAAGCTTATAGCAAACGAACTTAATGACTTGATCTTATGCTATGCTTACTACGGGTGTGTGTCCATCACATCATTCTCCTAATGATATGATCTTGTTATTAACGACATCCAATGTCCATGATCAGGAAACCATGATCATCCATTAATCAACAAGCTAGTTTAACAAGAGGCTTACTAGGGACTCTTTTATGTTTACAAAACACACAAGTATTAATGTTTCCGGTTAATACAATTATAGCATGGGATGTAAACATTTATCATAAACATAAAGATATAATAATAACCACTTTATTATTACCTCTTGGGCATATCTCCAACAGTCTCCCACTTGCACTAGAGTCAATAATCTAGTTAAAAAACTTGTGCATTCAACACCTATGGCTTTCTGGTGTTGTATAGACACTATTGCTAGTGGTAAACATAATCTTCGGATCTAACACTTCCAGGCCCGTGTGTATTTGCATGTCCTTGCGTCTCTACGGATTACTCATTCTCCAATGAGATGGCATTGTATAAATTTGGTCCTTTGGTGAGACCTTTAGTTCCTTGAGATTAAATCATGTTGATACAATTGTCGTACAATGTATCTTCATAGTATTATCCTGCTATGAACCACGCCTAGTTTGATAACAAACTACTTAACACAAATTCCCTCCTTTGCTGCTACTATAGCAGTTATATACTTAGCCTTTTGTTGTAGTATCCGTCACAATATCTCAACTTTGGAACTCATCCAAATCCATCATGGAACATCCTTTCCATTATATTGTGCCACCCATAGTATAAATTGAGATAAATTTAATTTTTATCTTGTGACAAAACTAGTATCAATGTAACACTTTACAATGAAATACTTTTAACTATTTGTCACTTATACATGATATATTCTTATTTCTTCCAAAGCTCATAAGAATATCTTTACTATTGTCCAATGATCATCTTATGAATCATTCTGGTATATGCTCATAACATTTAGAGCATAGGACATATCTGGATGTGTACATCTTAAAGAATGATTGATCAAAATATTCTTGTGATTTCACCAAGTGTCAAAACACTTGAATCTCGTGTCAACACACTTGAATCTTGATTTAGTCCTTTCCGTGCGTCAAGAACCTTTCTTGTTGTTTGCATATTGAACTCATTCAACATCTTATCTATGTACATTTGGCAAAACCATATTAGCGCCTCAATCTATCCATATAGACATTGATGCCTAATTCTTGAGTTATGCCTAAGTCTTTCATCGAAATGAAATTCTTAACCTGTGTCAATAAATGATACATTATTTCTAATCAACAATATGTCTTTCACATAATGTATTAGAAATATGTCTTAGTGCTCCCACTTAATTTCTTGCAAAATGCAAACATCTTCATCGTCTCTGAAGATTCCAACTCCGCGATGCTCACTTCAACCATTGAAGTTTTGCATACTATTTTAGCATCCTTTGAATTAACAAAACCCTTTGGATCGTGTCATGTACACGTCCTAGGTAACCATTCTATTAGAAGAACTTGTTTTGTTTGTTCAACTACCATATACCAAAATATATGTAGTGGTTGCTACATTAATCCGTCCAGACTAAATATCGCTATGAAAGATCAAATCTTATCATAGTCAATTCCTTGAACATTATCGTAAACTCTTTCTGACATGTTGACTATTTCATAGATTTGAAACATCCATGTCTATTTCTTTATAGATCCAAACACGACCGATAGGTTTCACGCCTTTCCGGAGGGTCTTCTAAGTTCAGAAACTTGATTTCTCGTGTATGGATACTATCACGGATTCCATGACTTCTAGTAATTTTATGGAGTCAGGGCCCACCATCGCTTCTTTGCATGTAGTCGGTTCATCATTGTCAAAACAATAACGACTTGCTTATCAAATCTTACTATTTGATTCTTACCGACCCACACGGTTCTATAGGAACTCTAATCTCCGAGATCACACCTATTGTAATCACGAGAGCCATGAGCATTGTGGCCGCCACCGGGACACTTTCCGGCGCTGTGCTACTTAGCACATATAGCTAAGGTTCAACAACCTTATCAAAGTTCTATTGTCCTCCCACTTAACTTTTCACGAAAAATTCCTTCTCAAGAAACTTGACGTTCCAAGCGACAAACTCTTTTGTCCTCGGCGTTATGGAGAAATTCCCAACAAATTCTTTGGAATAACCTACAAAGACGTGCTTATCCGACTTTGGTTGTAAACATTTTACTTATGCATAGCATACCAAAATTTAAGAAAAGACAATTCGGGTTTTATCTCAAACCATAACTCATATGGTGTCATTTCAACGGATCACGATGGAGCTCTTTTCAGTGTAAAAGCGGTAGTCACTAAAGCTTTAATATTTAAAATATAATGGCAGTTTTATAAATGACACCGTTGATCTTACCATGTAAAACAAGGTTTCATTACATATCTCGAACACTCCATACTCCTATGGTGTTTTGGGAAATGTAAATCCATGGAACGATTCCTCAAATCTTAGGTGTTTTGCTAAACTTGTAACTCAAACATCTTTCTTTATGATCCAATCATAAACTCTTTTATTTTCTTGTTACAATGATTTTCCACTTCATCTTGAAAGTCTTTGAACATTTTTCAAATGTTTCATACTTCTTCCTTATTGAGTAAGTATATACATATACTCACTCAAATCTTCAGAGAAAGCATATGAAGTTGAAATCCATCGCCCACGACTACACATAATGGACTATATACATCAATATGTACAAATTCCAATCAGTTAGTCGTCCGTTCCTCTTTTGGCCTACGAACGGAGTTTTAATTATCTCCAGGAAAGTATCACAAGCGTCATTTGATCCAAATCAAAGACTCCAAAAATCCATCAACATGGAGTTTCTTCATATATCCTTTCAATATAATTTAAACGACGATGTCACTTCACAAGTGATCTTTCAATCATTTGTCTTGCGACATTTTAGCATTAGTTTTATGGTCGTTATTTCTCCTACCAGACTTGTATATCATCCATCTATTATGGAATACGGTAATTATTTGAACAACCTTTTGTCGTCATAATACCTGATCAAAATAACAATTATTGAAACAAATCTTGAAGGCAAGCTTTGATGTTAACGAGCAACACGACAACTCTTTGTTTGTTTTCGATGAACATCATCACATTTTCTCTTGCTAGTTACTTAGGCCATTGTAGTTCATGAATTGTGTTGTCCTGTATGACACTTCATACCAACCAATTCGGTATCCAATACCGGAGAACCACATTGTTTAACAAGCAAGGAATACAACCATAACATGTATATCTTCTATATGCCTAAGTTGGACATCTCCAACCTTTTATTTTCTGCCAAATATTTTATAGATTCTCTTTCAGCAATTCCTTTTCTTTTAAAATAATCTATCAACATCAATAGTGGTGTCATCAACATGACACATGGTACAAAGCGTATATAGTCAACTACTAATACCTTTGGACTTTGCACTTTGAGGTGGATCACCATCATCAAATGTTTGCTGTTCTTTCAAAAATCCATTCTTTAGTAATCTTTTAGTGTAGTAAACATTTTACTTACATCTTCTATTCATCCTTATCATGACAACTTTCATGATTAAGCTACTATAGCTTATAAGGAAGAATTGCAAATATAATATCAGTTCCCAAAACCTTTTTGGTAGATTCGGATGCCTAGCATCTCCATCCTTCACAAATTCTCATACAATATGAGAATATGTATTTTGCTAAATTATACTCTATCATAATGCAACCAAAAACATTGTTTCAGATATCACAATATCTTTCACACATGATGGTTCTGAAACAATTTTCAGCTCCAATATAATCTTGATATTAAAACAACCTTTTGAATATCAATAATCATGGAGGCAAACATGATACTTTAGATACTAACATTGGAATTCTTACTCTTGATTTAATACTACTTATTAAACTTCATGGAGCAAATAGAGTTTGCTGAAAGTTTGCAATAGGACTTATAAACTTTAAATTGACATTCAAAACAATACGATACCAGTTCGTAAAGTAAATATCCAGAATTTCTATAGTTCCACTATCTCAACTATAACTAAGCATAAGGTGGTGAACGGATGCCAATGACTACAACAAACTATGCAAATTCACGTTGATTGTGTTTATGATAAATTGAGTTCGACTAATCCAAATTAGAAATGAACTCCCACTCAAAATAACATCCCTCGAGTTGTTTTAGTGATTACATGAACCAAATCCACTACACCAAGTCCGATCATCATGTGAGATGATGTAGCTTTAAAGGCGAACAATCAACATGTTCATCATATCATCCATATGACTCATGCTTTACCTTTCGGTATTCCGTGTTCCGAGACCATGTCTGTACATGCTAGGCTCGTCAAGGTTAACCTTAGTTTCCGCATGTGCAAATCTGGCTTGCACCCGTTGTATGCACACGTAGAGTCTATCACACGCGATCATCACGAGATGCTTCGAAACGACGAGTCTTAGCAACGGTGCCAACTAAGGACGAACACTTTATTACTTGATATTTAGTGAGAGGGATCATCTTATAATGCTACCGTCGCGATCTAAGCAATACAAGATGCATAAAGGATTAACATCACATGCAATTCATAATTAGTGTGATATGATATGGCCCTTTCTTCTTGTGCCTTTGATCTCCATCTCCAAAGCACGGACATGATCTCCATCATCACCAGCATGGCGTCAAGGTCAGTGGCGCCGCTTCATGGTTGTCCATCATCACTAGCAACTATTACAACTACTTGGAACAAAGCTATTATAAGATGAATAGACACACAGGTCTTAACAGAATTGAAGACAACCATTAGGCTCCTGCCGGTTGCCATATTACAACAAGGATCATTGCATACATCAAATATAATCACAATCACATGATGGCCATATCACATCACAGAACTCCTGCAAAAACAAGTTAGACGCCTCTAATTTTCTTTGCATGTTTTACGTGGCTTGAGGCTTTCGAATAAGAACGGATCTTACCTACGAAACTGAACCACAACGTTGATACAAGTGCTATCAAGTTGCAAAGTGTAAATTGGATCTATACTATGGTGAGAGAGACAGATACCCGCAAAGCCACTTGTGCAAAGCAAGTTACACGTCAAGCGTGGAGCAAGTCTCATGTGCGATGACATGTAAGGTTAGCCCGAGCCGCTTCATCCCACCATACCGCAAGATACAAAGTACACAAAGCAAAAGACGGCACGAGCACCAACACCCACAAAACCATTGTGTTCTACTCGTGCAACAGATCTACGCATAGATACGGCTCTGATACCACTGATGGGTTCGTAGCATGGAAAAACAAAAAATTTCTACCGCAAGAACAAACAAAACCCAGATCTAATCTAGATAAAAGCCAAGATCTAATCTATTAGACATGTGCAACGAGATAGATCTGTACTAACCCTTTTAGATCCGAAAGCGTTACGAGATTGGATCTCGTGGTTGATGTAGTCGATCACTTGCCGATCTCAAGATCGAGTGGACGATCCTTCCGGCGCCACGATCTGGCAGCGCTTCCGCAGTCGGTCACACGTGCGGAGTCGAAGCAGACCTTCCTCTCCTCGTTCCAGCGAGCAATGGAGGTAGTAGATCTTCTCCACGGAATCCCAGCAGCACGACGGCGTGGTGGTGGTGGTGGAGTAGAGAATTCTGCAGGGCTTCGCCTAAGCCTGAGCAGAAGAAAGGAGGAGGAGAGAGGCGGCTAGGGCTTGGAGTGGAGGGGGCAAGGGGGTGGCGCCTCCACCCCTCTATTTAAAGGAGGGAGGCGCCATGGGAGAGGGATTCCTAGTAGGACTCCCCTCCTTCCTTGGCCGGCGGATTGGGAGGGGGGGGAGGAGTCCTCCTCCCCCACGACTCCTTGTCTTGCCCCACAAGGATTCCTTGATCCTTTCTTGGTTTTCAAGCAAACTCCAAGAAATCCTCTAGAACCTTCCAGAACATTCCGAAACCTTCTAGAATCCCCATACAAATACTCCGGAACATTTCCTAACTTAGAAAATGATCCCCAATATATGAATCTTATTCTCCGGACAATTCCGGATCTCCTCGTGATGTCCCGGATCCAATCCGAGAGTCCGAACAAAATTCGGTCTCCAACGCACATTCCATATCTACTTAAAACAACTTCGAACCTTAAGTGTGTCACCCTACGGTTCGTGAATATGCAGACATGATGAAGACACCTCTCCGATCAATAACCATCAGCGGGATCTGGAGATCCATAACGGCTCCCACATACTCAACGATGACTTCGTGATCGATAGAACCATTTAACATACGAAACCAATTCCCTTTGTCACGTGATACTATACTTATCCGAGGTTTGATCGTCGATATCTCCATACCTAGTTCTACCTCGTTACTGATAAGTACTCTTTACTCGTTCCATGTTATGTCATCCCTTGTGACCTAGTCACATGGTTGCAAGCTAATTAGATGACATTCCACCGAGAGGGCCCAGAGCATATCTATCCGTCATATGGATGGACAAATCCCAATCTTGGTCCATGCGCTTCAACACATACTTTCAGAATACCCAATGACACCTTTATGACCACCCAGTTACGAAGCGGTGTTTGATGTCATTAAAGTACCCAGCCGGTGATGGTGATTAACATAACCTCATGGTCGAAGGATTAGGTTACTATGTATTTTAAAGCTTATAGCAAACGAACTTAATGACTTGATCTTATGCTATGCTTACTACGGGTGTGTGCCATCACATCATTCTCCTAATGATATGATCTTGTTATTAACGACATCCAATGTCCATGATCAAGAAACCATGATCATCCATTAATCAACAAGCTAGTTTAACAAGAGGCTTACTAGGGACCCTTTTATGTTTACAAAACACACAAGTATTAATGTTTCCGGTTAATACAATTATAACATGGGATGTAAACATTTATCATAAACATAAAGATATAATAATAACCACTTTATTATTGCCTCTTGGGCATATCTCCAACAGATGTATCATGGAGAAAGAAAGACACACCGTTAGGATTAGAGATCAACAGATGCACATGACGATGATTCTTTGCCTCGCCGGAAGAAAGAGCTACTTTGGAGAAGTTAGATACCACTATGAAAATAGCATTGTTTCTTCCCTCGGATTTGAGAATTGAAGTCTAGAACAATATTGCCTTCAAACAATAGAGTTCCTTGATATCAACGAAAAGATTGAGTTAGACATTGTCGGATTATATTCTTGTTGTGCCGGTAAGAACCAAAGGATCACGCAATTGAGGTGCACGAATATAACTTCTAGACAAGGAGGTGATGCTAGATTATGGTGTGATCCCGAGAAGAAAATAATATAGAGGATCTGGAGTTTATTGTAGGGATACTTATTGCTTTCTTTAACCTTGAGACTAATGCAATAGATTTGCGACTGATGGCATCAACCATAATTGGCTTTACCATGAGAAAGGATTGCCAAAAGGAAGTCAAATATATACTTCATCCCTCTTGTTGACGATGTCGAACACTAGAGGAATGAAGGGGAACTGAGAAGATATTGCATTTGCTTCCACCAGATAATTAAAGATTTTTCTCCGTGTAGAAAGGACGAGATAACCAACAAGAGATTATTAATTATGTTCTTGAGAGAAAACTCCGGAAAACAAGGACGTAAATAGAAGTATCGAGAAATAAAGGCCACTTCTACTTTCGTGGAATGAGTTAAATCGCACAAATTCACCAATCCAATGTACAAGAGCGAATGATAAGAGTAGTGGTATGGTAGCTACTCCATCCCGCACTCAAAGCATTACTCCGCACCTGAATAGAAAAACCATGCAACCCAACTCCCAAAACAGACTAAAGATCTTGACAAAAGAACTCATGGAACTCCATTAGAAAACAAGGATAGATGCAAAGGATTCGCCGGATTCAAAGATAGATATAGATGATGATGTTGTCGTTATGTCGGAAGATCCAGAAACACTGGAAAGATATGAAAGAAGATCACGGAGACAACTGCAAGATTCAACAGATAAAGAAAAAGATAGCACCAATTTGAACAGAAGGATTACAAAAGATCTGAAAAGTCTTCATGGCCTCCGGTGGATTGAGGATAGAAGATGGAACGAAAGGGTTTCAAAAGATTACTTGACGAGACAGAGGTGAAAAGAACTCCATGTTCTTCTTGAAATGATTGCGAGAGATTTAGCAGTCTTGAGGAAATCTTCAGCGGAACGACGATGATAACTCGCCACAAGGAAAAACTCCGGGTTTGATTGAAGATGGAGGATGGAATTAACAATGGCTTGCTAATTCCAGAATTGAAACGATGTATTTAGTAGAAAGACGTGGTCGAGATAGGTGACTTCAAGAAGCCAGAATTTACACTTTGAGAACTTTACACACATGCAGTGTTCTCGAAGCTTGAGAGAAAGAGACACAGATGATCTTCCATGTTCTTCCATTGATATAGAATAGGCAAGCATATTATCAACATATACCACCATGGATTAACAAGATATTCCCAGAATACCAAGTTCAAGAGGCGAGAGAAACGAACAAATGCTCAAAACACTTCCTGAGCTCAACGCTCTTTGAAAAATCAATATTAAGAGCACGGGTTCGTGTTGAAGAAGATGCACTGGCAGAATAGATTATCTGGTCCTTCGGAAGAGAACAGAAATTGCCACCTGGTTCACATCATCGATCGGGTCACCCGTTACAAAGATAAAGAGATCTTGGATAAAGAAACGATGATAGCTCATACCTTAAGCAAAGCTATCAGAGACGAAAAGATGACATTCCCTCGTATAAAAGAGAATTTTGCGGATATGGAGTTCAAAAAGATGTGAAGCATGATAAACAGATGATAGACCACCGTAGTGCCTTGAGAAACCTCCGGATTGACAAAGGTACTTGTATATGATAAAGATATGATCACGGTATAACTCAAAATCACAGGAGATAACCGCCATCATTTGGAGGATGAAAATGATAGCATTAACCATACTCCACTCATGATAAGTGTCATATAGCTATGCTGAGAACCAAATTACAATCACCAGTATCGGATCGACACATGTTATGTAACTAGCCCAAAAGAATTTGGAGATGAAGTAAAACTCCAGGATTAAGAGCCAGTGAAAAAGAATGGGTTAGCATGAACATGCCGATGAAAGGGAGATAGATAATGTCTCACACACGACTGAAGAGGAGTGTGGAAACACAGATGTATCAAAGAAAAATTTCCCGCATTTTTCGGCATTAAAATACCAATAGATGCGCAAAACCACTTATCAGACAGAGATTAGCCACTCCACATTCTGTGAAAGCATGCTAGAAGGAAGAACACCCTTAACAAGATTGCGCCGGTTAACAAGGAGTCGGATAGATGACGTCGGTTTACAAAGGCCTGTCGGTATGGAATGTACCAACAGTTGATAACCAAAAGGCAGATAGTGATAACATTTGGATGCAACAGATAGACAAAGAATTCACACACACACACACAACCTATGGTACTACGGAACCCCGAACACGTGAATCCTAGTTTGAATTTAGAAGAGGATTGAAAATGTTACACTTCCTTACCAGAAAAAGGGTGGGTGGGTAAGAAGAAAAATGGAAGCAGTCCTACTCTCACGTTTTGTTTTTCCCTAGTATACATAGCTACCAAAAATATTTGCTAGACTGACAACGACCATTAGGCTGAGACCCTGAAGGGCGGGATGGCTCTGATACCAATTGTAACTACCTCGGACCCTACGCTCTAAGTTCAAGCCTGGATGAAGTGGAAGTGGTTAAAATAGTACAGCGGGGGCCTAGAGGACCACCCACGTGTAGACCCGTCTATCGTCCTAACCACTTCCAAGACATCAGAACAAGAGCGAGCGGCGTAGGCAACAGGCGAAGAGATCAAATACATACACAAGTGAGTATGTATGCAAGCTACCATACAACAGTTTTCAGAGCCATTCCACCTAAAAGAAATAGAAATATTGCAACGCCATACGGCAAGATCCAAATATCCTAGATAGAGATAATAGTTTAGGATTATTCCTCATACATCAAACATCAGAGTATTAGGCGGAAGCGGAAAACAAGATTCGAGTACGGATAAGAAGCAAATCGGCATAAGATGCCACATAAATAAACACATTCTGCCCACAGATCTCACGGATCCCCGTTCCCGGAATCTCTACACCGAATGATCGTTGCCAACATCATCTGTCTCTTCCACCCAGTATCCATCTTGCGGGTACACCTGTTCATCTGAATCCAACAATTTATCGTGTTAGACCCTAGGGGTACTCAGCAAGTCTTTATGCTGCTAAAGGGGACACAACCTGGGGTGACGCAATTGTAGCAAAAGATAATACCTAGCAATTCTACAGATACTCGCTAACCTTCCGCCTAATTAATGATAGACGGATGTCCGTGAATTAAGAACAACAGTTATAACAGTATAAATAACAGATCCATCCTCCTCCTCGCTTAACAACGAGGAAGCGGACGAACAACCCCCATCATCCGTTGGCAGTTTTATTAACCATTCCATGAGTATTGCACTATTTACTAGTCAGGTATTTAGTCAGATTAAAAGCGGTACTTTAGTTATACTTGTCTATGATCGAGAAACTGTGCTCCAAGTCGTCCATAACCGCGGACACGGCTTTCAGAAAGATTTACCCTGCAGGGGTGCACAAATAGCAACACACACTCGATCAACCTCGGAAAAAACCAAATCAAAACCAACGAGGCATTCACGACAAAGCGATCACAGGATTTAGAAATATTTCAGGGGGCCACCCCATTAAGCTACCTGCAACGAAGTTGGCCGGCTCCGAGACAGACCCAAGGTTTGCGTCAATGGCTGTAAACGACTAGGAACCCGAAAGTGGGACTGGGCTTGTCGATACCGCAAAACACTCCGCAATCCTAAATAGTACAGGTGCCCCTCGCACAATCTTAAATAAAACAGTAAAGCATGGCATAAGTACAGGATAGTAACAAAGCCCCAAACTACTTTGTGGCCCCAAGAAATATAAATGAATCAAGCTCTGGCTCAGGGGGGTCCACGGCCTCCCGGATGTCGATAGTGTGAATAGTCAAGGAACAGGAAACAAGCACTCGGGGTCCTACAGGACACAAGTGAGCATGAAAAACCAAATAGCAGATATTGCTCACCGGTGCCTCTTTCATTAGTTGTCCCATTACTACTCAGGTTAAGTTGTTTAGGTACCTCATTATCCATCAGACACTTACATACCCTACACATGCTGTTCTACGACTCGCATGGCTCAAACAACTCTTGTAGTAATGGCTCATGGGATGGAGGAACAAGCTTCGGTGGGGTTTAAAAGTAAAGGCTATGCAGTACTTGGGATTCAATTTAATGCAATCGCGACTCAATGATGCAAGAATAAGCTAGCGGCAATAGGTACTATATGTATGCAAACATGTGGTAGTGCTTGCCTGGCAGCTCAGTTGAAGCGAGATACGGATCTGGGTAGTACTCCTGGGATTCCTGATATTTCCCCTGCTCGGCGTCTATTCGAAAGAAGAACCAAACAAACAAGGGCCAACATAAATAAAGTGCACAATCATATGAATTAAAATGCGACAAGCACACAAGCATGCCATGATGAATGATGCTCAATTTACATGGCAATAATGTAGCATGGCATGGGTGAGGTGTGGGGTACAAGAATAAAGCATTTTATTGAGTTTTAGTCATGTTTTGTTCTCACATAAGTTGCTGTTCTCTTAATATTTATATGATGCATGCATCAATTCAGAACATGGAATGCATAGTTAGAACAGGCTCGTCGAGCTGATCATTTTAGACATATTATTTGTTAAATTTGGAGTTATAAAACTAAAGTTATTAATTAATTGAGAAAAGGGCATTTTATTGTAATTTTAATTATCTCGAAAATTTAAGGTGCTCAAATAATATTTTGAATGGTATATTTGAATTCCTCACATTTTTCTTATTCAAAAACATATATTATTTGTATTATTTGGAATTACAAATTAAAAGTTATTAAAAACAGAATTTAAATCATATTTAAACATTTCTGAAATTGTTTTATTAAAACAGAAAAGTAGACAGACTTTTTATACCCAGCCAAACTTAGCCACAGTCACAGATATGTGGGACCTATGCTGACTGGGCGAAGCTGCGCGGCGGAAACATTTTATACCGCGAGCTCAGCCAGCCACAGCCGCTGACAAGCGGGCCCATGCCGCGGATGGCCCCACGCGCCAGTGGGCGAGAGGACGGCGGACACGTGGCGTGGACGGGGACGGCGGGTTGAGGAAACAAAAGCCGGGGTACTTTTTCATAAAAGCGCATCCGTGGCTGACAGGTGGGTCCGGCTGGAGCGCGGTTGAGGATTACAAAAACCCGGGTGTCCTTTTCTTAAAAGGCCATAGAGGTTGACATGTGGGTCCGCAGGGACCGCGGGTTGCGCACGCAAAAAGGTGGGGGGTTATCTGCAAGATTCGCATTGCTACTGTTTTTCTTCTCCGAACCTGACGGACAGGACGGTGCGCGACAGGGAACGGCGCGACGCAAGGTTCGAACTGGCGACCTGGGGCGCTCGCGCAGAGAGGCGGAGCCACTGCGGTGGGGTGGGGTTGCTGACAGGAGGGCGGTAGGCGGCTAGTTAGGCTGCTGCGAGGCGCGGCGACGAGTAGAAGCCAGCGCTCGCCGGCGCACAGAGCGTGCTCGATAGAAAGGCTAGCGTGAACAGGCATCGACAGCGAGAGAGGGGATGTCTAGGAGGGAGGGTGGCTCACCGCGAGGTGGTCGGCGGTGGTGGATCAGGCCGGGGAGCAGCGGATGGGCGATGATGCAGACATCCCGCTGGAGTTAGGGTTTCCTCGGCGTCGGTGATCGGCGGCACAGGGACGGCGCTCCTCCTCGCTGCTGTGTACGAGGCGGTCCACGGTGCTCCTCCAGGCTTCGTCGATGCCAACTCGCCACGCTCGCCGCCGTGCATCGTCGAGAGGAGGTGGATGCCGACGGTGGCCATCGGGGTGGATGTGGGTAGAAGGGGAGAGAGAGGACCGGCGCAGCGGTCAGGGGGGAAGGTGAGGCTTGGCAGAGGAAACGTGGGGGAGTAGATAAGAAGAGGGGAGGAGAGGGAGGTGCCGTGGGGTTTGGGAGAAAAAGGTGGCCTCGGCCACCTTTTCTCCTCTCCCCCCTCACGTGCTTGACGTGGGATGGGCCAGGGAAGGTGGCTGCGGTTGGAGGTGGGGCCAGGGCGAGGAGAGAGGTAGGCTCGGGGGTGGGGCCAGCCTGGCAGGGAGAGAGTGAGAGAGAGACAGGCTCGGGTAGAGCTAGGGTTGAAGGGGTGGTTAGCTAGGGTTGGTGTTAGGTTAGGGGTAGCTTGGCCGGTTAGGGTTAGAGAGGGGGTAGAGGAAGAGGGTGGTGTCTCAGCATGGTGAGATCAAGGTGGTGTGGTGAGGGTTGAGTTAGGGTTTTGGAGAGAGAGGTTAGGGTAGGGTCTTAGGGTTTAAACATGGCCAAAACAAGTCCAAGCAAGTGGGTGGAGGTGAGGAGGAGGGGTGTTTAGGGTTTTGGGCAAGGTCACACATGATCATGCATGGATGGGCGTTGGGTAAGGAGATGGTGAGAGGGAAGGTGGTGAGATTAGGGTTTTATGTGTGGCATGATCAAGTATAAGGGGAAACGATGGTTATGGGGATGATCTCACATGATCATGCATGGAGGAGATGAGAGGTATGGAGGGCTTGATGCACATGGCAAGGAACAAGACCAAGGTGAGAAGGTCGAGAGAAAAGAGAGCTCAAAAGAGGGGATCCACTCAAAAATCCAAGAAAACCAAAGAAGGATAAGATGGTGATGCTTGTTGCATGGCCCATGCATGAGCATTAAATGCCATGTATAATCTTGTGAAACAAAATAATAATCATGGCATTTATACACATGCATTCCAAAATATGGAGTAAGGGCAAGCTAAAGGAATTAGAAAGATGTTCCAAGTGGAGTAGATGGAGATGCCCAAATTTGAATATAATTTGGACATGCTAGTGTGTATATTCCACTAGGTGCATAATATCCTCAAAATATTCCAACATGAGCAACTATTCCAAAAATCCATATGGAAGCTAGAAAAAAGGATTACACTCACAAAGCATACAAAAGTGGCTCCACATATCAATAATGTGAAAACAACATGATACAAGTGTGAGAGCATGTGGAAATAGAAGTGGATACATCCCAACCCACATGAGCTAGATTTAAAAGTCAAAGGAACAATGTAAAAACTCATGGATAATTAGGATGGTGGAATTATAAGGTGGTGACAAGGAAAAGGTGGTGGAGTTGAATAAAAGGTATGCCCCCAACTCAACTTGGGCATCAAGCATTTATCAAGAACCAAATACAATATATCAAGAGCCAAATACAATTACTAATGCATATGAGATAAGAACCAAATGAAAAAGGTTTTATATGATGCTCAAATGCAATGTGGCATGATGGCATGAGCATGATAAAATTATGATGCAACAATTATATGTAGGATGCAACATATATATAGACTAGGCTAGTAGCATTGCAATTGTTAGACAATTGGGATGCTACATGATGACCCACAAGTATTGGGGGTGTATCGCAGCATTTTCGATAAGTAAGAGTGTTGAACCCAACGAGGAGTGCTTGCTAGTGGTATGGATCAGGAATTCTCTGCAAATACTTAGCAAATGGATTTTTAGGGTTTTTAAATAAAGCAAGTAAACGAAGTACGTGTAAAAAAAAGACAATAAGAATAAATACAGCAAGTAGCCCAATCCTTTATGCAGCAAAGGACAAGCCGGTTGTATTACTTACGATGACCAAACGTTCTCGAGGACACATGGGAAGACTGTCAAGTGCTTTCGCTTCATCTTGTTGATTAATCTGCTTTAGCTTGCTAAGTGTTGTGTGGGTGAACCTGTGCTAATGTACCTACCTTCCTAGGACTAATACATACTTGTGATTATACCCCTTGCAAACTTCCGTAAGTACAAGAAAGTAATTAAGGTAGAAACCTAACCACAGCTTTAAACTCTAAGACCCTTACGTCCCTTGTGCAATGAATTTATAACGGGGGTTCAGGTTTTTGTCACTCCGGTAACCCCTACAATTAGTAGCCAAATACACAATGCATTCCCCTAGGCCCATATAGGTGAAGTGTCATGTAGTCGACGTTCACATGACACCACTAGAAGAAGTTGTAGGGGTTCCGCGCATAAAAACAATAAATTTTACCCTACGCCCCTGAACCCCTGAAGCTGCCAGGACCTATCTATTAGCAATACAGTAACGGGAGGGGCTTTTCGCGAACTTACCCTTGAAGACCGAAAAGCCTTGTCAACGCTCAGGAGAGCGTGGTTGATGTAGACGAGCCGAAGCCGACCTCAAGTTCGTGATGAAGTCCTTGCGCTCCTTCTGGCTCCAACGACTTGAGTGCCTCAAGTGTGACACCTGGTGGGAGTTACCCACGTCCGGTGCCTGACGTTGACTCCTGCTTCCCCGATCCAGCAGCAGTTGCGGAAGTAGAGCTCCCGGATCCGAATCCTGCAGCGCGACGGCGCTCCGCGGTGAAGATGTCTCTCGCTCGCGCAGTCCAGACTTGGGACCACAGTCACGAGAGAGAGGAGGGAGAGAGAAAATATCAATTGGAGGTCCTCCCAAAAGTGGGGAGACCTTTATTGATTATTGGGTGTATTTTCTAGGCCAATATACCCCACTATATATAGGGGGAGGGGAGGTACTACCTCCCCTCAAGTCCCGGGGTGGGACTAAAGGAGAGGAGGGGGGGGAGGAGGTGGCCGCCGGCCACTAGTGGGCCCTGCGCGGGAGGGGGGGCTTGAAGGAAATATGCCCTAGAGGCAATCATAGAGATGATTGTATTTCATGTGTATCCATGAGTTATTATAATGTTCCTTGAATATCCATATACCAGGCAACTTGTATTGATTGGCAATTATGTGAATTGTTTGTGAAACTCTTTACTTGTATGGTTATCTAATAATTGTCCCTAGTCGGAGTTCATGCGAGGACACACGTGAATATTAGACTAGCACATCGATTGGTTAATGACTATGTTTCGCAAGTCATTGACATAGAGATGTCAAACCAATGACGTGGACACATGTTATGAACATGGGGTTGGACTGACCCAACATGAGACTAGCAATAATACTTGCAGCTCTCTCTACACATCGTGTACGTTTTGTCCTTAGACCTGAGATTGTCGCATGTACTTGAGATGTGGATCGACCTACTTTGGGGCTATCAAACACTACTCCGTAACTGGGTAGTTATAAAGGTAGCTTTCGGGTTTGTCCTGATACATGCTGCAAGGCATCGGTCAATCAAGATGGGATTTGCCCCTCTCTACTTGAGAGAGATATCTCTGGGCCCCTCGAGTGATCGGATCCAGAAATGCATGGCCGTGCTACATATGGTTAAGAGTTAACCTAGTAAAGGGATTCTGAATCACAGTATCGAGAAAGAGAGGTCAGCTTAGAGCTAGACCAAATATCGTGAGGCAAAGGGAAAGACATGTACTCAACCTTGTGATGGTTCGTCCGAATGATCTTTATATGCGTTTAGGAGTTGGCACGTCTTGCTAGAGGCCGCTACCAACTATTGACGGAGTAAGTGTACTCGCGTCATGTCTATATGTGTATGAACCTATAGGGTCACACACTTTAGGGGCTGGAAGCCTAATGAGGATTGGATCCGAATTAGACCAGGCTTAGGCTGCTAATGGGATGCTAATGTAGAAGCCCACCAGGGATGCCTATATAAGAGGGAGTGAGGCGAGCTGAAAAGGAGAGAGCATTCCACCCAGCCGCCACTCCTCTTCCGCCTGTGTTGCACGCGCAGACCTAGCAGTCTGGCATGTGACGGCTTCCACTCCGGACGTGTGGATACCTTGGAGGTGCTGCATCTGTAGCACTTGGACGAGCCGCGCAAAGGGGAGCTGCTCGTGGGACGAGGACGAGGAGGAGACGTAGAACATCTACACTGCCGCAACGTGCTTCATCGAGTTCCGCACCTGCGCGTCTAGCGGTAATCCCGTGATCTATGACAATAGTATTCCTGGTTGACGCGGTAGAAAATTTTGATTTTACACTAGTGTAGCCTACCCGTAACCCTTCAGTGGTATCAGAGCCGATGCTATTCAGTCATAGGTTCGGGAAGTTTGCATATGGTGATATGTAGATTGATATGAATGATATGATCGTTTGTATGGCGGTGTTTCTGGATTGATCTATGATCTTACTTTCCGTGATCGTGATTCTAAGGTCGTCGAACGACTTACCCCTACCGGTCGGTTTCCGCCATCGGGGTAGACAGTGACACATAAATCCTTCTAAATCACGCGAAGATCAATATGATTGATCGAATCGGGAATTAGATCTGAATCGACGTACCGTGATCAAAGGAGTTTGGTCGAATCGGAACTATGGTCGGTTTATGGTAGATTTGATTTGCCGATCAAAATCCAGACTCAGGAAGCGTACGATATGATCGTTGCGCTTAAGGACATGTTCCAGACTCAGGCTAGGACTGAGAGGTACAATGTCGCTAAGTCCTTTGTGGAATGCAAGCTGGCAGAGGGAGCAGCTGTAGGCCCCCATGTGATCAAAATGGTTGGTTACAGTCAGACTTTGGAAAAGCTTGGTTTTCCATTAGGCCAAGAGTTGGCCACTGACTTCATTTTGGCATCTCTTCCATCTAGCTATGGGCATTTCATTTCGAACTACCATATGCATGGGGTGGAGAGGGGCCTTAATGAATTATGTGGGATGCTGAAAACAGCAGAATGTGACATTAAGAAGTGTGCAGGGCATAGCCATGTGATGGCTGTGCAGAACAAGCCTAGCTTCAAGAAAAAGGGCACTTCTTGGCAGAAGAAGAAGGGCAAGGCTAAGGATACGATCCCTAAGCCAAACCCTGCACCCAAGCAAAAGGCTGGTCCTGCAGGAGACACTGAGTGTTTCTTTTGTCACGAATATGGCCACTGGAAGAGAAACTGCAGCAAGTACCAGGCTTCTTTGAAGAAAAGTGGAAGTAAGAGTACTTCCCACTAAGGTACACTTGTTGTAAATGTTGTGGACATTTTTCTCGCAGATTCTTATGTTAACTCTTGGGTATTTGATACCGGATCGGTTGCTCATATTTGCAATTCGATGCAGGGGCTAATAAGGACTAGAGAAGTGCAAAAAGGCGAAGTGGATTTTCGCGTCGGAAATAAAGCAAGGGTTGCTGCATTGTTCGTCGGCGTCATGCAACTTCACCTTCCGTCAGGATTTATCATGGAGTTGAATAATTGTTATTACATTCCTAGTATGGGTCGAAACATTTTATCACCTTCATGTTTGATGAGGGATGGTTATTCATTCGCGAGTACAAACAATGGTTGTGTAATCTCTAAGAATGCTATGTTTGTGGCTGATGCTCCCATTGTGAATGGGTTATTTATTTTAAATCTTGATAATGCATGTGTTTACAATGTTAGTGCTAAAAGGCTTCGGCCAAATGATTTGAGTCCTACCTATCTATGGCATTGTCGTTTGGGGCATATAAGTGAAAAGCGCATGAAGAAGCTCCATGGTGATGGTCTTCTAACTTTGTTTGATTTTGAATCATACGAGACATGTCAAGCTTGTTTACTTGGAAAGATGACCAAGACGCCTTTTACGGGGTTTCCCGAGAGAGCGGCAGACTTGTTGGAACTCATACATACTGATGTATGTGGACCAATGAGCACGACAGCCAGAGGAGGATATCACTACTTCATTACTTTCACTGATGATTTCAGTAGATATGGCTATGTCTACTTGATGAAGCATAAGTCTGAAACTTTTGAAAAGTTCAGAGAGTTTCAAAATGAGGTAGAGAATCAACGTGGCAAGAAAATAAAGGTCTTGCAATCTGATCGCGGAGGTGAATATTTGAGTCACGAGTTTAGCAATCATCTTAAGAGTTGCGGAATTGTTCCACAGCTCACGCCGCCCGGAACGCCTCAAAGAAACGGGGTCTCTAAACGGCGTAATCGAACTTTGTTGGACATGGTTCGATCGATGATGAGCCAGTCGGATTTACCATTATCATTTCGGGGTTACGCGCTAGAAACAGCAGCTTTCACACTAAATAGGGTACCATCTAAATCCGTAGTTAAGACACCATATGAGATGTGGACTGGAAAGAATCCCAGTTTGTCTTTTCTAAAGATTTGGGGTTGTGATGCATTTGTCAAGCGACTTCATTCGGACAAGCTAACACCCAAATCGGATAAGTGCATTTTTGTGGGATACCCAAGGGAAACCTTAGGGTATTACTTCTACAACCGAGAAGAGGGCAAAGTGTTTGTCGCTCGTAGCGGTGTTTTCCTAGAGAAAGAGTTTCTCACAAAGGGAACGAGTGGAAGGTCGGTGCGACTTGAAGAAGTTCAAGATGCGCCAGTCAGGGATGCTTCTACGAGTGATGCTATTGTAGCAGAACAAGTTGAGGAACCCGTGGCAATAGAAGCACCACAACCACGAAGGTCGGCGAGGCTCCGCGAAGCGCGAGAGTTATTATTGTTAGACAATGATGAGCCTGCGACCTATGCAGAAGCGATGGTGGACCCAGACTCTGAGAAATGGCTGATTGCCATGAGATCCGAGATAGAGTCCATGGGAGACAATCAAGTTTGGAACTTGGTTGACCTGCCTGATGGTTTTAAAGCCATCGAGTGCAAGTGGATCTATAAGAAGAAGATTGATATGGATGGAAATGTTCACATCCATAAAGCTCGACTTGTTGCAAAAGGTTTTCGACAAGTTCAAGGAGTTGACTACGACGAGACTTTCTCGCTCGTAGCGATGCTTAAATCTATACGGATCATTCTAGCCATTGCTGCACATTTTGATTATGAGATATGGCAGATGGATGTCAAGACGGCTTTCTTAAATGGAATCCTTTCTGAGGACGTGTATATGATGCAGCCCGAAGGTTTTGTTGATCCAAACAATGCTGGAAAGGTATGCAAACTTCAAAAGTCTATTTATGGGCTGAAGCAAGCATCTCGGAGTTGGAACATTCGATTTGATGAAGTTGTAAAGGAGTTTGGCTTCACCAAAAAGAACAAGAACCTTGTGTGTATAAGAAAGAAAATGGGAAATCACTTGTGTTTCTAATCTTATATGTGGATGACATATTATTGATTGGAAATGACATTCCTATGCTCGAGTCTGTTAAGACCTCATTGAAAAATAGTTTTTCTATGAAGGACTTGGGAGAAGCGGCATATATTCTGGGTATCAAGATCTATAGAGATAGATCAAGGAGGCTAATTGGATTAAGCCAGAGTACGTACATTGACAAAGTGTTGAAACGGTTCAGCATGGAAGAGGCTAAGAAGGGGTTCTTGCCCATGTCTCATGGCATTAAACTCAGCAAGACTCAGTGTCCTTCGACCACTGATGAGCGAGAACGCATGAGTAGGGTTCCATATGCTTCGGCTATTGGATCCATCATGTATGCAATGACATGTACTCGCCCAGATGTTTCCTATGCTCTAAGTGTTACGAGCAGATACCAGGCTGATCCAGGTGAGATTCACTGGACAGCGGTAAAGAATATCCTTAAGTACTTGAGAAGGACTAAGGATATGTTCCTAGTTTATGGAGGTGAGGTTGAACTCAGTGTAAAGGGTTACACAGATGCGAGTTACCTTAATGACTCACATGACTCGAAATCGCAATCAGGTTATGTGTTTGTCATGAATGGTGGTGCTGTGAGCTGGAAAAGTTCCAAGCAAGATACAGTGGCCTCCTCTTCAACAGAAGCTGAATATATTGCTGCCTCGGAGGCTGCAAAGGAAGCTGTTTGGATTAGGAATTTCCTGATCGCTCTTGGTGTGGTTCAGGGCTCGTCCAATCCCTTGGACGTTTATTGTGACAACAATGGTGCTATTGCACAAGCCAAAGAACCTAGACAGCACCAAAAGAACAAACATATTCGCATGCGCTACCATCTGATTCGTGAGTTCATTGATGAAGGTAGTGTCATGTTATGCAAAATACATACGGACTCAAATGTTGCTGATCCCTTGACTAAGCCACTCCCGCAGCATGCGCATGAAGCACACACAAGAGCAATAGCTATTAGATACTGTCTAGATTGACTCTAGTGCAAGTGGGAGACTGAAGGAAATATGCCCTAGAGGCAATCATAGAGATGATTGTATTTCATGTGTATCCATGAGTTATTATAATGTTCCTTGAATATCCATATACCAGGCAACTTGTATTGATTGGCAATTATGTGAATTGTTTGTGAAACTCTTTACTTGTATGGTTATCTAATAATTGTCCCTAGTCGGAGTTCATGCGAGGACACACGTGAATATTAGACTAGCACATCGATTGGTTAATGACTATGTTTCGCAAGTCATTGACATAGAGATGTCAAACCAATGATGTGGACACATGTTATGAACATGGGGTTGGACTGACCCAACATGAGACTAGCAATAATACTTGCAGCTCTCTCTACACATCGTGTACGTTTTGTCCTTAGACCTGAGATTGTCGTATGTACTTGAGATGTGGATCGACCTACTTTGGGGCTATCAAACACTACTCCGTAACTGGGTAGTTATAAAGGTAGCTTTCGGGTTTGTCCTGATACATGCTGCAAGGCATCGGTCAATCAAGATGGGATTTGCCCCTCTCTACTTGAGAGAGATATCTCTGGGCCCCTCGAGTGATCGGATCCAGAAATGCATGGCCGTGCTACATATGGTTAAGAGTTAACCTAGTAAAGGGATTCTGAATCACAGTATCGAGAAAGAGAGGTCAGCTTAGAGCTAGACCAAATATCTTGAGGCAAAGGGAAAGACATGTACTCAACCTTGTGATGGTTCGTCCGAATGATCTTTATATGCGTTTAGGAGTTGGCACGTCTTGCTAGAGGCCGCTACCAACTATTGACGGAGTAAGTGTACTCGCGTCATGTCTATATGTGTATGAACCTATAGGGTCACACACTTTAGGGGCTGGAAGCCTAATGAGGATTGGATCCGAATTAGACCAGGCTTAGGCTGCTAATGGGATGCTAATGTAGAAGCCCACCAGGGATGCCTATATAAGAGGGAGTGAGGCGAGCTGAAAAGGAGAGAGCATTCCACCCAGCCGCCACTCCTCTTCCGCCTGTGTTGCACGCGCAGACCTAGCAGTCTGGCGTGTGACGGCTTCCACTCCGGACGTGTGGATACCTCGGAGGTGCTGCATCTGTAGCACTTGGACGAGCCGCGCAAAGGGGAGCTGCTCGTGGGACGAGGACGAGGAGGAGACGTAGAACATCTACACTGCCGCAACGTGCTTCATCGAGTTCCGCACCTGCGCGTCTAGCGGTAATCCCGTGATCTATGACAATAGTATTCCTGGTTGACGCGGTAGAAAATTTTGATTTTACACTAGTGTAGCCTACCCGTAACCCTTCAGGGCTTGGCCCAGCCGGCCTCCCCTTGCCCCTTCTCCCCTTTCTCCTTTTCCCTCATGGGCCCTTTCCCTCCGGAATTTGGCCCATTAAGCTTTTTGACCTTTTAATTGATTTTCTCTTTATTAAATAAATATGAATAAATGATTAAATCAATATTTAACATTAATTCACATATCATTTAATCTCCATGTCCATGGAACACCTTCCACCTCCACTCCGGACATCCTCCGGACTTACCGAAACCCTTCCGGTTTTCTCCCTTCTTTTCTTCGGTGATTCTACCGATCCTATAAACAGTCTCTAAGCATCATCAAGACCTTAAGCGTGATACCCTATGGTTCAGGAACACTCTAGACATGGTCGGGACTCTCCCGCACCAATGATCAACAGAGGGACCTGGATGGCCATGTGACCCCTGTGCGTTCCACGAAGATCTTTCATCGTTTGAACCGGTGACAGTCGTGTCTTATTCCCTTTGTCATTCGATACTTGCATTGCCCGAGACCTGATCAATGAAATCTTCATGTCAAGTTCAATCTCGTTACTAAACAATGCTATTTGACTTGTTCCGACAAGTGATATCCCTGTGATCCAATCACACGCTGTGCAGCTATTGGATATAACTTCTCCGAGTGGGCCCTTGAGTATCTTCCCGTCACATGGACGGACAAATCCCGCTCTTGACATATATTGCCTCTACGGTTTCCTCCGAATACCTTAACACACCTTTATAACCACCATTTTACCAGATGGCGTTTGATGCTATCTAAGCACTCTCGGGAGACAGTGATTGATATAGCCTCACGGTCTAAGGAATAGTCTACGAGGATCCTTTTCTAATCATCGTAACTTGAACTTCGTGACATGATTGAATCATGATGTTTAGGTTGGGTATTGGTTCATCATCTCATTCTCAGAATGAGATGACCTCATTTCCAACTGGCATAAATGCCACATGATCAGGAAACATGATCATCTGTTGGCCAATGAACCAGTGACTAGAGTTTCACTGGGAACCCCTGGTTTGTTTATATATCACACGTGTATTGATGTTTCCACTCAACACAGTTATAGCATGATATAAAACTTAATCATAAACTATATGAAATATGATAATAGTCCTTACTACTATTTGTCTCTAGGGCATATTTCCAACAGTCTCCCACTTGCACTAGAGTACAAATACACTAGTTGCATTTGTTCTTAATTATTGGCACCATATAACCGGTACCTAGAACATGCTTGCTCATGGAAGAGGTTGAGTCTTGGGTCTGTACTTTACAGTCCCAGATCCTCTGCAACTTACTAATGTCACTTTGATTGACATTAATACTCTATCATCACATGACAACATCTGTGTGTATGCATCGTTGCCATGGCAGCAAACGAGGCCTGATTCCAGGAGCCTACAGTGACGTTAGATCAACCTCAAGGGCTTTCTCATGGGCACTGTGCCCTGGGACACATTATTCTACGTTAAAAGCGAATTAGCCCCGCCATAACATTATACAACACTTTAGATGGTACCCTTATCTATTTATAAATGTATTCATCGAAACACTAGTGCACTCTGTGCAACTTTCGATGTTTTGTTCACCTCGATTCCTACTTGACTTCAATTGGTATCTACAAGAGTTTCCAACATATTCCCTTATAACATAACTCTTTATGCTTTAAGATATGTCATCCTTTATGGATTTGGAAAACATGTCTACAGTTCTCTACTAAGCACTGCGGACAAAACTCAGCTCAACGTTCTGTGATTCGAACTTGATCACTTTCAAACATTCCTTATTGGATCACATATTATGCTAAGTTATCATGGTTTTCTAAGATAGAACCTATGTCTTAACATAGTTGATGATGATCATCCTATTCTTTCTTTCAACCATTGATGTTTAAACTTAATGATATTCCTAATTTTAGTTATTAAGGACTAGTTCCTCAATTAACTTCTATTCTGAAACAGCTTTTAGAATCATTTAAGGAATACTACATAATATCTTAATACATCTATTATCAACTTCTACATCTTACAAAACATTATTTATAAGTATCTGCGCTTTCATCCTAACTTACTTAAGAATTACTCCTATAAGCTCCCACTCAAACTATGTTGCTAACATGTTTGGGTACGAGTCAGTACTCTTACTCAAACTATGTTCCTACATATTTTGAATTTGAGTCTTATATTGCTCCCACTTAAAAATATGTCAATCACATATTGTTTCAGGAAGACTTTCATAGCTCCCACTCAATTTTATGCAAATTGCATATCTCCTTTACTATTTTGAATAACTTCAAAACCTTTTGATCAAATATCAAACTCGGAGATTTACTATGAGATACTAGTACCTTACTAGTTTTAAATCCACTAGACACTTAGCACACATGAATCAAATTCATTTGAATTCATCCAATGCTTGACAAATTGTGCTTTTGTCATTTACCCCTTTTCCTACTATGGCTTTGCAGTCATTTGGGAAAATTCCGAGCAACTCCTTTTACTTGTGAGATTCAGCAAATGAATTGCTTTCTAATCTCAAGGGAATTTTGCTTCTAGGATTTCTCATAATTTTGTTTACCATTATTTTCTTTGTAGTTCGTAGGTATGTCATATTCCAAAAATCATGACAAGTGATTCACAAATGTCTCCATACAAGATATGGATTTACATTTTGAATCCTACTACATATAGTGAAAAACATTCGTGGGGGTAAAAACACAATGATCAAAATCATTGATTCTTTCCTTCTGTGAAGAAAATCATTCAAGAATGCTGTCCGTTGCGCTTCTCAACACTCTGATGTAGGGTTTTGAATCCTCATCGTGTTTTACACTAATTTCCATTTGCTCATAATTGAGAAATATCACTGAAGTGACTTTTCTCATGAATGTACCAAAATCCAAGCAATACGAATCTTGCTTTCCTTTTGGTTTGAGCTATGGGTTTCGTATTCAAAGCTTCCAATGAATACTCTACAAGGACTTATTTGCTATTGTTTTGGTTATATCGAATAACCCCAAAACTTTTCACGAATTCTAATGGTTCACTGTAAACTCATTGAGTGCTAACTATTTCTAACTAATGGTCTCTACATATACTCTACAACGATTTATTTGGTGCCTTTTATTCAACCCCCTTTGATATCTGATATCATATTGTGATGCTTTGTATTTTGACATTTCAAAACACTTTGCATTCCACAATTTCATGCAATTCTTATAAAGTTGAATTTCATTACTATTGGTCAAATCATAGTAATTGGATTCTCTTTTATATTTATACCCTTTTTGTCGATGAAACACTTTTGATCAAATCAAATAGTTTCATATTCATGTTTCCTTTGGTAAACTACTTTACACATTTAAACAATCATTTAATGATAATTACCATTTTCGTTAAAACACAATACATCGAATATGTATTTACTTTTAACAATTCTTTAAACACTTTGTATTCAAGTAATACACGGTGTTCAAGTTATTTCGCCGGACTTAGGCATGATTTATATATGTGAGAAGAAATCGAATGACTTTCACATATTATCACATAACTTTGAATTTAAACAATGGTTTCATTCATTAATGAAATATCATTAAGTTGGGTATTTTAAACAAGGCATTTTAATGTTTTACAAATGTTCATGCATTATCAATTAGTTTCAAACAATAAGGATAATTCACAAGTAATCAAATAAGATATGAACATGAATAGAAATCATTCATAAAAGCAGAACAATTGTTTGTTACAAACTGATATGAATAACCGTCTCACGAAGTGTGAGACACACTAAAGAAGTTCAAATCTCTCGATTACAAAATCATCCTAAAACACAAACTAAGTGATAAATATCGAGGGAGAGTGTCGTCGGCTATCAGCATCATGCTCGCCATCAACACGCAACGTCACCTCCTCTCCAGCAAGCACCTCTATGCAGAAGGACCTGTTTTCAGTAAAACAGAACAAGTATCAGATATACTTAACACTGCAATGTGTTTGCAAGATTATAACATTTATAAAACTGTATATCAAATATATACCTTTGCCGTCGATGACTCTAGCGGCGTTGGGTTCGTCTATCACATTTCTGAAATGTGATATGAACTCAAGGAAATCCAGTGTATCCGTGTCGCCTCTCATAACGCTGATCCTGACTTGTGCTTGGAAGCTTGGAGAAAGCGACCGTAGCACAACTCCCATCGCAAATGAGCTTGAGTACCAGTTGTCCAGGTAGTATGCTAGACTCATATACGCATCGTAGAGGTGCAATAAATGCTCATCTAGTGAGGAACCATCCTCCATCTTAATGGAGAGGAAATCCCCTGTCAGCTCATACTCCCACATGCGCACTTGTTCCACGAAATGCGCTCTCAGATGTGCCATGACCATTCCGGGCTTGAGACTCCCCACCATTGGCCACAACCCATCCTCCATTCCGAGGCGCATGGTCACTGATATAAATGTGGCCATCACACGATGACGACAACGCAGATCCCGCTGCTCCTGGGTCTCATGAGAATAGGGTGGCTCCAAATACATCTCGCAGGTCATGTAGTCAGCTACATCGTTCTCCCCAAGGAGATCAAATAGGCGTATGACCCATGCAGAAAAGTTTGATCCATCTAACTTGAGCTTTTATCCTTTTAACCAATCGTCGATAGGAAAGGTAATCTCGGCAGAAACCATTTTCTACATTTATAATTGCAAAAAGGAATTTAGACTAAGTTTATAATTAAATGAGTTAATAATAACTCCACTCAGAAACACCTATCCCCAGTGAGGGTTCCTAGTGATAACACGACCCCTATCAGCCACATCTCCCCCGATCGTCATGGCCATCAATGTGGGTTCAAGGGTGGACGCTAAACGTCGGTCACATCATTCATGCGACGCGTGCTCGATCTTTCGACCATCCGCGTTCCGAGGCCACGCTTCTCTAGCATGCTAGGCTCGCCAACTCAACCTTAGTGTATTCGCTGTGCAACATGGCTTACACCCACTGTATGTGAACGTAGATATGTCTGACACCCAGGCCTGTCACCCTGGATCGCCTCATACCGAAGAACTTTCTTGGTGGTGCACACTAAGGGGGAACACAATTGTTGGTTATTTTAACAGGGATCTTCTTATGAGGCTACCGTCGAGTATCTAATACTAGCACACAACAAGACATACAAACAATAACATTGAATGTAAATGCTATGTGATATGGTCCTTCACGTCGTGATCTCCATCCGTCGTTACCGGGTTCCGGCGCCAGGGTTCTGGCGCCGTAGACACTAGGGTACCAGTGTCATTCCGGAGTGGTAGTTCGTCACCTTCGTGACTATCTACTACTATGCAACAAAAGGTAATTACTTTACCTTTGCCACAACCATATCACAAAGCAACGCCCTCCTGCAAAACAAAGTTAGACGCTTCTACTTTATCTTTGCATGTTTTACATGGCTAAATGGGCTTTCATACGAGAATCGTTCTTACCTACGAAATTTGAGCACAACATTGATCAAGTAGTTGTCTCTACTACACCCCTTTCGGGGCCCTCCGTTGCAAATGGTATACGAACTAATGCGAGAGAGACACACACCGCCTAAGCCACTTTATACGGTACAAGCTGTATGTCAAGCGTGGACCAGTCTCGCGAATGAACGCGTAAAGTCGGTTGGGGACCGCTTCATCAAGCATTACTGCGGTATACACAAGTACACGTGGGAGGGTAACAACTAAAAGATCAACGCCCACACGCTACATCTCGTGTGTTCTACCCGTACTAGCATTGCTACGCATAGATCTAGCTCTGATACCACTGTAGGGGTTCCGCGCATAAAAACAATAAATTTTACCCTGCGCCCCTGAACCCCTGAAGCTGCCAGGACCTATCTATTAGCAATACAGTAACGGGAGGGACTTTTCGCGAACTTACCCTTGAAGACCGAAAAGCCTTGTCAACGCTCAGGAGAGCGTGGTTAATGTAGACGAGCCGAAGCCGACCTCAAGGTCGTGATGAAGTCCTTGCGCTCCTTCTGGCTCCAATGACTTGAGTGCCTCAAGTGTGACACCTCGTGGAAGTTACACACGTCCGGTGCCTGACGATGACTCCCGCTTCCCCAATCCAGCAGCAGTTGCGGAAGTAGAGCTCCCGGATCTGAATCTCGCAGCGCGACGGTGCTCCGCGGTGAAGATGTCTCTCGCTCGCGCAGTCCAGACTTGGGACCACGGTCACGAGAGAGAGAGAGGGGGAGAGAGAAAATATCAATTGGAGGTCCTCCCAAAAGTGGGGAGACCTTTATTGATTATTGGGTGTATTTTCTAGGCCAATATACCCCACTATATATAGGGGGAGGGGAGGTACTACCTCCCCTCAAGTCCCGGGGTGGGACTAATGGAGAGGAGGAGGGGAGGAGGTGGCCGCCGACCATTAGTGGGCCCCACGCGGGGGGCTTGGCCCAGCCGGCCTCCCCTTGCTCCTTCTCCCCTTTCTCCTTTTCCCTCATGGGCCCCTTCCCTCCAGAATTTGGCCCATTAAGCTTTTTGACCTTTTAATTGATTTTATCTTTATTAAATAAATATGAATAAATGATTAAATCAATATTTAACATTCATTCACATATCATTTAATCTCTGTGGCCATGGAACACCTTCCACCTCCACTCCGGACATCCTCCGGACTTACCGAAACCCTTCCGGTTTTCTCCCTTCTTTTCTTCGGTGATTCTACCGATCCTATAAACAGTCTCTAAGCATCATCAAGACCTTAAGCGTGATACCCTATGGTTCAGGAACACTCTAGACATGGTCGGGACTCTCCCGCACCAATGATCAACAGAGGGACCTGGATGGCCATGTGACCCCTGTGCGTTCCACGAAGATCTTTCGTCGTTTGAACCGGTGATAGTCGTGTCTTATTCCCTTTGTCATTCGATACTTGCATTGCCCGAGACCTGAGCAATGACATCTTCATGTCGAGTTCAATCTCGTTACTAAACAATGCTATTTGACTCGTTCCGACTAGAGATATCCCTGTGATCCAATCACACGCTGCGCAGCTATTGGATATAACTTCTCCGAGTGGGCCCTTGAGTATCTTCCTGAAGGAAATATGCCCTAGAGGCAATCATAGAGATGATTGTATTTCATGTGTATCCATGAGTTATTATAATGTTCCTTGAATATCCATATACCAGGCAACTTGTATTGATTGGCAATTATGTGAATTGTTTGTGAAACTCTTTACTTGTATGGTTATCTAATAATTGTCCCTAGTCGGAGTTCATGCGAGGACACACGTGAATATTAGACTAGCACATCGATTGGTTAATGACTATGTTTCGCAAGTCATTGACATGGAGATGTCAAACCAATGATGTGGACACATGTTATGAACATAGGGTTGGACTGACCCAACATGAGACTAGCAATAATATTTGCAGCTCTCACTACACATCGTGTACGTTTTGTCCTTAGACCTGAGATTGTCGCATGTACTTGAGATGTGGATCGACCTACTTTGGGGCTATCAAACACTACTCCGTAACTGGGTAGTTATAAAGGTAGCTTTCGGGTTTGTCCTGATACATGCTGCAAGGCATCGGTCAATCAAGATGGGATTTGCCCCTCTCTACTTGAGAGAGATATCTCTGGGCCCCTCGAGTGATCGGATCCAGAAATGCATGGCCGTGCTACATATGGTTAAGAGTTAACCTAGTAAAGGGATTCTGAATCACAGTATCGAGAAAGAGAGGTCAGCTTAGAGCTAGACCAAATATCGTGAGGCAAAGGGAAAGACATGTACTCAACCTTGTGATGGTTCGTCCGAATGATCTTTATATGCGTTTAGGAGTTGGCACGTCTTGCTAGAGGCCGCTACCAACTATTGACGGAGTAAGTGTACTCGCGTCATGTCTATACGTGTATGAACCTATAGGGTCACACACTTTAGGGGCTGGAAGCCTAATGAGGATTGGATCCGAATTAGACCAGGCTTAGGCTGCTAATGGGCTGCTAATGTAGAAGCCCACCAGGGATGCCTATATAAGAGGGAGTGAGGCGAGCTGAAAAGGGGAGAGCATTCCACCCAGCCACCACTCCTCTTCCGCCCGTGTTGCACGCGCAGACCTAGCAGTCTGGCGTGTGACGACTTCCACTCCGGACGTGTGGATACCTCGGAGGTGCTGCATCTGTAGCACTTGGACGAGCCGCGCAAAGGGGAGCTGCTCGTGGGACGAGGACGAGGAGGAGACGTAGAACATCTACACTGCCGCAACGTGCTTCATCGAGTTCCGCACCTGCGCGTCTAGCGGTAATCCCGTGATCTATGACAATAGTATTCCTGGTTGACGCGGTAGAAATTTTTGATTTTACGCTAGTGTAGCCTACCCGTTACCCTTCAGTGGTATCAGAGCCGATGCTATTCAGTCATAGGTTCGGGAAGTTTGCATATGGTGATATGTAGATTGATATGAATGATATGATCGTTTGTATGGCGGTGTTTCTGGATTGATCTATGATCTTAATTTCCGTGATCGTGATTCTAAGGTCGTCGAACGACTTACCCCTACCGGTCGGTTTCTGCCATCGGGGTAGACAGTGACACATAAATCCTTCTGAATCACGCGAAGATCAATATGATTGATCGAATCGGGAATTAGATCTGAATCGACGTACCGTGATCAAAGGAGTTTGGTCAAATCGGAACTATGGTCGGTTTATGGTAAATTGGATTTGCCGATCAAAATCCTTAAAGGTACCGCGAGGGGCGCTGCCCCTTCGAACCCCGCAGGGGGAGACCCCCTAGACCCCCCCTTAGTCGTAGCCCCCTTTTTTGTATCTCGTTAAGGTTCATAGGTGGTACGATTTCACATGATCCGGTAGAATGCGATTCTATGCACAACTTGTTTTTGCAGGATTTATGTGATCAGTATGGCCCAAAAATGTATGTGATGCATGTATGTATTTTTTCATGACCTGCGTGTCGTGAGTTGGGCAACACGGCTGGAGCCATATGTGTTGTCAATTATTGTAATGGCCTGCGTGCCAACTTGTGATGATCCCAATACCATGTAATTTTGATTACTAGATGTTAGGAGTAATAGCTTGTATTAGTTCTTGGAGAACTCATCACTTGGAGGATGGCTCGCATAGAGCATGAAGATGGAGATCATCATGGTGGACAGGTTCTATGGCGATGGAGATCACCATGAGAAAATGGGCCATACTGTATCACATCTATGTGAATGCTATTCTTATACGTTTTACTACTATGCATGCTTAGATGATAGAAGTAGAATGATCCCTCACAAAGTTTAAGTTAAACCATGCCC
Source organism: Avena eriantha (assembly GCA_910589775.1). NCBI lineage: Eukaryota > Viridiplantae > Streptophyta > Magnoliopsida > Poales > Poaceae > Avena > Avena eriantha. The sequence goes on from OU342740.1 coordinate 422,538,383, forward strand.
TCCCAACCAAACCTTGCACCATCCTATGCCCTGTACAATCGTTGGTGGGTCTATGAAATTAGGGTGCCACGGTTTTCCTTGGCTGGATGGGTTTGTATCGGATACCTACACGCATAAGGGTTGGTGAGCTTAACAAGGTCATCTTAACAGTTAAGGACCTTGGGGCATAAAGGTTGGGCGCCTAGGTTTGACATAGAGATGTCACCCAACAACAAGAGTCATATGTGATATGATTAGCAAAGGTTGCTTACCGATTTACCTTGTCTTCTAGCAGTGATGCTAAAGCTCACTAGTCGACTTGTTAATTGTGGATCTTGAATCACTTAGTATCAATAGAGGGATGTTGATTTAAGTGGGAGTATATGCTATTAAATTGTTTAATATGTTTTACTCTTTCATGGTTACATGGCTTAGTATTTTGCATATTTTTTTGTTGTAGATCAATGGCACCGAACAATTCATCACCTTTTGCTTTGCGTTCGATTCTTGAAAAGGATAAACTAAATGGAACAAACTATTCGGACTGGGTCCGTAACCTGAGAATTGTTCTCAGGGCTGAGAAAAAGGAAACTGTTCTGGATACCCCAATCCCGGATGAACCTGCTGATAATGCAACTGCTACCCTTAAGAATGCCTACAAGAAAGCATGTGATGAATCTCTTGAGGTCAGTTGTCTTATGCTTGCATGCATGGAACCTGATCTTCAAAAACAGTTTGAGGATCAGGAAGCGTACGATATGATCGTTGCGCTTAAGGACATGTTCCAGACTCAGGCTAGGACTGAGAGGTACAATGTCGCTAAGTCCTTTGTGGAATGCAAGCTGGCAGAGGGAGCAGCTGTAGGCCCCCATGTGATCAAAATGGTTGGTTACAGTCAGACTTTGGAAAAGCTTGGTTTTCCATTAGGCCAAGAGTTGGCCACTGACTTCATTTTGGCATCTCTTCCATCTAGCTATGGGCATTTCATTTCGAACTACCATATGCATGGGGTGGAGAGGGGCCTTAATGAATTATGTGGGATGCTGAAAACAGCAGAATGTGACATTAAGAAGTGTGCAGGGCATAGCCATGTGATGGCTGTGCAGAACAAGCCTAGCTTCAAGAAAAAGGGCACTTCTTGGCAGAAGAAGAAGGGCAAGGCTAAGGATACGATCCCTAAGCCAAACCCTGCACCCAAGCAAAAGGCTGGTCCTGCAGGAGACACTGAGTGTTTCTTTTGTCACGAATATGGCCACTGGAAGAGAAACTGCAGCAAGTACCAGGCTTCTTTGAAGAAAAGTGGAAGTAAGAGTACTTCCCACTCAGGTACACTTGTTGTAAATGTTGTGGACATTTTTCTCGCAGATTCTTATGTTAACTCTTGGGTATTTGATACCGGATCGGTTGCTCATATTTGCAATTCGATGCAGGGGCTAATAAGGACTAGAGAAGTGCAAAAAGGCGAAGTGGATTTTCGCGTCGGAAATAAAGCAAGGGTTGCTGCATTGTTCGTCGGCGTCATGCAACTTCACCTTCCGTCAGGATTTATCATGGAGTTGAATAATTGTTATTACATTCCTAGTATGGGTCGAAACATTTTATCACCTTCATGTTTGATGAGGGATGGTTATTCATTCGCGAGTACAAACAATGGTTGTGTAATCTCTAAGAATGCTATGTTTGTGGCTGATGCTCCCATTGTGAATGGGTTATTTATTTTAAATCTTGATAATGCATGTGTTTACAATGTTAGTGCTAAAAGGCTTCGGCCAAATGATTTGAGTCCTACCTATCTATGGCATTGTCGTTTGGGGCATATAAGTGAAAAGCGCATGAAGAAGCTCCATGGTGATGGTCTTCTAACTTCGTTTGATTTTGAATCATACGAGACATGTCAAGCTTGTTTACTTGGAAAGATGACCAAGACGCCTTTTACGGGGTTTCCCGAGAGAGCGACAGACTTGTTGGAACTCATACATACTGATGTATGTGGACCAATGAGCACGACAGCCAGAGGAGGATATCACTACTTCATTACTTTCACTGATGATTTCAGTAGATATGGCTATGTCTACTTGATGAAGCATAAGTCTGAAACTTTTGAAAAGTTCAGAGAGTTTCAAAATGAGGTAGAGAATCAACGTGGCAAGAAAATAAAGGCCTTGCGATCTGATCGCGGTGGTGAATATTTGAGTCACGAGTTTAGCAATCATCTTAAGAGTTGCGGAATTGTTCCACAGCTCACGCCGCCCGGAACGCCTCAAAGAAACGGGGTCTCTGAACGGCGTAATCGAACTTTGTTGGACATGGTTCGATCGATGATGAGCCAGTCGGATTTACCATTATCATTTTGGGGTTACGCGCTAGAAACAGCAGCTTTCACACTAAATAGGGTACCATCTAAATCCGTAGTTAAGACACCATATGAGATGTGGACTGGAAAGAATCCCAGTTTGTCTTTTCTAAAGATTTGGGGTTGTGATGCATTTGTCAAGCGACTTCAGTCGGACAAGCTAACACCCAAATCGGATAAGTGCATTTTTGTGGGATACCCAAGGGAAACCTTAGGGTATTACTTCTACAACCGAGAAGAGGGCAAAGTGTTTGTTGCTCGTAGCGGTGTTTTCCTAGAGAAAGAGTTTCTCACAAAGGGAACGAGTGGAAGGTCGGTGCGACTTGAAGAAGTTCAAGATGAGCCAGTCGGGGATGCTTCTACGAGTGATGCTATTGTAGCAGAACAAGTTGAGGAACCCGTGGCAATAGAAGCACCACAACCACGAAGGTCGGCGAGGCTCCGCGAAGCGCGAGAGTTATTATTGTTAGACAATGATGAGCCTGCGACCTATGCAGAAGCGATGGTGGACCCAGACTCTGAGAAATGGCTGATTGCCATGAGATCCGAGATAGAGTCCATGGGAGACAATCAAGTTTGGAACTTGGTTGACCTGCCTGATGGTTTTAAAGCCATCGAGTGCAAGTGGATCTATAAGAAGAAGATTGATATGGATGGAAATGTTCACATCCATAAAGCTCGACTTGTTGCAAAAGGTTTTCGACAAGTTCAAGGAGTTGACTACGACGAGACTTTCTCGCCCGTAGCGATGCTTAAATCTATACGGATCATTCTAGCCATTGCTGCACATTTCGATTATGAGATATGGCAGATGGACGTCAAGACGGCTTTCTTAAATGGAATCCTTTCTGAGGACGTGTATATGATGCAGCCCGAAGGTTTTGTCGATCCAAACAATGCTGGAAAGGTATGCAAACTTCAAAAGTCCATTTATGGGCTGAAGCAAGCATCTCGGAGTTGGAACATTCGATTTGATGAAGTTGTAAAGGAGTTTGGCTTCACCAAAAACGAACAAGAACCTTGTGTGTATAAGAAAGAAAATGGGAAATCACTTGTGTTTCTAATCTTATATGTGGATGACATATTATTGATTGGAAATGACATTCCTATGCTCGAGTCTGTTAAGACCTCATTGAAAAATAGTTTTTCTATGAAGGACTTGGGAGAAGCGGCATATATTCTGGGTATCAAGATCTATAGAGATAGATCAAGGAGGCTAATTGGATTAAGCCAGAGTACGTACATTGACAAAGTGTTGAAACGGTTCAGCATGGAAGAGGCTAAGAAGGGGTTCTTGCCCATGTCTCACGGCATTAAACTCAGCAAGACTCAGTGTCCTTCGACCACTGATGAGCGAGAACGCATGAGTAGGGTTCCATATGCTTCGGCTATTGGATCCATCATGTATGCAATGACATGTACTCGCCCAGATGTTTCCTATGCTCTAAGTGTTACGAGCAGATACCAGGCTGATCCAGGTGAGATTCACTGGACAGCGGTAAAGAATATCCTTAAGTACTTGAGAAGGACTAAGGATATGTTCCTAGTTTATGGAGGTGAGGTTGAACTCAGTGTAAAGGGTTACACAGATGCGAGTTACCTTAATGACTCAGACGACTCGAAATCGCAATCAGGTTATGTGTTTGTCATGAATGGTGGTGCTGTGAGCTGGAAAAGTTCCAAGCAAGATACAGTGGCCTCCTCTTCAACAGAAGCTGAATATATTGCTGCCTCGGAGGCTGCAAAGGAAGCTGTTTGGATTAGGAATTTCCTGATCGCTCTTGGTGTGGTTCAGGGCTCGTCCAATCCCTTGGACGTTTATTGTGACAACAATGGTGCTATTGCACAAGCCAAAGAACCTAGACAGCACCAGAAGAACAAACATATTCGCATGCGCTACCATCTGATTCGTGAGTTCATTGATGAAGGTAGTGTCATGTTATGCAAAATACATACGGACTCAAATGTTGCTGATCCCTTGACTAAGCCACTCCCGCAGCATGCGCATGAAGCGCACACAAGAGCAATAGCTATTAGACACTGTCTAGATTGACTCTAGTGCAAGTGGGAGACTGAAGGAAATATGCCCTAGAGGCAATCATAGAGATGATTGTATTTCATGTGTATCCATGAGTTATTATAATGTTCCTTGAATATCCATATACCAGGCAACTTGTATTGATTGGCAATTATGTGAATTGTTTGTGAAACTCTTTACTTGTATGGTTATCTAATAATTGTCCCTAGTCGGAGTTCATGCGAGGACACACGTGAATATTAGACTAGCACATCGATTGGTTAATGACTATGTTTCGCAAGTCATTGACATGGAGATGTCAAACCAATGATGTGGACACATGTTATGAACATGGGGTTGGACTGACCCAACATGAGACTAGCAATAATACTTGCAGCTCTCACTACACATCGTGTACGTTTTGTCCTTAGACCTGAGATTGTCGCATGTACTTGAGATGTGGATCGACCTACTTTGGGGCTATCAAACACTACTCCGTAACTGGGTAGTTATAAAGGTAGCTTTCGGGTTTGTCCTGATACATGCTGCAAGGCATCGGTCAATCAAGATGGGATTTGCCCCTCTCTACTTGAGAGAGATATCTCTGGGCCCCTCGAGTGATCGGATCCAGAAATGCATGGCCGTGCTACATATGGTTAAGAGTTAACCTAGTAAAGGGATTCTGAATCACAGTATCGAGAAAGAGAGGTCAGCTTAGAGCTAGACCAAATATCGTGAGGCAAAGGGAAAGACATGTACTCAACCTTGTGATGGTTCGTCCGAATGATCTTTATATGCGTTTAGGAGTTGGCACGTCTTGCTAGAGGCCGCTACCAACTATTGACGGAGTAAGTGTACTCGCGTCATGTCTATACGTGTATGAACCTATAGGGTCACACACTTTAGGGGCTGGAAGCCTAATGAGGATTGGATCCGAATTAGACCAGGCTTAGGCTGCTAATGGGCTGCTAATGTAGAAGCCCACCAGGGATGCCTATATAAGAGGGAGTGAGGCGAGCTGAAAAGGGGAGAGCATTCCACCCAGCCGCCACTCCTCTTCCGCCCGTGTTGCACGCGCAGACCTAGCAGTCTGGCGTGTGACGACTTCCACTCCGGACGTGTGGATACCTCGGAGGTGCTGCATCTGTAGCACTTGGACGAGCCGCGCAAAGGGGAGCTGCTCGTGGGACGAGGACGAGGAGGAGACGTAGAACATCTACACTGCCGCAACGTGCTTCATCGAGTTCCGCACCTGCGCGTCTAGCGGTAATCCCGTGATCTATGACAATAGTATTCCTGGTTGACGCGGTAGAAATTTTTGATTTTACGCTAGTGTAGCCTACCCGTTACCCTTCACTTCCCGTCACATGGACGGACAAATCCCGCTCTTGACATATATTGCCTCTACGGTTTCCTCCGAATACCTTAACACACCTTTATAACCACCGTTTTACCAGATGGCATTTGATGCTATCTAAGCACTCTCGGGAGACAGTGATTGATATAGCCTCACGGTCTAAGGAATAGTCTACGAGGATCCTTTTCTAATCATCGTAACTTGAACTTCGTGACATGATCGAATCACGATGTTTAGGTTGGGTATTAGTTCATCATCTCATTCTCAGAGTGAGATGACCTCATTTCCAACTGGCATAAATGCCACATGATCAGGAAACATGATCATCTGTTGGCCAATGAACCAGTGACTAGAGTTTCACTCGGAACCCCTGGTTTGTTTATATATCACACGTGTATTGATGTTTCCACTCAACACAGTTATAGAATGATATAAAACTTAATCATAAACTATATGAAATATGATAATAGTCCTTACTACTGTTTGTCTCTTGGGCATATTTCCAACAGAAGTACACCACAACTTAAATATCAAACTATTGAATCTTTCTCAACACAACTCCACTACTAACAACATGACTTCTCCCATGTCCTCAAGAACAAAACGAACTACTCAGAAGACATCATATGGATCATGATCAGAGATGGAATAATGATGTATAACAATCGGAACATAAACAATAATTCAATGGTTCACTCAATAGCATCAACTACAAAGAGTAATCAACACCAGAAAGTTTCCCCTAAGAACTATGCAAGATTCAACCCAATTGTTACAACAATATGGAGATGGTGATGAGGGCGCTGATGGTGGTGACGATGATGATCCCTATGAAGTCCCGCTTGATGGTGGTGTTGATGGCGACGATCTTCCCTCTCTGGGAAGGAATTCCCCTGGCAGAAATCTGTCTGCCGGAGAGATCTTTCTCTCTCGGTGTTTTCCGCCCTGTAGAGGCGGCGGAATCTTTCTGAGGTCGCTCCCCGAGTCTTACGGTTTTTGGAGGAATATATACGCCAAAGGGGAGAGCCAGAGGTGGGCTAGGGCGGCCACACCACCTGGTGGCGCGACCTAGGGTGGCTTGCACCAGGGGGTGGTGTGGGCCCCCTGTGGTTCATCTCCACTCCTCCTTCTGGCAGCCTTCGTCTTCTAGAAAAATAGGATTTACCGTATATTTTCCCGGATTTTCTGATCTTCGCGAGTTTTGCCTCCAAATAGCACCTTTTCCATAGAATCCTGACTGCAGCGGTCCATGCTCCAAAAGTCATCAACCATGCAAAAACGGATGAAATAACATAAGTATCACCTCTTAATATAAAATATATCAATGAATAACAGTGAATTCTTACATAGAACAGTGATGCAAAATGGACGTATCAACTCCCCCCAAGCTTAGACTTCGCTTGTCCCCAAGCGAAACTGAGCTCAATAAACATGGCCTCAGGTTTATGGAGTGAAGAGTCGATAAAAGAATACGGACAAGAAGCATCACATTCATCAATACATAGATCATAATAGAAGACAACTCACTATTATATAACTTAACTTGCAATAAGTAAAGGAAACAAAATAAAGATACAAAAGTGAATCATAATTGGTAATGGCAAACTGAGCCCTTGGTCGAAGAATAGTTGATAATTTGCTGTAGTTCACAAATAACTGGTTTTTCAATGATAGCTTTCAAAGTAGTAATCACCAAGATAAGAGCAAAGTGCAAAACAAGGAACATAAGAGACATGATTGAATAAATCATCATATGAATGAATGAAACACAACAACTCAAAATACTTGCCGAGATAGAAGGGAATAGGTTTACTGACTCAACTATAAAGTAAAAGAAAGGCCCTTCACAGAGGGAAGTAGGGATTGCAAGTTTCATAAAGAGCTCCAAAAATATGATACTTATTAGCTTTCAGCTCTCATTGCCCCTATCATAGGCATCTTTAGGTGGTTAAGGTTAAAGTGATCAAATATGAGGATATGCTTGACAAGTTGTAAATTGAGAATCTCATGTCCCTTGAATACGAGGGCCGCTCCTCATGCTACTCAAGTTTAGTCACCGGTAAGTTCTTGTCATCGTAAGCATATGTGTATCATAGAGAACCGCCAACGGGGTACCCCTTGCCCGATGATACGGAAGAATCCCCATATCAAAATGACAAGGCAAGCAGACAATAAGCATCTCAGCAATCTTCTTATTTACCATGGGAATATGGTGCTTTTTTCTCCCTTTCCTCTTTTCATAATCTCTTTTTTTCCTTTTTCTCTTTTTTTCTCAATATCGGACTCTTTTTTATAAGAAGAATGCTTCATAGACAGCTCATTATGGTTACGCTGCAGGTTTCCACCATGTTAGCATGGATTAGACCAGTGGCCCAGGCGTCTCTCTAACACTCATGCATAACTCCATGGACTTACAAGCTCCCCTTTCATTTCACACCGACGACATCCATAGACAAAAGAACATGATATCAACTAGGTACAAAGTACTAGTGCAATGTTGAAAGCGTTCCCCATGACAACATGGTTCTGCTAATTCACAACTTACAAAGCGCAAGCTTATACACAACATAGATGAGCACAATGGTTCAAGTTTATTAAGTGCAAGAAAGTAAAATGTTCCATCAAGTTCGTGAGAGCTTTAATCACTAATTTTCACATAACAAGTTTAATTTGGAAGGTAGATAAAAACAAGAATTTACTTGGAATAGCAATAATGCTAATAGGTAGGTATGGTGGACACAAATGGCAAAGGTTTGGTTTAAGGAAGTGGATGCACGAGAAGTATTCCCTCTCAGTACAGGTTTTTGGCTAGCAAGGCTGGGTAACAAGTATAAGAGTTGAAGGAAACACGCAAACATACAAATGATAAAAACAAACATGCAATCTTCCTTGGAAGCACAAAAGATCTTAACTAGAGAATACTAAACTTATGAGCAAATCAAGAAAGAAAGATGATGAAATTATTTTTTTCTTTAGAGTACTTTTATGTTTTCATTCAACTCTCAAAAATAGTGTTGCTACTGACCTAGCTAGGTTTGCCAAAACCAACTAGATTAACTCGATGATCCCAAAGTGATACCAATACTAACAACAAGATCAATCATATAACCACGAATTGAAAACTAATATAAGATATGCAAAAGAGTAAATGATATAACTTCTCATTAATAATCCATAATGGCAACTCACACCAAGGGATACATATCTAACGAGAGAGGGGACACTTCCATAATGCAAACCAACCTACATGATAACTTCTCTATTCATGATATGACTCTACTAAAAAAAGGTAAAAAGATAGAAGATAGTGATGTGATACCGCGACACTCCCCAAGCTTCGAACAAACTAAGGGGATGCCAAACCTGATGACAAAGTACTCCTTCGGTGGTGGTGGTAATATTTTCTTAGTTGACGTGAGGAAATCTTCCAGCATCTTGCGAAGCCTATTATTCTCCCATTGAAGCATGTCCACCTTCCTCCTTAAGTCTCGATACTTATCGCAGAACTCATTAGTGACTCGTAGAGCTTCCGTTGATGTAGGACAAGAGACTAAAGGTACCAACCCCTGCATGGGGTCTTGGAGATCTTCCTCCATAGGCTCCTTCCCTTTATCCATGGCAGACACCATTGTGCTTCAAAGCTTCAAAGATAGTTCCTGGCAGAAACAGATCGAAACAAAAGCACGACGAAAACACGATATACGAACCTCGAGAGATCCGGGGGGTTATATATTACGAAGTTTCACAACAAAAGGAAGGTACTGGGAGAAAACGGGTCGGAGATGGAGTCCGGAGTGGCCACACCACCTGGTGGCGCGACCAGGGGTGGGCCCACGCCATAGGGTGGTGTGAGCCACCGTGGCTCCGTTTTCGTCCCTCTTTCGCTTTGTAACTTTCCTTATTGGCTAAAAACTACAAAAATATAACTAGACAGTATTTTCGTGGAACTTTTCTTACCAGAACGGTTACCTATTCAAAAACAGAGTCTGCAGGTCTCTGAATTTGGTCCTTGATAATTTTTTCCGAAGTTATAACTTTAATGGCATCAACATCTTCATTGTAAGAATCTCCAGCAATATAGTGCTTGAGTCGTTGCCCATTCACTACTTGTGTAGTATTACCTTTTAAAGAAGAAATTTTTATTGCTCCCGAATGGTACACTTCTTCAATAATGAAGGGTCCTTCCTATTTTGACAGTAGCTTTCCCACAAAAAATCTGAGACGAGACCTATACAATAGAACTTTCTCACCAACATGAAATTCTCTCTTAAGTATTTGCTTGTCATGCCATCTTTTAACTTTTTCTTTAAAGATCCTAGCATTTTCATAGGCTTCACTCCTCCATTCATCTAAGGAACTTAAATCAAATAATCTTTTCTCACCTGCGAGCTTACAATCTCTATTGAGTTCTTTAACTGTCTAGTAAGCTTTGTGTTCTAATTCTAAAGGTAGGTGACAAGCTTTCCCATAAAGCATTTTATAAGGAGACATCCCCATAGGGTTTTTGTAGGCAGTCCTATAAGCCCATAAAGCATCATTCAACTTTTTAGCCCAGTTTTTTCTAGATCTATTAACAGTCTTTTGCAAGATGGATTTAATTTCTCTATTTGTTAACTCTACTTGCCCACTAGTTTGGGGGTGATAAGCTGAAGCAATTCTATGATTAACATCATATTTAGCAAGGGTCTTTCTAAAACCACCATGAATGAAATGAGAACCCCCATCAGTCATGAGATACCTAGGCACTCCAAACCTAGGAAAGATAACATCCTTAAGCATTTTTAGAGAAGTCTCCCCATCAGCACTCTTAGTAGGAATGGCTTCTACCCACTTAGTAACATAATCAATGACAACAAGAATATGAGTATAACCTTTCGAGGGAGGAAAAGGACCGATAAAGTCAAATCCCTAGCAATCAAAGGGTTCCATAACTAGAGAGTAGTTCATAGGCATTTCATTGCGTCTAGAAATATTACCAACACGCTGACATTCATCACAAGATAAAACAAATTTTCTTGCATCTTTAAAAAGGGTAGGCCAGTAGAAACCTGATTGTAGCACCTTTTGCGCAGTTCTATCTCCTGCATGATGTCCTCCATAAGCACTACCATGAAATTTACGCAACATCTCCTTTTGTTCATATTCTGGAACACATCTTCGCACAATACCATCCAATCCTGCTTTATATAAGTGTGGGTCATCCCAAAAATAATGCCTCAAATCATAAAAGAACTTCCTTCTTTGCTGAGCTATAAAAGTTGGAGGCAAATACTTGGAGACAATAAAGTTAGCATAATCAGCGTACCAAGGGCTCCTTCGCGAGCTTACCCCTACCGCGGCCAACTGTTCATTTGGGAAACTATCATTAACAGGCATAGGGTCAAAAGAGATGTTTTCCAATCGAGATAAATTATCAGCTACAGGGTTTTCAGCACCTTTCCTATCTACTATATGTAGATCAAAGTCTTGTAAAAGCAGCACCCATCTAATAAGCCTGGGCTTAGCGTCCTTCTTCGTCATAAGGTACTTAATAGCAGCATGATCAGTATGAATGGTGACTTTTGAGTCTACAATATAGGGTCTAAACTTATCACAAGCGAAGACGACAGCTAGAAATTCTTTTTCAGTAGTAGCATAATTCCTTTGAGTAGCGTCTAGAGTCTTACTAGCATAATGAATAACGTTTAGCTTTTTATCAATTCGTTGCCCAAGGACAGCACCTACAGCAAAATCACTAGCATCACACATTATTTCAAAGGGTAAACTCCAATCAGGTGGTTGAACGATAGGAGCTGTGGTTAAAGCCTTCTTAAGAGTTTCAAAAGCTTCTTTACAATCATCAACAAAAACAAAGGGTACATCTTTTTGAAGAAGATTAGGGAGGGGTTTTGATATCCTAGAAAAATCTTTAATAAACCTTCTATAGAAACCAGCATGACCAAGGATACTATGAATACCTTTGATGTCTCTTGGACATGGCATTTTCTCAATTGCCTCAACCTTAGCTCTATCAACTTCTATGCCTCTTTCAGAAACCTTATGCCCAAGGACAATCCCTTCATTGACCATGAAGTGGCATTTCTCCCAATTAAGAACAAGATTAGTTTCTTCACACCTCTGCAAAACTTTATCAAGGTTTGTGCAGACAATTATCAAAAGAAGTTCCATAGATAGAAAAGTCATCCATGAACACTTCCACAATTTCCTCACAAAAACCATGAAAGATAGCAGACATGCATCTTTGAAAAGTAACAGGAGCATTACATAAACCAAAAGGCATACGTCTATAAGCATAAGTTTCGTAAGGGCAAGTAAAAGTAGTTTTTTCTTGATCTTGTTGTTTAACCGCAATTTGAGAGAAACCAGAATAACCATCAAGAAAAAAAAATGGGTCTTTTTAGACAACCTTTCCAATATTTGATCAATAAAAGGAAGCGGGTAGTGATCTTTCAACTTTGTTGAATTTCCTAAAATCAATGCACATCCTATAACCTACTACTATTCTTTGGGGAATAAGCTCATCATTATCATTAGGAACAATGGTAATTACTCCTTTTTTAGGAACACAATGAACAGGACTAACCCATTCACTATCAGCAATAGGGTAAATAATACCAGCATCAAGGAGTTTCAATACCTCATTTCTTACCACTTCCTTCATCTTAGGATTTAAACGTCGTTGGTGCTCTACTACTAGCTTTGCATCTGGTTCTATATTGATAGAATGCTGACATATAGTGGGTGGAATCCCTTTTAAATCATCCAAAGTATTGCCCATAGCTCCTCGGTGTTTCTTCAAAACCTCCAATAACCTTTCTTCTTCCTTCCCTAAAAGTTTAGAGCTAATAATAACATGATATATCCTTTTATCATCAATATAAGCATATTTAAGATCATCAGGGAGAGGTTTTAGATCGAAGACCGGATCCTTTTTAGGTGGCAACATGGTACCCAAGTCTTATACAGGCAAGTTATGCTTAAGCATCTTGGGTTGACGATGGAGAATCTCGTCAATCTCATTCCTTACTTCCATGAAGATCTCACTTTTGTGATCTTCCATAAATTGCTGCAAAGCATTGTTTGGAGCAAGAGAAATAGAAGCAAGTAGTTCAACTCTAAAATTCTCATTATGGGTTTCCTCTTCACAAGGTTCTTTAGTAAATTTCGAAAAATTAAACTCGTAAGATTCCCCATCAAACTTAGTCAAGATTTTCTCCCTCTTGCAATCTATAATAGCTCCACAAGTACTCAAGAAAGGTCTACCAAAAATGATAGGATAAGTTTTGCTAGCAGCTGAACCAAGTACTAGAAAATCAGGAGGATACTTAATCTTACCACAAAGAACTTCCACATCTCGTACAATACCAATTGGAGAGATGGTCTCTCTATTAGCAAGGTGAATAACCACATCAATCTCTTCCAATTCGTAGGGACTGATTTCATGCATAATTTCTCTATAAAGCTCATAAGGAATAGCATTGGAACTTACACCAATATCACATAAACCATAATAGCAATGATCACCAATTCTAACAGAAAGCATAGGGACACTAGCCTTTTTAGTTCTATTAGGATGTGAAACAATATTAGAAGCATCCTCACAAAATACTATGTGTCCATCTTCTATGCTTTTAGTGACAAGGTATTTCACAATTGCTACCATAGGTTCAACGTTCATTTGTTCATCAGGTTTTACAGTTCTCTTTTCACTTTTAGTGATTACACTAGTTATCATAGGATGATCCTTTACCTTATCTGGGAAGGGAATCTTCTCGATGTAAGGTTCATGTAAGATGTGATCAATAGTGCAATACTCAGCACTCCCAACAGGAACACAGTCAACAATATCTTTATAAGGTGCATGGTACTTGTTCCATCCCTTTTTTGGAATTTCAATATAAGAAGCAAAAGCCTTAAAGCAATTTGTAATAACTTGTAAATCAAGACCATAAGCATTACTAATATTTTGAAAGTCATCAGTTCCCATAAAAGATTCAATGCATTCATAATCATAATTTATACCTGACTTTCTTCCTTTGTCATTCTCCCATGCTTTAGCATTGTCTTGAATACGGTCCAGAAGATCCCATTTAGCTTCTTCTTCCATGCGAGTGAATGATCCAGCACAAGAGGCATCCAATAAATCCTTATCATGTAGAGGGAGCCTTGCAAAAAAGTTATTGATAATAATATTTTTGGGGAGCTCATGAATGGGACATTTGAGCATTAGTAACTTCAATCTCCCCCAAGCTTGAGCTGTACTCTCTCCATCAAGAGGCCAAAAGTTGTATATTTGATTCTGATCTTTATGAATCTCACTAGGAGGATAAAACTTTGAATAAAAGAGATGTACTATTTCCCCCCATTCAAGAGCTTGACCATTCTTCAGCAGCTTATACCATTCCTCAGCTCTTCCTTTCAATGATAATGAAAATAACTTCTTCTTAACTTGATCTGTAGTAATACCTGCACACTTGAACAACCCGCATAATTCGTGTATAAAGAGCAAATGATCACCGGGATGGACAGTTCCATCCCCAACATAGTAGTTATCCATAACACGATAAATAATTCTTGTAGGTATTTTAAAAAGCATCATTCTCAGCATGTGGTGGTTCGTCTACGACCTTAGCAGTGGTAGTAGCATTACAAATAAGAAACTCAACGAATTATCCATAACGAAAATAAAGCAACTAAGAGAAGTAAACAATACTCAGAGTAGAAGTTTCGTTTACCAGTTCCACTCTCCAATAGCGCTTCACTCCCCGACAACGGCGCCAGCAAATAGTCTTGAGGACCCACAAGTATAGGGGGTGTATCGCAGTATTTTCAATAAGTAAGAGTGTCGAACCCAACGAGGAGCAGAAGGTGCTGGCTAGTGGTATGGATCAGGTGAAGGAGATATGCCCTAGAGGCAAATACTAAATGGGTTTTTATTGTCATATCTCAATTAGTTTATAATAGTTTCATATTGTGCTAGAACTGTGCCAAGTAGAAACATTGGTACAGGTGTGGTATGAAACAACCAAGTCCCTAGTAGCCTCTATTCATACTAGTTTGTTGGTCACGAAGATGATCTGGGTTTCAAGACCATGGGCATTTATGCCGACTGACAACGAGATCATATCATTGGAGAATGATGTGGTTAGACATTCCTCGAAGGATTGCAACATGATCAAGTCATATAGTTCATTGTTGCAACAGCTATACCTAGACTCCTTCTCCTTAGACCGTGAGCTCATATTACTCACGGTTTCCCTAGGCTGCTTTGACTGCATCAAACGCCACTTGGTAATGCGGTGGTCATAAAGGTGTATGTTGGGTATTCCGAAGGAACAGTAGATGACATGTGACTGCAAGACCAGGATTTGTTCACCCACATGACGGGTAAAGATACATACGGCCGACTTGGTGAGATTACATCTATAAATGTTGCAACATGTGACTAGGTCATGGGGATGTAATATCATGGAAACAAAAAAACATAACTTGTTGTGAACGAGATTGAACAAGGTATGGATACCAATGATCGGATCTCGGACAAGTTGTATCGAGAAACAAAAGGAATAGGATGCTACATTTAGACGGTTCAAACGACATTGTCATCAGGAATGCATAGGGGTCACATGGATATCCCTGGTCCCTCTATTGATCATTGATAAAGATCATGTCTAGATCATTCCCGAGCCGTGAGAGGATACACTTAAGGGTACGATGAGAGCGATCATTCATAAGACGGAATCATAGTAGAGAAAGAGAGAAAGCCGGAATCGTTCCGCGAAGAGATCCGAAGTTGTTCGGAGAAAGAATAAAGGAAAAACCCCGAAAAGTGTTTTCGGATAAATGGGAATTTAAATATATATTTATTATATGTTAATTATGAATTAATATATTATAAATAATATTTAGATTAAGATTTATAAAGTCAACTTTTATATTAGGCTAAATCCCGGAGGGAAATAGCCTAGAAATAAAACTGCAGGAAAAATAAAAGGAAAAAGGAAAATAGCCAGCCCAAGTGGGCGACGGATAATAGCCGCCGCACTGGGCGGCAGATAGTTAGGCGGCGCAAGCCGGCAAGCCATGTTTCCGCGGGCCAGCTAGCCCACCTGGGCCAGGCGAGGCGGGGTGGGGCGCTGGGCTGCCAGGCGGCACGCCGGCCCACCCAGGCTAGCTCAGCCAGGCCACCGGCGAGCGGGCCGCGCGGGGGCAAAGGCCCACCTGGGCCGCTGGCCCACCTTAGCCTTTGAGAAAGATACACCCCCTTAGCCTATATAAAGGGGTGCCCATGGGTGGGATTAAACACACAATTGGAGAAGTCCTTTGGTTGACTTCCTCCTTCTCTCTCTCCCTCCATACCTTGTGACCATGGCCCCAAGTCTAGGCTGTGCGATCGAGGCACACTTGCAATACGCCGTTGCACTGCAGGGATTCCTAGCCGGATATCAACTTCCACACTCCCGACGGGATCGGGGAGCCGGAGGTGTCATCGTGCACCTGATGTGTACGAAGACACGAGGCGCAACACTTGGGGAGCTTAAATGTCGTGAGCCGGAGCTGTTGCACGATGAAGATGATGAAGATCAAGAAGGAGCAAGGGGTGATATGCGAGGAGCTTCGCGACCTTGAGGTCGGCTACGAGTTCGACTATATCAACCACGTTCCCCGCGGAACGTTAACCGCGTATAGACTACAAGGGTATGTACTCTCTACGCATCGGCCGTTACTGCATTACTACATAGAAAGATCCTAGGCTAAGTTTCTGGGGTTCCGTCATAGAATTTTTTTTGTTTTCTGCACCGATCCCCAATAGTGGTATCAGAGTCGATCTATGCGTAGGAGTGATGTACGGCCAGTACGCACAAGTATTGTGCGTGCATTCATCCCTTAGTTGTTACCCTCTATCGTGTACTTGTTTATATCGCGGTATTATTTGATGAAGCGGACCAGACCGACCTTACGCGTATTCGTACGCGAGACTGGTTCCACGCTCAACATACGGCTTGTACCGTATAAGTGGCTAGCAGGTGTCTATCTCTCATTCGATAGTTGATATAACATTTGCAACGGAGGGCCCCAAAAGGGGTGTAATAGAGACAACTCTTGGATCCATGTTGTGGTTGGAAAGTTCGTAGTTTAGAAACGGTTCTAGTGCGAAAGCCCTAACAACCACGTAAAACTTGCAATAGATAAAGTAGAGGCGTCTAACTTTATTTTGCAGGGGGGCATGTGATTATGATATGGCATTGGTCTTTACAAAGGTAAAAGTAGTTTACTTTTCTGTTGCTAAGTAGTATAGTAATAGTCATCGTTCCGATGAACGACCTGGTGGAGGTGTCGTGGACTTGGCGTCAAACCAAGGGCACGATGGAGATCATGCCGAAGCGCTCGATGGAGATCAAGGCACAAGAAGACCATATCATATCACATTATACATATGATGTTGGTACCTGTTTTACATCTTATTGTGTGCTAGTATTTAGATACCCAACGGTAGAAAATAAGATAATCCCTATTTAATTCCAATGTTCCGTGTTCCCCTTGTGTGTGCACCACCAAGAAAGTTCTTCGGTATGAGGCCGGCCGTGATGATCGGGGGTCAGACATATCTACGTTCGCATATAGTGGGTGTAAGCCATGTTGCACAGCGAATACACACAAGTTAGATTTGGCGAACCTAGCATGTACAGACATGGCCTCGGAACACAAGAGATCGAAAGATCGAGCATGAGTCACATGGATGATGTGATTGACATTAGTGAATGTATACCTTTGATAATGCACTGATGGCCGTGATGATCAGGGGAGGTGCAGAGGATAGGGATCATGCGATCACTAAAATCGTCTAGGGGATGACTGTTTTAGTGGAGACCAATTATAAATTGATCTCTTACTATAAACTTAGTCTAGATGTCTGTTTGCAAATATCTTAGTAGATCTTAGCCTATCCCATTGAGGTCCTTTGTGACCATGGGAATATATTGCTTAATTTGGAACTTAGCAAAAGGGTCCAACTTCATAGATTAATACCCACGCCTGAGGGATGTCCTCGTAAAAGGCGATCTTCTCTTCTTGATACGATAACCATTAGGAGATAATTTGATGACTCTGGATTGTTTGCAAAAACACTTAGCGATCTTGCATTAGAGTTGAGAACTCTTAGAAGAGCTTGATTGCAAATGGAGTCATAGATGGAAAAAAGTATATGTAAGATATACAAATTATAAATGTGGTTCTTGCAGAACTCATTGCAGTTTGCAAAGTATTTGATACTTGTCCCGTTTTGAGAAAACAGGAGGATCTACTTGAGAATTGCTGGATTTGAGGCAAAGTGACTTGATGGCGGCAAGAAAAACAGTTGATGGGCGACATCACCTCTTCCCTCAAAGTTTATCATTTGGATTAGTGGACTTGAATATAATTTGTAATCCTAGTTTGTGTGTCTTGCTTTTGGCGAGACGGTTATTCATATGAACAAGTTACAAACCAGTTTGTACTATTCTTATGAATAATACCTTATGGTCACATCACGATTACAAACAAGTTATTCTCATCACGATGTTAATGATAATGGTTTAAACATTTATAAAGGATTAGAATGCTAAAAGATATCCAAAGCTTAATGATGAAATGATACTACAGTTTAAGTCATTTTTGTTATTGCAGGTTCTTTATGAAAGATCGAGGGTCCTAGATGCATAATCTAGAGACTTTGCAAAACCATGCCTCTTGGGCAGAATGACTAAAACTCCGCATTCTGGTAAAACGGTGATATGTGAAGAAATGTTGAATCTTATACATAGGATGTATCGTATTTTCAACAAGTAGTGGAAATCATTAGTTAATTGTGGACTTAAGTGAATAAGTATATTTACTTAATGAAACATGGAGTTTGAAATTATTTGAATTGTTCAAATGAGTTCATAACTAAATGGGATATTGAATTAACTGAATTAACAAGTCTCTTCGATTTGATCGACATGACTAAGGTATTCAAGTTAAGTTTTGCATAAAAGGAACTTGTGAAAGATGTTTCACATATTATGATAATTGGGTGAATTCAAACTATGTTGAAATATCCAAACATCATAAATATTTTGTATTAGATACATATTATCTTTTATCGGGGTTATAATTGTCGTTTAGAGTTAAAGATCAAAATAAGCAAACAATCATTTGAAATACAAAGGAACATCTAAAGATTCGTGGAAACAACACCATAAGTGTTATGGCACGTTCGAGTTTCTGGAGATTTCGACAAGTCGAAATCGTGGCGAATAAACAAGTCTCTGTAAAGCATTCTTAGAAAGCTATGAATGCATCTTCCACAAAGGGGCAAACTTGTGGTTGTCCAAAGTTGACGTGTCTTGATGAAGATACGGGTGGAAGAAAGTAAAAGATCAAAACAAGGTATTTGACCTTACCTCCGGATTGTTGAGTGGCGCAGCGGAATTTGCTTCGTGAAACCAAACTCTACAAATAGAGGAGAAACCAATGATAATGATCATAAAGTTTCAGTGAATACTTTTACTAAAGAAAGTAGGATTCAACTATATATTCTACAAGTTTGTGGAACTATAGTTGATTCACTTGTCATGTTTTGAACAAGACATACCTACGAATTACAAAGAAGCGTGATGGACCTAAGTACGAGAAATGAATAGTCATTGAAATCTCGTTAGTGGAATTCTCAAATTGATAATGATCAAGGAATTTTGGAATGTCCAAGATTATCGAGAGGACCTAGATTTGAGTGGGAGCAAATCAGCTTGGCTAATTCATAGTATGCAGCTGACATATTTTGAGTGGGAGCTAAGTAAAATCCCTGGATCTCAAACATGAATGTCATATTTGAGTGGGAGCGTGAAATCATTCTGGGATATGTGGACGACATATGTGAATGATGTGATTGGTGTTAATAACATTTAAGTTTGATAAATAAGGATGAAGTTGAAGTTATTAAACAAAGAGATCTATCAGGATAGATTGGTGAGTTTAATAAACACTGAATGTCTAATGCTTCCTGGACTTGATTTTGAAAGATGTTCAGAAAGTCCTAAGCAAGATTCTAAAGAAGTTCAGAATGGAGCAAGGTAAGAAAGAAGTTCTTTCTATATGAAGCATTGAGTATTGCAACTATGGTTGAAAGAAAGAGATGCATTGCATATCCTATTCCTCAGTCATAGGTTCTTCCATATAACCGTGTTGCATACTCGACATAAAGTGACCCGAGGTTCTGGTTGATAGGACAAAGTCTTAACTATAAGAGCATGTCTTTAAGTGATTCCTGAGTAGATCACTGAAACAGAATTAAGTTTGTACTTAAAAGCAAGAAGTAATGTAAGTGGCATAGATGCATTTCATGCACTAGGATCTACATAGATATAGAAGTATAAAGGCTACATCTGATGTGATGTATAATGTTATGGCAGGGCTAGTTCGCTTTTAACATAGAATGATGTGTCCCAGGGCCCAGTGCCCATGAGAAAGCCCCCGAGGTTGATCTAAAGTCACTGTAAGCTCCTGGAATCTAGCCTCGTTCTGCTGCCATGACTATAGTATATACACAAAGGATAGCAAAGTGTGTTTCGAAGTTTAGATGACAACAGTGAAAAACGACCATCATCATAAACACTAGAAACAAAAGTCTCACTTTGTTGCCAAACAAATACTTCGACCCATTATACGATATTGGAGTGAATGTCAAAATTAGGAAGACATTAACGATTTGCAAAAGACATAATGATCTGGTAAAACAGAACATAGACATGACATTTCCCATGAGCATGCATGATCTGTAAACACATATGGTATATGGTTTATATGAGTAAAATGCAGGCTGGATTATTTGTACTCTAGTGTAAGTGGGAGACTGAAGGAGATATGCCCTAGAGGCAAATAATAAATATGTTTTTATTGTCATATCTCAATTAGTTTATAATAGTTTCATATTGTGCTAGAACTGTGCCAAGTAGAAACATTGGTACAGGTGTGGTATGAAACAACCAAGTCCCTAGTAGCCTCTATTCATACTAGTTTGTTGGTCACAAAGATGATCTGGGTTTCAAGATCATGGGCATTTATGCCGACTGACAATGAGATCATATCATTGGAGAATGATGTGGTTGGACATTCCTCGAAGGATTGCAACACGATCAAGTCATATAGTTCATTGTTGCAACAACTATACCTAGACTCCTTCTCCTTAGACCGTGAGCTCATATTACTCACTATTTACCTAGGCTGCTTTGACTGCATCAAACGCCACTTGGTAATGCGGTGGTCATAAAGGTGTATGTTGGGTATTCCGAAGGAACAGTAGATGACATGTGACTGCAAGACCAGGATTTGTTCACCCACATGACGGGTAAAGATACATACGGCCGACTTGGTGAGATTACATCTATAAATGTTGCAACATGTGACTAGGTCACGGGGATGTAATATCATGGTAACAAGAAAACATAACTTGTTGTGAACGAGATTGAACAAGGTATGGGATACCAATGATCGGATCTCGGACAAGTTGTATCGAGAAACAAAAGGAAGAGGATGCTACATTTAGACGGTTCAAACGACATTGTCATCAGGAATGCATAGGGGTCACATGGATATCCCTGGTCCCTCTATTGATCATTGATAAAGATCATGTCTAGAGCATTCCCGAGCCGTGAGAGGATACACTTAAGGGTACGATGAGAGCGATCATTCGTAAGACGGAATCATAGTAGAGAAAGAGAGAAAGCCGGAATCGTTCCGCGAAGAGATCCGAAGTTGTTCGGAGAAAGAATAAAGGAAAAACCCCGAAAAGTGTTTTCGGCTAAATGGGAATTTAAATATATATTTATTATATGTTAATTATGAATTAATATATTATAAATAATATTTAGATTAAGATTTATAAAGTCAACTTTTATATTAGGCTAAATCCCGGAGGGAAATAGCCTAGAAATAAAAATGCAGGAAAAATAAAAGAAAAAAGGAAAATAGCCAGCCCAAGTGGGCGACGGATAATAGCCGCCGCACTGGGCAGCAGATAGTTAGGCGGCGCAAGCCGGCAAGCCATGTTTCCGTGGGCCAGCTAGCCCACCCGGGCCAGGCGAGGCGGGGCGGGGCGCTGGGCTGCCAGGCGGCACGCCGGCCCACCCAGGCTAGCTCAGCCAGGCCACCGGCGAGCGGGCCGCGCGGGGGCAAAGGCCCACCTGGGCCGCTGGCTGCCGCCGCCTGCTGGCTAGGCGCGCTGGGCCGCGGTGGGTAGGCAGGCCCACCTGGCTGTTGTGCTGGCTGCTGCTTTTCTTTTTCTTTTTATTTAGTATTTTATGTTTGCTATTTGGGCTGATATCTTTTGGCCCATTTGGCAGTCCGAATTTCTGCTGACTTTTTCCTTTAGTATTAGTCCCACATGGCTTAGCCTTTGAGAAAGATACACCCCCTTAGCCTATATAAAGGGGTGCCCATGGGTGGGATTAAACACACAATTGGAGAAGTCCTTTGGTTGACTTCCTCCTTCTCTCTCTCCCTCCATACCTTGTGACCATGGCCCCAAGTCTAGGCCGTGCGATCGAGGCACACTTGCAATACGCCGTTGCACTGCAGGGATTCCTAGCCGGATATCAACTTCCACACTCCCGACGGGATCGGGGAGCCGGAGGTTTCATCGTGCACCGGATGTGTACGAAGACACGAGGCACAACACTTGGGGCGCTTAAATGTCGTCAGTCGGAGCTGTTGCACGATGAAGATGATGAAGATCAAGAAGGAGCAAGGGGTGACCTGCGAGGACCTTCGCGACCTTGAGGTCGGCTACGAGTACGACTACAGCAACCACGTTCCCCGCGGAACGTTAACCACGTATTGACTACAAGGGTATGTACTCTCTACGCATCGGTCGTTACTATATTACTCCATTGATAGATCCTAGGCTATGTTTCTGGGGTTCTGTCGTAAGATTTTTTTTGTTTTCTGCACCGATCTCCAACATCAGGAATTCTCTGCAAATACTTAGCAAACAGATTTTTAGGGGTTTTTGATAAAGCAAGTAAATGAAGTACGAGTAAACAAAAGACAATAAGAATAAATTTAGCAAGTGGCCCAATCCTTTATGCAGCAAAGGACAAGCCGGTTGCATTACTTAAGATGACCAAACATTCTCGAGGACACATGGGAAGACTGTCAAGTGCTTTCGCTTCATATAGTTGATTAAAATTCTTTAGCTTTCTAAGTGTTGTGTGGGTGAACCTGTGCTAATGTACCGACCTTCCTAAGACTAATACATACTTGTGATTATACCCCTTGCAAACATCCGTAAGTACGAGAAAGTAATTAAGGTAGAAAGCTAACCACAGCTTTAAACTCTAAGACCCTTATGTCCCTTGTGCAATGGTTTCCTAACGGGGGTTCAGGTTTCTGTCCTCCGGCAACCCCTAAGATTAGTAGCCAAATACACAATGCATTCCCCTAGGCCTATATAGGTGAAGTGGCATGTAGTCGACGTTCACATGACACCACTAGAAGAAGTACACCACAACTTAAATATCAAACTATTGAATCTTTCTCAACACAACTCCACTACTAACAACATGATTTCTCCCATGTCCTCAAGAACAAAATGAACTACTCACAAGCCATCATATGGATCATGATCAGAGATGGAATAATGATGTATACCAATCTGAACATAAACAATAATTCAATGGTTCACTCAATAGCATCAACTACAAAGAGTAATCAACACCAGGAAAGTTTCCCCTAAGAACTATGCAAGATTCAACCCAATGCTTACATCAATATGGAGATGGTGATGAGGGTGTTGAGGGTGATGATGGTGATGATGATGATGATGATCCTGATGAAGTCCAGCTTGATGGTGGTGTTGATGGCGACGATCTCCAATCTATGGGAAGGAATTCCCCTGGCAGAAATTTGTCTGCCGGAGAGATCTTTCTCTTTCGATGTTTTCCGCCCCGCAGAGGCGGCGTGATCTTTCTTTGGTCGCTCCCCAAGTCTTAGGGTTTCGGAAGGAATATATACGCTAGAGGGGAGAGCTAGAGGTGGGCCAGGGCGGCCACACCACCTGGTGGCGTGGCCTAGGGTGGCCTGCGCCAGGGGGTGGTGTGGGCCCCCTGTGGCCCATCTCCACTCCTCCTTCTGGCAGCCTTTATCTTCTTGAAAAATAGGATTTTCCGTATATTTTCCCGGATTTTCTGATCTTCGCGAATTTTGCCTCCAAACAGCACACCTTTTCCATCAGAATCCTGACTGCAGTGGTCCATGCTCCAAAAGTCATCAACCATGCAAAAACAGATGAAATAACATAAGTATCACCTCTTAATATCAAATATATCAATGAATAACAGTGAATTATGACATAGAATAGTGATGCAAAATGAACGTATCAGGGGGGTGCCCCCACCTCTTCCTCATTCATGTGGTGGAAGCTCCACTCACATCGATTTAGCCTCCACTCAAAGTTCCACTCACATGCATTAAATTTCCACCAAATTTAATGAACCTCTCATTTAATAAAACTCTTTTATTTATTTTATTCAGATTTTTTTAATTACTTTAATTAACAAACATTCACGTATAACCCCTTCTAACATACCACATGCAGAACCAGTTTCTGCAATTTCACCCGAAACAATTCCGGTTTCCATCGAAATAATTCCAGCGCTTTGCAATTCTTTCGTCTGAAACATATGTGCTCCAAAATGGTCTTTGGCAACCCTTAAGTGTGTCACCCTACGGTTCGCAAATAATGCAGACATGATTGAGCCTCCTCTCAAATCAATAATCAGAAGCGGGACCTAGAGATCCATTCTGACTCCTACACATTCACTGATGACTTCTGTGATCCTGAGAACCATTAACGCTAGTAATTTAATCCCTTTGTCTCGTGATATATTACATGTCTGAGATTCGATCATCAGTATCCAAATACCTAGTTTGACCTTGTTACTGACATGCACTCTTTTCTCGTTCCTGTGATATAACATTATAGTGATCACATCACTTGCTTGCAAGGTATCTTAATGTGATATCACCGAGAAGGCCCAGAGTATATCTATCCATCATCGTGATTGAAAAATTCCACTCTTGATCCATGAGCCTCAACATAACATCTTCGGAGTATCTGAACCCACCTTTATAGTCACCCTTTTACAGTGTGATGTTTGATGTTATCAAGTTACTCTTCTGATGTTAGAAATTAACATGATCTCTTGGTCTAAGGACTAAGATTACTTCGTATGATGTTATAGCAATATAAACATAATGACTTTGATCGTAATGCTATACTTCAGATGATTTTTCATCACAACATTTCACAAATGTTGTGACCTCGTTATTAACAACATCCAATGTCCATGATCAGGAAACTTTGATCATCTTGTTAATCAACGAGCTAGTCTATAAGAGAGGCATAACTAGGAACCTTTTATTTGTTTATTAAACACACATGTATTGAGATTTCCAATCAATACAATTATAGCATGCAAAATAAACATCTATCATATACAAGGAATACATAATAACAACTTTATTATTGCCTCTTAGGGCATATTTCCTTCAGTCTCGCACTTGCACTAGAGATAATAATCTAGTTCACATAGTGATAAATCTAACACCCATGGAGTTCTGGTTTTGATCATGTTTTTCCCTAGGGAGAACTTTAGTGAATGGATCTGCTACATTTAGGCACGTGTGTACTTTACAAATCTTTATATCTCCATCCTTGACATGCTCGTGGATGGAGGGAAACCGGCGCTTAATATGCTTGGAATTCTTGTGAGACCTTGGTTCCTTGGCATTGGCTACGGCTCCATTGTTGTCACAATAGATCACCATTGGGTCCAATGCACTAGGAACCACACCTAGTTCCGTTATGAACTACTTCACCCAAACCGCTTCCTGCGCCGCTTCTGAAGCAACAACATATTCTGCCTCCATTGTTGATCTAGCCACCACAGGTTGTTTGCAACTCCTTTAACTAACTGTTGCTCCGTTCAGGAGAAATACATATCCGGATTGAGACTTAGAGTCATCCGGATTAGTGTCAAAGCTAGCATCGACATAACACTTAGCGACTAGCTCTTCTTCACCTCCGTATACAAGAAACATATCCTTAGTTCTTCTTAAGTACATAAGGATATTCTTGACCGGTATCTAGTGTTCTGAACCTAGATCAGATTGGTACCTTCTAGTCAAACTAATAGCATGTGCCACATCCGGTCTTGTACATAGCATGGCGTACATTATAGAGCCTATGGCTGAGGCATAGGGGATCTTATCCATTATCTCTCTTTCTTCCGCCGTAGCCGGACATTGAGTCTTACTCAATGTCTTGCCTTGCAACATAGATAAGAACCCCTTCTTACTTCCGTCCATATTAAACTTCTTTAATATCTTATCAAGGTATGTTCTTTGCAATAGCCCAATTAGGCGCCTTGATCTATCTCTATAGATTTTAATGCCTAATATATATGAAGCTTCACCAAGGTCCTTCATCAAAAATTTGATGTTTAGATAACTTTTAACACTATTTAAAAGATCTATATCATTTCCAATCAATAATATGTCATCCACATATAATATCAGAAATGCCACATTGCTCCCACTCACTTTCTTGTAAATACAAGCCTCTCCATAAGTTTGGACAAATCCAAACTCTTTGATCACCTCATCAAAGTGGAGATTCCAACTTCGGGCCTGCTTCAGTCCATAGATGGATCGCTGAAGCTTGCATACCTTATCAGCATCCTTAGGATCGAAAAAACCCTTAGGTTTTATCATATACAACTCTTCTTCAATAATACCATTGAGGAACACAGTTTTGACATCAGTCTACCATATTTCATAATCGAAATATGCAGCAATTGCTAACATAATCCTAACCGACTTTAGCATCGCTACGGGAGAGAATGTCTCGTCGTAGTCAACTCCTTGAATTTTTCGAAACCCCTTTGCGACAAGTCGAGCTTTATAGATGGTCACATTACCATCAGCATCAGTTTTTCTTTTGAAAATCCATTTATTCTCAACGGCCTTTCGATCGTGAGGTAAGTCCACCAAGGTCCAAACCTGGTTTTCGTACATGGATTACATCTCGAATTTCATGGCTTCTAGCCATTTGTTGGAATCCGGGCTCATCATCGCTTCTTCATATGTCGCAGGGTCATATATTTCATCAATCATGAAATTTATAACAGGATTTCCGTACAATTTCGGAGCTACACGTGTCCTGCTTGACCTACGAGGTTCGATAGTGTCCTCTTTTGGAGTTTCATGATTATTATCATTAGCTCTCTCTTCATCAGGTGAAGTCAACTCCGACACAATTTCCGGTGCTATGCCACTTGCCATTTCATGAAGAGAAGGTTCAATAACCTCTTCGAGTTCTACCTTCCGACTACTCACACCTTTCGCGAGAAACTCCTTCTCAAGAAAGGATCCATTCTTGGCAACAAAAATCTTGCCCTCGGATCTGTGATAGAAGGTATACCCAATCGTTTCTTTAGGGTATCCTATGAAGAAGCATTTTTCCGCTTTGGGTTCGAGCTTATCTGGCTGAAGTTTCTTCACATAAACATCGCATCCCCAAACTTTAAGAAATGACAACTTAGGTTTGTTTCCAAACCATAATTCATACGGTGTCGTTTCAACGGATTTAGATGGTGCCCGATTTAAAGTAAATGCAGCGGTTTCCAGTGCATACCCCCCAAATGACAATGGCAAGTCAGTCAGAGACATCATAGATCGAACCATATCCAATAAAGTACGATTACGACGTTCTGACACACCATTACGAACCATATCCACCTCTGTAGTTTTAAGCATTGATAGAAGCTCGGGAAGAGACTTCTTCATGCCCTACATGTTATAGTTCATCACGAAGCTCTTGTAGCTAGGTGGCAAAGATTGGAGAACATGATGTATGCCTAGGTCAATGGGAATCGTTATTCCCAAGGACACAAGCTTATCGGCGTACCCAGACATTTTGAGTACGTGCTTACTAACGTAGCTATTCTCCTCCATCATGCAGCTAAAGAACTTTTCAGAAGCATTATAACTCTCTACGGCAGCATGGGTATCGAAAATCATTTTCAATTCTCCCATGGTATCAAAAGCATTGCCATTTTTCGAAACGCTTTCGAAGGTCTGGCTCTAGCCCATACAGTATCACGCAATGAACTAAGTTGTGCTCCTCCTGACGAGTTATATAGACATGCTTTTCCTCGTCAGGGGCATCAAGAGCTGGTGGGGGGCCTAGCGGCGCTTCTAGCACATATTGCTTTTGTGTAGTAGTGAGGAGAATCCTCAAATTCATGACCCAGTTGGTAAAGTTGCTACCATTTGCCGCAAGTTTCTCTTTCTCCATGAACACGTTGAAATTTAAAGCAGGTGGTGCCATCTACAACCGAATTTGTAAAGTTTATTTAGACTAAGTTTATGATAGATTGAGTTCAACTAATCCAAATTACTAATGAACTCCCACTGAAAAATGACATCCCTCGTGTCCTTTTGGTGATTACATGAACCAAATCCACTACACCAAGTCCGATCATCACGTGAGTCGGTGTAGCTTCAAAGGCTAGCATCTATATGGGCATCATATCAACTATATGACTCATGCTTAACCTTTTGGTCCATGTTCCGAGGCCATGTCTGTACATGCTAGGCTCGCCAAGTAAGAACCTTAGTGCTCGCGTGTAAAACTGTCTTACACCCATTGTATGAAAGCGTAGAATCGAGTACACCCGATCATCACGTGATGTCTCGAAACATGATCCATAGAACGGTGCACACTTAAGGAAGAACACATTTTATCTTGATATTTAAATGAGGGATCATCTTACAATGCTACTAAAAGCACTAAACTAGAAATATAAGATGCGAACATCATATGTGTAAAGTGGGATGATATGGTTCTTGCATTTGATCACTATCATATGCATCATGGTATGATCTTTATCATTCCTTTGTGTGTAAGGCCAAGGTCTATGGAACTTACACGTTAGGTGAGTTGTAAGAGTATCAACTATACATCAACTTACAACATTACCATATCATGACACAAGCCCAGCAACGATCTAAACTAGACGCCTCTAATTTATTAATTGCAAGTTTTACGTGGCTTAGGGCTTTCGGAGATAGAACCGGTCTTACCTACGAACATGGAACCACAATAATAATAACTAAGTTATTAGCAACTCGTTGTAAATCATATATTGACTATAGTAGGAGAGAAATACACCCGCCAGCCACTTATGCAAAACTAGTTGCATGTCAGTCGTGGAACCAGTCACATGTGCGATCACATGTAAGGTTGGTCCGGGCCGCTTCATCCCACTATGCCACAAATATCCAAAATACATGAAAGAATCAATAACATGATCATCATCACCCACATATAAACATATGTGTACTACCCGTGCAAAGCACCTACGCATAGATCAGGCTCTGATACCACTGTTGGGTTCACAACATAGAAAACAAAAAAATTCTACGATGGGAACTATATGCCAAGATCTATCTACTAGATACAAGCAACGGGTGGGTATACATCCATAGAGAACTTACCTTCGAAGACAACAAAGCTTTGTTAACGAGTTGGAACTCGTTGATGATGTAGTGGTATGCTTGCCGATCTCAAGATCGTGTGGAAGTCCTAGCGCCGCAAATCAGCAGCGCATCCATCCTCACACACACGTTCAGGCCACCGAACAACATACACCTCCTCGCTCCAGCGAATCAGCGGAAGAAACAACTCCATCCAGACGAAATGCCAACGGGAACATGTATCTCGCTAATCCGAGACCATGGGGGAATATATCTAGAGGGGAGAGAGATCCTTCATGAGGAAGTGTGCTTTGTGAGGGAGGAGAGGGGGGCTCCTCCCCTCCCATGGCCGGTGCCCATGGGGGGTGCCCCCACCTCTTTCTCATTCATGTGGTGGAAGCTCCACTCACATCAATTTAGCCTCCACTCAAAGTTCCACTCACATGCATTAAATTTCCACCAAATTTAATGCAACTCTCATTTAATAAAACTATTTTATTTATTTTATTCAGAATTTTATTAATTACTTTAATTAACAAACGTTCACATAAAACCCCTTCTAACATTTCAATACCACATGCAGAACCAGTTTCTGCAATTTCACCTGAAACAATTCCGATTTCCATTGAAATAATTCCAGCGCTTTGCAAATCTTTCGTCTGAAACATATGTGCTCCAAAATGGTGTTTGGCAACCCTTAAGTGTGTCACCCTATGGTTCGTGAATAATGCAGACATGATTGAGACTCCTCTCAAATCAATAATCAGAAGCGGGACTTGGAGATCCATTGTGACTCCTGCACATTCAAGATGACTTCTGTGATCGTGAGAACCTTTAACGCTAGTAATTTAATCCCTTTGTCTCATGATATATTACATGTCCAAGATTCGATCATCGGTATCCAAATACCTACTGACATGCACTCTTTTCTCGTTCCCGTGATATAACATTCTAGTGATCACATCACTTGCTTCCAAGCTATCTTAATGTGATATCACCGAGAGGGCCCAGAGTATATCTATCCGTCATCGGGATTGAAAAATTCCACTTTTGATCCTTGAGCCTCAACATAACATCTTCATAGTATCTGAACCACCTTTATAGTCACCCTTTTACGGTGTGACATTTGATGTTATCAAGTTACTCTTCCGATGTTAGCAATTAACATGATCTCATGGTCTAAGGACTAAGATTACTTCGTATGATGTTATAGCAATATAAACATAATGACTTTGATCGTAATTCTATATTTTGGATAAAATGTTCATAACACCATTTCACAAATGTTGCGACCTCGTTATTAACAGCATCCAATGTCCATGATCAGGAAACTTTGGTCATCTTGTTAATCAACAAGCTAGTCTATAAGAGAGGCATAACTAGGAACTTTTTATTCGTTTATTAAACACACATGTATTGACGTTTCCAATCAATAGAATTATAGCATGCAAAATAAACATCTATCATATACAAGGAATACATAATAACAACTTTATTATTGCCTCTTAGGGCATATTTCCTTCATTCGTATGATAACCTGAAGGTGAATTATTAGTCATAGATGCAGTTGGATTACGGTCTATGTATAATGTTGTAATGCCCAATCAAATCTCATAGGAGTCAACATGATTAGTATATGCATGTATGCTTTCTCGATGTTTGTCAATTTCCCCGCTATAATTTGTTCACCCAACATGTCATCTATCTTAAGGAGAATCACCACTAGTGAACTATGGACCCTGGTCCTTTCTTTTACTATCAATCTACAAACTATTTACTGTTTTCTGTTTACTTTATGCAAGCAATTACTATCTTCCATACAATACGTTTAATCCTTTGTTTTCAGCAAAACCGGTGAGATTGACAACCTCACTATAAGTTGGGGGCAAAGTTCTATGGTTGTGTTGTGCATGATTCAGAGTTGGAAACAACACCTTGGAGGTGTTTCCTTGCTCCTACTGGTTCGATAACCTTGGTTTCATAACTAAGGGAAAACTTGTTGCTGTGCTCATCATACCTTCCTCTTGGGGTTCCCCAACGAGCTCGAATATATTTTGAGCCATCAATGTCAGGTCCATAACTGGGTGAAATAAATGTGATTGGGTATTCCAGAGGAACAATGTCAGGCCTATGTATCAAGATAGGCATTTTTCAACCCGCGTGGCGGAAACATACACTACGCCCACTCGGTGAGATTATATCCAATAAGCTTCAGCGTATGACTAGGTCATGGGGATACAAGATCATGATAATGAGATAAGTAGACTTATCAGTAACTAGATTATTATTCAACACTAGGGATCAGATATTGGACAAGTCATGTATCGAAGAGACAACGGAAACTGGGCACTAAGTTTGAGGTTCAAATGATAGAGTTTCGTGGAATGCATGGAGTCATTATGGGTATCTCGGCCCCGCTATTGATCATTGATTAGATCATGTCTATGACATTTTCAAACAATAGGGTAACACACTTAAGGGTTCGATGATGTTCTGAGATCGTTATGGAAGCGAAGGGATCACCGATGAGAAAGAGAGAATCGGAATCATTCCGAAAAAGATATTGTCAGAATAGTTCCAAAGAGGATCCGAATATGTCCGAAGAAGGAACAAGCCAAAAAGGGTTTTAGATTAATACCGATTTAAATATGCATTTTTATATGTTAATTGTGAATTAATATATTTTAAATAAATATTTAGATTAATATTTAGGGGCAACTTTCTCTATAAGGCCAAATCCTTGGAGGGAATCAGCCTAGAGGGAAGCCACCTTAAAGGGCAGCACCGCAGCTGCTAGGCCATGGCAGGCCTAGCTGGCCCATGTAGTCAAACATGCGCACAGAGGAGCGCGGGTAGGCGTTAGCCACCACCGCCATCAGCAGGCCTCGACCACGGCCTACCCGAGCACAAGCGGCCATGGGCCGGCACTGGTAGGTGATGTCTACACACTTCTATTCTTGTAGACAGTTGTTGGGCCTCCAAGTGCAGAGGTTTATAGAACAACAGCAAGTTTTCCCTTAAGTAGATCACCCAAGGTTTATCGAACTCAAGGAGGAAGTGGTCAAAGGTATTCCCT
Source organism: Avena eriantha (assembly GCA_910589775.1). Classification (NCBI taxonomy): domain Eukaryota; kingdom Viridiplantae; phylum Streptophyta; class Magnoliopsida; order Poales; family Poaceae; genus Avena; species Avena eriantha. The sequence continues at coordinate 422,570,721 of OU342740.1, forward strand.
CTCAAACAACCCTGCAATCAAGATACAAGAAGTCTCTTGTGTCCCCAACACACCCAATACACTTGTCAGGTGTATAGGTGCACTATTTCGGCGAAGAGATAGTGAAATACAAGTGGTATAGATAATTATAAGTGGTAACGGTGATACAAAATGACTTGATGGCATGGAAAAGACTAAAGGCAAACTGAAATAAAGATGGTAGCAAGCAAACATGTAATAGATCTAATTGCAAACGGTGTATCAATGCTTAGAAACAAGGCCTAGGGATCATACTTTCACTAGTGAACACTCTCATATAAATATATTCTTGTTTATGATACTACGCTGAACTACTCTCCGGTTGGACACTCTAATCCATGGTAGGGCTATAATAGCACACCTCAAAGTAAGTCTTTCCCATCTAGAAAACCCCACACTGTCACCTTGAGCACTAGATGGTTCCAACAAACACCATAATTTCATAAAGACATCCAACTCCAAATATAACTCATAACAAGTATTTGTAATCTCTAGCCTAAGTGCCACCATGGTGAGCACGCTGTCACTTTCACACACATGGGGAGAGCAGAGATCTATTAAAGCACTTGAGTAGCAAGGTAGATCTACTTGATTACAAAGCTCATGATCACAATATGATCACGCATAGAGAGAGAGAGATGAACACATAGCTACCGGTAGAACCCTTAGCCTCGAGAGAGAACTACTCCCTCCTCATCATGGGAATCAGCAATGGTGATGGAGATGGTGGTGGAGATCGATGGAGATGGCTCCGGGGGCAGTTCCCCGTCCCGGCAGGGTGCCGTAGCAGAGAATTTCTGTCCCCCAAATCTCCCCTTCGGTGGCGGCGGCGCTGCGGAACTTTTCGTGGCTGGAGGCTTGATTATCTAGATTTTATGCATCGGGATGCTTCTTATAGGTGAAGAGGCAAGATCGGTGGGCGGCCAGGGGGCCAACACCACCTGGTGGCACGGCCAGGGCTAGCCCGCGCCATCACATGGTGTGGCCGCCCTGTGGCCCCTCTCCGTCTCGTCTTCTGGCTCCGTGAGTCTTCCGGTAAAATATCTACTTTGGCTTTTGTCCCGTCCAATTCCGAGAATATTCATTTTCTGACTTTCCTGGAACCAAAAACAATAGAAAATTGGCAGCTGGCACTGTGGCTCTTTTTAATAGGTTAGTCCAAGAAATCATATGAAAAGTACTCCAAAGTTGGAACAAAACACAAGAAAGTAGATAAAACCAAGCATGGAACATCAAAAATTATAGATACATTTACAATGTATCAATATCCCCAAGCTTAACTCCTGCTCGTCCTCGAGTAGGTAAGTGATAAAAAGGAAGAATAATTTTTGAGGTGACATGCACCATCATAATCTTGATCAAAGTATTTGTAAAACATTGAAAGCTGGGATCATAGTACTTCAATCATAACATGAAAGACAAAGTTCTAGCAATAAGACAAAGAAACTATGTTGCAACATGAAAAGGCACAAACAAAAGATTCATGAATAACAATGCGTTGCAAGACGTTTGTTTGTTTCACATAAAGAAAACATAGCATAATGGCATTCAGCTTGTCCCTCATAGAGTAGCAAACTTAAATGCATTGGACACCTTCAAAGTTTATAAGGGTGACTAGATACAAATAGTTTAAAAACAAGCAATATCAAAGTTATGCATCAATCAACTAGTCTTGGGACAATGCACATAGAACTAAGAATGGGCACTATGTTCTCAAAGTAGGTGCATAAAGGTAGAAGGTGGAGACTCAATATATAAGTGGAAGAAAGGCCTTCATAGAAGGAAGTAGAGATTCAAGTTTCATAAAGAGCTTCCAAAAATTATGGTACTTGTTAGCTTTCAGCTCTCATTGCCCCTATCATAAGGATCTTTAAGGTGATTAAGGTTAAAGTGACACAACTAAGAGGATATGCTTGACAAGTTATAAACCTAAATCCCATGCCCCTTACTTACGAAGACCGAACCTCATGCTACTCAACTTTAGTCATGAGTAAGCTCTTGTCATTGTAAGTACATATGTATCATAAAGAACCGCCAACGGGGTACCCCTTGCACATGATATAGGAGCTATCCCATAATCAAAATGACAAGGCAAGCAGACAATGAGCATCTCAGTGATCTTTTTTATTTGCTATCTGCATAGGTTTTTATTGAGGATGCTTCATAGAGTGCTCATTATGGTGATGCTACAAGTTTCCACCATTATTAGGCATGGTTAGGCTAGCGGCCCAGGTGTTTCTCTAATACACATACAAACTCCATGATCTTACAAGTTCCACTTTTATTTCACACTGCCAGGATCCGTCAGCAAAAGAACATGATATCAACGGCGTACAAAGTACAAGTGCAATGTTGAAAGCGTTCCCCATGATAGATGGTTCTGCTAATTTCAACTTATAAAGCGCAAGAATATACGCAACAAAGAAGTACCCAATGGTTCAAGTTTATTAAGTGCAAAAAGTAAAGTGTGCAATCAAGTTCGTGAGAGCTTTAATCACTAGTTTTCTCATAACAAGTTTAATTTGGAAGGTAGACAAAAACATGAATATACTTGGAATAGCATAAGCTAGTAGGTAGGTATGATGGACTCTTTGGAATAACTTGGTTTTAGGAGTTGGATGCATGAGTGGAACTCATACTTGGTTACGGAGGCTAGCAAAATACTGGGAGCGACCAACTAAGAGAGCAATAATAGCCATAATCATGCAGAGTGACAAAACATCATTGATCAAAGCATAAAGTGATACTACAAGTTGAAAACTAAAGGATAATAAAGGATAAGGTGACTTGGGATAGTCATAACATGGTGTGAGCATGCGCCAAGTCAACCCAAATAAAGCATCAAAGGAGAATACCACTATACTATGCTTTAATATGCTAAAACAACGCATGATTCATCCAAGGCACATTAAGCAATCTCAATTGTTTATAACAAGTCGTGATACAGCAAAGAATACTAATCATAAAGCTAAAACAATATTGAGCATGGCATGACAGAGCATAGGCCACAGTCAAAAAACGAGCTCTTTTTACCACATAAGTATGAACTTTCCTACTCTTTTCCAAACCAAACCAAACTATTTGCAAACCAATGTATGAAAGAGGGGGTACAACCAATTTATTTAGAAAACTAAGCAAACCAAGCAAATGAAAACCAAAACAAAAACAAAAAAGAAGACGCTCCAAGAACAACACAACTGTGCATTAAACAATAAAAATGAAGCATTTGGAAGAAACCTAGGATTTTTATTGATGAAGAGGGGATGCCTTGGGCATCCCCAAGCTTTGACGCTTGTACTTCTTGGATATTTCTTGGGGTGACACGCGTGGCATCCCCAAGCTTGAGCTTGAGTCCATCCTTCATCTGATTACTCATTCCTTCCATACATCTGAAATTTTTCCTTCATACAAAACTTCACACAATCTTTATTAGCAACATTAGTGCACTCAAGATAAATAAGTCTTAAGGTTCAGTTATAACAGCAAATAAACTTCCATTAGAACACTAGTTACTGTAGCACTTCCCTCAAAAAGCTCAATTCCCCAAAAGAACTCAAAAAGGAACCAACAAGAAGCAAATGCAGAAAATGGCAGAAATCTGTCAAAACAGACCAGCAGGTAAAGACGAATTTTTTCGAAGACCTGTTGCTCAAATCGAAAATTGTTGAACTAACGAAATTTAGATAACAACATGGGGCAGAAGCACAAAAATTCACGCCTTAAAAAGACGTTCAGAGATTTTACACGAATTTTTACGGTGAAGCACAGAAATCTGTTTTGGGACAACAACTTTCCCAATCATTACTTCTCTCTCATTAGAGGTTACTCTTGGCACAAAAAGAAAATAAAAAGGATAAGGAGCGGTTATTACACAGGTAATAACTTCCAAGACTCATCTAAAACTTTTGGGTTATCTCCCAATAAGTACTTTTTTTAACGCCTTTCAGTTAGGCATGATAGTTTGAGAAGATGCTCACATAGGAAATATGAATTGAAGTAAAAGAGAGCATCAAGAAGCAAATTCAAAACACATTTAAGTCTAACCCACCTCCTATGCATAGGAATCTTGTAGAGAAACAAGTAATGAAAGCACAAAGCAACAAGCATGGTCAAGCAAAACGAGTGCAACTTCAAGACTTTCAACATAAAGAGGGGAAACTTAATATTATTGATATGCATAAAACTATGTTTCCCTCTCTCATAATAACTTTCAGTAGCATCATGAATAAAATTAACAATACAACTATCACATAAAACATTCTTATCATGAGCCACATGCATATAATCATTATTACTCTCCATATAATCATAGTTATTCTTATTAATCATAGTGGGAGCAAATTCAACAAAATAGCTATCATTATTATTCTCATCACCATAATCATCAAATATAGGAGGCATATTGTAGTCATAATTAATTTTCGCCTCAATAGTAGGTGGACTGAAAATATCACATTCATCATTGTAATCATCATATATTGGAGGTCTGGTATCATCATAAGCAATAGAATAGCTATCTTCCAAAGCTGGGGAACTAAAAAGATCATTTTCATAAAAACTAGCTTCCCCAAGCTTATACTTTTCCATAGCTTCCCAAGATATTATCAGAATAGTTTCAAAGAGGATCTGAATATGTCCGGAGAAGGAACAAGCCAAAAAGGGTTTCAGATTAATACAGATTTAAATATGCATTTTTATATGTTGATTGTGAATTAATATATATTAAATAAATATTTACATTAATATTTAGGGGCAACTTTCTCTATAAGGCCAAATCCTTAGAGGGAATCGGCCTAGAGGGAAGCCACCTTAAAGGGCAGCACCGCAGCTGCTAGGCCATGGCAGGCCTAGCTGGCCCATGTAGTCAAACATGCGCACAGAGGAGCGCGGGTAGGCGTTAGCCACCACCGCCATCAGCAGGCCTCGACCACGGCCTACCCGAGCACAAGCGGCCATGGGCCAGCGCTGGTAGGTGATGTCTACACACTTCTATTCTTGTAGACAGTTGTTGGGCCTCCAAGTGCAGAGGTTTATAGAACAACAGCAAGTTTTCCCTTAAGTAGATCACCCAAGGTTTATCGAACTCAAGGAGGAAGTGGTCAAAGGTATTCCCTCTCAAACAACCCTGCAATCAAGATACAAGAAGTCTCTTGTGTCCCCAACACACCCAATACACTTGTCAGGTGTATAGGTGCACTATTTCGGCGAAGAGATAGTGAAATACAAGTGGTATAGATAATTATAAGTGGTAACGGTGATACAAAATGACTTGATGGCATGGAAAAGACTAAATTCAAACTGAAATAAAGATGGAAGCAAGCAAACATGTAATAGATCTAATTGCAAACGGTGTATCAATGCTTAGAAACAAGGCCTAGGGATCATACTTTCACTAGTGAACACTCTCATATAAATATATTCTTGTTTATGATACTACGCTGAACTACTCTCCGGTTGGACACTCTAATCGATGGTAGGGCTATAACAGCACACCTCAAAGTAAACCTTTCCCATCTAGAAAACCCCACACTGTCACCTTGAGCACTAGATGAGTCCAACAAACACCACAATTTCATAAAGACATCCAACTCCAAATATAACCCATAACAAGTATTTGTAATCTCTAGCCTAAGTGCCACCATGGTGAGCACGCTGTCACTTTCACACACATGGGGAGAGCAGAGATCTATTAAAGCACTTGAGTAGCAAGGTAGATCTACTTGATTACAAAGCTCATGATCACAATATGATCACGCATAGAGAGAGAGATGAACACATAGCTACCGGTAGAACCCTTAGCCTCGAGAGAGAACTACTCCCTCCTCATCATGGGAATCAGCAATGGTGATGGAGATGGTTGTGGAGATCAATGGAGATGGCTCCGGGGGCAGTTCCCCGTCCCGGCAGGGTGCTGGAGCAGAGAATTTCTGTCCCCCAAATCTCCCCTTCGGTGGCGGCGGCGCTGTGGAACTTTTCGTGGCTGGAGGCTTGATTATCTAGATTTTATGCATCGGGATGCTTCTTATAGGTGAAGAGGCAAGATCGGTGGGTGGCCAGGGGGCCAACACCACCTGGTGGCACGGCCAGGGCTAGCCCGCGCCACCACATGGTGTGGCCGCCCTGTGGCCCCTCTCCGTCTCGTCTTCTGGCTCCGTGAGTCTTCCGGTAAAATATCTACTTTGGCTTTTGTCCCGTCCAATTCCGAGAATATTCATTTTCTGACTTTCCTGGAACCAAAAATAGCAGAAAACAGGCAGCTGGCACTGTGGCTCTTTTTAATAGGTTAGTCCAAGAAATCATATGAAAAGTACTCCAAAGTTGGAACAAAACACAAGAAAGTAGATAAAACCAAGCATGGAACATCAAAAATTATAGATACATTTGCAATGTATCAGCATGCCGCTAGCAGCCCAACTGACCGAGCTGCCTTGTGGGCTGGGCTGGCGTGTGAGCGCCGAGGGGAGGCACCCGGCCACCGCCTTGCACCGCTAGGACATGTGTTGCAAAGAGGCCCACCCAGCCACCAGCCGGCCACCGCCGGCTGCCCTTCCTTTTCCCTTTTCCTTTAATACCACATGGGCACTTTAGAGGAAGGGGTCCTCCCATTTCCCCCATATGATAAGGCCTATAGTGGAGGAAAAATGCACACAATAGAATAAAAGGGGATTTCCCGAGGCGTTTCCTTATGACATTTTTCCTCTCTGTCTGTTGAATCTCACGAGCGTGGTTCCAAGAAGGACTGCACCCATGGGGGACAACACCACCGACACGTTGTCGCGCTGCTGGATCCCAGTTCTATAGGGTCTAATTCTGCATCCAAGCTGGATCAATGAGAATGGAAGTCGTTGTCAAACACTATACGTGTGCGATACCTCGGGGGCACTGCCACTGTGGTCCTAGGCTACCGTGCAAGGGCCAGGAGGTGACATCCGAGGACCTACGCGACCTTGAGGTTGGCTACGTGTATGACTATATCACCAACATTTCCCACGGGACATATTGCTTTCAATCTACAAGGATATGTCACCAAAACAGCATTCCCATTGCTTCATGTACTAACAGATAGATCCTGGCATCAGGTGTTACGCTAGCTAGTAATTCTTTTATTTTCTGCTATGAACCCCTTTAGTGGTATCAGAGCCAATCTATGCATAGTTATACTAGCACGGGTAGAAGACATGTTAAATGTGGGCATTGATCGCCTAGTTGTTACTGTTCTATGTGTACATGTTCATATTGCAGCGCTGTGAAATTAAGAGGCCTGGACCGACTTTATGTGTAACCTTACGCTAGCTGGTTCCACGCTTGACATATGACTTGCACCGTGATGGAGATATATCAATCAAGGTATGCCCAAGAGGGAGATTCGACTGACCTTGCTTGGCCCATAACGAGTGTGCCTGCATGTACGGTGACTAGAAGCAGACTTTGGCGAATGCCTGACGACTGTAAGCTAAAGGCCCAAGACCCTAGCTAGGCCCTGTCAGATTAGGTCAAATCCTCTAAAACCTAGACTAATTCGGTTGTAATCCTGTAAACGTTATAATCTTGCAAACACATATTGCAGTGTTAAAGTATTTGATACTTATTCTGTTTTGGTGAAAACAGGTCCTTCTGCATGAGAGTTTCTTGCTAGAGAGGAGGTGACATTGCGTGTTGATGGCGAGTATGATGATGATGGCCAACGAGACTCTCCCTCGATATTTATCACTTCTTTAGTGTGTCTCACACTTCGTGAGACGATTATTCATACAAGTTTGTAACAAACAGTTGTTCTACTTTTATGAATGATTTTTATTTGCATTCATATCTTGTTCGATTATGTGTGAATTATCCTGGTTATGAAACTAATTGATAATGCATGAAAATTTGTAAAATATAAAAAATACCTTGAAAAATAACCAATTTAATGATATATTCATTCTGAATGAAACTATTGTTTAAATTCAATGTTATGTTGATAATATGTGAAAGACATTTGTTTTCTTGTCACATATGAATCATGCCCAAGTTTGGCAAGATAACTTAAACACCATGTATTGCAAGCATACGAAGTGTTTGGTGAATTGTTGAAAGAGAATACATATTCGATGTATTGTATTTCAACAAAATGGTGATTATCATTATGAGATTGCTTGAATTTTGTAAAGAGGTTTACCAAAGGAAACATGATCATGAAACTATTTGATACAATCAAAGTATTTCATCAACCAAGGATATTAAATATAAAAGAGAATCTAATTACTATGATTTGATCAATAGTAATGAAATTCGACGTTATAAGATTGACCCACAAGAAATTGTGAAATGCAATACGTTTGATACGTCAAAGTGCAAAGCATCACAATGTGATATTTGATATCAAGTGGGTGAATAGATGGCAAATAAATCGTTGTAGTATAAGTGTAAATACCATTAGTTAGAAATAGTTAGCACTTAATTAGTATATATAGTGAACCATCTGGATTCGTGAGATCGGCACCATATCATGTATGGATCGTCGTGAAAGTTTTGGAGTTATTTGATATCACCAAAACAATTGAAAATAATTCATTGTAGAGTATTCATTGGAAACTTTGAATACGAAAGCCATGGCTAGAACCAAAATAAAGGCAAAACTATTGTTGCTTAAATTTTGGTGCTTTCTCGAGAAAGTATATGTTCTCGACTGTGAAGCTTATGGAAGATAGTGAAAAACACGATGAGTATTCAAAACTCTACATCAGAGTGTTGAGAAGCGCAATAGAAAGCGTTTCTGAATGATTCTCTTCATAGAGAAAAGAATCAATGATAGTGATCATTGTGTTTTCCCCACGAGTGTTTTCACTACATGGAGTAGGATTCAAAATGTATCCCATATCTTGTATGGAGATATTTGTGAATCATTTGTCATGTTATCGGAATATGAAATACCTACAAACTACGAAGGTAATAATGGTAAACTAAAGTTATGAGAAATCCTAGAGGCAAAATTCACTTAAGATTAGAAATCAATTTATTGCTGAATCTTAACAAGTAATTGGTTGCTTGAATTTTCCAAAGGACTGCAAAGTCATAAATGAAAAAGGTGAATAACAAAGGCACGATTTGTCATGAATAATGTATTGGAAAAATTCAAAAGAATTTGATTCAAAAGTGCTAAAAGTCTAGTAGATTTAATACTAGTAAGGTACTAGTGTCTCATAATAAAACTCTCTAGTTTGATAATTGATCAAAGGATTTTGAAGTCATTCAAAATAGTTAGAGGATATGCGATTTGCATGAATTGAGCGTGAGCTATAAAAGTCTTCCTAAAACAATATGTGAATGACATATTTTTGAGTGGGAGCAATATAAGTCTCAGACTCAAATATGTAGGAACATATTTTGAGTGGGAGGAATGGATGACTCAAACACTAAATATGCCGGGAACATAATTTGAGTGGAAGCTTAAATATTGATTCTTGAGTGTGTACGACACATCAAGAATAAAAGCGCAAGTACCAATAAATAATGATTTATAGGGATTAAAAGTTGATAAAAAGTATATTACGATATTATGTTGTATTGCTAAAAAGGATTCTAAAAAGAGTTTTGGAATAGGAGTTAATTAAGGACTAGTCCTTGATCGCTCGAATTAGGAATAGTATTAAGTTAAACATCAATGGTTGAAAGAAAGAAAAGGATGATTCGTACGTCGTATAGTATCTATAATTTTTGATGCTCCATGCTTGTTTTGTATCAACATCTTATGTTTTGTCTACACTTTGAGGCATTTTTATACATTTTTTGGAACTAACCTATTGAAAAGATGTCACAGTGCCAGTAGCATGTTTTCTGCTGTTTTGGGTTTTGGAAAAGCTAGTAAGGAAATATTCTTGGAATTGGACGAAACAAAAGCCGAAATCCCTATTTTTCCCGACACAAGACAGAGTCCAAAGCATAGAAGGAGGAGGGCACCGAGGCGGCCACACCCTATGGTGGCACAGGTACCCCGCAGACGCGCCACCAGGTGGTGTAGGCCCCTCGGGCCTCCACCAACCTTGCCCCTTTGTAGCGCCCCGCAAAAACCACTACTAGAAAATCGCTGTGTTTTTGCGCATTGCATCATCATGACCGCATGCTCATGTCATCATGCCTCATTGCATTTGAGCATCGTCATCATCATGCATGGTTTTGTTTAAAACTATTTTCGAAAACCTATTTGTTTTTCTAAATAATCCCCGTCTGTATTCAAATACAAAACCCGGGCTTGGCCGGAATCTTTTGTTTCGTCTACAAACAGTTTTCAAACGCCCCATTTTAAACAATAAAATTTTATTTTATTTTTTAGGGGAAGCCGAACCGGGCCGATCCGACCCAGCCGGCCACCCCCATTACAACAACCAGAACCACCCAAACTCTTTTCTACCAAATACCCTACCCCTAATCCTACCCAGCCCCCATCCACCTCACCCTGTCCAATTCCAGGCCGCCACCTCACCGCACCCCCCTCCACCTCATCACCCCACACACACAACACACACACCACACCAGCCACCAAGCCAGCTGGGCCCCTGACCGATCCCCACGCTTCCGCGCCCCTAGCCCCACCACCTGCGCGTCGGGATCCCACCTGCCGCCTCCCGATTCCCACTTGCCCCGCACCGCACGCACTCCCGCACCCGGCCCCACCCCACATCGTGTCCCACGCCTGCCCTCTCTCTCTGTGCGCGACAGACACGTGCACCGCGCCTCCCTCTATCTTCCCTCGCCTCTCTCTCATGCCTCGCTCATCCCCGCTCCTCCCCAGATCCCACCAACCACACCGTCGCCTGGTACTCCTCCGGCCTCCGCCTCTGCAGGCAGCCGCCTCGCCCGGCCCCCACGAACCCCGCCGCCGTCAAGCTCGCCTGCGAGCTGCTCCGCCACCGCCGGGCGCCTCCTCATCCATCCCCGGAGCTCTGCCGCCCCTCGGCCGCCGCCGCGGGCGACCCGACCGCCGCGGCCCCTCCTTCTCTGGCTCCGGCCGCGCCTGCGCCGCCGTCCACTGCTCCGGCCTCACCTAGCGACGCCGGCCTCCTCTGCTTTAGCACCTCGCTCGGTAGAGCACCGTTGCCACCAGCGACTCTCCGTACGTGCGTCCATTGCCGTTTCCGCGTCGGCCTCGCCGTCCCTGTCGCCAGGCCCTCGTCAAGCGCCGGCCGTACGAGCCCGTCCCTGTCCGCCTCTGGCCGCCTGTGCCACCTCGTCCTCCTGCGCGTCGGCCGCCTGCGACCTCCCCGAGTGCCGCCTTCCTCTGTGTCCCAGTGTTGTCGAGGTCCCCGCAGAGCCTCTGCCCTGCTCTGTTTACTGTTCTGCAGGTCCCCGTCGCGTGTATGTGCATAGTGGGCACCCGAAGACCAACATGTGGTTGGCTTTATTTGCAAACCGTGTCCTCGCCAAGTCCAACCTCGGCGTGTCGTGTCTGTGTACCGAGCTGCTGCTACGAAGATTTTGTGAAGAACCATGGAACCTCAAGATCTTTACCACTGGAAGTATTCCGCCAAGATCTGCTCCCCGGAACCGCCATGACCTACTTCACGGATCCCGGAGTCAAGACCCGAACCCGCACCCCGTCGAACCCCAAGACCTTCTTCATGGACCCGAAGACCGATCCGGAGCACCAAGGCCTTCGACATGGAACCGACAAGACCTCCTTCCTGGAACATCAAGATCTTCCGGCGCTGAGACCCAAGACCGACACCGTCACCCGCGGACTACGACAAGACCGTCCCAACCCGCGAAGTTCGCCTACCCGGACACCGTGCGACAAGATCTACTTCACGGATTCCGAAGACTCCCGGACGCCAAGATCGCCCACATGGAACGTCAAGTTCTTCATCCCGAACGCCAAGACTGACCCGATACGCGGACCCGACAAGAACTTCGTGACGACAAGATCGACACCGACCAGGGCAAATCCGATGCGCCCCTGACGCCAAACCAAGTCCTTCTTCCCGAAACGCCAAGCTCTCCTTCCGTGGTCCGATACCGATCCCCGTCAAACCCTGAGGCCGAACCCCCGAACTCCCGGAACCAAGATCTTCCGAACCCAGATGTGTGACTCTAAGCCCTATTTTTATAATATGACATTATCAACTGTCGCATAGTAAATTGTTCATGCATGCATATCTGTTTGCGGGTTGGGGGCATTATGCCGATTCACCTCATAATTAAATATGGAGTCTATATGTGGGATATCTTTGTCTTATTCCAGACTCCATTTAAATTGGTGTAGCGAACCGATGCCATGTTTTGCATTGTTAAGAAAACATTTAACTTGCGGGGTTTTAAATAACTTGAACCAATTAATTAATTGTCGGGACCCCGGTTTCGCTTAATACTGCCTAATTGCACCGCATCTGCATCATATCATCATCATGCCGGATCTTCTGCCGTAGTATTAAATATTGCATCTGGTGTTTCTTCTAGTGTTTGCTTCTTCGCGGATTAGGCCGATGAGTTGATGCGAGTATCGACAAGTTCTCCGGATTTGAACCTTCGGCAGTGTTTCCCAGGCGAGCATCTCTTCCCCTTCTAGCTATTTTGCATTTATAGTCTTTATTTCCTCCTGTTGATCTATTGCTATCCGTGTCGCGATGCTTTAGTTTCTGTGCACCAGTTATCTCCCGTGCAACCTCTATATTGCCATGGACACCTCCTAATACCTGTTGTTTGGTAGATAGCTGGCCTTGCGAGTCGTAGTTGCTTGCTTAGGTGCGATCTTGTGATGTCGAGTACCACAGTTGTTGGAATGCTGGCAGATGTTTACGGTGGAGATGATCATGACTTTAAACAACTATTAAATTGCTAGATATAATGAGGCATCGGTGGGCAATAGATGTTATTTGGTTTTTCCACGCTCACTTGTGTCCCGTAGGACCCCGAGTACTTGATACCTGTTCCTTGATTTTTCGCACTATCCACATCCAGGAGGCCCTGGACCCCCCTAAGCCAAAGCTTGATTCATTTCTATTTCTTGGGGCCACAAACTAGTTTGGGTTTTTATTACTATCATGTACTTATGCCATGTTACTGCTTTATTTACGATTGTGCGTGGAGCACCTGTACTATTTAGGATCGTGACACGTTTTCACTGTATCGACAAGCCTAGTCAAACTTTCGGGTTCCCAGTCGTTTACAGCCGTCCACGCAAACCCTGGGTCCGTTCCAGAGCCGGCCAACTTTGTTGCAGGTAGCTTAGTGGGGTGGCCCCCTGAAATATTTATGAATCCTGTGATCGCTTTGTCGTGAATGCCTCGTTGGGTTTTGAGTTGGTTTTTCCGAAGTTGATCGAGTGTGTGTTGCTATTTGTGCACCCCTGCAGAGTAAAACTTTCTAAAAGCCGTGTCCGCGATTATGGACGACTTGGAGCACAGTATCTCGATCATAGACAAGCATAACTAAAGTAGCGCTATAAATTTGACTTTATATGTGACTAGTAATCAGCTCAAGTATAACGGAATGGATATTAAAAATGCCAAAAACTGGTGGATCTATGGTGATTTGTGTCATACTATACCTGCCTAGTAAGTATTGCAACTCTAATGGAATGTGATAAAAGTGCCAACAACTGCTGGGTTTTGGGATTCCTCAGGACAATTATATCTGACTAGTAAATGTTCCAACTACAACGGAAAGTTACCTAAAACTGGCCGCTACTTATGCTATCAGGATGACTCATGCTATATATCTGACTAGTAAATGCTCCAACTAAAATGGAATGAGTAAAATTGCCAACTATGTGAGTTCCTTCGTCCGACTTCCTCGTTTGGTCTCGAGGGGGAAACACCAGGATGGGTTTGTTTGGTGTTAGCTTCAGGTTGGATCCGAATAGGTCTTTCTTATCCCTCTCTGATAACCGCCAGTTGTATCGAGTCTCTATAGGTTGTTTAGTGCCGCTGCGCTGCCGCTTCAGCCCACCATACCTATGTAGGCGAGAGCCGCCGAATTCTAGCCTCGCCGTGTACTGGCCTCAGTACTGACGCTGCTCTTTTCCCTTTGCCCTTTGTCGGCACCCCTTTTGTTTTAGCAGGTTGAGATCGACGTCGTTAGCAGGGTTACCCTTCCGGCTTGGCCAGGGCAGGGTTATGGACGCCATTGGTTACTCTTCAGGGCTCTTAGCCCCATTTGCATCTTGTCCATAGTCGGACGCTCTATCATTTTCAAGCTGATTTGGATCTTGTATAGTATATCTGTATTCTTGACTCATGGAGTCGCTGTTGTATATATATCTGTTCTGTGCGTCCCATCGAGGACTGTTGTGTAATGGTATTACTTCGTTTTCCACCCGCACAAAAGTGCCTGGTGGGCGTCCTTGAATCGTTTCTATGCGGGTTTGGCGGAAAGGGCTAAAACTTGCATAGGGCCGATTCGAGGGTGTTACACCCTTCGCCTATATATTCCTCTCGAGATGAAAACCCTAGGGACAAGAACAGAATTCCATGAAAAGTTCTATAGCGCCCCCACCACCGAAGACGAGATTCAGGGGACAGAAGTCTCTGTTCCGGCACCCTGCCGGGACGGGGAAGTGCCCCCGGAACCGACTCCCATGATGAGGAGGGAGTATTTCTCTCTCGAGGCTAAGGGCTCTACCGGTAGCTATGTGTTCATCTCTCTCTCTCTATGCGTGATCTTATGAGATCATGAGCTTTGTAATTTATAGATCTAGTCTGCTAATCAAGTGCTTTAATTAATCTCTGCTTATCCCCATGTGTGGGAAGTTGACAGTGTGCACACCATGTGGCACTTAGGCTAAGGTTACAGAAATACTTATCATGAGCATAATTTGAGTTGGATGTCTCTATGAGATTGTGGTGCTTGTTGGAACCATCTAGCGCTCAAGGTGATAGTGAGGGGTCATCTAGATGGGGAATGCGAACTTTAAGGTGTGTTGTTATAGCCCTACATCGTCCAACCGGAGAGTAGTTTAGGGTAGCATAATGAAGAGAAGATATTTATATGAGAGTGTCCACTAGTGAAAGTACGATCCCTAGGCCTTGTTTTTAAGCATTGAAACACCGTTTACAATTAGTCTTGTTACATGTCTGCTTGCTGCCACTCTTATTTCAGATTGCAATTACCACTTATAATCATACATATTACTTGTATTTCACTATCTCTTCGCCAAACTAGTGCCCATAGACACCTGACAACTGTATTAGGTGTGTTGGGGACACAAGAAACTTCTTGTATCTTGATTGCAGGGTTGCTTGAGAGGGATACCTTTGACCACTTCCTCCCTGAGTTCGGTAAACCTTGGGTGATCCACTTAATGGAAATTTGCTGCTGTTCAACAAACATCTACACTTGGAGGCCCAACACTCTCTACAAGAATAGAAGCATGCGTAGACAGCAAGCTATTTTCTGGCGCCATTGCCGGGGAGGTAAGGTAAAAGGTACTCACATCTTCTGGCTACTAAGCTATCTTCTAGTGCTGTTGCTGGTGTGTGAGTGCTCGAAGTTATTTTCTTTAGATTCTGTAATTATATCTTTTTTTCCTTGTTTTTATTTTCACTAGTTAGGCTTAATAGAAAACAACAATAAAATTAGAGAGTTTTGTAGTATCTATCTTGAGTTAGGACATGAAGTGTTTGAAGAGAAAATTAAAAAACCTATGAAACTTTATTTGCATGCTAATAGCAATGTTATTAGTATGAATTCTTTGAACACCATTATTGCTAATGCTATGGAAAAGTCTAAGCTTGGGGAAGCTGGTTTTGATGAGCATGATATTTTTAGTACCCCAAGAACAGAGGAGAAAATTTACTTTGATGTTACTATACCTCCGATATATGATGATTACAATTATGGATATGATATTTTCAGTCCACCTACTATTGAGGAGAAAATTAATTATGATTACAATATGCCTCCTATATTTGATGATTATGGTGATGAGAATAATAATGATAGCTATTTTGTTGAATTTTCTCCCACTACAATTAATAAAAATTACTATGTTTATGTGGAGAGTATAAATTCTTTTATGCATGTGGCTCATGATAAGAATGTTTTATGTGATAGTTATATTGTTAATTTTATCATGATGCTACTAAAAGTTATTATGACAGAGGGAAACATGGTTTTAAGAATCTCAACAATATTACGTTTCCCCTCTTTATGTTGAAAATTTTGAAGTTGCACTTGTTTTGCTTTCTTATGCTTGTTGCTTTGTGCTTTCATGACTTTTTTCTTTACAAGATTATTTTTCACAGGAAGTGGGTTAGACTTAAATTTGTTCCATATTTGCTTCTTGACGCCCTCTTTTACTTCAATTCATATTTCTTATGTGAGCATCATCGAAATTATCATGCCTATCTTAATGGCTATAAAGAAAGAGCTTTTGGGAGACAACCCAATATATTTTTACTTTCAGTT
Organism: Avena eriantha; assembly: GCA_910589775.1. Classification (NCBI taxonomy): domain Eukaryota; kingdom Viridiplantae; phylum Streptophyta; class Magnoliopsida; order Poales; family Poaceae; genus Avena; species Avena eriantha. Next base: position 422,587,119 of record OU342740.1, read on the forward strand.
TATTTTTGTTTTGGTTGAGTCTTGGAAGTTATTGCCTCTGTTATAACCTCTCCTTATCCTTTTTGTTTGGTTTTTGTGCCAAGAATAACCTCTAATGAGAGGGAAGTAAGATATGGGAAAATTGCTGTCCTGAAACAGAATTTTGTGTGTCACTGTAAACAATCGTGAAAAATATCAGTACGTCGGATTGAGCTGTAATTGTTTGTGCTTATGCCCCAGGTTATTACCCAACTTTCCTTAGTTTTGCACTTTTCGATTTGAGCAACAGAAGATTTTCGAAAAAATTGGTCTTTACCTGCTGGTCTATTTTTACATATTTCTGTCATTATTTGTATTTGCCTCTTAATCGGTTTCTTTTTGAGTTCTCTTGGATCACTTGAGCTTTTAAAAGAAATTTCTACAGTATCTTATGTTTTAATGGATGATTTAATTGAGTTGAAACTGAACCCAAAGGATTAATATTTTGAATACACTAATGTTGCTAATGAAGATTGTGTGAAGTTTTGTATGAAGGAAGTTTTCAAGTGTAGGGAGAGAATGATGTGATAAGATGAAGTATGGAAAAAAGCTCAAGCTTGGGGATGGCACCCATATCATCCCAAGAAATATTCAAGAAGTACAAGCGTCAAAGTGTGGGGATGCCCAAGGCATCCCCTTCTTCATCAATAATCTCAGGTTTTCTTTCAAGACACTTTATTTTTATTACCTTATGCACTATGTGTTGTTCTTGGAGCGTCTTTGTTTTTAGTTTTCTTTGGCTTTCTTTGCCGCAATAAGTTGGTTGGATCCCAACACACTTCATTTTGAGAGACACACACCCCATTATTCATTGTCTATAACACTCTAGTTTTCACTCTTATTGTTCTATGAGTGTTCTCCTTTGCTAGCACTTTTAGCTTTAGTTTTCTTATTCTTTTGGCTTAGAAATTTTTAGTTATTATTTTTAGATGGGTGAGACATGCTCTCTGGTCTTTATTGATTATTATCTTTGAGAGTTGTTCCAAATAAGTCGATTGGTGTTGGAAAAGAGTAGAAAGTTTCATGCTTATAGTGGTACAAAAGGAAACTTGTTTTGACTGGGACTTAGACTTTATCATGTCATGCTAGATGTTGCTTTGACCATATGCTTAGTAATTATTGTTGTAGCATGACTTGTTTCAAACAATTGAAATTTCTTAATGTGCCTTGAAAGAATCATGCGTTGTTTTAGCACACAAAAGCATAATATTGTGGTATTCTCCTTTAATGCTTTATTTGGGTTGACTTGGGACATGCTTACACCATGTTAAGACTATGAACCAGTCACCATAGCCTCTATGGTCATTTAGTTTTTGACTTGCAATATTACTTTATGCTTTAATTAATAATATTTTGTCGCTTTGCATGATTATGGCCATTATTGCTCTCTTAGTTGGTCGCTCCCAATCTTTTGCTAGCCTCCACCTATACTGAGTATGAGTTCTACTCATGCATCCAACTCCCAAGAAACCAAGTTATTCCAAAGAGTCCACTATAAATTCCTATGCATGTGTGTTACACCATTCCAAGTATATTCATGTTTTTATCTACCTTCCAAATTAAAATTTTGTTATGTGAAAATTAGTGATTAAATCTCTCACAAACTTGATGGCACAATTTATTTTCTTGCACTTAATAAACTTGAACCATTGTGTCCATCTATGCTGCTTATATGCTTGCACTTTATATGTTTTGAATTAGCAGAACCATGCTACCATGGGGAACACTTTCAACATTGCACTTATTATTCAGTTGATATCATGTTCTTTTGTTTATGGATCCCGGCGGTGTGAAATAAAAGGGGAGCTTGTAAGCTCATGAAGTTTGTATGTGTGTTAGAGAAACGCCTAGGCGGCTAGCCTAGGCCATGCCTAATCATGGTGGAAACTTGCAGCATAACCATACCGAGCATTCTGTGAAGCATCCTCAATAAAAACCTATGGAAATAGCAAATAAAAAGATTGCTAAGATGCTCATTGTCTGTTGCCTTGTCATTTGATATGGGAAAGCTCATGTGTCATGTGGCAAGGGGTACCCCGTTGGCGGTTCTCCATGATACACATGTACTTACAATGACAAGAGCTTACTTGTGACTAAAGTTGAGTAGCATGAGGTTCGGTACTCGTAAGCAAGGGGCATGAGATTTTCAACTTATAACTTGTCAAGCATATCCTCATATTTGTGTCACTTTAACCTTAATCACCTCAAGATGCTTATGATAGGGGTAATGAGAGCTGAAAGCTAATAAGTACCATAATTTTTGGAAGCTTTTTATGAAACTTGAAATCCCTGCTTCCCTCTGTGAAGGGCCTTTCTTTTAACTTTTATGTTGAGTCTCCATCTTCTATATTTATGCACCAATTGAGAGAGCACAGTGGTGATTCTTAGTTTAATGTGCATTGTCCCAAAACTTGTTGATTTATTCATAACTTTGATATTGCTTGTTCTTAAATTATTTGTATCTAGTCACCCTTATGAACTTTGAAGGTGTCCTATGCATTGCTATACCATGAGGGAAAAGCTGAATACCACTCTTATTATGTTTTCTATATGTGAAACAAACAAATGTATTTCAATGCATTGTTATTCATGATCTTTTGTTTGTACCGTTTCATGTTACAACTTATTGTTAGAACCATATATTTCATGTTTATGTTAGAGTACTATGATCCCAGCTATCAATGTTTTACAAATATGATGATGCATGTCACCCTCAAAAATTATTTATTTTTATCACTTACCTACTCGAGGATGAGTAGGAGTTAAGCTTGGTGATGTTGATACGTTGTAACATATCTATAATTTTTGATGTTCCATGCTTGCTTTATTTCTACTTTCCTATGTTTTGTTCACACTTTGAGGTATTTTTATATATTTTCTGAAACTAACCTATTAACAAGATGCCACAGTGCCAGTTTTATGCTGTTTTTGGTTTCAGAAAAGCTAGTAAAGAAATATTCTTGGAATTGGATGGGACAAAAGCCAAAGTCAATATTTTACCCGAAGCAATACGGAGACAGAAGGGGAGATGAAGTGGTGCACCAGGGCAGCCACACCTGGTGGCCGCGTGGCCAGGGGGTGCGCCACCAGGGGGTGTGGGCCCCCTGGTGCTCCACCGACCTTGCACCTTCGCCTATAAAAGCCTCCCGGGACGAAAACCCTAAGGACCCGATCAAAAACCCACGGAAAAGTCTGTAGCCACCGCCATCTCCATCCCTATATCGGGGGGATTTGAAGCTCTCCCCGGCACCCTACCGGAGGGGAGAGATCACCCTGGAGGCCTTCTTCATCACCATGCAAGCCTCCGGTGTGATGCGTGAGTAGTTCACCCTTGGACTATGGGTCCATGTAGTAGCTAGATGGTTGGTTCTCCTCCTTTGTGCTATCATGTTTAGATCTTGTGAGCTCCGTTCATGATCAGGATCATCTATTTGTAATCTTACATGTTGTGTTTGCGGGGATCCGATGGATATTGAGATGCTATTTCAGATTGATTATTGATTCTATCATGTCTATGTTATTTGTGATCTTGCATGCTCTCCATCGTTAGTAGCTATCTTGGCCAAGTAGATGCTAGCAACTCCAAGAGGGAGTATTTATGCTCAATTGTGGGTTCATGCCTCTACTAATCTGGGGAAGTGACAGAAATCTCTAAGGTTGTAGATGTGTTGTTGCTACTAGGGATAAAACAACAATCCTTTGTCCATGGGGCTATCGTATTTTTTACTTTACACACTTTGCTTAATGCAATTATCTGTTGCTTGCAACTTAATACTAGAAGGGGTTCGGATGATAACCTGAAGGTGGATTATTAGTCATAGATATAGTTGGATTACGGTCTATGTATAATGTTGTAATGCCCAATCAAATCTCATAGGAGTCAAGATGTCTAGTATATGCATTGTTATGCTTTCTCAAATCTGTCAATTGCCCCACTATAATTTGTTCACCCACCATGTTATCTATCTTAAGGAGAAACACCTCTAGTGAACTATGGACCCTGGTCCATGCTTTTATCATTCATATACCATCTACTACTTACCATTTACTGTTTACTTTCTACAAGCAATTATTATCTTCCACGCTATATGTTTAATCCTTTGTGTTCAACAAAACCGGTGAAATTGACAACCTCACTGTAAGTTGGGGCAAAGTTCTATGGTTGTGTTGTGCAGGATTCCAAGTTGCTAGCAACACCTTGCAGTTGTTTCCTTGCTCCTACTGGTTCAATAACCTTGGTGTGCTCATCATACCTTCCTCTCAAGCTTGAATATATTTTGAGCCATCATGATGTCATTGATCAGATCTCAGACAATGCAAGTATCGACAGACAAAAGGAATATGATACGATGTTCATGGTTCAAACGACGAAGGTTTTCGTGGAATGCACAGGGGTCACATGGCCATCCAGGTTCCTCTGTTGATCATTGGTGCGGGAAGGTCCTGACCATGTCTAGAGTGTTTCCGAACCATGGGGTATCACTCTTAAGGGCTTGATGATGCTTAGAGAGTGTTTAAGGATCAGTAGAATCACCGAAGAAAAGAGAAGAGAGAAAATCGGAAGGGTTTCGGTAAATCCAGAGGATGTCCGGAATGAGAGGGAATAAGTTCCACATCAATGGGGATTGAATAATATGTAAGTGAATGTTGAATATTGATTTAATCATTCATTTATATTTATTCAATAAAATATAAAGAATTAAAAAAGGTCAAATACCTTAATGGGCCAAATCCAGAGGGGAAAAGGCCCATGAGGGGAAGACCGGAGGGAGGAAGGAGAGAGGGGTGGCCACATGGGCCAAGGCACCCCGCGTGGGGCCCACTTGGGCCTTGGCCGATGCCGGCATCCCCCCTCTCCTCTCTCCCTTGTTTAGTCCCACATGGCTAAGCTAGTTAGGTATGGGAGGGTTTTTTCCCTATATAAAGAGAGGTATTTTGGCAAAATAAATACACAATAATCAAAAAAAGGTTCCCTCTCTTTTGGAGAGACCTCTAGTTGATTCTCTCTCTCTACCGTGACCGTGGTCCCAAGTCTAGATCGTGCGAGCGAGAGTCTCCTTCACCGCGGAGCAACATCACGCTGCAGGATTCGGATCTAGGAGCTCTACTTCCATAACTGCTGCTGGATCGGAGGAGCGGGAGTCATCGCCAGGCACCGGATGTGTGTAACTCCCTGCGAGGTGCAACACTTAGGGCACTAGAAGTCGTTGGAGCCACAGGAGCCGTCATGACTTCATCATGACCTTGAGGCCAGCTTCGGCTCATCTACATCAATCACGCTCTCCCAAGCATTGACAACGCTTTTCGGTCTTTAAGGGTAAGTTCGCGAAAGCCCCTCCCATTACTGCATTACTAATAGATAGGTCCTGGAAACTGGGGTTCTGGGCATAGGAAAACAATTATTGTTTTCATGCGCAAACCCCTATAATTACATCCCCGAGACCTAGTCACATGTTTGCAAACTTGTAGATGTAATCTCACCGAGAGGGCCCAGGGTGTCTATCCGTCACTCGGATGTGCAAATCCCGATCTTGATGCATACACCCCAACATATCCCTCTAGAATACCCAATACACACATTTATGGCCATCCTGCTACGGTGTGACGGTTGATGTGATCAAAGCAAGCTCGAGTGGTAGTGGTTAAACATGATCACACAGAGGAATAAGTTGCTATGCTTTGCTAGATATCGCAATGCTGAACTTTGTGACTGGATCACGTTGCAATTCTAGGGTTGGGTATGTGTCCATCTCTTCATTCATCTAATGAAGTGAAATTGTTGTCAGTTGCTATGGTAAAGTCCATGATCGGGGAACCTCGATCATCAGCTGCCCAACGAACTAGTCTAGAGGATACTAGGGATCTGGTTTCTTTATATACAACACCTATATTAATGTTTTCACTTAATACAGTTATAGCATGATATAAAACTATTACGAACTAATGATACATGTCAATAAAAATATCTTTATTATTGGACTCTAGGGCATACCTCCTTCACTCTCGTCAGTCGACGAGAAGAGGTCGCCCCACCTTTCATCATTCAAGTCGATGGTGCATGGACCGACGAGCTGTGCTTCGATGAACGCTTTCCTCTCGTCCCTCATCTGCACGTAGAACTCTTCCTCGTGTTCCACATCATCCTAGAAATTCACCTTCCACGCTGCTATGGTGCGCTCATCCGACTTAGCGATGGTGATCTACCGTTGACGGGCGCAGTGGTCTGCTAGTCCTCGCGCGCGAGGAGGCGAAGCGGAGGTACCACCACGTCCGCTTCTTCGAGACAGTTCACGTTGTCGAAGTTCATGTCGTGGAGCGGACGACCGAGCCTCCACACTGCCGTTTCATACGCACGCGCGACCTCATGCGCGATGTCGACCTCATGGTTTCCGTCGGCGGATCTCCGCGTAGAAGTTTCCGGATGGCCGGGGGCGCACGCCGCGGAAGTAAGAGGTGCTCAAGGGGCCGCGATGGCACGGAGGCATCCCGACGGCTTGGCGACATAGTGGCAGGGCTCGGTGGCGGCGGGACGTGGATGGGGAGTGGCGGCGGAAGCAGGAATTGGCGGTGGCGTTGTGCGAATGTGATTGATGGGGAATGGAGCGAAGAATGTTCAAAGTCGATTGAGCGGCGCACTCGTTTTATTGTGCGCGTCCAAAATATGCTGCGGGCGATGCCTCATTTTGCTGCACGCGCTAAATTTTTTCCGCGCACTATCGCTGCAGGCTGCCTGCTCCCGCGCCCAAAACTACGGTTTTGTGCGCTGTTGGAGATGCTCTTAACCTATAAGTTCATTTTTCTAACCATCTCCCTAGGCACTTCCTGTCAGCGTCCCAGGCATTGCTCCACACACTCAGGTTACGTTTAGATGTTTATGCGCATACAACCCAAGTATAATTGCAAAGCCCACTGTATCCCAAAAGGCTAGACTGAAGTGAGGACAAGAACTCTTCCTTATAAGCTGGTTGTAGCCCCCTCTAACTAGCGAGGTGGGAACTAAGGTTGCTAGCAACGCTTGGTACCTAACACCCCATCCCTTTAGGAAGCCCCAGACGGGCATAACAGTGGCTCTTATATACCAATTGTAAGAGTCCAGTTCTACCACAACTCAATTGACATCTAATTTAGAATACAAGCATTGTTTCCAGAGGAACATTGGAGAGTAAGGTGGGGATCTGCAAAGAAGATGGAAACAAGCACGCACGCAACCCAAAGGCAAGCCAGACCTCCGCCGAAGCGGCCGCCACTTCCGTTCCGTTCCAAGCCGCCGCCGTCGCCATTCACGTTTTTCCACCCCCGTCCCGCAATCTTTGGCCATTCGATTTTGATTTGAGGTAGTATGAGGTTGTTTTCATCTACCGATTCGCACACCATCTAGATCCGCCTCTGCTTCAGCGGCGGTTATACTGGAAAAGGCGTTTTTTGTTTGGTTGTTTCGAACAGATATTCTTCTTGGTCACATTCTCTTTGTCCGCAGCAGCTCCCGATCGAGTCTGGAGCTCCGTTGCAGCCCTAGTTCTTCTAGCCACAGCTGGGCTTCACGCCTCTTACTCTCCTTCTTTGCTTCCTTAAATAGGATTTGATTTGAGTTTACCTGTAGATCGTTCATATCGCCGAGAAAACAAATCCTATAGGGTCTCTCTCTTCTATAGCAAAGGGCCGCCGCTATTGTTAAGCCTGTATCATGAATCATGTTTTCTCTATTAACTGACGAGGTTGCCACATTTGACATTTATATGGAGGTTGGAGGTTTCTTTGGAACTTTTTAGAATCTCAAGTTCGATTGCTCCTCTTCTCTCTCTCAGAAAAAAATGTTGAATCAAACAAGTTGCGGAATTGATTTGGGATGCAATTCCAGGTTAAACTTGTTTCATCTGAACAAACAATGCAAATGGAATTCCAGGCCGGTCGTGCACATATGGAACCAATGCACAAGGAGACAATGGAAGCCGCCTGTCATCAAGACACTACAACAGATGCATCAAGCACCGATGTGTGTGATCCATGGGATCCTCCCTATCCTCCATTTGTTCCTTCTGATGAGGATGACTTCTGTACCACTTTAACTTTAGCCGTTAAGGTGCAGTAATTAACTACCCTGATGATATTTCTACCTTATTATGCTTCCTTTCCCTACTCATAGCTACTGACGGTGACACATGCTCCCCTCCATTTTCAGTGGTTAGATGATAAAGATGCTGTACTTGGTGCCCACAGAGCATGCAGTATAATCTTTCCAGACCGCACCCCTAAGGTTCTCTGCAATTCATTTAGTTATAATTATATTTCTCTTTTGTCCTGCAGCATTTTTTCTATTCGCAACTTCCTGATTGAACATTTTTGTTTTCTTGTCCTATATTGAATTGCATCAAGACTTGTTTAATTGACTCTGCTTTGCTAATCTGATGAATGATTTCCTTTCACCTCTCTTTTTGTGAATGGATAGTTGACCAATCTTGTCTTCCACGATTCATTGCACCGTTTGGTGCCCATCCTAGCTAAAGATAGCGTCCGACGGTTCCTCAGCTTTATGGACAGGAATGGGCGGGGCATGCGATGGGGTTCGATCATCACCCCAGAGGCTTTGAACCAGATGATTACACAGAATGCGGTGGGATGTGTCAAAGTTGCCTTGGAGGGTCAGGCACCTGAGCTTGGTAGGTGCCGCGCCGGTCCCAACTGTATGACCCAGTATGGTTACTATCCCCTCCACCGAGCTGCTGAAATGTTCTCTGTTAAGATGATTGAGTTGCTCGTCTGCCACGGCGCGTCGGCCAATCTACGCACAGCTGGCACTGAGGTCATTGAGGGTCTACTCCCACTCCATGTTGCAGTTGAGAATACGTGCATGCACAAGTATCTGGAAGACAGTCTATTTCCTAACCATGAGCATCGGGATTACAGTGAGGCAGATACCAACTTCATCTTCAAGCTCATTCATCTTCTGTGCCTACCTGAAATGGTTTGTCTCACAGTCACCCCTAAACAATTTACTACTTCAGCATAGCAAAGTCTCTCTTATTTAAACAACTCACACAACAACACTCAACGAATCTTACATTCATACATCTGCACTTATTATAGTCGAAATTGTTTCATGTGTTGTAGTGACCTCTTTTATTTAGTTTTTGTTGAGAGAAAGAACTGTGCATTGCTGTTAACAAAGAAAAAAGCATGATCTTATTTTTTAATTGGTGGCAACAAAAAAAGTTAATCAGCACCACCTTCTTGTCTGCAAATTCTAGAAGTACTAAATTTTTGTTTTATATTGGCTATTTTTGCAGAAGATCTTCTTGGATACGACTCGGCTGATTGCAAAATACACAGGTAATCTATTGGATGAGCTGTTGAATTACATAAAAGAGGGAAGGCTCGCCGAGACAGCAGTTTTGCTCCTGGCATCTCAAGAGCAGATACGCAAGCAAGATGGGTTTAATATTATCTGTAACCTTATATTGGACAACAATATTACTTTGGAATCTGAGAAGAGCCATCAAACAGAGGCTAGGATAAATCTTAATCACACAATACTAACTCTTGTTCGTGTAATTTCCAAAGCTGGTGAAAGTCTTGATTCATATATCCAGAAGCATATAGAGGTATCGTACACTGTCGGTGGTTGCAGTTACAATTACTCCATTTTTATCTGCTTTATGAAAATTGCATATATATGTATAGTAAGCGTTGGCTTCTTTGGTACTTCCTGCAATAGCTTAACAGATATAAAAATTTAAGAAATACTATCTAATACTTGCTATAGCTTGAGTCAAGGATGTCTGATTGATATGGGGTCGTTTGCAGCAAATACAATTTGTAAAATCACTTTAAAATATGTAGTTCATATGTATTTCCTCTCGCTCACGAACACTTCTTGTTTTGTCCATCGGCACTGTCCCGATAATACATTTTAGCACTATTTTTTCATGGCGTATGCCAATGGTACATTAGAATCTACAATTATTAGAATATTTTAAAAATGTGTTCTGTGATGAATCTACTGACATAATTTTCTAGTAACCAATCTGACCAAGGAGCAAAAGAGCCATACTTCTGTTCAATTATTTAGTTATTTCGTAAAAAATTTAGAGATTCTTTTTACAAGGTGGTGGCGGGTGGTGTGAAGCATTGAAGAACCACCCTTCACTGACTTCTGTTCATATATAAGATCATAATGTTATCTACAATTAATCACAGTGTCATAATTATTAGATCATGTTGATGTACTATATTCATGCCCTAAGTCAACAAAAGCATTACTATAGAGTAACTTTTTTGGTTCTGTTGGGTAATTAGATGGAAGCAAATTAAATTTTGCATGAAAATATATCAATTTATGAATTACTTACTGTACTACCTATGTTCATTGGACAATCTCTGTGATGTTGAAGCCTTGTTCTTTTGACACTTCCAAATCAAAATATTTTTATGTTGCATGATTTTAACTACAGTAGTTTGAAAGAATGTTAGATACCAAAAATGTTTCTGGACTTAACTATAATATCATTCCTCTATTGACATGTTACGATGTATTCTAGTTCTACCTTGAATATGTGGGCATGAGCGTAGTATTTATGTTTTATCTAGGATTTGATGAATTGAGAGAGGTATACCTAAAGAGTGAAGGATAACAGCGGATGTAATGAAACGTGACGAAATAGTACTCTCTCTATACCACAATATAAGATGTTATTACAACCAATATATGAGGGGCGGAGGGAGTAGATGAGAAATCACAGAGGTTACTCGTAGTGATTTGGATCAGTGTCACAAATTTGTAATGAAGTTACTAGTATCAGCATCACCATTTGCAGAGGACCTAACACTTATCTTACATAGTTGCACTGTAGTAAATTTGTTCATGGTGCATGAATAGATAACATCTACTAGTGTCAATTCTTCTGATATACTTTTTTTCATACCTAGCACATATAATGGACAAATAAATTATATGCATGCTAATATTGCTAGCTGAAAAGGTTCTGTTGAGTTTCTTTTGGAACAAACACAGTAGGCGAGGAATGAACAAAAATATATATGAAAATTTGAAATAAATAAGAGTAGAGATATGTTGCAATAAATTTTGCAAAGGAAAGAAGACAACTTATGGAGCTTGTCGAAAGCTAGATTGTACGAAACGCTGCTCACTTTGTATACAAGCTAAATTTCTGGAACAAGATTTTTCCCTTTACCGGAGTAGTTCACATTCAATCTAAGTGGAGGTGTTTGTAACAACTTCTTTCTTAATGAATAGGCAGAGCTCCTGCTGGGTTTCTTGTGAAAAAAATGTTCGGTCCACTTTACACAAATTCTTGGTAACCAGTAATTCTCACGTTATGGAACTGTTTTCAGTTACATTGCGTGGGAAATCAACACACTTCACTTTTAGAAAGCCAGTGTTAAATAATTTGGCAAATTTGGACAACTAACTCGAAATAATCAAGACAAAAATTTGTGTTTTGTACATGTATTGATGTCATTAAAACAATCTTACTACAGTGTATATTATTGATGTTTGTAAATTTTTCTTTTGCCTTTCCCCTTGCATTATACTAACTTGGTCTTCCAATTGCAAAGTATTATTTATGTGATGTCTATTATCGATTGATGTATCTCATGGCATAGGTCTCACAGTTTGAAATGGTCATGCAGGTGCCCCGGGTGGAGGTCCTTGAATGTGTTTCGTCGATTCTCAAGGATAATGGTTTGTCTCCTACTCGTCAATGCATAGAAATTGGAGACCTGTACGTTTTCCATTCTTCAAGTACTATGATTTCACAACTGATATGATCTTTATTTATTAATTTTTTCTATTTGTTCATGAAGCCACCCCTATGAGGATGTATTGTCCATTAATGATATACCTAAGAAATCTGGTATGTGTGTGTTGATTGAAGTATTTATTTCAAAATGCGGAAAAACGTTAATTAATTTGTGATGGATACAATGAAAAACAGGTGAAACTGCAACCAAGGAAGCACTAGAAATGGATTACCTACGTACAGTAGTGGGTAAGGTAAGATATGAAAACATCATATCCGGAGATTTATTATTTGATTCTTGTGACTAAATCTTAGATAAGGTTTACACACAATTTGCATTATTCAAGCTGTATTGATTTGATGCTCAATAGGCAATCTATGATTGAATTCTCAATTGTGTATAGTTCGTCATAACCTGGTAACTCGGGAAATTTACTTAATGCTTATGAGAAAATTTGCTCTCATGCTAAAATATAATTAGATTTGTGAAACAAAGGGAATTGTGCCACAAGCCAATCTCTAGAATCTATAGGTGCTAGGGTATTAAAACATCTGCACTGATTCAGGATCTTGTTCTGTTTCTGCCATGCAGCAATACCAGTTCCGCAACTTAACTTTTTAATTAGACATGTCTTATAAGTCAATAAAATCCCACCCAAATAATCTCATGAGTAGCTTAAGTGAGAAGTATTACATTTTTAATAATCGTCAAGTGAGTGCTGCAGGCAGGCTGTACTGAAACATCTGATGTTTTGGGGTTTCTAACATTGAGATATTTTTTTATTGACCTGTGCACCAGGCTGGAAAAAAGAGAAAACCGAGACGATGGGAGCTGCAATTTGCCAGGAGAAGTTTCTTCCCATGGTGGACATCAGTATTATCTGCCCGGTCTCCCGTCAAGGTGATTCCCATGCAATGGGCTGGTTCTACTAGAGACATGGATAGAGGGATAGCTTCGAAGAAACCTACTTCAGAGCTGGATCGTGATATTGCTTTGAAGAAAGCGACCACCGACGGATCTACTGCACCTCCTCTGACGAGTCGAGTTCCCCAAGAAGCATTCAATCATCAGCCCTGTACGCTGCTCAGTACAGTGGCAAACTATCAACCCAGGAGGCCGTTTGGTTCAGCTGGTAATTATCAACCCAGAAGGCCGTTTGGTGCAGCGGTTAATTATCAACCCAGAAGGATGTTTGGTACAGGGGCATTGATGCTCCTGAAAGTACTGAAGAAGGCATGAGTAATAGGTAACACCTTGAGTGCTGGTTTTCTAGCTCAAGTTTCTTATGTAGGTTATATAATTCTCAGGGTTATATGTCGGTCGCCTTATGGTCTCTTTCTTGTTTGTTCATGATGCAGGTGACTATAGGGAGAGTTGTGATGTAGTATATAACAAGAAAGTTGTGATGTATATGATTGTTCTGCTGAGTAAAATTTTGAGCTGTAGGCAAACGGTCCTGCACGCAGGTGGTCTGCAATAGGCCGGCACAACCAAAAGAAAACATCCTCTGCACTTTCTTCTCCAGTAGGATTTGCCATTGCTGCAGAAATGAAGAAACTCTGAAGATTAACGTTTACCCACGAGGAGAGGATCTTGCCTTCGATGTTCACATCATTCACTGCCAACAATAACCCCCACAGCACACCGCAGCTGGACCATGAGAGATCGGTTGGTTAGTACCAATAGTAGAATACAAATCTGGGATTCTTAAATTCACCAAGAGGGCAATGTCGTATATATATATATGCTTTGGTCATGGTATGAACCCCATGTAGTTCTGCACACCCACAAATAAAATAAACCAAGATCAAGCCATTGTAGAAGAGAAAATTCCAACCCTGACAAGAATTAATTCAGCTGATAACAACAGCTCTGTCCCTGTTTTTCAAGTATCAGTCCATTTATGGGCTCCTCGTTATTGAAGTATGATCCATATTCATCAAGAAGGCTAACTTCTCACGAGCGGAGCGAGGCCCGTCGTCGGAGGCTTGAGCCAAGTGCCGGAGGCTAACATCGTTCGGATAATTGAAGACTTAGGTTTCCACCGTTATATATACCTCTTGTAAGCCGCCGGCTAGGATAAGTTGCATCCGTGAAATCCCGACGTTGTGTAAACACTCCTCGTGATAGTGTTTTGCTGGTTGACGTCCGTAGTTTTTCCTCTCTTTGTTGGAGAGATTTTTCCACGTTAAATATATGTCCCCTTGTTGCGATTTTCTTTTTATTTTTTCCTTAGTTCTGCACACCCACAAATAAAATCAACCAAGATCAAGCCACTGTAGAAGAGAAAAATCCAACCCCAACAAGAATTAATTCAGTTGATAACAACAGCTTTGTCCTTGTTCTTCCAGTATCAATCTATTTATCGGCTCCTCGGAACTGTAGTAACAAAACCATAGACATCAACCAACAAAACCATTAGCTAGGCCTGGTACATACACTAGAATTTCACAGATACCAGAATCTATCCGGAACTGAATCATAGTCTCACGACACTACGAGACGGTGTCCGTACGCCAAACGTCGGCATAGGCCAGATTGCCGTTGGTATAGGGCTATGCCGATGGTAGCCGTCGGCGTAACGCGGTGTCAGACTAGACTCGTTTGTCGTCGGCATAGAAAAGCCGTCGACATAGCAGCTACGTGGACGACTTAGGCTAGATGGCCCCACCTAGACGGCTAAAGGTCGTTTGGATACGCCCGACGGCCTAGTTTTTTTTAATTTTTTAAATTCTTTGATTCGTTAATCTCACATGAAACTTTTTAGCTCGAAGTACGCTTAATCTTAGGTCAAACTATACTCGTGGTAAAACTTTTCGATGGGTCACCTATCCTCACACTGCTCCAGCCCCCACTACTAGAAAATAGCACATTCGTGGCGCACCGATTTTCGTCATCCGTGGCGCGCATGGGGTACGCCAGTAAACGCGCGTCACGACTCACTTTTAGCACTAGCGCACTAGGTGGTGCGCCACGAGTACGAAAAGTTAGCCTTGGCACACTAGCGGGTGGTGCGCCACGGGTAGGGGTATGATGTGCGCCACGAGTAAAAATTACAAATTTTAAAAAAAAGCGGGAGATCTAGATCTCGCTGCTGCTATCGTCGTCATCACTGTCGTCATAAAATGGTCGACGGCGCCCCTCATCGGGGCGGTCGTTGTCACACTGGTCATTGTCGCCTCGTTGGAGAGTCTACCGTCACCGTGGTCACTGCGGTCGGAGGTGAAGGAGGAGGCCTAAGAGAGGAGAAGATGAGGACAAGAAGAAGGAGAAGAAGGAGAAGAGGCGGAGAAGAAGAAGGAGAAGAGGAGGAGAAGAAGAAGTAGAAAAGGAGGATAAAGAGAAGGAGGGGAAGGTAAATGGAAAGGAGGTGGTAGGTGGTCGGGTCGGTTCGAATTTTGAATCCCGCCCTCACTTAGTCGTGGCGCACCACCATCGGGAGTGCGGCGGCGGCCAGAGAGGGGTGCCGCGGCGGCCAGGGGTGGGATGAGACGGCGGCTAGGGTAGGAACTTTTTACCTAGTCTGATACCATGTTGAACAATAGACACTGAATGTTTATACGTGCTATGATATGGTATCTACCTATGAAGCTCTAATCATCTCTTTCTTCAATAATTGTTGTGCCACATCAGATTTTTTTCAACATGGACAGTCTTAGTCAGATCTATAAGTTGTTACCTGCTATTACCTCTGTCCCAAGAAATAAGGCGTCCTTGTTTTGCATGTTTTTTTACCAAAATTTACTCTAAATATATACAGAATCTTGGTACAAAATTATCATTATTGGAAAGTGTATTTCAATACAAATCTAACGATACTAATTTTACAAAATATACTCCCCCGTTCCGGTTTATTAGGCGCACATGTAGTTTAAGAAAATGCTTGACCATTAATTTTATCTAATAAAAATTATAACATGTGTCTTAAAAAATATACCATTGGATACTTCTTTAGAGGATGAATTCGATGAGTATAATTTTTGTGACATATTATATAAATTTCTTGTCAAAAATTAATGATCAAAATTATTTTTAAACTGCGTGCATGCCTAATAAATCAAGACGGAGGAAGTAAAGTGTTAGTTGTTCTATTTATTTGGTGAAACTTTGTTTGTGAATGTACGAAACGGAGACAGTATGATAATTGTCTCGCGTAAAATTATCTCCATCCATGCTATATCATTGGACGGTTCAATTGCGTGCGAGGTGAAGGTGAATCTAGCTAGCCATCTCTCGGTGATTGACTTTGACCACCGCTGGCGCTGCATGCCTGCATTCTCACACCTGCTTTTTTCTTTCGGACAGGCGGTACCGTCCAATTATCTTTGTATGTAGCCCTACAAGCTGGTTGCCTCTCTAGCCGTTTTAGAGATTTCTTTTCCAGATTTTCTAAGTTTTTTTTTCCTTCTG
This sequence comes from Avena eriantha, assembly GCA_910589775.1. Classification (NCBI taxonomy): domain Eukaryota; kingdom Viridiplantae; phylum Streptophyta; class Magnoliopsida; order Poales; family Poaceae; genus Avena; species Avena eriantha. The sequence continues at coordinate 422,603,307 of OU342740.1, forward strand.
ATTTCTGCAGCAGCCGTGTCATTGTCTCATATAATGCAATAATTTGCATATTTGCATGAGCAAGGAGATACCGAGATGGTTAAAAAATAAGATGCAATATTTGCATATTTTAAAGAATTGAGCAAGGAGATACCGACAGTTAAATATAAGCCTACGTTTAGCCTAATGGTGAAGCCAATATTTTCACATGTTTTTTTACTGTTCGGACCTGTGGCTCTTAAAAAACCAGTGAAACGTCAACTCAGTGTTTTTCTAGTCGGACAATTGAACCGGTCTGGTTTTTAAAACTATGATACCTACAAGCCATGCGTATATATGCAGCGGGCAGAGGTGCGACCGGTGCTACCTGAGCAAAGTTACACACGGGATTAGCAGGAATCACTAGTAGAAAATGGGCCTTTGGTTCGGGCCACTAGTCCCGGCCGTGGCTGGGGCCGGGACTAATGGTCCGAACCAGACGGCCCGAAGAGGCTGAGGCACTTTGTCCTGGTCCGTAAGGAACCATTAGTTCCGGTTTGAGATACAAACCGGGACAAATGGGTCTGGGCCGGCGCGCGTGCTCCTGGCAGAACCTTTAGTCCCTGTTTGTATCTCAAACCGGGACTAATGGCCTGGCCCTATATATATGCACCCAGCCCTCCACTCTCTCCTGTTTTTTCTATGTGAGAGGTGGGTATAACTTTGTGCTAACTTTTTTTCTTCATATGCACTAGAGGTGTTCGGTGAAATGCTTGTTAGAGCGATGCCACTTGAGTTCACACAAGACAAAATATGATATGAGGTGCCAGAGCGACACTTAAGGTTTCTCCTCTTTGTTTTGAAGTGTCCTAAAGGGTTAGCAACTATTTTCTCATTTTGACCGTGCGGTACTAATTTAAGCATCGTGATTGCGTTTGATATATATATATGCATGGTTGTATGATACAGATGAGCCACCCATGGATGTACGGTGACCGACGCTCTGACGCTTACAGAGAAGGCGTGCGTTCTTTTCGCCTTGTGGCTGAGGAAAACAAGCGGCGGGATGGTTTTATGTGTTGTCCATGTGTTGAATGTCAGAATGAGCAGGCTCACACTTCCTCAAGAGTCATTCAGAGCCACCTGCTTCGGTCCAGTTTCATGTCCGGCTATAATGTTTGGACCAAGCACGGAGAAAGAGGGGTTATGATGGAAGACGGTGATGAAGAAGAGAACGATGATGACAACTACCGATCTATGTTTCCTGAATACGATGATACCGCAGTTGAAGATAATAAAGAAGAAGGGGGTGAAGAACGAGAACCAGATGAGTTTGTTGATGATTTTGGTCGGGTCATTAGTGATGCAAGGCGAGACTGCGACACAGAAAAGGAGAGGTTGCAGTTCGAGCAGATGTTACAGGACCACAACACATTGCTGTATCCAACTTGTGAAGATGGCCAGAAGAAGCTGGGTAGCACACTGGAATTGTTGAAGTGGAAGGCAGAGACCGGTATGACTGACTCGGGATTTGAAAAGTTGCTGGTAATAATGAAGAAGCTGCTTTCAAGAAATAACCAATTGCCCTCCAATATGTACGAAGCAAAGAAACTTGTCTGCCCTCTAGGATTAGACGTGCAAAAGATACATGCATGCCCTAATGACTGCATCCTCTACCGCGGTGAGAAGTACGAGAATATGGATAAATGCCCGGTATGCACTGCATTGCGGTATAAGATCAGAAAAGATGACCCTGGTGATGTTGAGGGCGAGCCACCCAGGAAGAGGGTTCCTGCCAAGGTGATGTGGTATGCTCCTATAATACCACGGTTGAAACGTTTGTTCAGAAATAAAGAGCATGCCAAGTTGTTGCGATGGCACATGGAAGATCGTAAGAAAAAGGGATGTTGAGGCACCCTGCTGATGGTCGGCAGTGGAGAAAAATCGAGAGAGACTTTCCGGACTTTGCTGGTGACGCAAGGAACTTATGGTTTGGTCTAAGTACCGATGGCATGAATCCTTTTGGGGAGCAGAACTGCAGACACAACACCTGGCCCGTGACTCTATGTATCTACAACCTTCCTCCTTAGTTGTGCATGAAGCGGAAGTTCATTATGATGCCAGTGCTCATCCAAGGCCCGAAGCAACCCGGAAACGACATTGATGTGTACTGTAACTACCTCGGTGAATTACGCTCTTAGTTACAAGCCTGGATGAACGAAAGTGGTTAAAATAGTACGGTGGGGCCCAGGGCCACTCACGGTAGACCTTTCGGCCGTCCTAACCACTTTCAGACATCGGGACAAGAACAAGCGGCGTAATCGGCAGGCGAAGGGATCAACTACATACACAAATGAGTATGTATGCAAGCCACATACAACAGTCCTCAGAGCCATTCCATCTAAAAGAAGTAGAAATATTGCAACGCCATACGGCAAGATTCAAATGTCCTAGATAGAGATAATAATTTAGGATAGCTCCTCATACATCACACATCAGAGTATCAGGCGGAAGCGGAAAACAAGATCCGAGTACGGATAAGAAGCAAATCGGCATAAGACGCCACATAAATAAACACATTCTGCCCACAGATCTCACAGATCCCCGTTCCCGAAATCTCTACACTGAATGATCGTTGACAACATCATCTGTCTCTTCCACCCAGTATCCATCTTGTGGGTACACCTGTTCATCTGAATCCAACAATTTATCGTGTGAGACCCTAGGGGTACTCAGCAAGTCTTTATGCTGCTAAAGGGGACACAACCTGGGGTGACGCAATTGTAGCAAAAGATAATACCTAGCAATTCTACAGATACTCGCTAACCTTCTGCCTAATTAATGATAGACGGATGTCCATGAATTAAGAACAACAGTTATAACAGTATAAATAACAGATCCATCCTCCTCCTCGCTTAACAACGAGGAAGCGGACGAACAACCCCCATCATCCGTTGGTAGTTTTATTAACCATTCCATGAGTATTGCACTATTTACTAGTCAAGTACTTAGTCAAGTTAAAAGCGGTACTTTAGTTATACTTGTCTATGATCGAGAGACTGTGCTCCAAGTCGTCCATAACCGCGGACACGGCTTTCAGAAAGATTTACCCTGCAGGGGTGCACGAATAGCAACACACACTCGATCAACCTCGGAAAAACCAAATCAAAACCCAACGAGGCATTCACGACAAAGTAATCACAGGATTCAGAAATATTTCAGGGGGCCACCCCAATAAGCTACCCGCAACGAAGTTGGCCGGCTCCGAGACGGACCCAGGGTTTGCGACGACGGCTGTAAACGACTGGGAACCCGAAAATGTGACTGGGCTTGTCGATACTGCGAAAACATGGCGCGATCCAAAACAGTACAGGTGCTCCTCGCACAATCTTAAATAAAACAGTAACATGGCATAAGTACATCATAGTAATAAAGCCCCAAACTAATTGTGGCCCCAAGGAATAAGAATGAATCAAGATCTGGCTCAGGGGGGTCCATAAGGCCTCCCGGATGTGGATAGTGCGAATAGTCAAGGAACAGCAATCAAGTACTCGGGGTCCTACGGTACACAAGTGAGCATGAAAAACCAAATAGCAGATATTGATCACCGATGCCTCTTTCATTAGTTATCCCATTACTACTCAGGTTATGTTGTTTAGGTACCTCATTATCCATCAGACAATCACATACCCTACACATGCTTTTCTACGACTCGCATGGCTCAAACAACTCCTGTAGTAATGGCTCATGGGATGGAGGAACAAGCTTCGGTGGGGTTTAAAAGTAAAGGCTATGCAGTACTTGGAATTCAATTTAATGCAATCGCGACTCAATGATGCAAGAATAAGATAGAGGCAATAGGTACTGTATGTATGCAAGCATGTGGTAGTGCTTGCCTGGCAGCTCAGTTCAAGCGAGAGATGGATCTGGGTAGTACTCCTGTGATTCCTGGTAATTCTCCTGCTGGGCGTCTATTCGACGAAGAACCAAACAAACAAGGGCCGACATAAATAAAGTGCGCAAGCATATGAATTAAAGTGCGACAAGAAAACAAGCATGCCATGATGAATGATGCACAATTTACATGGCATTAAAGTAACATGGCAAAGGTGAGGTGTGGATACAAGAAATAAAGCATTTTACTGTTTATTTAACCAAGTTTTATTGTCATAAACAGTTCAGATTTGTAAGAATGATATGATGCATGCTTCAATTCAGAACAAGGACTGCATAGATAGAACGGGCTCGTCGCGCTGATCGATTTAGACATATTATTTGTCAAATTTGGAGTTGTAGAATTAAAGTTATTACTTTATTAAGAAAAGGGCATTTTATTGTAATTTTTAATCATCTCGAAAATTTAAAGTGTTCAAACATTATTTTGAATAGCATATTTGAATTCCTCATATTTTTCTGATTCCAAAACATATATTATTTGTATTATTTGGATTTATATTTGAAAAGTTATTTAAATCTGATTTGAATTTGAATTTAAATCAATTTGAAAAAGGTTTAAATTAAACAGCAAAGCAGAAAACCATTTTGTACTCAGACAGATCTAGCCATAGTCATTGACGGGTGGGCCAGCTGCTGGCGAGGCACACGCGCGCGAAAAGCTTTTCACACCGGGGCTCTGCCTAGCCCATGCGTATGTGAGGTGGGACCAACCGGCTGAGGCCCACGTGACAGCGATCGATCTCGCAGAGGCTGGCAGGTGGGACCAAGCTGGAGCGCGGGTTAAGATAATAAGAGGCTGGGGGGTTTTCTGGAAGAAGGCCTCGGCGGCTGACAGGTGGGGCTACCGAGGAGCGCGGGTTGAGCAGATAAAAAGCTAGGGGGTTTTCTGAAAAAGGGGGGGCCGCGGTACTGTTTCTCTTCTCGTTCTCTGACGGACTGATGGCATGCACGGCGTGGCGTAGCGGGGATTCGATCCCGCGACCTGGCGTGCGCGGGCGGCGGCGGCTACCCCTGGGCTAGGGAGGGGTAGTTGTTAGGGAGTATCTACGTGACCAGTTGAGGCGCTACGCGGCGCGAGAGCGTGCAGACAGCAGCGAGCGGCGGCGCACTGAGGGCGCTCGGCGAAAAGATCGGCGAAGCTAGACGGCGACGGCGAGGCGGATGATGTCAGGGAGGAAGAGGGACTCACCGCGGGGTGATCGGTGGTGGTGGCACGTCCGGAGACGCGACGGATCGCCGGGGTTACAGGCGTCCTGGCAGGTTAGGGTTTCGACGGGACGGCGCAGGTACTGGCGCTCCTGGGGCTTCTCCCCCTCGTCGACGCGTACAGGGAGCAGCAGGGAGGTCTCCTCGGTCTCCCAGGCCACCTCCACGACGTGCTGGCCGGCTAGAACGAAGGGGGCGACGTGGTGCTGGCGGCGACCGGCGGCAGGTCCCGGCGACAATGAAGAAGAAGGGGAAGGAGAGGGCAGGCTCGGGGCGGATCTGGGCGATGTAGGAGAGCCGTGTGGATGAGGCCAAGCGAGAGAGAGAGAGAGGAGATGGCGTGTGGGAGCGGGGTAGATGGAAAAGTGGCTTCGGCCCTTTTCTCTCTTTCTCCTCGAGCATGTGGTCGAGCTAGGGTTCGACCTGGTTAGCTAGGCAGGGCAGGGAGAGGGCTGCAGGTGGGGACGTCGTGGGATAACAGCTGGGTGGGGTTGGCCCGGTGGTAGACAGAAGAGAGAGGGGAGGGGGTAGCTCGGGTTAGCTAGGTGGGGCTCGGGTATGGGCTAGGGTTTTGGGGTGGCTAGATGAGTAGCTGGGGTGTGGGCCAGGGAGAGAGAGGGGTCAGGTGGCCAGCATGTTAGAGAGAGGGAGAGAAAAGAGAGAGGTGAGATAGGGTTAGGGTTTAGTAGAACTAGGGTTAGGAGAAAAATTAGGGAGAGAGAAAGATAGGTTAGGTTTGATTAGGGTTTTCGGTTTTGGATTTGTTTATGAGACCAAACCAAGAGGAAAGTGGGGCTTGATCTAGCATAAGCTAAGGTGGAGAGGAAACCAAGAAAAAGAGAAATAAATGAGATAGAAAGAATAAGCCTCATTTGATCATGCATGAAGAGATTAAAATTAATAATGATATTGATGTGAATATGGGGATGATGGAATGGTAGGAGATGGTCCACAAAGAAAAGATCCATTAAATCAAAGGAAAAACCAATGGAATAAAAGGTTGTGATGAAGGTTGCATGGCCCATGCAAAATATTAAATGCCATGATTAATTTTGTGAGAACAAAAGTAATGATATGGCATTATTCTTATGCATTCACAAGAAGTGGAGAAAAGGCCAAGCAAAAGAAATGTTAGACTAGATCCACCCCACCCACATGAGCTAGATTAAAATCAAAAGAAAAAGAATTAAAAGCTCATGGATAAAAGGGATGGTGGAATTATAAGGTGGTGAAAGAAAAGTGATGGAGTAGAATAAAAGATATGCCCCCAACTCAACTTGGATATTTAAACAATATATCAATAACCAAATACAATATCAAGAGGCAAATGCAATTAATAATGCATATGAGAGAAGAACCAAAAGAAAAGGGTTTTATATGATGCTCAAATGCAAGGTGGCATGATGACATGAGCAAGATATAATTATGGTGCAACAATTATATATAGGAAGTAGCCAATATCTTACTAGACCAAGTAGCATTACAATTGTTAGACAATTGGGATGCACATGTACCTAAGGCCATTAGTTGATGAACTTCTACAGTTGTGGGCCAAACCAGGTGTACGTGTGTGGGATGAGCACAAACAGCAGGAATTTGACCTACAAGCGTTGCTGTTCGTAACCATCAATGATTGGCCTACTCTTAGTAACATTTCAGGACAGACGAACAAAGGATACAATGCATGCACGCACTGTTTAGATGAGACTGAAAGTATATATCTGGATAAATGTAGAAAGAATGTGTACCCATACAATCGTCGTTTTCTTCCGCCCAGTCATCCCTTAAAGAAGAAAGGCAAGCATTTCAATGGCAAGGCAGAAACCCGGACGAAGCCTGTCCCCCGTAGTGGTGCTGATGTATTTGGTATGGTCAAGGATTTGGATGTAATCTTTGGAAAGGGTCCTGGAGGACAACCTGTTCCGAAAGACCCCATTACCGGACACGCACCCATGTGGAAGAAGAAATCTATATTTTGGGAGCTACCCTATTGGAAAGTGCATGAGGTCCGCTCTGCAATCGACGTGATGCACCTGACGAAGAATCTTTGTGTGAATATTCTAGGCTTCATGGGCTTGTATGGGAAGTCAAAAGATACCCCGGCAGCACGGGAGGACCAACAACATCATAAAGGACGAGACGACAAGCATCCAGGGCAGTTTCAAGGGCTTGCTAGCTATGCTCTTACCAAAGAAGAGAAGGAAATCTTTTTGGAAGTCCTTTTCAGTATCAAGGTCCCGTCTGGCTTCTCGTCGAATATAAAGGGAATAGTAAATATGAAAGAGAAAAAATTTCAAAACCTAAAGTCTCATGACTGCCATGTGCTTATGACGCAATTGCTTCCGGTTGCATTGAGGGGAATTCTACCAGAAAATGTTCGACTAGCCATTGTGAAGGTATGTGCATTCCTCAATGCAATTTCTCAGAAGGTTATCGATCGAGAAAGTCTATCAGGGTTACAGATTGATGTGGTCCAATGTTTGGTCAGCTTCGAGTTGTTGTTCCCACCATCCTTCTTCAATATTATGACGCACCTCCTAGTTCACCTAGTCGAAGAGATTAGAATTCTCGGTCCTGTGTTTCTACACAATATGTTCCCCTTCGAGAGGTTCATGGGAGTCTTAAAGAAATATGTTCATAATCGTGCTAGGCCAGAAGGAAGCATCTCCAAGGGTTATGGAACAGAGGAGGTCACTGACTTTTGTGTTGACTTTCTTCCTGACCTTAAGCCGATTGGTGTTCCTGAATCTCGGTATGAGGGGAGGATGACTGGAAAAGGCACACTAGGAAGGAAATCAATGGTATGTAGGGAAGGCATTCTTTCACTCAAGCACACTACACAGTTCTACACAATTCCACCGTGGTGGCTCCGTATATCGAGATAAGCAAAAGAGTACAGAATACGATGAGCCAAAGCGCCACATAGTTCTTTCAGGGAAAATAAACATCGTGGGAGTGGATGACAAGACAGACATGTCAGAAGATTACAATAAGTTTCATGAAATTCCGCCCTTCAAAGTGAAAACGGACCCAAGCATCCTGTTAAATGATGTAGATTCTCCATGGCTACGGTGCAGAAGAAAACCACAACACTAGATGTTGGTGATGTGTAATAATGTATTAAACCTTTTATTTGATACATAAATCTATGTAATGTATTAAACCTTTTATTTGAGACATAAATCTATGTAATGTATTAAACCACAACCCTTTCATGTAATACATCTTGCTCAATCAAACTAGACGTTGACGACCGGGTTCTGAGCGGCGGGAGGTGATCACCCAAAGAGAAGGAACCATCACAAGAGAAGGAACCCACAAACACTAAGGATACATAGCACAACTGAAAATTAAGATACATAGCACAACTAAAAATTAAGAAACATGCCTAATGTTGGAGTGATTCAGTCATGCTCCTGCCTAGCCCTGTAATACACGCCACTGTAGTCATCGTAGCCACCGGCGCCATCGTCGCTGTCGTCGTCGGGGTCTCCGTAGTCGAACCTTGAAGGTTGGGCACGCGTGGGCTGGATTTGAGGGTACCACAGGCGGGGGTTATTGCCGGTCGTGTTGTAGGCCATGCCACTCTGGAGAGTCCGGCCGTGCCACCACAGCCGACGGCCGGCCTCGTTGAAGTTCGAAGGAGGTGGGCCGTCCTCCTCGTGCTTGGCGAGCGCCCTCTCACGCCGATTGATGAAGAAGGCTTCCCAAGTCGAGAAATAGTCGGGATGCCAGTTGGGATTCCTCCGCTGCTCTGGCGTGAGCTCGAGGTAGTAGTGGTTCGTGATGGCCATCCGGCGCTCCACACCTAGAGGGACAGGAGGGACCGGCACACCTCTGGCGCTCAGCATCCAGCCGGTGGGGACGCGGTAGCCCGATGGGCAGGGGTAGTTCGAGGCGCAAAGCGCCTCCGCCTCCCGGGTGGTTAGAGATACGCTGGAAGCCATGGGAAGAGAATGATGAGTCTAGATGTGATATGTAAATGGAGGCCAAGCGTACATATATATACTGAAAAAATGGCGGGATGACAGAGGTGGGAACCGGTGGAAAGCGCGGGAACGCAGTGGCGCGGGAAACTTTTATCCCGGGTGGGGGATCAAACCGGGACAAAAGATGGGGGGCCTTATCTGAGGGAGGCTTATCTGGGAGGGCCTTATCTAGGGGGTGGCTAACCTTTAGTACCGGCTGGTGGGTGCAACCGGGACTAAAGGTGGTTTTTGTGTCATCTAACAAAACTGTCGGTGGGATAAGGACACGTGGGTAACCTTTAGTACCGGCTGGTGGGTGCAACCGGGACTAAAGCTGTCGGCAGGATAAGGACGCGTGGGTGGATGCACTACTCGATGAGATAAAGCATGTAGCGCACGACACCCTGTCGGAGGAAGAAGACAAAGTAGAAGCTGCGCCGTGCCTATAAAAGGAGCATCGATACTCCATGGCAAGCAACTCAACAAGCCAACATGGATGGAGAGTTTCATCCCCATGGATGGAGGAAAGGGTTGGGAAATCTCCCGTGGTGGAAGTTCTCGAAGATGCCCTTGGTGCACACGCCCTATGGCATCTTCGGAAGTTCTGCCTCGGAAAATATTTTCCTGTTAGCCCGTGAAAGACTCCATCTCCGCCTTCCTGGGGTTAGAGGTATGGTGGAAGCCATGGGATAGAGTGGAGAGAGGCGGCAGATATGAGTGGAGAGAGGCGGCAGATTGATCCACCAGTGTCATTGCATATGTGTTCTTTTCACAAAATACATCTAGAGTCATTGCATGTGTGTTATTTTAACAAACCACATATGGATCCACCAGTGTGATTGCATGCGTGTTCTTTTCACTAACCGCAGCTAGAGTCATTGCATGTCTGTTCTTTTCACAAACCACATATGGATCCACCAGTGTCATTGCATGTGTGTTATTTTCACAAACCCTAAACCCTAAACCCTAAAGGGGCTACCCTCGTACAGAGAAAGCTATATGGGTAGACGATCCGGGGCCCCCGGTCTAGGGTTTCGCCGGAGGAAGACCACCGGAGCGTCGGAATCACATGAAAATGGCAAAATGGTTAATAATTTGACTAGTTAGAATAATTATTTTATAAAACAGAAAATGGATTTGAATATCTTATTCAAATTCAAGCACTTTTTATGTTAAAAATTTAGTGAGATTCAAAAATATGCAAAATATAATACTTAATGCATTTTTAAATTGGAAATGGCAAAATGGTTATTAGTTTCACTAGTTAGAATAATTATTTTATAAAACAGAAAATAGATTTAGATTCCTTATTCAAATTTAAAAACTTTTCATGTTAAAAATTTAGTGAGATTCAAAAATATGCAAACTATAATAGTTAATGCATTTTTAAATTGGAAATGGCAAAATGGTTATTAGTTTCACTAGTTAGAATAATTATTTTATAAAACAGAAAATAGATTTGGATTACTTATTCAAATTCAAAAACTTTTCATGTTGAAAATTTAGTGAGATTCAAAAATATGCAAAATATAATAGTTAATGCATTTTTAAATTGGAAATGGCAAAATGGTTATTAGTTTCACTAGTTAGAATAATTATTTTATAAAACAGAAAATAGATTTGGATTACTTATTCAAATTCAAAAACTTTTCATGTTGAAATTTTTCTCAAATTCATAAGTATGCAAAAACTGTATAATTCAAATGTTTAAAAAAATCTAATAGTTATAAATTGTAATATTTGAAAAAACAGGCGCCAACTTAGGACCAGCGCGTGCAAATTTGGGCCTTTATTCCCGGCCCAGAACACCATCCGGGACTAAAGGCTCTGCAGGCGAAAAGGCATCCAAAACCTTTAGTCCCGGTGCATGGCTGGAACCGGGACTAAACACCCCCCTTTAGTCCCAGTTCCAGCCACGCATTGAGACTAAAGGGTGGGGGTATTTAAGGCGCCTCCTTCTTCCCCGGTCGAATCCATCGACCGGAGCGAGAACTAGCACTACGCCGCCAGGCTACCGAAATACCTCGCCGCCTCTCCGCCCGTCCGCGGACCCCGCACGCCATGTTGCCGCGCCGCCGCCTCTCGAGACCCCGCGCCGCCGCGTTGCCGCGCCGCCGCTGGGAGGTAATCCTCGCCGCCTCCCCCCACCGCGCGCTCTGCCTCCTCTCCGTCCCCGGCCCCAGCGAGCCCCGCGCGCTGCCTCCATCCCCCAGCGAGCCCGGGCGGCGCCCCGCGACCGGCGAGCCCGGGCGAGCCCGGCGTGCCCCAGCGAGCGAGCCCGCTCTCTGCCTCCGCTCTCTTGTATTTTTTGTATATTAATTAATTAAGAATTATTACTAGTAATAGATAGAATTATTACTAGTATTTCTAGTGTATGTTTTTTGTATTACTAGTATCTTTTTTGTAATAGATAGATAGAATTATTACTTGTATTACTAGTATTACTAGTATGTTTTTTGTAATAGATAGATAGAATTATTACTAGTATTTTTTGTATCTTTTTTATATTTCTAGTGTATGTTTTTTTATTAATTTCTAGTATAGTATATATTAATTTCTAGTATAGTATATATTTCTAGTATAGTATATATTAATTTCTAGTGTATGTTTTTTATTTCTTGTATCTTTTTTATATTGTAATATTTATTACTTGTATATAAATATAGTATATATATATGTTTGTGTATATATATTTATTACTAGTGATAATATATATAGTAGTATATTATATAGTATGTAGTATTATAGTGTCGATTGAGACAGACAAGCATTAGTGCTAAATAAAGATAAGCTAAAGAAATAACTACCCTAAGTCCGGTAGTGCTCGCGGGCCCCCGGACTTAGGGTTAGGGTGGTGGTGCTCGCGGGCCATCGGACTTAGGGTTAGGGTGGTGGTGCTCGCGGGCCCACCGGACTTAGGGTTAGGGTGGTAGTGCTCGCGGGCCCACCGGACTTAGGGTTAGGGTGGTGGTGCTCGCGGGCCCCCGGACTTAGGGTTAGGATGGTGGTGCTCGCGGGCCCACCGGACTTAGGGTTAGGGTGGTGGTGCTCGCGGGCCACCGGACTTAAGGGTAGGGTGGTGGTGCTCGCGGGCCCCCGGACTTAGGGTTAGGGCATCACTAGAATTTTGCTATTGTTTAGTATTATTGTAGCAAATTGTGTGTTCATATTATTGTTTAGTATTATTTTATGCAGCAATATTGAATGAAAAATGTTATTGTGTGCATTTTGTAGGAAACTATGGATCTAATCTAGAGAGACCTAGCACAGGAAAAAATTCTCGAGGATATGATCAACGACACCCCCATGTTGATCCACCCGAATCTCCGTCGATTTATCTGAACCCCTCCGGTGAGGGAGAGGAGGTCGACCGAAATGATCAAGGAGAAGCCGACGGCTCCGGTGGTGGAGAAGCCGACGTCTCCGGTGGTGGAGAAGCCGACGGCGAGGTATATATATGAAGTCTGGTGATCAGTAGATGCATTAACTGAGTTGTATATATATAAATTGACGAATGTTTCTTCTCTTAGACCTCCACATCGAGCAAAAAATATTCCAAACGAGGCCTGGCCAAAAAGTTGGACGCATCTACGCGTTATACAATTACGCGGGTATCACCACGGGGTGAACCGTTGGAACCCGAAAAGGCTAAAACTGTATTTAAACAACAATGCGGAGTTATGGTTAGGGATCGCATCCCGATCACCGTTCGAGAGTGGAATAAGACCAAAGGGGTGAAAGAGGGTGAGTATGTCGCCGACAGGTGCAAAGAGGGTCTTTGGAATGAACTCATGACACATTTCACCCTGCCAGAATGTGAGGATGATGCCGACACAGCTGCATTGAGGAAGAAAGTCAAGCAGTGGACTCTTACGAAGATGGCCGAACTATTCAAGAACTGGAAGAAAGCATTATGGCAAAAGTATCAGAAGACGAAGAAGGCTCCTAAATTTGAATGCTATCTAACGAAGCAGCAGGCTAACTGGGATGCATTTGTGAAGTACAAGGAGTCACAACCTACTATGGAAATGTCCGAAAAAACAAGAAAAATGCCTCGATGAAGAAATATCACCATCACCTAGGGCCAGGGGGCTACGCGGCTGCCATGCCAAAGTGGGATGCTAAAGAGAATGAGCTGCTTGCTAAAGGGATCACTCCAGAACCAATACGCGAAGAATGGGTTCTGAGGGCAAGGAATTGGTTCCTTGGGCATGGGAGTGAGTATGACGAAAGTACAGGGGACCTTATTTGTAGTGACGGGATTAGGATACCCCGGGATACATGGCAGAAAGTGGTGAAGGAGATTAAAGCGAGGACAACAAAGTTCCGTCCCGATGGAGAGAAAGACTTGCTGACAAAGGTCCTCGGGAATGACGAACGCGGAGGACGTGTACGAGGCCTTGGCCCTAGTTATACGTGGGAGATGGGGTTTCCCAAAGACAGAGATACTTATAGGAGCCGAGAGAGAGAAAAGAGGCGACAGCAGGAGGAGGAGGGAGACAGGTTCACCGAGTTAGTAGGCACACTTCGAATGCATCAGCAACAGATTGACGAACTTTGAGGAGCAGCGCGCCTGCAAGATCCTGTACTCGATATTACCGCCGTCCCATCTCAGCGGAGAAGCAGCGTGGCTGAATCGGAGGTCCCTTCTGACGATGCACGTATGGTAGATGGCGGTCCCGGCTACCCCGTGGATGGAATCAAGGAGTAGGCATCTTGTGAGCTCCATCAGAAGGTGAAGAACCTATCCATCAAGGTGGCGGTCGGATATGCTTTACCTTGTCCACCTGGCGCACGCTGGCAGGGCCGTGAGATTCCAGCTGGCTATGCTAAAGTTGTTGTGGATGAAATCGCAATGGGGTGGGACTCAATGGAGCTTGACATCCCATGGACCTGAAGGTGAGAGGACACTCGGAGAAGTACTGGGTGGTATCATTCTATGGGACAAGAACAACATCAAGCTTCTAGGCTGGATGCCAAAGCCAACACCGCCTCTGAGTGGTCGCATGTCACCTTCACCTCCATCACCTCCAAGAAGCCCATCCCATGACTACGACCACCACTGCCCCGAGTCCATCTCGATCTCCGCCGCAGCCTCCGATTAGTACTAAACGACGTCGGAGCCCAAAACGACAAATGTCGCCCCTCCCAAGAGTACCTCATAAGAATCTTCCTATCAGACCTTACGATCGTACTGACGAGGAAACCGACATAATCGTAAAGGCCGAATGTGTTGCGTAGCTTCAAAAGAAGAAACCCGAGCCCGTCCCGGTATACATCGAGAAGCAAAAAGCGTATGCACTTTCTTTTCTGAACACAAAATCGCAATATGACTTGCACCATAAGCCAGATGACTATCGACGCACACTTCAGAAGGAAGTGAAGAAGAGCAAATCAAGTAGAAGTGCAAGAGGGAGCAAATCATCATGTCAAAGTGCAACCGGGAAAAGAAAGGACGTCCCCCAGCTCGGGGAACAGGCCAAAAATCGACCCCACCCCTCAAGGTGGTATCCCATGACATTCCCTAGGAGAATATGGAAGAAGCTGCGAAGCTTGTGGCCTCTATGAATGTGACTGTTGAGGAATTGCTAGGTTCCCAGAACGACAAGTTACCCAAGGCTCAGGTAGTCCCTACATATGTCCAAGGGAAGCCTCAGGTCAGCTTTGAGCAGTTCCAAAAACTGCCAACACAAATGCGGAGTTTACATAAATGGCACTTGAAAGCCGTAAAGCAGGAGAGAATAATGATCGTGGTGAAAGTCCCACATGACTACTACTTCCGAGAAGAAGAGGTCCATGTTGAGTTTCCAGAACTCTTCCAGTTATACATTTTCGACGCCCTCGACAAAAGTCTCATGAGTTGCTATTGTCTGTAAGTTGTTGAATTCATTGTCTATATATAAGTTGTTCATTTTTTCAGTTGTTCAGTTCATTGCATGTAATTATCCTAATTATATCCTTTTGTACTCTATTATTATGTAGAATGAAGATCATAGAATGTAAAAGAAGGTCAATCTTTAGTGTTGGGTTCATTGACCCAGATAAAATACATGTACAGACGCTAACGACAAAACCCGAGGACATGCAGGAAAACCTCCTAAGGTTTCTAATGGAGCAAAATTTTATTGACCACATACTGTTTCCTTACAATTTCGCGTGAGGGTCTTACTCTATTGTACACATTCTCTTTTGCTTACTCGATGTTAAGTGTAATTGATGAGTTACTGATGTATATATAAACGTGTACAGTTTCCACTGGATTCTCATGGACATTCAACTTGATAAGGGAAGAGTTGAAGTCATGGACCCATTAAAGAGACCCCTGAAAATGTTTAGGGACATGCAGGACATGCTCTAGAGGTAATTTTCGCGCTACATCGGTCTCTTTCGTTGATTTCCTGAGATATCACGTAATAAATAACTCATTCATTTTTTTTACCGGGTAGGGTTTGGAACCAGTTCAAGAGTGCGGTTACGGGTGACTTTAGTGAGAAGCTGACGTTTAAGCCGGTCTCGGTAAGTAGTACGCGCATCTCTTTACTTTTAGTTTTAATACAATTATGATGCTGGATTATTATTTTGATTGAATTCTATTCTCGTAAAGTGCGCGAGGCAGCCACCGAAGACGAATCTATGTGGATTCTACGTTTGCGAGTTCATTCGCACGTTTACCAGTGAGCTGAATGATTATAGAGTCGATGTAAGCAATACATTCATAACATTATTTTTATTACCGTCACTTTTTGTTATCACGATTGATATTCATATTGATCTCCTTTTCTTATATAGTTCGAGAAAATGCGGGATCAGGTCCTACTAGAGCAACGCGTAGTAGCAATTGCTGAAGAACTGGCAGGATTCTTGATTAAACGAGATGATGGATGACACCGGAGAATTTAGTGTGAATAGGCGTCGATGATCCCCGACCGTGTAATTGAATAGACGGGCTCTAGTCCCGATAATTGTGATCTCCATGTGTAACTATCATGTATATATTTGTATGCTCGATCTTAAGAGAAGTTATCTTATGTATGCACGAACATGTACGGTATGTGGTAGCATAGAAAACTATTTTGAAATGGAAAAAATGATACAAATTGAATTCTCTGCCATGTGCCTAAAATTATGCCGCGGCAGAGAACCATTTGTCCCTGTTTGTAATAGGAACCAGGACTAATGGGGAGGCACCCAACGTCCGCGGAGACAACCACGTGGATGCCATTGGTCCCGGCTGATAAGAGGGCCGGGACTAGTGGATGGGCCTTTAGTCCCGTCCCTCCAGTCCCGATTAACAGGACCGGGACTAAAGCCCCTTACGGGACGAGAGTGGAGACCCGTTTTCCACTAGTGAGTACTCACGCCGTGAGCACCACTGGTCCACTCTCAAAACCTGCATGCATGCTATTCGGAAGACAGTTGGCAATTTGGCATCGCTACGGCAGTGCTATCTCAGTGCTCCGCTTCATGAACTACATTTCTCAAATTTGCAACTAATTAAGGTAGTGTCCTAGCGAAATCCACATAGCGTGCAAATCCATGGTTACATTTTCTGCCCTCTACCGCTCAACGTTGCTAAGCTCCCAACTATTCCTCCTACCTGTGATTTTCTTATCTATTATCGATATCCTCTGCTCCGTGAGTAAATCCATTAAATCCATTTTCAGTATATCAATGCATTTTACTATGGTTTATTTTAGTTGCAAGCTACATTTTTTCTACAGAGTACAGGTTAGCCCCCGTCTTGCTCCCTTTCTAGCTCCGCCACTAGTATGCACGGGTTAGTGACTAGTGTCACTAATTTTTCTACCGTGACAGTTTTCATACTAGGACTGTAGGAATAGCTTTATGAGAAGCACACCGACGAAGTAAAGATTAACTTCGTGACACAAACCGAAATCAAGATCCATACTGGGATCAGTTATAGCAGAAAACATGGTACGACACACCGGTCATCTCCCAGTAGAGTAAGCAACATCGGTACGCACACTAGCAAGTTATTTATTCGGTGGATTGCATTGCACAGCCTCAGATCGATCACTTCTTCTTCGTGAGAAAGACGTCGGAGAGGACGGTGTCGGAGCGCAGCGCGGCCTGGAGGATGTTAGGAATAAGCACTCCGTGTCCAGCATCGACACGGTGTCACGTATACGAGTTGTATACGTATAGAATTGCACTACCGAGGTGTGTGTGTGTTGAGTCCAATCCGTATACTTGCATGTAACTGAGAACTACTAGGATTAGAGTTGGGCGAAGAGTCGAGTCGGCATACTAAAATCCTAGTATATATATGCATGTATCCCGGGTTGTAAACACACACCATGAGTTCAAAGCAATAAAAAGAAGACGCACGATACGTGCGTGTAGCGATCATATTGTTTCTGTATGTGCGTGTGTGAGTTGCTATGGCCAGGAAAGTAATCTGGCTCTAGCTTCATATACGTGTGTGTGTTCACCGGAGTTTCGTCGTCACAGTCGCCGGAAAGTACTCGGCAGCTGGGTCTGGGCCAACAAGTGGTATCAGAGCAAAGGTCGTCGTTCGTGATGTGCTGAAAGTACTAGGAGGTCATGGCGATTGTGAAGTTTGGCGAGAGCTCGGCAGTGGCACCGGTGACGGAGACGGTGGGGTCGGCTTTGTATCCGCGCCTCGATCGCAAGGACCACGGGCTATGGGCACTCAACATGGAGGTGGCCATAGAGGCTCAGGAGGTTTGGGAGGCCGTCGATCCAGGAGGCGACGAGTACGTCAAGGGAGGCGCGAAGTACCAGAAGGATCGCCAAGCGTTGACGGTGCTCTATTCCGTCGTGCCGAAGGACGTGATGCAGCACCTCGTCGGAAAGAAATCGGTGAAGGATGCATGGGGGACGATCAAGATCTTGCACCAAGGTCATGCCCGCGTGAAGGAAGCGCATCTTCAAACTTTGACGAAAAGCTATGAAGATCTGAAGATGGAGGAGAGCGAGATGGTTGATCAGTTTGCCGCCCGTTTCGTTACCCTTGTCAACGCAATTAGGGGATATGGCGAGAGATTGGACGAGGTCAAGAACGTCAGAAGGTTCCTGCGTGCGGCGCCAGCGCGCTACATGCAGATCGTCACATCGATCGAACAATGTCTCGACCTGAATACATTGACGGTTGAGGATCTCGTCGGAAGATTCAAGGCACACAACGAGAGAATCCGGATCAACTTTGGTGATCTAGAATAGGTTGAGCACCTGATGCTCACGAAGCAGCAGTGGATGACTCTTTCGAAAGAAAAGCAAGGAGGCTCCACGAGCGGCAAGGAGAAGCAACGCCCAGTGAAAAAGTACATCGCAGGGCAGGAGGACAAAGATGACACCCTGCCGCAGAGGAAGTTTGACATAATGAAAGTAAGGTGTCATAACTGCGGTGAGCTCGGTCACTTCAAGGCTGATTGCCGGAAACCACCGAAGGAAAAGGAGAGGGCTCTCATCGCCCAGGAAGGAGATGATGGACCGATGATGCTGATGCTCGAAGTAACTGAGCTGAAGGATGAGGAGGATCCTCCATCACCGGCTACGGAGATTGTGGCACAAGTGGATCACGATCTACCGTGTGTGGATCACGAGGAACGGAGTGCCCCGTTACCATGTGAAGCCACGTTTGAGGCAAGTGAAGCCTCAGGACTAGTTCATGGTGATCTATGCGTTGGAATTTCACCCGCAACTCCGTCCGGCAATAAGTTCTTCATGCTTGTGGTGGATGATCATAGTAAATACATGTGGATTGTGTTGTTGAAAATTAAGGATCAAGATCAACAAGAATTCGAGAAGATAAAGGAAGCCAAAGAGTTCAAGGTGGAGGCGAAGATAAGAGCCCTACACATTGATCAAGGGGGTGAGCTGCATCAAACTATGTTGACCATGGCACGTAGCATGATGAAGAGTAAAGGCTTGCTAGGAAAATTCTAGGGTGAGGCAGTCAATACGGCTGTGTATTTGCTGAACATGGAGCCAACTGAGAGTGGAGTTGGTATAACACCGTACGAAGCATGGTATGGATGGAAACCCTCGATTGATCATCTTCGCACTTTTGGGTGCATGGCGCATGTCAAGACGGAGTCCGGCCATAAGAGTAAATTGGCGGAGCAAAGGACTCCAATGATCATGACAGGCTACAAAAGCTCAAAGGAATACCGCTTGTGCAATCCTTATACCAATAAGGTGGTTGTTAGGGGCGACATAATCTTTGAGGAAGGTGAGTCATGGAATTGGGGCTACAAAAAACCGGGATATCCAACTTTTCACGTCACGTGGGATCTTGAGTATGAAGAAAATATGGATCAACCAAGCTTATCCTTGTCAGTAAGTTCAGGCCTAGAAGGCGTTGAAGGCCTAGGAGGTGCTCCAGGCATGGACACTAGGCCGAAAGCACTAGGGATTCTCCTAGAAGACAAAGTATTTGAAGAAAAGGCTAGTCCGTGGCCAGAAGATACGGAACTGGAAGGGCGAGTTGAAGCGAGCCCAGCAAACATGCCAGCAAGGCTAGAAGACGATGGTCCAAGAGTGTGGACTGGTGGCTAGACAGATGGAAGAGACCCAATAATAGGGGGTGCAGATCCATCAAGAGGCTTTTCACGTGGTATAGAGAAGCTAGAAGGAAATATGCCAGAAAGAGATTCAAAAGGAAAAGATGAATCACTACAGGTAGGCGACCTGTGCATTGCTACTCCGGACGAGCCAGAAGACGATGTTGGTCAGGAGCAGTTAGAAGTTAGAAATGCTAGTCACGGTAGAAAGCTAGCTTTGCTAGTCAACCAACGTGAGCTAGCTCCTACATATTTGTTCTATTGCATCCAAGAGTACCGGCAAGCAGAAGATCAAATATGTGAAGCATCGATGAGAAAGTACTTCATCGAATCAAGTATAATGTCTCAAGGCGCAGACAAAAAGGACAGTCGGCGTGAAGGCGTGGAGAATGGTGCGGACAAAAATGGTTGTTGGCGTGAAGTCATGGAAAAATCGACGAAAGCAAAGTCGGTGACATGGGTGCTGAGAAAGGAAGCGGCGAAAGCAATGCCATAGATGATGCCCGCGAGAAGCAGCGTGTATATTTGGGATCCAGGTGGATGTTGAAGAGCACGTCGTGCTTAGGGGATGATTGTTAGGAATAAGCACTCCGTGTCCAGCACCGACACGATGTCACGTATACGAGTTGTATACGTATAGGATTGCACTACACCGAGGTGTGTGTGTGTGTGTTGAGTCCAATCCGTATACTTGCATGTAACTGAGTACTATTAGGATTAGAGTTGGGCTAGTAGTCGAGTCGGCATACTAGAATCCTAGTATATATATGCATGTACCCTGGGTTGTAAACACACACCATGAGTTCAAAGCAATAAAAAGAGGACGCACGATACGTGCGTGTAGCGATAATATTGTTTCTGTATATGTGTGTGAGTTGCTATGGCGAGAAAAGTAATCTAGCTCTAGCTTCATATATGCGTGTGTGTTCACCAGAGTTTCGTCGTCACAGTCGCCGAAAAGTATTCAGCGGCTGGGTCTGGGCCAACAGAGGAGACCCTATACTTGTGGGTCATCAAACAACACACCTCAAAGTAAGCCTTTCCCATCTAAAAAACCCCACACTATCACCTTGAGTACTAGATGAGTCCAACAAACACCACAATTTCATAGAAACATCCAACTCCAAATATAACTCATAACAAGTATTTGTAATCTCTAGCCTAAGTGCCACCATGGTGTGCACGCTGTCACTTTCAAACACATGGGGAGATCAGAGGTTCATTAAAGCACTTGACTAGCAAGGTAGATCTACTTGATTACAAAGCTCATGATCACAATATGATCATGCATAGAGAGAGATATGAACACATAGCTACAGGTAGAACCCTTAGCCTCGAGAGAGAACTACTCCCTCCTCATCATGGGAATCAGCAATGGTGATGGATATGGTGGTGGAGATCGAAGGAGATGGCTCTGGGGGCACTTCCCTGGCCCGGCAGGGTGCCAGAACAGAGACTTTCTGTCCCCCGAATCTCCCCTTCGGTGGCGGCGGCGCTGCGGAACTTTTCGTGGCTGGAGGCTTGACGATCTAGGGTTTTTGCCTCGGGGGAGATATATAGGCGAAAGAGGCAAGGTCGGTGGCCGGCCAGGGGGCCCACACCATGCCCTGGCGCGGCCAAGGGGGACCCACGCCACCCTATGGTGTGGATGGCCCCTGGCCCCTCTCCGTCTCGTCTTCTGGCTCCGTGTTCCCCTCAGTGAAATATTGACTTTGGCTTTTGTCCCGTCCAAATCCGAGAATATTGATTTTCGGACTTTCCTGGAACCAAAAACAGCAGAAAACAGGCAACCGGCACTGTGGCATCTTGTTAATAGGTTAGTCCAAGAAATCATATGAAAAGTATTCCAAAGTGTGGACAAAACACAAGAATGTAGATAAAACCAAGCATGGAACATCAAAAATTATAGATACATTTGCAATGTATCAACATCCCCAAGCTTAACTCCTGCTCGTCCTCGAGTAGGTAAGTGATAAAAAGAAAGAATAATTTTTGAGGTGACATGCACCATCAAAGACTTGATCAAAGTATTTGTAAAACATTCAAAGCTAGAATCATAGTTCTTCAATCATAGCATGAAAGACAAAGTTCTAGCAATAAGACAAAGAAACTATGACGCAACATGAAAAGGCACAAACAAAAGACGAGGGCCGCTCCTCATGCTTGACGAAGTATAAGTTAGAAATCTCATGTCCCTTGAATACGAGGGCCGCTCCTCATGCTACTCAAGTTTAGTCACCGATAAGTTCTTGTCATTGTAAGTACATGTGTATCATAGAGAACCGCCAATGGGGTACCCCTTGCCCGATGATATGGAAGAATCCCCATATCAAAATGACAAGGCAAGCAGGCAACAAGCATCTCAGCAATCTTCTTATTTACCATGGGAATATGGTACTTTTTCTCTCTTTCATCTTTTCATAATCTTTTTTTTTCTTTTCCTCTTTTTTCTCAATATAGGACTCTTTTTTATAAGAAGAATGCTTCATAGACCGCTCATTATGGTTACGCTACAGGTTTCCACCATGTCAGCACGGATTAGACCTGCGGCCCAAGCATTTCTCTAACACATATACATAACTCCATGGACTTACAAGCTCCCCTTTCATTTCACATCGATGACATCCATATACAAAAGAGCATGATATCAACTAGGTACAAGTACCAAGTGCAATGTTGAAAGCGTTCCCCATGACAGCATGGTTCTGCTAATTCCCAACAAATAAGTGCAAGCATATACAACATAGACGACACAATGGTTCAAGTTTATTAAGGGCAAGAAAAGTAAAGTGTGCCATCAAGTTTGTGAGAGCTTTAATCACTAGTTTTCTCATAACAAGTTTAATTTGGAAGGTAAACAAAAGCATGAATATACTTGGAATAGCATAAGCTAGTAGGTAGGTATGGTGGACTCTTTGGAATAACTTGGTTTAGGGAGTTGGATGCATGAGTGGAACTCATACTTGGTTGTGGAGGCTAGCAAAAGACTGGGAGCGACAAACTAAGAGAGCAATAATGGCCATAATCATGCAGAGCAACAAAACATCATTGATCAAAGCATAAAGTGATACTAAAAGTTGAAAACTAAAGGATCATAAAGGCTATGGTGACTTGAGATAGTCATAGCATGGTGTGAGCATGCGCCAAGTCAACCCAAATAAAGCATCAAAGGAGTATACTATGCTTTAATATGCTAAAACAACACATGATTCATCCAATGCACATTAAGCAATCTCAATTGTTTATAGCAAGTCATGCTGCAGCAAAGAATACTAAGCATAAAGCCAAAACAATATCAAGCATGGCACGATAGAGCATAGGCCATAGTCAAAAACGAGCTCTTTTTACCACATAAGCATGAACTTTCCTACTCTTTTCCAAACCAAACCAAACTATTTGCAAACCATTGTATGAAAGAGGGGGTCCAACCAATTTATTCAGCAAACTAAGAAAACCAAGCGAACGAAAAAACAAAAACGAAAAACCAAAGACACTCCAAGAACAACACAACTGTGCATGAAACAATAAAAATAAAGTGTTTGGAAGAAACCTGTGATTTTTATTGATGAAGAAGGGGATGTCCAAGGCATCCCCAAGTTTTGACGCTTGTGCTTCTTGGATATTTCTTGGGGTGACACACGTGGCATCCCCAAGCTTGAGCTTTAGTCTATCCTTCATCTCATTACTCATTCCTTCCATACACCTGAATTTTTTCCTTCGTACAAAACTTCACACAATCTTTATTAGCAACATTAGTGCACTCAAGATAATAGGTCTTAAGGTTTAGTTCCAACACCAATAAACTTCCATTAAAACACAAGATACTTTAGCAATTCCCTCAAAAATCTCAATTCCCCAAAAGAACTAAAAAAGGAACCAACAAGAAGCAAATGCAAATAAAGGCAGAAATCTGTCAAAACAGACCAGAAAGTAAAGATGATTTTTTTCGAAGACCTTCTGTTGCTCAAACAGAAAAGTGTTAAACTAACAAAAGTTAGATTATAACCTGGGGCAGAAGCACCAAAATTCACGCATCAAAAGGACGTTCAAAGATTTTACACGAATTTTTACGGTGAAGCACAGAAATCTGTTTCGGGACAGCAACTTTCCCAATCATTACTTCTCTCTCATTAGAGGTTACTCTTGGGACAAAAAGCAAATAAAAAGGATAAGGAGCGGTTATTACAGAGGTAATAACTTCGAAGACTCATCTAAAACTTTTGGGTTATCTCCCAATAAGTACTTTTCTTTAACACCTTTAAGTTAGGCATGATAGTTTGACAAGATGCTCACATAAGAAATATGAATTGAAGTAAAAGAGAGCATCAAGAAGCAAATTCAAAGCACATTTAAGTCTAACCCACTTCCTATGCATAGTAATAATGTAGAGAAACAAGTCATGACAGCACAAAGAAATGAGCATAGGAAAGCAAAAAAGTGCAACTTCAAGACTTTCAACATAAAGAGGGGAAACTTAATATTGTTGAGATACATAAAACCATGTTTCCCTCTCTCATAATAACTTTCAGTAGCATTATGAATAAAATTAACAATATAAATATCACATAAAACATTCTTATCATGAGCCACATGCATAAAAGAATTAATACTATCCACATAAGCATAGTCATTCTTATTAATTGTGGTGGGAGCAAATTCAACAAAATAGCTATCATTATTATTATCATCACCATAATCATCAAATATAGGAGGCATATTGTAATCATAATTCATTTTCTCTTCAATAGTAGGTGGAATGAAAATATCATATTCATCATTGTAATCATCATATATTGGAGGTATAGTACGATCAAAGTAAATTTACTCCTCCATTCTTGGGGGACTAAAAATATCATGCTTATCAAAACCAGCTTCCCCAAGCTTAGACATTTCCATAGCATTAGCAATAATGGTGTCCAAAGAATTCATACTAACAACATTGGTATTAGCATGCAAATAAAGTTCCATAGGTTTTTTAATTTTCTCTTCAAACACTTCATGTCCTAACTCAAGATAGATACTATAAAGCTCTCTAATTTTGTTGTTGTTTTCCATTAAGCCTAACTAGTGAAAACAAGAAACAAAAAGACAAAATTGTAGAATCTAAAGGAAATAACTTCGAGCACTCACACCGGAGGATTTGAGTACCTTTTACCTTACCTCCTCGGCAACGGCGCTAGAAAATAGGTGTTTGCCGTGGGAGGTTCTTCTTCTTTAATCCTCCGGTGTGAATACCTTTTACCTTACCTCCCCGGCAACGGCGCAAAAAAATAGCTTGATGTCTACGCACTTCTATTCTTGTAGACAGTTGTTGGGCCTCCAAGTGCAGAGGTTTGTAGAACAGCAACAAGTTTTTCCCTTAAGTGGATCACCCAAGGTTTATCGAACTCAGGGAGGAAGTGGTCAAAGGTATTCCCTCTGAAGCAATCCTGCAATCAAGATACAAGAAGTCTCTTGTGTCCCCAACACACCCAATACACTTATGAGGTGTATAGTGCACTAATTCAGCGAAGAGATAGTGAAATACAAGTGGTATGGATATAATATAACGATGCTAGAAAATAGCTTGATGGTGTGGAAGATACTTAAGGAAAACTGAAGTAAAGATGGAAGCATGCAAACATGTAACAGATCTAGATGCAAACGGTGTAATAATGCTTAGAAACAAGGCCTAGGGATCGTACTTTCACTAGTGAACACTCTCATATAAATATATTCTTCTTTATGATACTACGCTGAACTACTCTCCGGTTGGACACTCTAATCGATGGTAGGGCTATAACAACACACCTCAAAGTAAACCTTTCCCATCTAGAAAACCCCACACTGTCACCTTGAGTACTAGATGAGTCCAACAAACACCACAATTTCATAGAAACATCCAACTCCAAATATAACCCATAACAAGTATTTGTAATCTCTAGCCTAAGTGCCACCATGGTGTGCATGCTGTCACTTTCACACACATGGGGAGAGCAGAGATTCATTAAAGCACTTGAGTAGCAAGGTAGATCTACTTGATTACAAAGCTCATGATCACAATATGATCATGCATAGAGAGAGAGATGAACACATAGCTACCGGTAGAACCCTTAGCCTCGAGAGAGAACTACTCCCTCCTCATCATGGGAATCAGCAATGGTGATGGATATGGTGGTGGAGATCGAAGGAGATGGCTCTGGGGGCACTTCCCCGGCCCGGCAGGGTGCCAGAATAGAGACTTTCTGTCCCCCGAATCTCCCCTTCGGTGGCGGCGGCGCTGCGGAACTTTTCGTGGCTGGAGGCTTGACGATCTAGGGTTTTTGCCTCGGGGGAGATATATAGGCGAAAGAGGCAAGGTCGGTGGCTGGCCAGGGGGCCCACACCATGCCCTGGCGCGGCCAAGGGGGACCCACGCCACCCTATGGTGTGGATGGCCCCTGGCCCCTCTCCGTCTCGTCTTCTGGCTCCGTGTTCCCCTCAGTGAAATATTGACTTTGGCTTTTGTCCCGTCCAAATCCGAGAATATTGATTTTCGGACTTTCCTGGAACCAAAAACAGCAGAAAACAAGCAACTGGCATTGTGACATCTTGTTAATAGGTTAGTCCAAGAAATCATATGAAAAGTACTCCAAAGTGTGGACAAAACACAAGAAAGTAGATAAAACCAAGCATGGAACATCAAAAATTATAGATACATTTGCAATGTATCACCCCCCGGTTTCCCTCTTCCCCTATAAGTTACCTCTTGACTTAAAAACCAAGGGGGGTTCGATGTTTTTCCAGAAAGAGTTCCGATTTGCCACAACCATCAGATTCTGCAATTCAGAACCAGAAACTCAGTTCTGGCACCCTGTCGGGACTGGGAATTGGAGGAGATCATCGCCGTCATCATCAGCATCTCTTCTCCATCGACCAACCATGTTTCCCCGATCTATGAGTGAATCACAAGTATAGGGGGTTTATCGCCGTATTTTCGAGGGAAGTGAAACCCAATTTATTGATTCGACACAAGGGGAGCCAAAGAATATTTATAAGCCTTAACAACTGAGTTGTCAATTCAGCTGCACCTGGAAACAATCTTGCTCACAGCAGTTTATTAGTAGCAACAGTTTTGTAGTAGGAATAGTAAAGTAACAGCAGTAGTAAAGCAAAGACAGTAGTAACAAAAGCAGTAAACAATGGGATTCGAGTGCGGTAGGCATAGGGATGGATGGACGTGCATTGCATGGACAAGACAATTCACATAGCAATCAGAATATAGGGAAATTGCAGATAAATAAGATAAAGCATCCAAGTACTAAACAATCCTAGGCATGTGGTCCATAAATAGTCATACGTGCTCGCAATGAGAACTTGCACAACATCTTTTGTCCTGCCAGCCCGTTTGCAGCGGGGCCTCTAGGGAACTACTGGCAATTAAGGTGCTCCTTTTAATAGAGCACCGTAGCAAAGCATTAACACTCCGTGAATACATGTGATCCTCACATCAAAGCCTTTCCCTTCCGGTTATCCCGATTTCTGTCACTTCGGAGCCATAGGTTCCGGATAACAACGTGTGTATACAACTTGTAGATAAGACCAAAAACAATACTATCATAATGAATCAATAACATGTTCAGATCTGAAATCATGGCACTCGGGCCCTAGTGACAAGCATTAAGCACAACAAGTCGCAACAAAGTCATAAAGCACTAATAAAAGATACTAGGCACCATGCCATAACAATCTGATGCCATTACATGAACAACCTTATCCAATCCGTACCATCCCCATAGCCTACAGCGGGTGATTACTCACTCATGGATGGGGGAAACATGGATGATCGATGGAGATGATGGTGGAGATCGATGGAGATGGATCCAGGGGCACTTCCCCGTCCCGGCAGGGTGCCGGAACAGAGACTTTCTGTCCCCCGAATCTCCCCTTCGGTGGTGGTGGCGCTGCGGAACTTCTTCTAGAAAAACGTCGAACCCCCCAAAGTTTTTAGGTCAGAAGGCTTCTTATAGGCGGAGAGGGAGACCGAGGGGGTCCCTGGGGCCACCACACCATGCCCTGGCGTGGCCATGCCTAGCCCGCACCTGGGGGTGGTGTGGCCAGGCCCTGCCCTCCTCCGTCTTGTATTCTGGCTCTGTGAGTCTTCATGAAAAATAGGCACTTTGGCTTTTGTCCCGTCCAATTCCGAGAATATTCATTTTCTGACTTTCCTGGAACCAAAAACAGCAGAAAGCAGGCAACTGGCACTATGGCTCTTGTTAATAGGTTAGTCCAAGAAATCATATGAAAAGTACTCCAAAGTGTGGACAAAACACAAGAAAGTGGATAAAACCAAGCATGGAGCATCAAAAATTATAGATACATTTGCAATGTATGAACATCCCCAAGCTTAACTCCTGCTCGTCCTTGAGTAGGTAAGTGATAAAAAGAAAGAATAATTTCTGAGGTGACATGCACCATCATAAACTTGATCAAAGCATTTGTAAAACATTCAAAGCTAGGATCATAGTACTTCAATCATAACATGAAAGACAAAGTTCTAGCAATAAGACAAAGAAACTATGATGCAACATGAAAAGGCACAAACAAAAGATTCATGAATAACAATGCCTTGCAAGACATTTGTTTGTTTCACATAAAAAAACATAGCATAGTGGCATTTAGCTTGTCCCTCATAGAGTAGCAAACATAAATGCATAGGACACCTTCGAAGTTTACAAGAGTGACTAGATACAAATAGTTTAAAACAAGCAATATCAAGGTATGCATCAATCAACAAGTCTTGGGACAATGCACATAGAACTAAGAATGGCCACTATGCTCTCAAGAAAGTGCTCAAAGAAAATGTGGAGACTCAACAAGTAAAAGAAAAGGTTTTGAATAATTTGAAAGGCTTCCAAATGCTGAAAGTATGGTACTCATTAGCTTTGAGCTCTCATTGCCCCTGTCATAAGCATCTTTAATGTGGTTAAGGTGAGAGTGAGGTCCAATCTGAGTTATATGCTTGGCAGACTATAAACTGAAAATCCCAAGTCCCTTGAGTACGAGGGCCGCTCCTCATGCTACTCAACTTTAGTTACCGGTAAGTTCTTGTCATCGTAAGTATGTGCGTATCATTGAGAATAGCCAACGGGGTACCCCTTGCCCGATGATACGGAAGAATCCCCATATCAAAATGACAAGGCAAGCAGACAATGAGTATATCAGCAATCTTCTTATTTACCATGGGAAAATGGTGCTTTTTTCTATCTTTCCTCTTTTCATAAATCTCTTTTTTTTTCTTTTTCTCATATCTCTCTCTTTTTTTATAAGAATAATGCTTCATAGATATCATTATGGTTACGCTGCAGGTTTCCACCATGTCAGCATGGATTAGACCAGCGGCCCAGGCGTTTCTCAAACACACATACATAACTCCATGGACTTACAAGCTCCCCTTTTATTTCACACCGACGACATCTGCAAACAAAAGAGCAAGGTCTCAACTGGGTATATATATACAAGTGTTGAAAGCATTCCCCGTGACAGCACGGTTCTGCTAATCCCCAGCCTATAATTAGCAAGCATATAACTTTCATGAAGAGTGCAGGAAATAAGTGCAGGAAATAAAGTGTGCCATCAAGTTCGTCAGAGCTTTACTAACTAATTTTCCCATAACAAGAAAACATTTTATTCGGAAGAAAACAAGGCATATTGAATATGCACAGAAAGAGCAAATGATGCTAATAGGTAGGTATGGTGGACACTTTGGCAATATTTGGTTTAAGGGAGTTGGAAACATGATGTAAAACACTCAGTGTAAGTGAAGGCTAGCAATAGTAAGGGAGCGCCAAACGAGAGAGCAATAATGGCCATAATCATGCAGAGCAACAAAACATCATTGATCAAAGCATAAAGTGATACTACAAGTTGAAAACTAAAGGATCATAAAGGCTTATGGTGACTTGAGATAGTCATAACATGGTGTGAGCATGCGCCAAGTCAACCCAAATAAAGCATCAAAGGAGAATACCACTATACTATGCTTTAATATGCTAAAACAACGCATGATTTATCCAAGGCACATTAAGCAATCTCAATTGTTTATAACAAGTCATGCTACAACAAACAATACTAAGCATAAAGCTAAAACAATATGAAGAATGGCATGAAAAAGCATAGGCCACAGTCAAAAACAAGCTCTCTTTACCACTTAAGCATGAGCTTTCCTACTCTTTTCCAAACCAAACCAAACCAAACTATTTGAACACCAATGTATGAAAGAGAGGGGGGGGGGGGTCCAGCCAATTTATTCAGCAAACTAAGAAAACGATGCAAACTAAAAACCAAAACGAAAATAAAAAAGAAGACGCTCCAAGAAAAACACAACTGTGCATGAAACAATAAAAATGAAGCATTTGGAAGAAACCTGGGATTTTTATTGATGAAGAAGGGGATGCCTTGGGCATCCTCAAGCTTTGACGCTTGTAATTCTTGGATATTTCTTGGGGTGACACGCGTGGCATCCCCAAGCTGAGCTTTAGTCCATCCTTCATCTCATTACTCATTTCTTCCATACACCTGAAATATTTTTCTTTCATACAAAACTTCACAGAATCTTTATTAACAACATTAGTGCACTCAAGATAAATAAGTCTTAAGGTTCAGTTCTAACACCAAATAAACTTCCATTAGAACACTAGATACTGTAGCACGTCACTCAAAAAGCTCAATTCCCCAAAAGAACTCAAAAAGGAACCAACAAGAAGCAAATACAGAAAATGGCAGAAATCTGTCAAAACAGACCAGCAGGTAAAGACGAATTTTTTCGAAGA
This sequence comes from Avena eriantha, assembly GCA_910589775.1. Lineage (NCBI taxonomy): Eukaryota > Viridiplantae > Streptophyta > Magnoliopsida > Poales > Poaceae > Avena > Avena eriantha. Next base: position 422,633,733 of record OU342740.1, read on the forward strand.
TCTTCTGTTGCTCAAATCAAAAAGTGTTGAACTAACGAAAGTTAGATAACAACCTGGGGCAGAATCACAAAAATTCACGCCTCAAAAATACGTACACATATTTTACGCGAATTTGTACGGTGAAGCACAGAAATCTGTTTCAGGACAACAACTTTCCCAATCATTACTTCTCTCTCATTAGAGGTTACTCTTGGCACAAAAAGCAAATAAAAAGGATAAGGAGAGGTTATTACAGAGGTAATAACTTCCAATACTCATCTAAAACTTTTGGGTTATCTCCCAATAAGTACTTTTCTTTAACGCCTTTAAGTTAGGCATAAGCAAAAACTGAAATGGATAGAATAGAAGTAAGCGGAGATAATCATAATGAAAACATTGTTTTGTTCAATGGAATCCTTTTGTTAACAAGGTTGATCAAGTCTTGCTACCAGAACAAGTTCATATGAGACAAAACTTTGTATTCCACTAATGATTATGTTACCTCAACCTTGATAGCAATGGTCCCAATCATAATAGTTACAAAATTTTCTCTTGGTATGGGACAATATATTTTCCAACTTGAATGCCCTCAACATATTCAATTGAATTCAAACCATAAGTCCTTTCAATCTTCTAGGGGAAATAGACAGTATGTTCCTTGTCATTAACATTGAAGGTCACCTTTCCTTGATTACAATTAATAACAGATCCTGTACTATTAAGAAAAGGTCTCCCAAGAATAATAGACATATTATCATCTTCAGGCATTTCAAGCACAACAAAATCAGTTAATATCAAGCAATTGTGAGCCACCTGAACAGGTACATCCTCACATATACCCACAGGAATAGTGGTAGATTTATCAGCCATTTGCAAAGATATATCAGTTGGTATCAATTTTTCGAGCTGAAGCCTCTTATAGAAGGAGAAAGGCATAACACTAACTACAGTTCCCAAATCACACAAAGCAGTTCTAACATAGCTATTCTTAATAGAGCAAGGGATAGTTGGAATCCCTGGGTCTCCAAGTTTCTTAGGAACCTTACCATTGAAGGAATAATTAGCAAGCAAAGTAGAAATTTCTTTATTAGGGATATTCCTTTTATTCGAGACAATGTCCTTCATATACTTTGAGTAAGGAGGCAATTTAATAGCATCAGTCAAAGGAATTTGCAAGAATAAAGGCTTCATCCACTCACAAAACTTATTATAGTGTTCATCTTCCTTTGACTTGTGTTTCTTATCAGGGAAAGGCATAGATTTTTGGACCCAAGGTTCTCTTTCACTACCATGTTTCTTAGCAATAAAATCTTCTTTGGTGTCTTTAGTATTCTTAGTATGGTTTTCAGGTTCTTCTTCAACATTTTCTTCATTAGGAACAACATTTTCTTCATTACCACTTTCAGTTTCAGCATCAGAGATAGATATACTATTAGGATCTATAGCAGGTTTAGAGGGTTTGACAACAATTTATGTTTCTTTTTCCTTTTCTTACGAGTAGAACCAGCATTTTTAGCTTGTTGAGAATCCTGCTCAATTCTTTTGGGATGCCCTTCTGGATATAGAGGATCCTAGGTAGCAGCTCCACTTCTAGTTCTAATTTCATAAGCATGTTTTTTCTTTAGCAGCATTAACTAGCAAGTCGCTTTGCACTTTAACGAGTTGATCTATTTGAGTTTGAACCATTTGAAAGTGTTTAACAATCATTTTAACATCATTAGAGGTTCTTTCTACAATCTCTTTCAACTCAACAATCGCTCTAGTGTTTTCCATTAGATGATTTTGCACCATTTTATTAAAGGTATCTTGCTTAACAATAAAGATATCAAATTCTTCTAAGCATTGATCAGGAGGTTTCGAGTAAGGGATATCACCTTCATCAAAGTGTTGGAGAGAGTGTACCTCGATAGTGGATGAGTAGGGAATAGGCTTACATAATTCTTCTATAGGAGGTAAATTCTTGACATCTGCAGCTTTAATTCCCTTCTCCTTAAGATATTTCTTAGCTTCCTTCATCACTTCATCATTTAATTCAATAACTCCCCTCTTCTTTGATGTTGGAATAGGCACATGAATAGATGGTTCAGGTACAATTACTTTAGGTATAGCTTGTTTAGGAGGAGTCCAATATTCATAATTCTTGCTTATTTCAGCCATTAATTCCTCAGCTTCCTTAGGAGTCCTATTCCTGAAAACACAATCAGCACAACTATCTTGATATGTCCTAGATTCCTCGGTTAGTCCATTATAAAATATATCGAGAAGCTCATTCTTAGGTAATGGACTTCCAGCCTGTGCATGAATCAAAGCACAAAACCTTGCCCAAGATTTCGGCAATACCTCTTTTTGTCCCTGTTTAAAATCAAAAAGTTCCTGCAAAATAGCATGTCTAGCACTAGGAGGAAAATATTTCTACAGGAAAGTACTAATCAAGCACCCAGGGCTATCAATAGATCCAGGAGGTAAATTACTAAACCAAGTTTTAGCTTCTCCTTTCAGTGAAAAGGGAAAATCTTAGCAACAAAGTAAGTACGCATCTTAATATCATCAGAAAACAAGCCACTCATGGTAGAAAGTTCATTCATATGTGCTACCGCACTTTCATTCTTAGTCTCACAAAAAGGTTCTTTCTCGACAATAGCTATGTAAGATAGATCGAGAGAGAAATCATAATCTTCATCTATAATGTTTATGGGAGAAGCAGCAAACTTAGCATCAGGAGATAATTTGGCTCTAATAGTACGCCTCTCAAGGAGACTCTTAGTAGCGCTCCTGTCATGGGTGTTCTTACATTCTTTAATAAATTCATCAGTCATCTCAACATAACCATCTTCAATATCATAACTTTCACTAGACTCAGGTGAAATAACAGGTGTGGTAGTGTCTTCATTAGGAGTTTCGGTATTTCCAGCTATAGTTCTAGCAATCGTAGCATCTAGGAAAGGACCTAATGAACCACTCTTATCAAGCACAGTAGAAGCAGCATCATAATCATCAGAAGTTTCAGATTCAGCAGTAGTAGTAGTGTGTGTAGCATGTGTATGCGGTGGTGTCAGGAACTTACTCAAAACAGACGGTGAATCAAGAGCAGCAGAGGTGTTCAGAACCGTACCTCTTCTTGTAGTGGATGGTAAAATAGGAACCTTGCCATCACGAGACTTACCCATGATGGATGGATAGCAGCGAACAATAGAGAATCCAAGTGAACTTGATAAATAAAGCTATGCTCCCCGGCAATGGCGCCAGAAAATAGTCTTGATGAGCCACAAGTATAGGGGGTGTATCACAGTATTTTCGAGGGAAGTGAAACCCAATTTATTGATTCGACACAAGGGGAGCCAAATAATATTTATAAGCCTTAAAAATTGAGTTGTCAATTCAGCTACACCTGGAATCAATCTTGCTCACAGTAGTTTATTAGTAGCAACAGTTTTGTAGTAGGAATAGTAAAGTAACAATAGTAGTAAAGCAAAGACAGTAGTAACAAAAGCAGTAAACAATGGGATTCGAGTGCCGTAGGCATAGGGATGGATGGACGGGCGTTGCATGGACAAGACAATTCACATAGCAATCAGAACATAGGGCAATTGCAGATAAATAATATAAAGCATCCAAGTACTAGACAATCCTAGGCATGTGTTCCATAAATAGTCATACGTGCTCGCAATGAGAACGTGCACAACATCTTTTATCTTGCCAGCCCGTTTGCAGCGAGGACTCTAGGGAACTACTGGCAATTAAAGTGCTCCTTTTAATAGAGCACCGTAGCAAAGCATTAATACTCCGTGAATACATGTGATCCTCACATCAAAGCCTTTCCCTTTCGGTTATCCCGATTTCTATCACTTTGGGGCCATAGGTTCCGGACAACAATGTGTGTATACAACTTGTAGATAAGACCAAAAACAATTACTATCATAATGAATCAATAACATGTTCAGATATGAAATCATGGCACTCGGGCCCTAGTGACAAGCATTAAGCACAACAAGTCGCAACAAAGTCATAAATCACTAATAGAAGATACTAGGCACCATGCCCTAACAATCTGATGCCATTACATGAACGATCTTATCCAATCCCTACCATCCCCATAACCTACAGCGGGGGATTACTCACTCATGGATGGGGGAAACATGGATGATCGATGGAGATGATGGTGGAGATCAATGGAGATGGCTCCGGGGGCACTTCCCCGTCCCGGCAGGGTGCCGGAACAGAGACTTTCGGTCCCCCGAATCTCCCCTTTGGTGGTGGTGGTGCTGCGGAACTTCTTCTGTAAAAACGTCGAACCCCCCGAAGTTTTTAGGTCAGAAGGCTTCTTATAGGCGAAGAGGGAGACCGAGGGGGTGCCTAGGGCCACCACACCATGCCCTGGCGTGGCTAGGCCCAGCCCGTGCCTAGGGGTTGTGTGGCCTGACCCTGGCCCTCCTCCGTCTCGTATTCTGGCTCCGTGAGTCTTCTGGAAAAATAGGCATTTTGGCTTTTGTCCCGTCCAATTCTGAGAATATTCATTTTCTGACTTTCCTGGAACCAAAAACAGCAGAAAACAGGCAGATGGCACTGTGGCTCTTGTTAATAGGTTAGTCATGAAATCATATGAAAAGTACTCCAAAGTGTGGACAAAACACAAGAAAGTGGATAAAACCAAGCATGGAGCATCAAAAATTATAGATACATTTGCAATGTATCACTAGGCTATGGGGATGGTAGGGATTGGATGAGATCGTTCATGTAATGGCATCAGATTGTTAGGGCATGGTGCCTAGTATCTATTATTAGTGCTTTTTGACTTTGTTGCAACTTGTTATGCTTAATGCTTGTCACTAGGGCCCGAGTGCCATGATTTCAGATCTGAACATGTTATTGATTCATTATGATAGTATTGTTTATGGTCTTACATGCAAGTTGTATACACATGTTGTTGTCCGGAACCAAAGGCCCCGAAGTGACAGCAATCGGGATAACCGGAGGGAATGGCTTTGATGTGAGGATCACATGTGTTCACGGAGTGTTAATGCTTTGCTCCGGTGCTCTATTAAAAGGAGCACCTTAATTGCCATTAGTTCCCTTGGGGCCCCGCTACAAACGGGCTGGCAGGACAAAAGATGTGGTGCAAGTTCTCATTGCGAGCACGTATGACTATATATGGAACATATGTCTATGATTATTTAGTACTTGGATGCTTTATATTATTTATCTGCAAATGCCCTGGTGTTCTGATTGCTATATGAATTGTCTTGTCCATGCAACGCTCGTCCATCCATCCCTATGCCTACCGCGCTTTAATCCTACTGGTTACTACAATTGTTACTACTATTTTTACTTTTAATACTGCCATTACTTTACTATTGCTACTATAAAACTATTGCTACTGATAAACTGCTATGAGCAAGATTGTTTCCAGGTGCAGCTGAATTGACAACTAAGTTGTTAAGGTTTATAAATATTCTTTGGCTCCCCTTGTGTTGAATCAATAAATTGGGTTTCACTTCCCTTGAAAATACTGCGATACACCCACTATACTTGTGGGTCATCAAGACTATTTTCTGGCGCCGTTGCCAGGTAGCATATCTTTATTTATCAACTCAACTTGGAATCACTATTGTTCGCTGCCATCCATCCATCATGGGTAAGTCTCGTGATGGCAAGGTTCCTATTTTACCATCCACTACAAGAAGAGGTACGGCTGTGAACACCTCTATTGCTCTTGATTCACCATCTGTTATGAGTATGCTCCTTACACCACCACATACACATGCTACACATACTGCTACTACTGCTGAATCTGAAACTTCTGATACTTATGATGCTGCTTCTACTGTGCTTGGTAAGAGTGGTTCGTTAGGTCCTTTCCTAGATGCTATGATTGCTAGAGCTATAGCTGGAAATACTGAAACTCCTAATGAAGACACTACTCCACCTATCAGTTCACCTGAGTGTAGAGAAAGCTATGATATTGAAGATGGTTATATAGAGATGACCGATGAATTTATTAAAGAATGTCAAAACACCCATGATAGGAGCACTGCTAAGAGTCTCCTTGAGAGGCGTACTATAAAACCCAAATTGTCTCCTAATGCTAAGTTTGCCGCATCTCCCATAAACATTAAAGATAAGTATTATGATTTTTCTTTTGATCTATCTTACATAGCTATTGTTGAGAAAGAACATTTTTGTGGGACTAAGAATGAAAGTGCGGTAGCACATAGGACCGAGCTTTCTACCATGAGTGGTTTATTTTCTGATGTATTAAGATGCGCACGTACTTTGTTGCTAAAATTTTCCCTTTTTCACTGAAAGGAGAAGCTAAAACTTGGTTTAATAATTTACCTCCTGGATCTATTGATAGCCCTGATTGCTTGATTAGTACTTTCCTGCAGAAATATTTTCCTCCTAGTGCTAGATATGCTATTTTGCAGGAAATTTTTGATTTTAAACAGGGAGAAAAAGAGATATTGCCTGAATCATGGGCAAGGTTTTGTGCTTTGATTCATGCATAGGCTGGATGTCCATTACCTAAGAATGAGCTTCTTGATATATTTTATAATGGACTAACTGAAGAATCTAGGACATACCTGGATAGTTGTGCTGATTGTGTTTTCAGGAATAGGACTCCCAAGGAAGCCGATGAATTAATGGCTAAAATAAGCAGGAATTATGTAGACTAGACTCCTCCTATACCTGATACAATTATACGTGAACCAGCTATATCTGTGCCTATACCAACATCGAAGAAGAGGGGAGTTATTGAACTAAATGATGAAAGATGAAGGAAGCTAAGAAATGTCTTAAGGAGAAGGGAATTAAAGCTGTTGATGTCAAGAAATTACCTCATATAGAAGAATTATGTAAGCCAATTCCCCACTCATCCAATATTGAGGTACACTCTCTCCAACATTTTGATGAAGGTGATATCCCTTACTCTAAACCTCCTAATCAATGCTTAGAAGAATTTGATGTTTTTATTGTTAAGGAAGATACTTTTAATAAAAGGGCGCAATATCATCTAATGGAAAACTCTAGATCTATCGTTGAGTTGAAGGATATTGTGGAAAGAATCTCTAATGATGTTAAAATGCTTGTTAAACATTTTCAAATGGTTCAAACTCAAATTGATCAAATTATTAAAGTACAAAAAGACTTGCTAGTTAATGCTGCTAAAGAAAAACATGCTTATGAAATTAGAACTAGAAGTGGTGCTGCTACCCAGGATCCTCTATATCCTTAGGGGCATCCTAAAAGAATTGAGCAGGATTCTCAACAAGCTGAAAGTAATGGTACTACTCCTAAGAAAAGAAAGAAGAAACATAAAATTATTGTAGAACCTTCTGAACCTGCTAAAGATCCTAATAGTATATATGTCTCTGATGCTGAAACTGAAAGTGGTAATGAAGAAAATGATGTTCCTGATAAAGAAAAAGTTGAAGAAGAACCTGAAGGGCACACTAAGAAAAACACTAAAGAGGATTTTGTTGCTAAGAAACATGGTAGTGAAACAGAGCCTTGGGTCCAAAAACCTATGCCTTTCCCTGATAAGAAACACAAGTCAAAGGAAGATGAACACTATAATAAGTTTTGTGAGTGGATGAAGCCTTTATTCTTACACTATTCCTTTGACTGGTGCTATTAAATTGCCTCCTTATTCAAATTATATAAAGGATATTCTCTCGAATAAAAGGAAGATCCCCAATGAAAAAATCTCTACTTTGCTTGGCAATTATTCTTTTAATGGTAAGGTTCCAAAGAAGCTTGGATACCCAGGGATTCTGACTTTCCCGTGCTCTATTAAAAATTGTTATGTTAGAACTGCTTTGTGTGATTTGGGAGTAGGAGTTAGTGTTATGCCTTTTTCTCTGTATAAGAGACTTCAACTGGAAAAGATAATACCAACTAATATATCTTTGCAAATGGCTGATAAATCTACTACTATTCCTGTTGGTATATGTGAGGATGTACCTATTCAAGTGTCTCATAATTGCCTGATATTAACTGATTTTGTTGTGCTTGAAATTCCCGAAGATGATAATATGTCTATTATTCTTGGGAGACATTTTCTTAATACTACAGGAGATGTTATTAATTGCAATCAAGGAAAGGTGACTTTAATGTTAATGACAAGGAGCATACTGTCTATTTCCCCAAGAAGATTGATAGGACTTATGGTTTAAATTCGATTGAACATGTTGAGGGCATTCAAGTTGGAGAAATATATTGTCCCATACCAAGAGAAAAATATGAAACTATTATGATTGGGACCATTGCTATCAAGGTTGAGGTAACATAATCATTAGTGGAATACAAAGTTTTGTTTCATATAAAATTGTTTTGGTAACAAGACCTAATCAACCTTGTTAACAAAGGGATTTTAATGAACAAAACAATGTTTTCACCATGATTATCTTTGCTTACTTTTATTTTATCCATTTTAGTTTTTGCTTTCGTTTAGTTTACTTTTTTGTTGTTAGTTGCTTGGATTTTAGAGTGTCTTAGAACTTCTGAAGTTTTAGTTTTGTTTTGTTTTTGCACCATTCCAGAAACCTTTTTCTGTGAGAAAATCATTCATCTATACCTAAAAATTGCTCAAAAATAAAGTGTCTCGAAAATTCCAGAAAATTCATATTAACTTTTTACGTCAAAAAAGGGTCAGAGAAGTGCCTGGAGAGTACCAGGGGGGCCCACCAGGCAGGCACACCACCTGGTGGCGCGGCCAGCCCAGGGGCGCGCCTGGCCATGGTCTGGGCCACCCCTGGCCCTCCACTCACTCTCTCACTTGCCACTTCTCTCTCTCTCCCGAGAAAACACTAGTTCATTGCTCGAAATCTTGTTCTTGCTATTCTTGCCCACGATTTTTCGATCTCCTTGCTTAGCCCATCTTTGCTGCTGAATTTTGGAGCATTTGTTCTCCGGTATGTGACTACTCCGCTTGTCCAAGTAGATTTGTGTTTAGTGGTTTATATCTTTAGTATTTTACTGCTGTAGGTGACAGGTTATGAGAGCTTGTAAGCTTGTTCAATTCTTAGAGATTTTGTTTTGATGCATGTTTAGGCGTCTTACAAGTCTTTATGAGTAGTGCCCCTCATTATATATTCACTTTGCAATCACTTGTTTAATGGATGTTTAAATTTCAGAATATCAAAGATGAACAACCACACCTTTGGAGAAATATTTGAGAGGGACACACCTAGGAGGTCAAGGCCCTCAAGATCAGCCTCTCGGTTTAGGCCTTCATATAATGAAGATCTCATTGCACCATGCTTTGGCAATGAAGGAGAGGAGGGGGATGCTCACACATCTACTTTTCCTTGTTATACCTTCTTGCAAGCTACAGGGATCCTCGATGATTTCTTTTTATTGGTTCAGAGGGTCGGTTTGACCTCATACATGGAAGATCAGAGTGAGCAATATGCCGTGCTCACCAAAACTTTCATTGAGAGTTTTGTTTTCACTAACACCCCCTATCAGTCAATTGTTTCTTTCAGAATTTATAATCTGCCGTTTACCATGCCATTGGAAAGATTTTGCAGCATTATAGGTATAGGCATGACGGGGACCATGAAGAAGATCCATGGGCGACCCGCTGATTTGCTGGAGCTCTATCGAAGTGTGACCAATGACGATGTCCGCGTAGCTCAGCGCGGGAAGTAAGAAACATCCAACTCCCAACTCTTAGATACTTTGCCTATTATCTTGTTACTAGCATTCTTGGTAGGGAGAATACGAGTAATATCTCCAATTATCATTTAGCCTTCCTAGCTGCTGCACTTAATAATGATACCCGGTACAATCTTGGCTCTCTCATCGCCCCCCGCCTAGCTGCTAGGGGACCTATTTATGGGGGCATTATTTCTTCACGTATGGTTACTGCGTTAGAGCTTTCTGTGGATCCTAATGATACTATATTGGCACCACAAAGGCTTGATCTTGCTGCCATGAAAACACATCACTTCATCACTGCTGATTCTGATATGGACAGTTTAGTATACAAGATGTTGTTTACTGACGGGGATGAAAGGGAGATTCCTTTGCCGCAATCTACTTTGTTCAGTGTTCACAGGAGGCCATGGTCGCGCTCCAAGGAGGAGGTGGACGAGCAGCTCCGCTTGCTTGGCTTCCACAGACAGTACTAGGAGGATGTGCCCTCCTACGATTATCTGCGCACTACGGTGGGGCGTCCTCGAGCTCGCAATAGGATGAGGCTACCTTCTCACCGTACTATGGAGGCGCTCCATCTTGGCCAGCTTGGGATTAATACCCACTTAGGCCAAAAGCCTAAGCTTGGGGGGAGGTACACCGACATCACACTCATCTCCATATCATGTTTAGTTGGTACTTTGTATATCCATGCTTCGTTCTCTTTTTAGTTTTCATTCTTTCTTTACTTTTGCTTTCTAAAACACACAAAGACGAAAAATATTTCCATTATTTCTCTATGTTTGCTTCTTCTTATTTTTGCCTTGGTTTGGTTTTTTCCGTTTTTCTTTGTTTAAACTATTTGAAAAACCCAAAAAGATTTTGCTTTGCTTGTTTTTCCTTTTTGTTCTTGCCTTTAAAAATTAAAAACACCAAAAATATTTGTTGTTCTTCTTTGGTTTTGTGAAGTTTGTTGCAGGGTTCAGCAGTCCTCAGTGGAATTTGGTTTCATGTTATTATTCAACCCACACAAGTGAAGGGCAATAATGAGGATTACTGACAACTTGAGGTGTGGTAAAAGGCTGGTAACGAACTCTATTTGTTTTCATTTTTGTACATATACTCATCATTGTGGGCATGCTTAGTCTGTTCATGTAGGGTGTATGTTATTATGGATGCTTAGTAGTTCTTTCTTTCTTATGATTAGGTCCAGCTTGCTAATAGTTTGTAGCATGTCGTATGAATGTTTGCTTGCATTGCTCTATTCATAACTTGGTATGACACTATGGTATCTCCCTCTGAATGTTTCACTTGAATTGACTTGGCACATGCTCATGCATGCATATGACTGAAACAATAATCAATTAAGCCTCGACGAATTATTTTTCCTCAAGGGTCTTGAATCATTTTCATGCCATGATTAGTACTGTTTTGTTGAAAGAATGATTATGACAGTTATTGCTCTCTCGTTTGTCGCTCCCTTACTATTGCTAGCCCTCACTTGCACTGAGTATGAGCTCTACTCGTGTTTCCAACTCCCCAAAACCAATATTGCCAAAAGAGTCCACCATACCTACCTATTAGCATCTTTTCCGTGCATATTCAGCATGCCTTGTTTTCTTCCGAATAAAATACTTGCTTGTTATGAGAAAGTTAGTTAGTAAAGCTCTCACGAACTTGATGGCACACTTTATTTCTTGCACTTAATAAACCTGAACCATTGTTACTGTCCATAGAAGTTATATGCTTGCAAATTATAGGCTGGGGATTAGCAGAACCGTGCTATCACGGGGAACGTTTTCAACACCTGTAAATATATACCTAGTTGATATCATGCTCTTTTATTTGCGGATGTTGTCGGTGTGAAATAAAAGGGGAGCTTGTAAGTGCATGGAGTTATGTATGTGTTTTAGAGAAACGCCTGGGCTGCCGGTCTAATCCATGCCTAATCATAGTGGAAACCTGCAGCGTAACCATAATGAGTATCTATGATGCATTCTTCTTATGAAAAAACAAAGATAGCTATTGAGAAAAAGAAAAAAAGGTAGATTTGCGAAAAGAGGAAAGAGAGAAAAAGGCACCATTTTCCCATGGTAAATAAGGAGAATGCTGAGATACTCGTTGTATGCTTGCCTTGTCATTTTGATATGGGGATTCTTCTGTATCATCGTTGGTGGTTCTCTATGATACACATGTATTTACTATGATAAGAACTTAACGGTAACTAAAGTTGAGTAGCATGAGGAGCGGCCCTCGTACTCAAGGGACATGCGATTTCTAGTTTATAGTCTGTTAAGCATATAAATCAGATTGTACCTCACTTTCACCTTAACCATTTAAAGATGCTTATGATAGGGGAAATGGGAGCTCAAAGCTAATGAGTACCATACTTTCAGCATTTGGAACAAACTTTTCAAAACCTTTTCATTTCCTTGTTGAGTCTCCACACATTCTACGAGCACTTTCTTGAGAGCATAATTATCATTCTTAGTGTAATGTGCTTGTCTCAAAACTTGATTAATTGTGTTGTGACTTTGATGCTTGTATCTTTGACATCTTTACTTCTACTCTTCACTTGAATTTCAGAGGTGCCTTGGCCCTTATGCTCTACAATCAAAGGCAAGCGAGATACCACTATATAATACCTTGTTATGAGCATTGCAACGTTGCTTATGTTTATGTTTCATGCTACTTATTATTTTTGAGTTGGAATCTCTTCATAGCTTGCAATGACTATTAAGTAAACTTAGTTGTATACTCTTTATGTTGGGGATATACTTTCCGGGTATCCTCACAGTTCCTTACTGACCAGGGTGGCCCACTTTGGGTTAGAGCTTTGCTTCACGGGCGGCCCAGTCAGGGAGAAGAGACGGAGTCTGATCCGGCTACGGGAAGGCCTAGAAGACTTACCGACATAGTCCCATAAGTGTTACTTGTAGTTCAAGATGTACTCTGTAACCGACTCTTAGTCATAGCTGGATAGATCTCTCCTATAAACCCTAGGCCAGACATCTATATAAGCCGTCTTAGGGATAGCCTTTAGGGCACCCAATAGTCTACAATCTCAACTCGCACAGGCGAACCCTTGTAACCCATATTCTGGCTCTGCCGTATTACTGGATTGCTAGCAAGAGTAGGATCTGTCCAAAGCCAGCGGATTTGAACCTGGGTAAACTTGTGTGCACACCATCCCGGAACACCGTACGCCTCACACCCCTCTCTTCCGCACACCTCGAGGACCCCCTCATGGCGTACTTGTGATACATTGCAAATGTATCTATAATTTTTGATGTTCCATGCTTGGTTTTATCCACTTTCGTGTGTTTTGTTCCAACTTTGGAGTACTTTTCATATGATTTCTTGGACTAACCTATTAACAAGATCCATAGTGCCAGCTGCCTGTTTTCTGCTATTTTTGGTTCCAAGAAAGTCAGAAAATGAATATTCTCGGAATTGAACGGGGCAAAAGCCAAAGTGCCTATTTTTCCGGAAGGGATCAAGTGCCAGAATACGAGACGAAGAAGGACCAGGGGCCGGCCACACCACCTGGCCGCACGGCCAGGCTGGGCCCGCTCCAGGGGGTGGTGTGGTGGCTCCCGGCACCCCCTCGGCCTCTCCTTCCGCCTATAAGTTGCCCTCGGGACGAAAACCCTAAGTACCCGATCAAAAATCCACGAAAGAGTCTGTAGCCGCCGTCGTCTCTGTCCCTAGATCGGGGGGATCTGAAGCTCTTCCCGGCACCCTGCCGGAGAGGGGAATTCACCCTAGAGGCCTTCTTCATCACCATGCAAGCCTCTGATGTGATGCGTGAGTAGTTCATCCTTGGACTACGGATCCATGTAGTAGCTAGATGGCTGGTTTCTCCTCCTTTGTGCTTTCATGTTTAGATCTTGTGAGCTCCGTTCATGATCAAGATCATCTATTTGTAATTCATACATGTTGTGTTTGCGGGGATCCGATGGATATTGAGGTGCTATTCAGATTGATTATTGATTCTATCATGTCTTTGTTATTTGAGATCTTGCATGCTTTCCGTTGTTAGTAGCTATCTTGGCCAAGTAGATGCTAGCAACTCCAAGAGTTAGTATTTATGCTCGATAGTGGGTTCATGCCTCTGATAATCTGGGGAAGTGACAGAAATCTCTAAGGTACTAGATATGTTGTTGCTACTAGGGAGAAAACAACGATCCTTTGTTCATAGAACACTTGTATTGTTTACTTTACACACAGTTCGTAAAGCAATAATCTGTTGCTTGCAACTTAATACTGGAGGGGGTTCGGATGATAACCTGAAGGTGGATTATTAGTCATAGATGTAGTTGGATGGCGGTCTATGTATTATGTTGTAATGCCCAATCAAGTCTCAAAGGAGTCAAGATGATTAGTATATGCATGTATTTCTTTCTCGGTGTTTGTCAATTGCCCCGCTGTAATTTGTTCACCCAGCATGTTATCTATCTAAGGAGAGCCACCTCTAGTGAACTATGGATCCCGGTCCTTTTACTTTACATACAATCTACAACTGTTTACTGCTTTGTGTTTACTTTCTGCAAACTTTTACTTCTTTCCATTCAATACGTTTAATCCTTTGTTTTCCGCAAAACACGGTGAGATTGACAACCTCATCGCAAGTTGGGGACAAAGTTCTGTGGTTGTGTTGTGCTAGTCTCTACGTTGCTACTAGCACCGGTAGTGCGCCCTGCCAAAGCTCAGCTAGTAACACCTTTGAGGTGTTTCCTTGCTCCTACTGGTTCGATTAAACCTTGGTTTTATAACTGAGGGAAACTTGTTGCTGTGCTCATCATACCTTCCTCTTGGGGTTCCCAACGAGCTCTACATCAACCACGAGCCATCAACACTTTTCTGGGCGCCGTGCATTGAGCCATCAAGCGATTTTCTGGCGCCGTTGCCGGGGAGTCAAGGACATCTTCACAAGGGGAGTCCCTCATAACGAATCTCTTTACTTTGTTGTTTTTTTGCTTAGTTTTCTTTTTGCTTTGTTTGCTTGTTTTGTTCTTCAAAAACACAAAAAACTTAGTTTTACTTGTTTTGCTTTCTTATTTGAAGCCCCCAAAAAAATGACTACTCTTGAAAGCACTAAGTTGTGTGACTTCGCTAGCACCAACAACAATTATTTTATGAGCACACCTATTGCTCCACCTGTGGCTGAAAATACTTTCTTTGAGATAAACACTGAAACTTTTCAAGCCCGCTGCGATATCATGTCTGAATTTTGTCTTATGCCTAGAGATATTTATGAATCTTTGAATCTTTGGGGGCTTACTGAAGGAGGAAAAGAAATATATCTTGCTAAGAATGCTTCCTTATTTCCTATTGGAATAGCTGAAGGAGTGTTTACAAAGATCGTCTTTGGGAAAATGATTTCTACTGATTATCTTGTTATTGAATGTGAAGGAAAAGGACAAATTACACTTGGAAGGTCCCTACTGGAACTTCTTGGAGCAATAATAGATGTGGGAAAGGGGAGAATGCACCTTTCTTCTCCACCAAACAATCATATTTTCCCAAAGGTGAAGAATAAAAATAAGAGAGGTAAGGGCAAGAAAGTTGGTCTTAATGCTTCTTCATTTGAGAACACTTGATTCTTTCTTTGCTTCTTATGCCTCACTTAAAGGCGTTAAAGAAAAGTACTTGTTGGGAGATAACCCAAGAGTTTTAGTTGAGTCTTAGAAGTTATTACCTCTGTAATAACATCTCCTTATCCTTTTTATTTGCTTTTTGTGCCAAGAGTAACCTCTAATGAGAGTGAAGTAATGATTGGGAAAGTTGCTGTCCCGAAACAGATTTCTATGCTTCACCATAGAACTTCCTGAGAGAGATCTGTAAGTCGGATTGAGCTGTAATTTTTTGTGCTTCTGCCACAGGTTGTTATCTAACTTTCGTTAGTTCAATACTTTTTGATTTGATCAACAGAAGGTCTTCGAAAAAATTCGTCTTTACCTGTTGGTCTGTTTTGACAGATTTCTGCCATTTTCTGCATTTGCTTCTTGTTAGTTCCTTCCTGAGTTCCTTTGGAGAATTGAGCTGTTCGAGGGAAGTGCTACAGTAGCTAGTATTCTAATGGAAGTTTATTTGGTGTTAGAACTGAACCTTGAAACTTATTTATCTTAAGTGCACTAATGTTGCTAATGAGATTGTGTGAAGTTTTGTATGAAGGAAAAATTTCAGGTGTATGGAAGGAATGAGTAATGAGATGAAGGATGGACTAAAGCTCAAGCTTGGGGATGCCACGCGTGTCACCCCAAGAAATATCCAAGAAGTACAAGCGTCAAAGCTTGGGGATGTCCAAGGTATCCCCTTCTTCATCAATAAAAATCCAGGTTTCTTCCAAACGCTTTATTTTTCTTGTTTCATGCACAACTGTGTTTTTCTTGGAGCGTCTTTTTTTTGTTTTTGTTTTGGTTTTTCGTTTGCTTGGTTTGCTTGGTTTTCTGAATAAATTGGTTGGACCCCCTCTTTCATACATTTGGTTTGCAAATAGTTTGGTTTGGTTTGGAAAAGAGTAGGAAAGTTCATACTTATGTGGTAAAAAGAGGTCGTTTTTGACTGTGGCCTATGCTTTGTCATGCCATGCTTGATATTGTTTTGGCTTTATGCTTAGTATTCTTTGTTGTAGCATGACTTGTTATAAACAATTGAGATTGCTTAATGTGCCTTGGATGAATCGTGCGTTGTTTTAGCATATTAAAGCATATTATAGTGGTATTCTCCTTTGATGCTTTATTTGGGTTGACTTGGCACATGCTCACACCATGTTATGACTATCCAAAGTCACCATAGCCTTTATGAACCTTTAGTTTTCAACTTGTAGTATCACTTTATGCTTTGATCAATGATGTTTTGTCGCTCTGCATGATTATGGCCATTATTGCTCTCTTAGTTTGTCGCTCCCAGTCTTTTGCTAGCCTCCACGACAAAGTATGAGTTCCACTCATGCATCCAACTCCCTAAACCAAGTTATTCCAAAGAGTCCACCATACCTACCTATTAGCTTATGCTATTCCAAGTACATTCATGCTTTTGTTTACCTTCCACTTGTTATGAGAAAACTAGTGATTAAAGCTCTCACGAAGTTGATGTCACACTTTACTTTATTGCCTCTAATAAACTTGAACCATTGGGTCCTTCTTTGTTGCGTATATGCTTGCGCTTTATAAGTTTAAATTAGCAGAACCATGTTTCATGGGGAACGCTTTCAACATTGCACTTGTACTTTGTACCCCGTTGATATCATGTTCTTTTCCTTACGGATCCCGGCGGTGTGAAATAAAAGTGGAACTTGTAAGATCATGGAGTTTGTATGTGTGTTAGAGAAACGTCTAGGCCGCTAGCCTAAGCCATGCCTAATCATGATGGAAACTTGCAGCATCACCATAATGAGCACTCTATGAAGCATCCTCAATAAAAACCTATGCAAATAGCAAATAAAAAGATCGCTGAGATGCTCATTGTCTGGTTGCCTTGTCATTTTGATTATGGGAAAGCTCCCGTATCATGTGCAAGGGGTACCCCGTTGGCGGTTCTTAATGATACACATATACTTACAATCACAAGAGCTTACTCGTGACTGAAGTTGAGTAGCATGAGGATCGGTCTTCGTAAGTAAGGGGCATGAGATTTTGGTTTATAACTTGTCAAGCATATCCTCTTAGTTGTGTCACTTTAACCTTAATCACCTTTAAGATGCTTATGATAGGGGCAATGAGAGCTGAAAGCTACAAGTACCATAATTTTTGGAAGCTCTTTATGAGACTTGAATCCCTACTTCCTTTTACAAAAGGCCTTTCTTCCACAATTATATTGAGTATCCACCTTCTAACTTTATGCACCTACTTTGAGAGCATAGTGGCCATTCTTAGTTCTATGTGCATTGTCCCAAGACTAGTTGATTGATGCATAACTTGTTATTGCTTGTTTGAAACTATTGTATCTAGTCACTCTTATGAACTTTGAAGGTGTCCTATGCATTTATATTTGCTACTCTATTGAGGGACAAGTTGAATACTATTATGCTATGTTTTCTTTATGTGAAACAAACAAACGTCTTGCAAAGAATTGTTATTCATGAATCTTTTGTTTGTGCCTTTTCATGTTGCATCATAGTTTCTTTGCTTATTGCTAGACCTTTTTCTTTCATGTTATGATTGAAGTACTTTGATCCCAGCTTTGAATGTTCTGCAAATACTTTGATCAAGTCTTTGATGGTGCATGTCACCTAAAAAATTATTTCTTTTTATCACTTACCTACTCGAGGACGAGCATGAGTTAAGCTTGGGGATGCTGATACATTGCAAATGTATCTATAATTTTTGATGTTCCATGCTTGGTTTTATCCACTTTCTTGTGTTATGTTCCAACTTTGGAGTACTTTTCATATGATTTCTTGGACTAACCTATTAACAAGAGCCACAGTGCCAGCTGCCTGTTTTCTGCTGTTTTTGGTTCCAGGAAAGTTAGAAAATGAATATTCTCGGAATTGGACGGGACAAAAGCCAAAGTGCCTATTTTTCCGGAAGGGATCAAGTGCCAGAATACGAGACAGAGAAGGGCCAGGGGCCGGCCACACCACCTGGCCGCGCGGCCAGGCTGGGCCCGCGCCAGGGGGTGGTGTGGTGGCTCCTAGCACCCGCTCGGCCTCTCCTTCAGCCTAAAAGTTGCCCTCGGGACGAAAACCCTAAGTACCCAATCAAAAATCCACGAAAGAGTCTGTAGCCGCCATCGTCTCTGTCCATAGATCGGGGGGATCTGAAGCTCTTCCCGGCACCCAGCCAGAGAGAGGAATTCACCCTGGAGGCCTTATTCATCACCATGCAAGCCTTCGGTGTGATGCGTGAGTAGTTCATCCTTGGACTACAGATCCATGTAGTAGCTAGATGGCTGGTTTCTCCTCCTTTGTGCTTTCATGTTTAGATCTTGTGAGCTCCGTTCATGATCAAGATCATCTACTTGTAATTCATACATGTTGTGTTTGCGGGGATCCAATGGATATTGAGATGCTATTTCAGATTGATTATTGATTCTATCAAGTCTTTATTATTTGAGATCTTGCATGCTTTCCGTTGTGAGTAGCTATCTTGGCCAAGTAGATGCTAGCAACTCCAAGAGTTAGTATTTATGCTCGATAATGGGTTCATGCCTCTGGTAATCTGGGGAAGTGACAGAAATCTCTAAGGTACTAGATGTGTTGTTGCTACTAGGGAGAAAATAACGATCCTTTGTTCATAGAACAATTGTATTGTTTACTTTACACGCAGTTCGTAAAGCAATAATCTATTGCTTGCAACTTAATACTGGAGGGGGTTCGGATGATAACCTGGAGGTGGATTATTAGTCATAGATGCAGTTGGATGGCGGTCTATGTATTATGTTGTAATGCCCAATCAAGTCTCAAAGGAGTCAAGATGATTAGTATATGCATGTATTGCTTTCTCGGTGTTTCTCAATTGCCCCGCTGTAATTTGTTCATCCAGCATGTTATCTATCTAAGGAGAGCCACCTCTAGTGAACTATGGATCCCGGTCCTTTTACTTTACATACAATCTACAATTGTTTACTGCTATGTGTTTACTTTCTGCAAACTTTTACTTCTTTCCATTCGATACGTTTAATCCTTTGTTTTCCGCAAAACACGGTGAGATTGACAACCTCAGCGCAAGTTGGGGACAAAGTTCTGTGGTTGTGTTGTGTAGGTCTCCACGTTGCTACTAGCACCGGTAGTGCGCCCTGCCAAAGGTCAGCTAGTAACACCTTTGAGGTGTTTCCCTGCTCCTACTGGTTCGATTAAACCTTGGTTTCATAACTGAGGGAAACTTGCTGCTGTGCTCATCATACCTTCCTCTTGGGGTTCCCAACGAGCTCTACATCAACCACGAGCCATCAACACTTTTCTGGGCGTCGTGCATTGAGCCATCAACTTGCCTTCAATCCGACGACAGTTGGAGCCCACCATGGGGCAAGTGAGATTCGGATCTGCGTTCTGAGCGGAATCTGCAAGTATCGGAATCGGCAAGATTATCGTCGTTGGTCACATCCTCTACGCTAGTGATGTCCCGCTCATCGTTCTCGACGAGACTTGGATTCCGGCTAGGGAGGCCGTGACTGCCTACACCATCAGGTCTTTTGGTGAGATCGATGTTTACATCGGTTTTGCTGAACCTGCCCCACCCACCCCGCGGTGATGATAGAGGTAGAAGAAATTTCTGGGTCCCCTTTGTCCACGGAGGCGGCAGAGTTCCGGATCTCAGAAAACCCTAATCACACCCAGCCTGCACCAGTTGCGGAGATAGTGGAGAAAGCTGAACCCGAGACAGATCTCGCAGCACAAGTCGAATCTGGAGCGGATCTCCGTAGCGAGGTCGAATCCCAGATCGATCCACCTACGGAGGCTGAAATCCAGGGAGAGCAAGAAGAAAACTCTGGTTCCGGCTCTGATGACGCCGGGACAGATATGTCCTTCCTGAGATACACGCCGAGGCGCATGGTGTTGCAAGACGCAAGTATGGATGAAATGCTCGAGACCATCAGTCGTTTCGAGGAAGCCGACCGCGAAAGCTGCAACGGTCTCAGGAAGCACACGTCGCATTTTGTCGGATATGTTGGATCTGGATCCGGCTCTGCCGATGCTGGAGACAATGAAGACTCTGTGCTGGAGGCTATCAGAACAAGCGTCGAACTACCGGCATCCTCGAATGACTCCATGACGTCGGCAGATTTACAGAAGTTCTCCGTGGAATATGAAGAGGAGCTTAACTCCACAGCTGCTGCAGAAGGAGAAGACATGGACGAAGGATCCGGAGAAAACTCTGCCAAAGCGCAGGACAACATGGAACTCGGAGATGATCCTAAGAACCAAATGGCCGAAAGTACCGATCAGAGCTTGACTCCGGGAAACGGACCCAAAGCCGTCTATGCTACTGGCGTTGCCAAGAAGGCAAGGAAGAAGAACAAGAAGAACAAGACCCCGACAAAAGACCCTTTGGCAGAGGAGGTGATTGCCGAGGAATATGAGGAAGACTCGGATGGAGAACTTATCCCAGACGAGCCCAAATAAGAGTCGGTGGACGGACACGTGATCACTGAAGGTGCCCGTAAACTCATCGATGCTGCATTAACCACGCCTATTCCTACAACTACAGAACTTACCGCTGAAGAGCTGGACGAAAGGGCCCAAGCCCTAGAAGCGTGTCGCCAAGTACTCCTCGATGAAGCCAAAAACCTTGAGGAAGAAAATAAACGCATGGCAATTCAGGAGAAGTACAATTCTAGGCAACATCAGAAGACCAGGAAATGTCATACTCATGACGACCAATTCCCGCAGATTCACAAAGTCCTCTTTGGAGGAGAACATGGGATGCCTTGATGTGACAGCCACAGGAATTGGGTGTACCCAACACCAGTACAAAACACTGTTGCAGCTCGAGAAATCCTATCAGCTAATCTAGGCCCAGAGCAAATCCGATTGGGCATTAAATTACTCAACAAGGGTCTGGAGCAGCAAACGGTCGCCCTGTCCGGAAGTCAAAAACTGGTCTCCCATTCTGACCAATGTCGCACGGATCCGGCCTGGGCTGACGTAAGACCCCAACGTGTTCCAGAACAGCATCATCGTTCCGACCATCGGGAAGACAACTACTCAAGAACCGGATCTTCAGGACAGCACCATAAAGCTGCACGTGACTGGCGCAATGTTACCCCAGCTGCGGAACAAGAGGCAATTGCTGCACTGAACCCGAAGGATCCTCCCCAGCGAGAGTTGAAGGATCGCAGGGAAGAAGATAAAGAGAAATGTCGGGAGGAGGACCGACAAAGAATGCCACCTCCTAGACATGCAAACCGTCCGACTGACGAGCGTAGGAACGACGAACACCGTGCCGAGTCAAGCCGGCAAGGGGCTTGTCGTAGTGAAGATCCTCCCCGAAACCAGAATAATGATGCCCCGGATAGAGGACGGTGATCAGCCGGAAACAATCCAGCTGCTCCACCCTCTCCGGCAAGTAGCCATCACAACGGCTCCCAAGGAGGCCAAGGAGGGCATTGATGTCTACGCACTTCTATTCTTGTAGACAGTTCTTGGGCCTCCAAGTGCAGAGGTTTGTAGAATAGCAGCAAGTTTTCCCTTAAGTGGATTAGCCAAGGTTTATCGAACTCAGGGAGGAAGTGGTCAAAGGTATCCCTCTCAAGCAACCCTGCAATCAAGATACAAGAAGTCTCTTGTGTCCCCAACACACCCAATGCACTTGTCAGGTGTATAGGTGCACTAGTTCCGCGAAGAGATAGTAAAATACAAGTGGTATGGATAATTATAAGTGGTAACGGTGCCAGAAAATAGCTTGCTGGCGTGTGGTTGACATGGGAAAAGACTAAAGGCAAACTGAAATAAATATGGAAGCAGGCAAACATGTAACAGATATAGTTGCAAACAGTGTTTCAATGCTTAGAAACAGGGCCTAGGAATCATACTTTCACTAGTGAACACTCTCATATAAATATCTTCTCTTTATGATACTACTCTTAACTACTCTCCGGTTGGACACTCTAATCGAGGGTAGGGCTATAACAACACACCTCAAAGTTCGCTTTCCGCATCTAGATAACCCCACACTATCACCTTGAGCACTAGATGGTTCCAACAAACACCACAATTTCATAAAGACATCCAACTCCAAATATAACTCATAACAAGTATTTGTAATCTCTAGCCTAAGTGCCACCATGGTGTGCACACTGTCAACTTCACACACATGGGGAGAGCAGAGATCTATTAAAGCACTTGAGTAGCAAGGTAGATCTACTAGATTACAAAGCTCATTATCACAATATGATCATGCATAGAGAGAGAGATGAACACATAGCTACCGGTAGAACCCTTAGCCTCGAGAGAGAACTACTCCCTCCTCATCATGGGAATCAGCAATGGTGATGGAGATGGTGGTGGATATGGCTCCGGGGGCACTTCCCCGTCCCGATAGGGTGCCGGAACAGAGACTTTCTGTCCCCTGAATCTCCCCTTCGGTAGCGGTGGTGCTGTGGAACTTTTCGTGGCTGGAGGCATGATGATTTAGGGTTTTTGCATCGGGAGGCATCTTATAGGCGAAGAGGCAAGGTCGATGGGCGGCCAGGGGGCCCAGACCACCTGGTGGCACGGCCAGGGCTAGCCCACGCCACCACCTGGTGTGGCCGCCCTGTGGTCCCTCTCTGTCTCGTCTTCTGGCTCTATGAGTCTTCCGGTAAAATATCGACTTTGGCTTTTGTCCAGTCCAATTCCGAGAATATTCATTTTCTGACTTTCCTGGAACCAAAAACAGTAGAAAACAGGCAACTGGCACTGTGGCATCTTGTCAAGAAAGTGTATAAAAGTTATTCCAAAGTATGGGCAAAACATAAGAAAGTAGATAAAAACCAAGCATGGAACATCAAAAATTATAGATACATTTGCAACGTATCAACATCCCCAAGCATAACTCCTGCTCGTCCTCGAGTAGGTAAGTGATAAAAAGAAAGAATAATTTTTTAGGTGACATGCACCATCATAAACTTTATCAAAGTATTTGTAAAACATTCAAAGTTGGGATCATAGTACTTCAATCATAACATGAAAGACAAAGTTCTAGCAATAAGACAAAGAAACTTTGTTGCAACATGAAAAGGCACAAACAAAAGATTAATGAATAACAATGCTTTCAAAGACGTTTCTTTGTTTCACATAAGCATAGTGGCATTCAGCTTGTCCGTTACAGAGTAGCAAACATAAATGCATAGGGCACCTTCAAAGTTCATAAGAGTGAGTAGATACAAATAGTTTAAAACAAGCAATATCAAAAGTAATGCATCAATCAACAAGTCTTGGGACAATGCACATAGAACTAAGAATGGCCACTATGCTCTCAAAGTAGAAGCATAAAGATGGAAGGTGGAGACTCAATATAAAAGTAAAAGAAAGGCCTTCATAGAAGGAAGTAGGGATTCAAGTTTCATAAAGAGCTTCTAAAAATTATGGTACTTAATATCTTTCA
The DNA here is from genome assembly GCA_910589775.1 of Avena eriantha. NCBI lineage: Eukaryota > Viridiplantae > Streptophyta > Magnoliopsida > Poales > Poaceae > Avena > Avena eriantha. The sequence goes on from OU342740.1 coordinate 422,657,378, forward strand.
GCTCTCATTGCCCCTATCATAAACATCTTGAAGTGATTAAGGTTAAAGTGACACAAATAAGAGGATATGCTTGACAAGTTATAAACCAAAATCTCATGCCCCTTACTTACGAAGACCAAACCTCATGCTACTTAACTTTAGTCACGAGCAAGTTCTTGTCATTGTAAGTACATGTGTATCATAAAGAACCACCAACGGGGTACCCCTTGCACATGATATAGGAGATATCCTATAATCAAAATGATAAGGCAAGCAGACAATGAGCATCTCAGCGATCTTTTTATTTGCTATTTGCATAGGTTTTTATTGAGGATGCTTCATAGAGTGCTCATTATGGTGATGCTGCAAGTTTCCACCATGATTAGGCATGACTTAGGCTAGCGGCCCAGACGTTTCTCTAACACATATACAAACTCCATGATCTTACAAGTTCCACTTTTATTTCACACCGCCGGGATCCATAAACAAAAGAACATGATATCAACGGGGTACAAAGTACATGTGCAATGTTGAAAGCGTTCCCCATGATACATGGTTCTGCTAACTTCAACTTATAAAGCGCAAGCATATACGCAACAAAGATGGACGCAATGGTTCAAGTTTTTTAAGGGCAAGAAAAGTAAAGTGTGCCATCAAGTTCGTGAGATCTTTAATCACTAGTTTTTCTCATAACAAGTTTAATTCGGAAGGTAGATAAAAACACGAATATACTTGGAATAGCATATGCTAGTAGGTAGGTATGGTGGACTCTTTGGAATAACTTGGTTTAAGGAATTGGATGCATGAGTGGAACTCATATTTGGTTACGGAGGCTAGCAAAAGACTGGGAGCGACAAACTAAAAAAGCAATAATGGCCATAATCATGTAGAGCGACAAAACATCATTGATCAAAGCATAAAGTGATACTACAAGTTGAAATCTAAAGGATCATAAAGGCTATGGTGACTTGGGATAGTCATAACATGGTGTGATCATGTGCCAAGTCAACCCAAATAAAGCATCAAAGGAGAATACCACAATACTATGCTTTCATATGCTAAAACAACGCATGATCCTTCCAAGGCACATTAAGCAATCTCAATTGTTTAAAACAAGTCATGCTACAGCAAAGAATACTAAGAATAAAGACAAAACAATATCGAGCATGGCATGACAAAGCATAGGCCACAGTCAAAAACAAGCTCTCTTTACCACTTAAGCATGAACTTTCCTAATCTTTTCCAATCCAAACCAAACTATTTGAAAACCAATGTATGAAAGAGGGGGTCCAACCAATTTATTCAGAAAACTAAGCAAACCAAGCAAACGAAAAACCAAAACGAAAATGAAAAATAAGACGCTCCAAGAACAACACAACTGTGCATGAAACAATAAAAATGAAATGTTTGGAAGAAACCTAAGATTTTAATTGATGAAGAGGGGGGATGCCTAGGGCATCCCCATGCTTTGATGCTTGTAGTTCTTGGATATTTCTTGGGATGACACGTGTGGCATCCCCAAGATTGAGCTTTAGTCCATTCTTCATCTCATTACTCATTCCTTCCATACACCTAGAATTTTTCCTTCATACAAAACTTCACACAATCTTTATTAGCAACATTAGTGCACTCAAGATAATAAGTCTTTAGGTGCAGTTCCAACACCAATAAAACTTCCATTAAAACACTAGCTACTGTAGCACTTCCCTCAAAAATCTCAATTCCCCAAAAGAACTCAAAAAAGGAACCAACAGGAAGCAAATGCAAATAATGGCAGAAATCTGTAAAAACAGACCAGCATGTAAAGACGAATTTTTTCGAAGACCTTCTGTTGCTCAAATCAAAAAGTGTTGAACTAACGAAAGTTAGATAACAACGTGGGGAAGAAGCAAAAACATTCACGCCTCAAAAGGACGTACAGAGATTTTACGCGAATTTTTACTGTAAAGCACAAAAATCTGTTTCGAGACAACAACCTTCCCAAGCATTACTTCTCTCTCATTAGAGGTTACTCTTGGCACACAAAGCAAATAAAAAGGATAAGGAGCGATTATTACAGAGGTAATAACTTCCAAGAGTCATCTAAAACTTTTGGGTTATCTCCCAATAAGTACTTTTCTTTAACGCCTTTAAGTTAGGCATGATAGTTTGAGAAGATGCTCACATAAGAAATGTGAATTGAAGTAAAGGAGAGAATCAAGAAGCAAATTCAAAGCACTTTTAAGTCTAACCCACTTCCTATGCATAGGAATCTTGTAAATAAACAAGTCATGAAAGCACAAGGTAACAAGCATAGTAAAGCAAAACAAGTGCAACTTCAAGACTTTCAACATAAAGAGGGGAAACTTAATATTATTGAGATGCATAAAACCATGTTTCCCTCTCTCACAATAACTTTCAGTAGCATCATGAATAAAATTAACAATATAACTATCACATAAAACATTCTTATCATGAGCCATAAGCATATAATAATTATTACTCTCCATATAAGCATAGTCATTCTTATTAATTGTAGTGGGAGCAAATTCAACAAAATAGCTATCATTATTATTCTCATAGCCATAATCATCAAATATAGAAGGCATATTATAATCATAATTAATTTTCTCTTCAGTAGTAGGTGGACTGAAAATATCATATTCATCATTGTAATCATCATATATTGGAGCTTTGGTATTATCATAAGCAATAGAATAGCTATCTTCCAAAGCCAGGAAACTAAAAAGATCATTTTCATAAAAACTAGCTTCCCCAAACTTAGACTTTTCCATAGCATTAGAAATAATGATGTCCAAAGAATTATACTAACAACATTGCTATTAGCATGCAAATAAAGTTCCATAGGTTTTTTAATTTTCTCTTCAAACACTTCATGTCCTAACTCAAGATAAATACTATAAAGCTCTCTAATTTTGTTGTTGTTTTCCATTAAGCCTAACTAGTGAAAATAAGAAACAAAAAGACAAAATTGCAGAATGTAAAGGAAATAACTTTGAGCACTCACACCGAGTGCAGAGGTTTGTAGAACAGTTCTTCGGCCTCCAAGTGCAGAGGTTTGTAGAACAGCAGCAAGTTTTCCCTTAATTGGATCACCCAAGGTTTATCGAACTCAGGGAGGAAGTGGTCAAAGGTATCCCTCTCAAGCAATGCTGCAATCAAGATACAAGAAGTCTCTTGTATCCCCAACACACCCAATACACTTGTCAGGTGTATAGGTGCACTAGTTCGGTGAAGAGATAGTAAAAGAAAATATGGATAATTATAAGTGGTAACGGTGCTCGAAAATAGCTTGTTGGCGTGTGGTTGACGTGGGAAAAGACTAAAGGCAAACTGAAATAAAGATGGAAGCATGCAAACATGTAACAGATCTAGTTGCAAACGGTGTTTCAATGCTTAGAAATAAGGCCTAGGGATCATACTTTCACTAGTGAACACTCTCATATAAATATCTTCTCTTTATGATACTACTCTTAACTACTCTCTGGTTGGACACTCTAATCGATGGTAGGGCTATAACAGGACACCTCAAAGTTCGATTTCTGCATCTAGATAACCCCATACTGTCACCTTGAGCACTAGACGGTTCCAACAAACACCACAATTTCATAAAGACATCCAAATCCAAATATAACTCATATCAAGTATTTGTAATCTCTAGCCTAAGTGCCACCATGGTGTGCACACTGTCAACTTCACACACATGGGGAGAGAAGAGATCTATTAAAGCACTTGAGTAGAAAGGTAGATCTACTAGATTACAAAGCTCATGATCACAATATGATCACGCATAGAGAGAGAGATGAACACATAGCTACTGGTAGAACCCTTAGCCTCGAGAGAGAACTACTCCATCCTCATCATGGGAATCTGCAATGGTGATGGAGATGGTGGTGGAGATCGATGGAGAGATGAACACATAGCTACCAGGGCTAGCCCGCGCCACCACATGGTCTGGCCGCCTTGTGGCCCCTCTCCGTCTCGTCTTCTGGCTCTGTAAGTCTTCCAATAAAATATCGACCTTGGCCTTTGTCCGGTCAAATTCTGAGAATATGCATCTTCTAACTTTCCTGGAACCAAAAACAGCAGAAAACAGGCAACTGGCACTGTGGCATCTTGTCAATAGGTTAGTCCAAGAAAGTGTATAAAAAGTACTCCAAAGTGTGGGGAAAACATAGGAAAGTAGATAAAAACCAAGCATGGAACATCAAAAATTATAGATACGTTTGCAACATATCAGGCGTCGTGGTGGAGGAGGTGGTGGCAGAAGCCGAAGTCCGGCTCCAAGGCACCACAGCCATAACCATCATTCAGGACGATCTTTATCCCCAAACGACGCAAGGCACAGGATTAACTCCAATATAGAGGCACGGCGCTATGAACATGATGATATATACTTGGGCCCAAAATGCTTCGGACCACGCATAAGAGCTACAAAATTCCCGGAAGGATTTGCTATCTCAAGACACATTCAAGCCTACGACGATATAGCTCGGCCAGATACTTGGCTCCAAGATTTCTTCCAAGCTTGTTGTATTGCCAAAGGCGGAAATATCCTGGTCACAACCCGATATATCCCACTCATGTCGCGGAAGACGGCATGATCATGGCTCAATGAACTTCTGGAGAACACCATCCACAACTGGTATGACATGCAAAGTGCGTTCTTTCGGAATTTTGAAGGCACATACCGGAGGCCCTGCACAGTAGGAGTTGCACCCAGAAAGCCGGAGAAACTTGTCGAAATCATCTCGGACGATGGATTGACACCAAGAACTCCTGCGAAGGAGTAAATGACCAAACTACGATTGAAGCTTTCATTGCAGGTCTCCCAATTGGTTTATTGCGTCTTCGCTTGAAGTGTGACAAGGTCACTGATTTGGGAGAAATGATAGAAACAGTGAGCAAGTATGCAGATGCTGACGACGACACAGAGGGATTACTGAACTCCCTGGCTGTGCCACAGTCGGCAAAACAACCAAAGCAACAAGCTCAGAAGCGCAAGAATACCTCGGAAGAAAAGCCCAACGCGGTCACTACTACTTTCGGGTCTAGAGGACGAGGAGGACATGGCGGTGGCCGTGGACGCGGTCGTGGGACTTCAAGAGTTCAAGGTAGAGGAGACCAACAACCTGGCAAAACCTACTCTTTGGCTGACATTGCCAATAACCCATGTGTGCATCACCTAGAAGCCAATGGGAGCTCGTCTCACAAAAACACCGAGTGTCTTTTTAATGACGACATTAAGAGAGATGATACCGGTGGCTATAGGGCTAAGCGGAAGAAGGGAAAGAAGAATCCCGAAAAGGACAAAAAGACCAGGGACGATTCCGACATGGAGGAAGCTGATGCTTCAAATCCCAAGCCGGAAGGGAAGAAAAATTTTCCGACCAAGAAAGACACTTACGTCACCTTCCTCGGATCTCAACCAGCAAAGGTCAAGAAAGCAGTTCTACATGAGCTCAATGCAACAGTTCCGGCTGTCCCTCAATTCCTGGACTGGTTGGAAGTGGCAATCACCTTTGACCACGCTGATCATCCGCCGAAGTTGCACAGGCGAGGAAAGTATGCCTTAGTCGTCAACCCACTTATTGACGGCTATGGTTTCTCCAAGACTCTCATGGACGGTGGCATCAGCATTAATATTCTGTATGTCGAAACGCTACGCCGAATGAAGATCTCGGAGACCTGATGTCTACGCACTTCTATTCTTGTAGACAGTTGTTGGGCCTCCAAGTGCAGAGGTTTGTAGAATCGCAGCAAGTTTCCCTTAAGTGTATCACCCAAGGTTTATCGAACTCAGGGAGGAAGTGGTCAAAGCTATCCCTCTCAAGCAACCATGCAATCAAGATACAAGAAGTCTCTTGTGTCCCCAACACACCCAATACAATTAGTAGGTGTATAGGTGCACTAGTTTGGCGAAGAGATAGTGAAATACAAGTGGTATGGATATAAGACAACGGTGCCAGAAAATAGCTTGATGGCGTGGAATAGACTAAAGGCAAACTGAAATAAAGATGGAAGCAAGCAAACATGTAACATATCTAATTGCAAACGGTGTTTCAATGCTTAGAAACAAGGCCTAGGGATCATACTTTCGCTAGTGAACACTCTCATATAAATATCTTCTCTTTATGATACTAATCTGAACTACTCTCTGGTTGGACACTCTAATCCATGGTAGTGATATAACACAACACCTCAAAGTTTGCTTTCACCATCTAGATAACCCCACACTGTCACCTTGAGCTCTAGTTGGTTCCAACAAACACCACAATTTCATAGAAACATCCAACTCCAAATATAACTAATAACAAGTATTTGTAATCTCTAGGCTAAGTGCCACCATGGTGAGCACGCTATCACTTTCACACACATGGGGAGAGCAGAGATCTATTAAAGCACTTGAGTAGCAAGGTAGATCTACTTGATTACAAAGCTCATGATCACAATATGGTCATGCATAGAGAGAGAGATGAACAGATACCTACCGGTAGAACCCTTAGCCTCGAGAGTGAACTACTCCCTCCTCATCATTGAGTCAGCAACGACGATGGAGATGGCGGTGAAGATGGTAAAGAGGAGACGGCGGCGGCGCGGACGACTCCTTCCCCGCCGCTGGTATCACAGGGGAGCACCGCCCCTTAGCACCCTTCCTTCATGGCTTCTTGGGAGCCCTTCCCCATGGAGATAGGATCCATGGGGGAGGAAAAAACATGGCTTTGGTGGCTGCAAATTCGTGGGTGGAGGTGTCTCCCACGAATTAGGTTTCCTCCCTTTATATAGCTTCTCGGATTCCCGTCACCCCATCTTGGGCTGTAGTAAATCGGGCCTATCGGTCCCATCCGTACTCGGAATCAGCTAATTTTTATGTCCACAACGTTTGTCAGGGAATTTCCAACAACTTTGTAGTTTAAGATGTTTCCGTTTGACATCGTCTTCAACCTGAAATGTGACCATCGTCAAAAAGTGTTCTGAGACAGATTTCTGGAAAATCCCAATTTGACTCCAACAAGGTTTCCACTTCTATTCTTGGTAATTCCTACACATGAAAGTGTAAAACAAGAACATTGTGCACTTTTGCAACTATTAGTAGGTTAGTCCAAATAAATCGTAAACTTCATATAAAAAGGAGTATCAAAAGCATATTATTAGCATAAAACCATCAAAAATTATAGATATGTTATGGACGTATCAACATCCCCAAGCTTAGTTCCTGCTCGTCCTCGAGTAGGTAAACGATAAAAACAATATAATTTTTGAGGTGACACGCAGCCAACACAATCTTGATCATCATTATTGTAAAAGCAATGATCGCTGGGATCAAGGTACTCTAAACATGAACATGAAAGATAGAGTTCTAACAATAAGACATAGCAACTATGTTGTAGCATGAAAAGGTATAAACAAAAGATTCATGAAAACAATGCTTTGAAAGACGTTTGTTTTTTTCACATAAAGAAAACACAAAGAGAATGGTATTCAGCTTGTCCCTCATGGAGTAGCAAAACATAAATGCATAGGACACCTTCAAAGTTCATAAGGGTGACTACAAATAATTTAAAAATAAGAAATATCACAATTATGAATCAATCAATAAGTCATGGGACAATGCACATTAAACTAAGAATAACCACTATGATCTCTTAATAGGTGCATAAAGATAAAAGATGGAGACTCAACATAAAAGTAAAAGAAAGGCCTTCATAGAAGGAAGTAGGGATTCAAGTTTCATAAAGAGTTTCCAAAAATTATGGTACTTATTAGCTTTCAGCTCTCATTGCCCCCATCATAAGCATCTTGAAGTGATTAAGGTTAAAGTGAACAAACTATGGAGTATATGCTTGACAAAGTATAAGTTCGAAATCTCATGTCCCTTGAATACGAGGGTCGCTCCTCATGCTACTCAAGTTTAGTTACCGGTAAGTTCTTGTCATAGTAAGTACATGTGTATCATAGAGAACCGCCAACGGGGTACCCCTTGCCCGATGATACAGAAGAATCCCCATATCAAAATGACAAGGCAAGCAGACAACGAGCATCTCAGCAATCTTCTTATTTACCATGGGAAAATGGTGCTTTTTTCTCTCTTTCCCTTTTCTCATATCTCTTTTTTTTCCTTTTTCTCTTTTCTCAATCTCTATCTCTTTTTTTATAAGAAGAATGCTTCATATATTGCTCATTATGGTTACGCTGCAGGTTTCCACCATGATTAGGCATGGATTAGACTGGCGGCCTAGGCGTTTCTCTAACACACATACATAACTCCATGGATGTACAAGCTCCCCTTTCATTTCACACCGATGACATCCATAGACAAAAGAGCATGATATCAAGTAGGTACAAAGTACAAGTGCAATGTTGAAAGCGTTCCCCGTGACAACATGGTTCTGCTAATCCCCAACATATAAGTGCAAGCATATACAACATAGATTACACAATGGTTCAAGTTTATTAGCGCAAGAAAAGTAAAGTGTGCCATCAAGTTCGTGAGAGCTTTAATCACTAGTTTTCTCATAATAAGTTTAATTCGGAAGGTAGATAAAAACATGAATATACTTGGAATAGCAAATTCTAATAGGTAGGTATGGTGGACTCTTTGGAATAACTTGGTTTTAGGAGTTGGATGCATGAGTGGAACTCATACTTGGTTATGGAGGCTAGCAAAAGACTGGGAGCGACCAACTAAGAGAGCAATAGTGGCCATAATCATGCAAAGCGACAAAACATCGTTAATCAAAGCATAAAGTGATATTACAAGTCGAAAACTAAAGGATCATAAAGGCTATGGTGACTTGGGATAGTCACAACATGGTGTGAGCATGCGCCAAGTCAACCCAAATAAAGTATCAAAGGATAATACCACAATACTATGCTTTAATATGCTAAAACAACGCATGATTCTCCCAAGGCACATTAAGCAATCTCAATTGTTTATAACATGTCATGCTACAGCAAAGATCACTAAGCATAAATCCAAAACAATATCAAGCATGGCATGACAAAGCATAGGCCACAGTCAAAAACAAGCTCTCTTTACCACTTAAGCTTGAACTTTCCTACTCTTTTCCAATCCAAACCAAACTATTTGAAAACCAATGCATGAAAGAGGGGGCCCAACCAATTTATTCAAGCAAACTAAGAAAACCAAGCAAACAAAAACTAAGAACAAAAACAAAGACGCTCCAAGAACAACACAATTGTGGATGAAACAATAAAAATGAAGTGTTTGGAAAAAACCTGAGATTTTTATTGATGAAGAAGGGGATGCCTTGGGCATCCCCAAGCTTTAACGCTTGTACTTCTTGAATATTTCTTGGAGTGACACGCATGGCATCCCCAAGCTTGAGCTTTAGTCCATTCTGTATCTCATTACATCATTCTCTCCATACACCTGAAATTTTTTCTTCATACAAAACTTCACACAATCTTTATTACCAACATTAGTGCACTCAAGATAATAAGTCTTTGGGTTCGGTTTCAACACCAATAAAACTTCCATTAAAACAAAGGCTACTGTAGCACTTCCCTTGAAAAAGCTCAATTCCCTAAAGAGAACTCAAAAAGGAATCAACAAAAAGCAAATGCAAAAATGGCAGAAATCTCTCAAAACAGACCAGCAGTTAAAAACTAATTTTTTCGAAGACCTTCTGTTGCTCAAATCGAAAAGTGTTGAACTAACGAAAGTTATATAACAACCTGGGGCAGAAGGAAAAAAATTCACGCCTCAAAATGATGTACAGAGATTTTACACGAATTTTTACGGTGAAGCACAAAAATATGTTTCGGGATAGCAACTTTCCCAAGCATTACTTCTCTCTCATTAGAGGTTACTCTTGGCACAAAAAGCAAATAAAAAGGATAATGAGAGGTTATTACTGAAGCAATAACTTCCAAGACTCAACTAAAACTTTTGGGTTATTTCCAATAAGTAATTTTCTTTAACGCCTTTAAGTTAGGCTTGATAGTTTGAGAATATGCTCACATAAGAAATATGAACTGAAGTAAAAGAGAGCATCAAGAAGCAAATTCAAAGCACATTTAAGTCTAACCCACTTCCTATGCGTAGGAATCTTCTAAAGAAACAAGTCATGAAAGCACAAAGCAACAAGCATAGGAAAGCAAAACTAGTGCAACTTCAAGACTTTCAACATAAAGAGGGGAAACTTAATATTATTGAGATGCATTAATTCATGTTTCCCTCTCTCATAATAACTTTCAGTAGCATCATGAATAAAATTAACAATATAACTATCACATAAAACATTATTATCATGAGCTACATGCATAAAAGAATTAATACTCTCCACATAAACATAATCATTCTTATTAATTGTAGTGGGAGCAAATTCAACAACATAGCTATCATTATTATTCTCATCACCATAATCATCAAATATAGGAGGCATATTGTAATCATAATTAATTGTCTTCTCAATAGTAGGTGGACTGAAAATATCATATTCATCATTGTAATCATCATATATTGGAGGTTTGGTATCATCATAAGCAATATAAAGCTATCTTCTAAAGCTGTCGAAATAAAAAGATCATTTTCATAAAAAACTAGCTTCCCCAAGCTTAGGCTTTTCCATAGCATTAGCAATAATGGTGTCCAAAGAATTCATACTAACAACATTTCTATTAGCATGCAAATAAAGTTCCATAGGTTTTTTATTTTTCTCTTCAAACACTTCATGTCCTAACTCAAGATAAATACTATCAAGCTCTCTAATTTTGTTTTTGTTTTCCATTAAGCCTAACTAGTGAAAACAAGAAACAAAAAGACAAAATTGCAGAATCTAAAGGAAATAACTTCGAGCACTCACACCGGAGGATGTGAGTACCTTTCACCTTACCTCCCCGGCAACGACGCCAGAAAATAGCTTGATGTCTACGCACTTCTATTCTTGTAAACAGTTGTTGGGCCTCCAAGTGCAGATGTTTATAGAACAGCAGCAAGTTTCCCTTAAGTGGATCATCCCAAGGTTTATCAAAATCAGGGAGGAAGTGATCAAAGGTATCCCCTCTCAAGCAACCCTGCAATCAAGATACAAGAAGTCTCTTGTGTCCCCAACACACCCAATACACTTGTCAGGTGTATAGGTGCACTAGTTCGGCGAAGAGATAGTGAAATACATGTGGTATGGATATAAGACAACGGTGCCAGAAAATAGCTTGATGGCGTGGAATAGACTAAAGGCAAACTGAAATAAAGATGGAAGCAAGAAAACATGTAATAGATCTAATTGCAAACGGTGTTTCAATGCTTAGAAACAAGGCCTATGGATCATACTTTCGCTAGTGAACACTCTCATATAAATATCTTCTCTTTATGATACTACTCTGAACTACTCTCCGGTTGGACACTCTAATCCATGGTAGGGCTATAACATCGCACCTTAAAGTTCGCTTCCCCAGTCTAGATAACTCCACACTGTCACCCTGAGCTCTAGATGGTTACAACAAACACCACAATTTCATAGAAACATCCAACTCCAAATATAGCTAATAACAAGTATTTGTACTCTCTAGCCTAAGTGCCACCATGGTGTGCACGCTATCACTTTCACACACATGGGGAGAGAAGATATCTATTAAAGCACTTGAGTAGCAAGGTAGATCTACTTGATTACAAAGCTCATGATCACAATATGATCATGCATAGAGAGAGATGAACACATAGCTACCGGTAGAACCCTTAGCCTCGAGAGAGAACTACTCCCTCCTCGTCATTGAGTCAGCAATGGCGATGTAGATGGCGGTGAAGATGGTGATGAGGAGCCGGTGGCGATGCTAGCGGCGGCGCGGACGACTCATTCCCCACCGCTGGTATCACAGGGGAGCACCGCCCCTTAGCATCCTTCCTTCGTGGCTTCTTGGGAGCCCTTCCCCATGGAGATAGGATCCATGGGGGATGCAAAAACGTGGCTTTGATGGCTGCAAATTCGTGGGTGGAGGTGTCTCCCATGAATTAGGTTTACTCCCTTTATATAGCTTCTCTGATTCCCGTTACCCAATCGATGCTGCAGTAAATCGGGCCTATCGGGCCCGTCCGGACTCGGAATCAGCTAAATTTTATGTTCAGAACGTTTGTCGCAAAATTTTCAACAACTTTGTAGTTGAAGAGTTTTCCGTTTGACGTCGTCTTCGACCTGAAACTTGACTATCGTCAAAAAGAATTCTGAGACAGATTTCTGAAAAATCCCAATCTGACTCCAACAAGGCTTCCACTTGTATTTTTGGTAATTCCTACACATCAAAGTGTAAAACAAGAACATTGTGCACTTTTGCAACTATTAGTAGGTTAGTCAAATAAATCATAAACTTTATATAAAAAGGAGTATCAAAATCATATTATTAGCATAAAACTATCAAAAATTATAAATATGTTATGGACGTATCAAGACCCAGCTGAACTACAGCTCTGTGATCTTTCACGGAGTTGTCCCAGGAAGACATGCCAATTCCCTGGGATAAACAACTTTGTATGTTACCTTTGGAACTCCAAAGAACTATCGAACGGAAGCACTTTCCTTCGAAGTGGTCCCGTTCAAGAGCGTGTACCACGCTATATTTGGACGTCCCGCTTATTGGGCTTTTATGGCTTGTCCGTGTTACATTTACAATATGATGAAAATTCCAGGTCCCAACAGCGTGATCACCATCAGGGGAGATCCAAAGAAGGCGCGAGAGTGCGAGGACGGAAATGCCGCCTTTGCTGAAGCCGTGCTGCATGCCCAGGAGTACGAGGAGATCAAGAAGAGCATAGATCCGTCCGAGATGCCCGCAACAAAGAAAGAGGTGATAAAGCCGAATCCGGAGTTGAAGTCATCAGAAGAGACGTAGAAGACGACATTGAAGGATGATGACCCCTGCAAGGTGACCCAGATAGGCGCAGGCCTAGATAGCGCATAGGAAAGCGCGCTCGTCAAGTTCCTCCAAGCAAATCAAGACATCTTCGCATGGCAGCCATCTGACATGACCGGAGTACCTAGGGAACTTGCCGATCACTCTCTAAATGTAAACTCAAACGCTAAACCCGTCAAACAGTCCTGACGACATTTTGGCGATGTAAAGCGTAAGGCAATAGCTAAGGAACTAGCCCGGCTCGAGTTAGCCAGATTCATAGAAGAGGTCATCCATACTGATTGGTCGGCCAACCCTGTAATGGTCCCTAAAAAGGACACCACTGAATTAAATATGTGTGTTGATTATACTGACTTGAACAAGGCTTGCCCCGAAGATCTGTTCTCTTTGCCTAGGATTGATCAAGTTATCGATTATATGGTAGGCTTGGAACTCCTCTGTTTTCTCGACGCATATTATGGTTATCACCAAATTCGGATGAAGGAATCGAATAAAATCAACACTTCACTCATAACCCCCTTAGGAACCTTCTGTTTTGTTACGATGCCCTTTGGGCTAAAGAACGCAGGAGCTACGTACCAGTGCACTATGCAGCGTTGCCTCAATGATCAAATCGGACGCAATGTACATGCATACGTTGATGATATTGCGGTGATGTCCAAAAAGAAGGAAACATTAATTTCCGACTTGGAGGAAACGTTTGCCAATCTACGAAAGTACAACATAATGCTCAATCCGAAGAAGTTTTTCTTTGGAATCCCAGCCGGAAAATTGTTAGGTTTCATTGTGTCCTAGAGAGGCATAGAGGTGAACCGAGACAAGATTAAGGCTATACTCAATATTTCCAGGCCCACTCGCCTGAAGGACGTTCAAAGACTCACTGGTTGCATTGCTGCAGTCAGTTGGTTTGTAAGCCGGTTTTGATAAAGAGCCGCACCAATTTACAAGCTCCTGAAAAAGACCAAGAAATTCGTTTGGACTGATAAAGCTGAAGCTGCATTACAAGACATAAAAGAAGTACTCTCGTCTGCTCCTATCCTTGCAGCACCGGAACCAAGGGAACCGATGTTGCTCTATCTCGCTACAACAAACAGGGTCATTAGTGTCGTCATGGTAGTGGAGAGACTAGAGGAAAATCAGGAACACCTAGTGTAGCATCCGACTTACTATCTCAGCGAGGTCTTAACTGAATTAAAACAGCGGTATCCGCACTATCAAAAGTTGGCTTATGGTGTGTTCTTTGCATCTCGTAAGTTACGACACTACTTTCAGGAACATCCAATTACCGTGGTGAGCACAGCTCCCATGAGATATATAATCAACAACAGCGAGGCTACAGAAACCTCGGATAGCAATCAAATCCCAAATCCTTGCTGACTTTGTTGCTGATTGGGCAGAGACAAAGGAGAATATGATCCTCCCTGAGTCGGAATATTGGCCCTATATTTTGACGGGTCTAAGGCTCGCGGGGGCTCGGGGGCTGTCGTGGTGCTCAAATCACCCCAAGGAGATAAACTTCTATACGTGCTACAGATCCACTTCATAGCAACAAATAATATTGCCGAGTATGAAGCACTGCTGCATGGAATCCGGATTGCTAAGGATATTGGCATCCGACGTTTGATGTGTTACGGAGATTCGAATCTTGTTGCTCAGCAAGTGTCGGATATTCGTAATGCAAATAAGCACATGGCAGCATATAAAGCTGTCGTGAATTGTTGGTACTAGAAGCCGACTTTGTTTCCGAGTTTAAACTGGTTTAGCAATTGAGCTCCGTTGCTCGGCAAAATTTCCAGGTTGAAAGTTTAGCTGGCTCACGAAAGGGACGAGGCGGAAAGCCAGATAAACGATAAGTGTAGACAAAAACTACAAGTGCTTATGCAAACATTTCAGGCACACAAAAATTTAAGTCAAAAGTGTGAATAGATAAAAACTTAGTACTAATAAAATTATCATAATACTTATTTACAGATCCATAATGTTTTCAGAATAACACATCTATTCTTTCTGATGATCTATGATGCAGGAGGAGAGGTAGGAGCTGCCGGCTTGCTGGATACATCAGCCGCACCTTGATAATGATCCGAGATGTCCAAATCCGATGTGGTTTGGTCATCGTCGGAAACTTCGGCTATTTCTTCGGAAGGCGGAGGCGACGTGTCCACGCGGGTGAAGAAGGGAGTGTCGTAGTCCATAATGGCTTTGATATCTTGCTTCTGGCCGTCTTTGTCCACAGTAGAATACCCTCTGGTCACTTGCCAGATCTCCATGTTTCCATGGTGGATCATGACCATTGTGAGAGCGTTCTGCGCTGCGGATCGCGCGTAGGACATGTTCTAGTCCTGGACAAGCTGCGGCATCTCCTTTGTCTTGTCCCGCACCTGAAAGTCGGACATGCTATGCATATCCGGAACCTTGAGAGCTTCGCTAATATCCTCGAGGGATTGGCGGAAGTCATGAAGCAAATCACCGACTTGGGTAAGCCGGTGGGTGCGAGGCTCGGCAGAGGCGCAGTCCCTCAAGTTCAGAGGACCTACGCATATAATGCAAAACAATTAAATAAATCTGATAACGAAAGAGTCGAAGAATGTAGACAATTCAGAAAGATGGAAACATACCAAAGATGACATCATCGACTTTGGTTTTCTCCTCATGAAAGCTCTGGAGTTCAGCCCGGAGTGCCTCAGAAATGTCCCTCTCTCTGAACAAGTCATTGGTAAGATCCGAGATTTTCTTCTCGTGGAGTGCAATCTTGCGATCACGCTCCACGGTGGCCATGGAGGAGGAGTCGAGAACTTGAGCAATGCTCTTCTCATGATCCGCCTTGAGCTGGTCTAGCTCTCGGCGGAGATCTTTGTTTTCCACTACCAAGGTTTTCAGATTCTCGGCCTCTTCAATCATAGCGCAGTACTGCTTTACTAGTGATGTAAGTCAAAAGAACAACAATTCAAAAAAAATATTCGACTATGAAAACACAAGACAATGTTGAGTCTCGGAATGTTTACCTTCGGCCTCATCCTTTGAAACTTTTAGTTCAGCATTTCAAGTTGGAGAGCTTTGATCTCTCTCCGCTTGTTGCAGATATTCTTCAACAATTCCTGGTTATATGAATTAACTTTCTGTAAGTCAGAATACCCAAATTCAGAAGTCTACTAAAGACTCGGGCTAATATTGTAGCTAATATCAGCACGAGCCTTGGGGGCTACACTAGTTCATTCTTTGGCATCCTAAGGAAGCATAAACCCGGATTGTCTATCCAACTTCATGCTTGGGGCTTAGAGGATATGATATAAAGTATCATAAAAGAAAAACGTGAGTTGGAATTCCAACTTACATGATGTTCATGTGTGAGCTTGCTTAGGAACATGTTAACTTCAGTGGTAACCTTCTCGGCGAGGGTGAGTGGAATAATTGGAGGTGGTGGAAGCACACCAGCTCTTAATCCCTCGTCGTGAAGGCGGACTTGTTCATGAAGTTGGGATTACTTGATGTCCTCCGCTTCTTGTGCTTCTTCTTTAGCAGAAATGGTTCAGCTTTCAAGGCATTCCTTGGCCAACCGTTGGATCTCCTCTGCAGATTTCCGAGATAAGCCAAATTTGGCAAGTACCAGATTGCTCAGGAGGTTATTGATACATTGCAAATGTATCTATAATGTTTGATGTTCCATGCTTGGTTTTATCCACTTTCTTGTGTTTTGTTCCAACTTTGGAGTACTTTTATTATGATTTCTTGGACTAACCTATTAACAAGAGACACAGCGCCAGCTGCCTATTTTCTGCTATTTTTGGTTCCAGGAAAGTTAGAAAATGAATATTCTCGGAATTGGACGGGACAAAAGCCAAAGTGCCTATTTTTCCGGAAGGGATCAAGTGCCAGAATATGAGACGGAGAAGGGCTGGGGCCCGGCCACACCACCTGGCCACACGGCCAGGCCTGGCCCGCGCCAGGGGATGGTCTGGCCGACCCCAGCACCCCCTCGGCCTCTCCTTCCGCCTATAAGTTTCCCTCAGGATGAAAACCCTAGGTACCCGATCAAAAATCCACGAAAGAGTCTGTAGCCGCCATCGTCTCTGTCCCTAGATCGGGAGGGATCTGAAGCTCTTCCCGGCACCCTGCCGGAGAGGGGAATTCACCCTAGAGGCCTTCTTCATCACCACGCAACCCTCTGGTGTGATGCGTGAGTAGTTCATCCTTGGACTACGGATCCATGTAGTAGCTGGATGGCTGGTTTCTCCTCCTTTGTGCTTTCATGTTTAGATCTTGTGAGCTCCGTTCATGATCAAGATCATCTATTTGTAATTCATACATGTTGTGTTTGCGGGGATCCGATGGATATTGAGATGCTATTTCAGATTGATTATTGATTCTATCATGTCTTTGTTATTTGAGATCTTGCATGCTTTCCGTTGTTAGTAGCAATCTTGGCCAAGTAGATGCTAGCAACTCCAAGAGTTAGTATTTATGCTCGATAGTGGGTTCATGCCTCTGGTAATCTGGGGAAGTGACAGAAATCTCTAAGGTACTAGATGTGCTGTTGCTACTAGGGAGAAAACAACAATCTTTTGTTCATAGAGCAATCGTATTGTTTACTTTACACGCAGTTTGTAAAGCAATAATTTGTTGCTTGCAACTTAATACTGGAGGGGGTTTGGATGATAACCTGAAGGTGGATTATTAGTCATAGATGCAGTTGGATGGTGGTCTATGTATTATGTTGTAATGCCCAATCAAGCATCAAAGGAGTCAAGATGATTAGTATATGCATGTATTGCTTTCTCGGTGTTTGTCAATTGCCCCGCTGTAATTTGTTCACCCAGCATGTTATCTATCTTAAGGAGAGCCACCTCTAGTGAACTATGGATCCCGGTCCTTTTTCTTTACATACAATCTATAAACTGTTTCTGCTTTGTGTTTACTTTCTGCAAACTTTTACTTCTTTCCATTCGATACGTTTAATCCTTTGTTTTCCGCAAAACACGGTGAGATTGACAACCTCATCGCAAGTTGGGGACAAAGTTATGTGGTTGTGTTGTGCAGGTCTCCACGTTGCTACTAGCACTGGTAGTGCGCCCTGCCAAAGCTCAGCTAGTAACACCTTTGAGGTGTTTCCTTGCTCCTACTAGTTCGATTAAACCTTGGTTTCATAACTGAGGGAAGCTTGCTGTTGTGCTCATCATACCTTCCTCTTGGGGTTCCCAACAAGCTCTACATCAACACCACGCCATCAAGCATTTTTCTGGGCGTCGTGCATTGAGCCATCAAGCATTTTTATGGTGCCGTTGTCGGGGACCCGTAGAAGAAGAAACTCCCACGTCAACCACGCGCCATTTTTCTGGCGCCGTTGCCGGGGAGTCAAGGAGGGGAGTCCCTCATAACCAATCTCTTTACTTTGTTGTTTTTGTTTTGTTTAGTTTCTTTTTTCTTTGTTTGCTTGTTTTGTTCTTAAAAAAAACACAAAAAAAATTAGTCTTACTTGTTTGCTTTCTTATTTAAAACCCCAAAAAATGACTACTCTTGAAAACACCAAGTTGTGTGACTTCACTAGCACCAACAACAATGATTTTATGAGCAGTCCTATTACTCCACCTATTGCTGAAAATACTTTCTTTGAGATAAAACCTGCTTTGCTCAATCTTGTTATGAGAGAACAATTTTCTGGTATTGGTAATGAAGATGCTGCTTCCCATCTAAATAACTTTGTTGAACTTTGTGAGATGCAAAATCATAAGGATACAGATGGTGATATTATTAAACTGAAATTGTTTCCTTTCTCTTTGAGAGGAAAAGCTAAAGAGTGGTTGAATTCCTTGACTAGGAATATTATTGATTCTTGGACTAAGTGCAAAGATGCTTTTATTGGAAAATACTATCCTCCTGCTAAGATTATATCCATGAGAAGTGAAATAATGAAGTTTAAACAACTTGATAATGAGCATGCTGCTCAAGCTTGGGAAGGAATGAAATCTTTGGTTAAGAATTGTCCCACTCATGGACTGACTGCTTGGATGATCATCCAAACTTTTTATGCAGGATTGAACTATTCTTCAAGGAACTTATTGGATTCAGCTGCTGGAGGTACCTTTATGACCATCACTTTGGGTGCTGCAACAAAACTATTGGATAATATGATGGTTAATTATTCTGAATGGCATACTGAGAGAGCTCCATAAGGTAAGAAGGTAAATTCTGTTGAGGAAACCTCCTCCTTGAGTGATAAGATTGATATTATTATGTCTATGCTTGTTAATGGGAAAGCCCATATTGATCCAAATAATGTTCCTTTAGCCTCTTTGGTTGCTCAAGAAGAGCAAGTTGATGTGAACTTCATAAGAAATAACAACTTTGGCAACAATGCTTATGGTAATAATGCTTACAGGAACAATTTTGGTAACAACAATTATAAGCCATATCCTCCCAACAATGGTAATGCTTATGGACATTCTTACAAAAATAATAAGAGTGCTCCCTCTGAACTTGAAGTTATGCTTAAAGAGTTTATTAGTAAACAAACTGCTTTTAATAAAACTATTGAGGAGAAACTCTCTAATGCTGAAAGAAATATAGCATCTTTGGCTGAAGCTCAATCTTATTTGAATAAAATGGCTGCTAAACCTGAAACTAATGAGAATCCCTTTGCAGCTACTAATGCCATACAAGTAAGAATTGATGAAAATGTTAGACTATTAGCTGAATTACATGCTAAGTGGGAAAGAGAAGATGAAATTGCTAGAAACATTAGTGTTTCTACTATTACCACCACTAGTGTTGAGGCTAGTAATAGTTCTACTACTTTAGATGATAAAGTTGATTTTGATCTTGATGGTTGCAACATCTCTGAAGTTATTAAATTCGTACAAAAGCTTGCTAAAAGTCCTAATGCTAGTGCTATGAACATGGCTTTTACAAAACACATTACTGATGCTCTCATAAAGATTAAAGAAGAAAATATGAAACATAAAGCTTCTATTCCTGTAAAACAAGAATATGGTTGGGAACCCATCATTAAAATGAAAGTGAATGACTTTGATTTCAAATCTTTGTGTGATCTTGATAGTAGTGTTTCTATTATGCCTAGAAGGATTTATGATATGCTTGATTTGCCTCCTCTTGAAGATTGTTATTTGAATGTCCCACTTGATGCTAATGCTAAAAAGAAACTCATGGGGAGTCTTAATGATGTTCTTATTATGGTTAATGATTCCTATGTCCCTGTTGGTTTCTATGTTTTGGATGTTGAATACAATGCTTCTTGTCCTATTACTTTGGGAAGACCTTTTCTTAGAACTGTTGGTCCCATCATTGGTATGAAAGAAGGCACCATTAAATATCAACTCCCACTCAAGAAAGGTATAGAACACTTCCCTAAAAAGAGAGAAAAGATTTCTTTTGCTTCTCCTATGAAAACAAAATTTGGTCTTGATGCTTCTTCATTTGAGAACACTTGATTCTTTCTTTGGTTCTTATGCCTAACTTAAAGGCGTTAAAGAAAAGTACTTGTTGAGAGATAACCCAAGAGTTTTAGTTGAGTCTTGGAAGTTATTACCTCTGTAATAATCTCTCCTTATCCTTTTTTGCTTTTTTGTGCCAACAGTAACCTCTAATGAGAGTGAAGTAATGATTGGGAAAGTTGTTGTCCCGAAACAGATTTCTGTGCTTCACTGTAAAAATTCTTGAGAGATCTCTGTACGTCGGAATGAGCTGTAATTTTTTGTGATTCTGCCCCAGGTTGTTATATAACTTACATTAGTTCAATAATGTTTTATTTGCGCAACAGAAGGTCTTCGAAAAAATTCGTCTTTACCTGCTGGTCTGTTTTGACAGATTTCTGCCATTTTCTGCATTTGCTTCTTGTTAGTTCCTTCTTGAGTTCCTTTGGGGAATTGAGCTTTTGAGGGAAGTTCTACAGTAGCTAGATTTCTAATGGAAGTTTATTTGGTGTTAGAACTGAACCTTGAGACTTATTTATATTAAGTGCACTAATGTTGCTAATGAGATTGTGTGAAGTTTTGTATGAAGGAAAATTTTCAGGTGTATGGAAGGAATGAGTAATGCGATGAAGGATGGACTAAAGCTCAAACTTGGGGATGCCACGCGTGTCACCCCAAGAAATATCGAAGAAGTACAAGCGTCAAAGCTTGGCGATGCCCAAGGCATCCCCTTCTTCATCAATAAAAATTCCAGGTTTCTTCCAAACGCTTCATTTTTATTGTTTCGTGCATAGTTGTGTTTCTCTTGGAGCGTCTTCTTTTTGTTTTCGTTTTGGTTTTTAGTTTGCTTGGTTTGCTTAGTTTTCTGAATAAAAAGAGTAGGAAAGTTCATGCTTTTGTGGTAAAAAGAGCTCGTTTTTGACTGTGGCCTATGCTTTGTCATGCCATGCTCGATATTGTTTTGGCTTTATGCTTAGTATTCTTTCCTGTAGCATGACTTGTTATAAACAATTGAGATTGCTTAATGTGCCTTGGATGAATCATGCGTTGTTTTAGCATATTAAAGCATAGTATAGTGGTATTCTCCTTTGATGCTTTATTTGGGTTGACTTGGCACATGCTCACACCATGTTATGACTATCCAAAGTCACCATAGCCTTTATGATCCTTTAGTTTTCAACTTCTAGTATCACTTTATGCTTTGATCAATGATGTTTTGTCGCTCTGCATGATTATGGCCATTATTGCTCTCTTAGTTTGTCGCTCCCAGTATTTTGCTAGCCTCCACAACCAAGTATGAGTTCCACTCATGCATCCAACTCCCTAAACCAAGTTTTTCCAAAGAGTCCACCATACCTACCTACTAGCTTATGCTATTCCAAGTATATTCATGCTTTTGTTTACCTTCCACTTGTTATGAGAAAACTAGTGATTAAAGCTCTCACGAACTTGATGGCACACTTTACTTTATTGCCTCTAATAAACTTGGACCATTGGGTCCTTCTTTGTTGCGTATATGCTTGCGCTTTATAAGTTGAAATTAGCAGAACCATGTTTCATGGGGAACGCTTTCAACATTGCACTTGTACTTTGTACCCTGTTGATATTATGTTCTTTTGCTTACGGATCCCAGCGGTGTGAAATAAATGTGGAACTTGTAAGATCATGAAGTTTGTATATGTGTTAGCGAAACGCCTGGGCCGCTAGCCTAAGCCATGCCTAATCATGGTGGAGACTTGCAGCATCACCATAGTGAGCACACTACGAAGCATCCTCAATAAAAACCTATGCAGATAGTAAATAAAAATATTGCTGAGATGCTCATTGTCTGCTTGCCTTGTCATTTTTATTATGGGAATGCTCCCGTATCATGTGCATGGGGTACCCTGTTGGCGGTTCCTAATGATACACATATACTTACAATGACAAGAGCTTACTCATGACTGAAGTTGAGTAGCATGAGGATCGGTCTTCGTAAGTAAGGGGCATGAGATTTCGGTTTATAACTTGTCAAGCATATCCTCTTAGTTGTGTCACTTTAACCTTAATCACCTTCAAGATGCTTATGATAGGGGCAATGAGAGCTGAATGCTTTAAGTACCAGAATTTTTGGAAGCTATTTATGAGACTTGAATCCCTAGTTCCTTTTACAAAGGCTTTTCTTCCACCATTATATTGAGTCTCCACCTTCTATATTTATGCACTACTTTGAGAGCATAGTAGCCATTCTTAGTTCTATGTGCATTGCCCCAAGACTAGTTGATTAATGCATAACTTGTTATTGCTTGTTTGAAACTATTGTATCTAGTCACTCTTATGAACTTTGAAGGTGTCCTATGCATTTATATTTGCTACTCTATTGAGGGACAAGTTGAATACTATTATGCTATGTTTTCTTTATGTGAAACAAACAAACGTCTTACAAAGAATTGTTATTCATGAATCTTTTGTTTGTGCCTTTTCATGTTGCAACATAGTTTCTTTGCTTATTGCTAGAACTTTTTATTTCATGTTATGATTGAAGTACTTTGATCCCAGCTTTGAATGTTCTATAAATACTTTGATCAAGTCTTTGATGGTGCATGTCACCTCAAAAAATATTTCTTTTTATCACTTACCTACTCGAGGACGAGCAGGAGTTAAGCTTGGGGATGCTGATACATTGCAAATGTATCTATAATTTTTGATGTTCCGTACAATCTAAGGAGAGCCACCTCTAGTGAACTATGGATCCCGGTCCTTTTACTTTACATACAATCTACAACTGTTTACTGCTTTGTGTTTACTTTCTGCAAACTTTTACTTCTTTCCATTCGATACGTTTAATCCTTTGTTTTCTGCAAAACACGGTGAGATTGACAACCTCATCGCAAGTTGGGGACAAAGTTCTGTGGTTGTGTTGTGCAGGTCTCCACGTTGCTACTAGCACCAGTAGTGCGCCCTGCCAAAGCTCAGCTAGTAACACCTTTGAGGTGTTTCGTTGTTCCTACTGGTTCGATTAAACCTTGGTTTCATAACTGAGGGAAACTTGCTGCTGTGCTCATCATACCTTCCTCTTGGGGTTCCCAACGAGCTCTACATCAACACCACGCCATCAAGCATTTTTCTGGGCGCCGTGCATTGAGCCATCAGTTATCCGTGAAAACTTCTGCCGAGGGATCATTACCCGAAGAGGGTTCACCCTTATCAAGACCTGAGTCACCCATGGTGATGTCAGTCTGCGACTCGAGGATCGCTGGCTCTATTGAGGGAGCCGGATATTCTGCAATGATCGGAGATGGAGTAATCTTCGGCGCTGCAGAAGGCTGAGGGGCGGGAGTCGGAGGAGCCATGGCAGGAGAAGCCAAAGTTAGCTTCGTCGGACGCAGGGACTTAGAAGTAGCTCCTTTCCCCTTGCCCTTGATGAGCTGTCTAGCTCGGAGAAGGTAATAGAATGAAGAACATTACATCTCAGAAGAAATCACAAGTGAAGTGCAAAGGCGGAAGTTGTGAGGAAAGTTACCTCTTCACAACTGGCACTTCCTTTGTGTCGATAGCCACTGTCGGAGCTTTGCACTTTCTAGGCACAATGTCCGGCAGTGGAACCAATTCCTCCTCCTGAGAAAACTCGAGAGGATATCCCTCGATAGGAGCTAACTCCGACTCGGGGAGGTAGGAAAGCTGAAAAGAAGATAGTATCTCAGTGTTGCGAATGAATTTAAAGGTGAAACACATAAAAGGGTTGTTGCTAAAGCATACCAGCATGATAGGGTCTTCCGCTGGATGCATGTCCAGGGACAAATCCAGAATCTTTCTCTCAATCCGCTCCCTTATCAGCCATTTGATTTGGCTTATATAATCCTGCGGCTTTAAGGCCTTGGGGCTGATGCGGAGGGAGTCTTTTTTCGACGACATGATGGAATGCATCAGTCGGTCGCCATGGTGTTGGAGAGGCTGAATCCGACGTGCCACCCAATAATGAACTAAGTCGGACCCTTTCAAGTCCTTGTGCTTCAACAGGTATTCGATCCATCTCTTGGCGAGAAGCAGATCGTCACTGAGAGCCGGAGCAACCTCGTCCCAAGATGCTCGGGGCGTGGCAGCTCCATCGACGAAAGCCAGCAAAGCAGTAGCTTTACCGGGAGCGGGAATATCCTTATGATAGAAAAAGGTAGCCGGCCATTGTTTGACTGAATCAGTAGCTAAAATCCGAGGATAAACACGCTCACACCTAACCGAAAAACTAATAGTGTCGGTAATGTAAGGATTACCAGTGGTGATGGAATTTCTCCGGACATGGAAATAGTACCGGAAAAGAGTGAGACTCGGCCTAATGCCGAGATACCCCTCGCACAAAGATGCATAAGCGCTCATCTCTAAGATGGAGTTTGGGGGGAGATGGTGAAGTTGAACACCGTAGTGATCTATCACCTCAGAAAAGAAATCTGAGGGAGGAAAGGAGAAACCTCTGTCCAGGTGAGTGCCGAAGTGCACTCGCTCGCCATTGCGAGGGCTGGGGATGGCTTCGCCGAAGCCGCTTCGCCAGTCGCCAGCGCGGAGGAGCCCTTCTTCTACACCGTGGAGCTTCCGCGCTGCTGCCATCGCTGCTGCGACGGAAGTTGAAGTGGAAGCCATTTTCCTAGTGCACCGGTGACCTTGGATGAGCGGCGCTGGGAATTTTTGGGGGCAAGGAAGCTCTCTGCGCGTGGGAGAAGTGGAGGAGAAGGAAACTACACGGGGAATAGGTGAAGAAGATGAGGAAAAGGATTCCTCACCCCTTATAACCACCGACCGTGCCAAGATTCGTGCAAATGCCACGGTAACCGTGCCACACATCGTGGAAAGGACAGGGAAACCTCCACGCGATGATTACGTCGCCTCATTCTCCATGCACACATTAAAATGGCGCCTCGGTTCCGCGAAAGACGGACACACCAACGGTCATGCTGACAGGAAATGTCTGTCAGTGACGTGACTTGACCATGACTGGTGTCAGGCTATGTCAGAGACCAAGTTTTGGCTTAGTTTGAATTACGAGCTAGAAACATGACTAAAGTACTGATAGGTCCGACTTATTTTTGAGACCCGGATCATATCTTTTGTTTTGAAGTTTCAGGAACCCTTCAAGATTCTGCAAGCCGAAGATCAAGCTAGATGATGATGAATCCGACTTTGGATCTTGGAGACTTCCAGGGGCTGCTGTTGGGGATATACTTTCCGGGTATCCTCATAGTTCCTCACTGACTAGGGTGTCCCACTTCGGGTTAGAGCTTTGCTTCACGGGCGGCCCAGTCAGGGAGAAGAGATGGAGTCTGATCTGGCTACGGGAAGGCCCCGAAGACTTACCGACATAGGCCCATAAGTGTTACTTGTAGTTCAAGATGTACTCTGTAACCGACTCTTAGTCGTAGCCGGATAGATCTCTCCTGTAAACCCTAGGCCGGACATCTATATAAGCCGTCCTAGGGAGAGCCTTTAGGGAACCCAATAGTCTACAATCTCAACTCGCACATGCGAACCCTTGTAACCCATATTCCGCTTCTACCGTATTACTGGATTGCTAGTCGGTTCTACCGTATTATTACGAATTGCCTGAATAGTTGATCATATGCTCAGAATATATACATCTTATGAAGCAAATGTGTTCGTGAAAGTTTCTTTTATCGCACTCAGTTTTCAACTGAATTGCTTGAGGACAAGCAATAAGCTAAGCATGGGGGAGTTGATATATCCAAAACGTATCTACTTCCCCGAATACTTTTACTATTGTTTTTCCTCTAAACTTGTGTGAATTGGATGCAACTAACATGGACTAATGCTGTTTTCAGCAGAATTACCTTGGTGTCTAGTTTTTGTGTAGAAAATCAACTATCAGGAAAAATCCCGGAAAATATGTCAAAAATCCTATTTCACCAGAAGACTCACGGAGCCAGAAGACGAGACGGAGTAGGGCCATGAGGGGCCCACACCACCTGGCCGCGCGGGCCAGGCCAGGCCGCGCCTGGGGGTGGTGTGGCTGCCTCGGCTGCCCCCACGGTCTCCCTCTTCACCTATAAGTTGCCTCTTGACCTAAAAACCCGCCACCACCAGATTCCACGATTCGGAACCAGAAACTCCGTTCTGGCACCCTGTCGGGACGGGAAATTGGAGGAGATCATCGCCATCATCATCACCATCGCTTCTCCATCGACCATCCATGTTTCCCCCATCTATGAGTGAGTAATCCCCCGCTGTAGGCTATGGGGATGGTAAGGATTGGATGAGATCGTTCATGTAATGGCATCAGATTGTAAGGGCATGGTGCCTAGTATCTATTATTAGTGCTTTTTGACTGTTGCAACTTGTTATGCTTAATGCTTGTCACTAGGGCCCAAGTGCCATGATTTCAGATCTGAACATGTTATTGATTCATTATGATAGTATCGTTTATGGTCTTACATGCAACTTGTATACACACGTTGTTGTCCGGAACCAAAGGCCCCGAAGTGACAACAATCAGGATAACCGGAGAGAATGGCTTTGATGTGAGGATCACATGTGTTCATGGAGTGTTAATGTTGGAGATATGTCCAAGAGGCAATAATAAAAGTGGTTATTATTATATCTTTGTGTTTATGATGAATGTTTACATCCCATGCTATAATTGTATTATTAGGAAACACTAATACATGTGTGTTTTGTAAACATAAGAGAGTCCCTAGTAAGTCTCTTGTTGAACTAGCTTGTTGATTAATTGATGATCATGGTTTCCTGATCATGGACATTAGGATGTGATTAATAACAAGGTTATATCATTAGGAGAATGATGTGATGGACACACACATCCATAGTAAGCGTAGCATAAGATCAAGTCATTAAGTTCGTATTGCTATAAGCTTTTAAATGCATAGTAACCTAATCCTTCGACCATGAGGTTGTGTTAATCACCATCACCGGATGGGTACTTTGATGACATCAAAGACCGCTTCGTAACTGGGTGGTCATAAAGGTGTCATTGGGTATTCTGAAAGTATGTGTTGAAGCGCATGGACCAAGATTGGGATTTGTCCATCCATATGACGGATAGATATGCTCTGGGCCCTCTCGGTGGAATGCCATCTAGTTAGCTTGCAAGCATGTGACTGGGTCACAAGGGATGACATATCACGGAACGGGTAAAGAGTACTTATCAATAACGAGGTAGAACTAGGTATGGAGATGCCGACGATCAAACCTTGGATAAGTATAGTATCGCGAGACAAAGGGAATTGGTTTCGTATGTAAATGGTTCAATCGATCACGAAGTCATCATTGAGTATGTGGGAGCCATTATGGATCTCTAGGTCCCGCTGATGGTTATTGATAGGAGATGTGTCTCTGTCATGTCTACATATTCACGAACCGTAGGGTGACACACTTAAGGTTCGAAGTTGTTTTAAGTAGATATGGAATGTGCGTTAGAGACCGAATGTTGTTCGGAGTCTCGGATTGGATCCGGGACATCATGAGGAGATCCGGAATTGTCCGGTTAGTAAGATTCATATATTGGGGATCATTTTTTGAGTTAGGAAATGTTCCGGAGTATTTGTATGAGGATTCTGGAAGGTTTCGGAATGTTCCGGAAGGTTCTGGAAGATTTCTTAGAGTTTGCTTGAAAACCAAGAAAGGGATCAAGGAGTCCTGGTGGGGCAAGACAAGGAGTCGTGGGGGAGGAGGACTCCTCCCCCCTCTCCAATCCGCCGGCCATAGGAGGGAGGGGAGTCCTACTAGGACTCCCCCTCCCATGGCGCCTCCCCCTTTAAATAGAGGGGTGGGGGCGGCACCTCCAAGACCTCCTCTATAACTCCAAATCTCCGTCGCCTCTCTCCTCCTCCTTTCTTCTGCACAGGCATAGGCGAAGCCCTGCAGAATTATCTACTCCACCACCACCACCACGCCGTCGTGCTGCTGGGATTCCGTGGAGAAGATCTACTACCTCCGCTGCTCGTTGGAACGAGGAGAGGAAGGTCTGTTTCGACTCCGCATGTGTGACCGACTGCGGAAGCGCTGCCGGAACGCGGCGCCGGAAGGATCGTCCACACGATCTTGAGATCGGCAAGTGATCGACTGCATCAACCACGAGATCTAATCTCGTAACGCTTTCGGATCTACGAGGGTTAGTACATATCTATCTCGTTGCACATGTCTAGTAGATTAGATCTTGGCTTTAATCTATATTAGATCTGGGTTTTGTTCGTTCTTGCGGTAGAATTTTTTTGTTTTCCATGCTACGAACCCATCAGTTAATGCTTTGCTCCGATGCTCTATTAAAATGATGACCTTAATTGCCAGTAGTTCCCTTGAGGTCCCGCTGCAAACGGGCTGGGAGGACAAAAGATGTTGTGCAAGTTCTCATTGCGAGCACGTATGACTATATATGGAACACATGCCTATGATTTTTTAGTACTTGGATGCTTTATCTTATTTATCTGTAAATGCCCTATGTTCTGATTGCTATATGAATTGTCTTGTCCATGCAACGCCCGTCCATCCATCCATATGCCTACCGCGCTTTAATTCTAATGTTTACTGCAATTGTTACTACTATCTTTACTTTTACTACTGCCATTACTTTACTATTGCTACTATAAAACTGTTGCTACTGATAAACTGCTGTAAGCAAGATTGTTTCCAGGTGCAGCTGAATTGACAACTCAATTGTTAAGGCTTATAAATATTCTTTGGCTCCCCTTGTGTCGAATCAATAAATTGGGTTTCACTTCCCTCAGAAATACTGCGATACACCCCCTATACTTGTGGGTCATCAAGACACCTTGTTGCCCATCTGCCTTGCGCCGGCCGTCGTTGGGGGACTTCCTCCCCCAGGTGCGGTTGGGGCAGGGTGGTCGGCGGCAGGCCCGTCTCGGCCATTCAGGCTGGCGATGGTGAAAGCCTATGTCGCCGGCGTCGGAGGCGGCGCTCGGGGGCACTATATGATGACGCCATGAAGGATCGGTCCGGCGTTGCTAGGCCGGGAGTGGGCCGTCCAGCAAGAGGGATGGGGGCAGATGGTGGGCCGCGCACATCCAAAGGCCCACGAGGCCTAGGACGGTCGCAGCTTATCGCCTGCCCTAGTTCCTCCTAGGCGCGCATCGGGGTCGGGAACCATGTGAGCTTCCATGTCCTCCCGCAGTGCCGCTCTCCCCCCTCCCCCCGTCTGTGCCACTACCGTGGCTCTGACCCTGATGCCATCCTACAAGGAGGCACTCATGTCGAAACGCCCGCGCAGCCCAACCCCATCCCGTGATCCATCCCCACACCGCCATGCCTCCTCCCTGCACCGGTCCTCCCCTCTCTGTCGTAGCCCGTCCGGCCGCTTGCCGCCCCAACCGCGGTACACCTCCTCCCCACGCGGCCAAGCCCCTCCCCGTGGCCAGCAAGCGGCATACCGACACCTGACGCGTCAATCTCCTCCTCTACTGTGGGCTGCTGCGCCTCACCGACCCCCCCGTTCGCCACCTAGACAGCAGCGGCGTGGTCAGGCGCTATAGCAGGAGGCCCTTGGATGCTAGCCCTTACCCGAGGCCGTCCGCCGCGAGGATCGACCCTGACAGCAGGTGGCGCCCTCTCCCGGGCCTCTACAGGAGGGTCGCGGGGCCTCAGGTTGCGCTGATGCGGTCTCATGGTGCGATCCCCAGCGACAGGCTTCCTCCCAAGTTTCCGAGGGCCAGATAGTGCCGGAGGCCACAAGACCCGCAGCCGTAGCAAAGAAGAACAAGACCAAGAAGAATAAGAAGAAGTCGGTCGCTCCGCCTCTGGGTGTGCCCGAACCCTTGGCCCCTCCCACAGCTCCACCCCGTGGGCACCAGTGCCTTGAGTACTATGGCCATGGTGTCGACGGGGGCTTCTACTACATCAACATGGGAGGGGTCAAGATGTCGGTACCGGAGACCCGCGTTATGGTGATAATCCAGGAGCAAGATCCTGCCTGCCAGCTTGTGATCACGGAGGAGATGATCCACCAGGAGTTTTGCGAGGTCCTCCCAGGCCATGAGTGGCCAGTGGATCGGGTCTCAGCCACAGAGTTTGCGGTCTCGTTCCCCTCTGTGGCGACGTTACACATGCGTGCCTTCGGAGCCTTGTTCACTCTCCAGTTCCACCAGCTTAAGGTCTTGATCAGGCCCTCCTCCATAGATCCCGAGGCGTCTGTCATGCTATCTGAGGTCTGGATTCGCCTCTTCGGGGTTCCGGCTGAGGCGAGACACGAGGGGATTGTCGCCCTCATCTCCCAAACTGTGGGCAAGATACTGGAGGTGGACTCTGGATCGCTCGAGGGACACGGGGCGCTCCGGCTGCGTATTCTCTGCTCGGACCCCTCCATGTTCCCAGGGTTGATCCCTCGCTTCTTCTTCGACTGCTCGGCCAGGGACCTGCGGATGGAGCTTGACACGGCTCTGTCCATGGAAGAGGCACACTCTCTGTCCCCTTCCCCGTCTTAGGACGATGGCGGAAAGGGGGGCTCAGAGGACGACTCCTCGGGGAAGAGTCTGCTGACGTGGACAAGTCCCAGCCGAGGGACCTGCCCACCCCTCCTCCTCCATGTCCGGAGCAGGGTGTTGGCGGAGGTACGTCTCACCCATCCTCGAGGCACACTGTGGCATCGTAGGGGTCACTCCTCCCGACAAGAGGCCCCTCGCCTAGAGTGTGCCAGCCAAGCTGGCCCTGGTGGACGTTCCTCGCTATGCCCGGCCCTCCCAGCAGGCCTCGCTTGACTTCAACATCGTGCAATATGGTACCAACCTCGACATGTCGCAGCTGTTCTGGGGGGGGTGCTTCAGGGTGGGGGGAAGGATGCCCAACACCCCCTCCCCAGCACATTCCACTAGTGGAAACGAGGCCTTTGGTTGAGCCTGGAAATGGGATTTAACACCGGTTCTTCTACGAACCGGTGTTAAAGGGGGGGTCTGTACCAGCGTGGCCCGTGCAGCAAAAAGGAGCCCCCCCTTTAACACCGGTTCTAGCAACGAACCAGTGTTAAAGGCCCCTGCACCAGTGGCCCGCGCAGCCCCCCCCCTTTAACACCGGTTCGTGGCTTGAACCGGTGTTAAAGGGGGGGCTATATAAGACACCGCAGCCCACACCCCACTCTTCCATTTTTTCACTATCTCATTTTGGAGCCTAGCAAGAGGGTGTGAAGTGTGCTAGGTTGTGTTTTTTTCGTATGCACAAGAGGTGTTCGGTGAAATGCCCGAGAGCTCAAAATAAGTTTTCTCGTTGCTCTTTCCTTCTCGGTCGAGGTCAGCAACTATCCTTTCATGTGTCATTGATGTAGTATATATATAAATGGTCATATACCTATTATTTTTTAATATATACTATATATTAATGCAGATGAACCGGCAATGGATGTACGGTGACCGCCGCACTCCCGAGTACATTACGGGCCTCCAAAATTTCATCGTTGTGGCTAATGAAAACCGTGGTCACAATGGTTTTAAGTGTTGTCCGTGTGTTCACTGTCAGAACAGGAAAGACTACTCAAATACCAGAACCATTCACGCCCACCTGCTTCGATCCGGTTTCATGCCCAGCTATAATTGTTAGACCAAGCACGGAGAAAAAGGGGTCGTGATGGAAGACAACGAAGAAGAAGAGGATGATGACAAATATCATAATATGTATCCTGAATATGATGATACTGCAACGGGGGTAGATAATGAAGATCAAGAGGCAGCAGATGGGCCCGCTGATGACGATCTTGGTCGGGCCATTACTGATGCAAAGGAAGAATGTGAAACTGAAAAGGAGAAGGAGAAGCTGGAGCAGATGTTAAAGGATCACAAAACATTGTTGTACCCAACTTGCGAAGATGGCCACAAAAAGCTAGGTACCACACTGGATTTGCTGCAATGGAAGGCAGAGAACGGTGTGACTGATAGTGCATTTTCAAAGTTGTTGGTAAAAATGAAGAATCTTCTTCCAAGAAATAATGAGTTGCCCGACAGTACATACCAAGCAAAGAAGGTTGTCTGCCCTCTAGGATTAGACGTGCAGAAGATACATGCCTGCATTAATGACTGCATCCTCTACCGCGGTGAGAAGTACGAGAATTTGGATGCATGCCCGGTATGCACTGCACTGCGGTATAAGATCAGACGAGACGATCCTGGCGATGTTGAGGGCGAGGCCCCTAGGAAGAAGGTTCCTGCCAAGGTTATGTGGTATGCTCCTATAATACCACGGTTAAAAAGTCTCTTCAGAAATAAAGAGCATGCCAAGTTGTTGCGATGGCACATGGAAGACCGTAAGAAAGACGCGATGTTGAGACACCCCGCTGATGGGTCACAGTGGAGAAAAGTCGAGCGAGAGTACCCAGAATTCGCACGTGACGCAAGGAACTTAAGGTTTGGTCTAAGTACAGATGGCATGAATCCTTTTGGTGAGCAGAGCTGTAGTCACAGCACCTGGCCTGTGACTCTATGTATCTATAACCTTCCTCCTTGGTTGTGTATGAAGAGGAAGTTCATTATGATGCCAGTGCTCATCCAAGGCCCGAGGCAACCCGGCAACGACATTGATGTGTACCTAAGGCCATTAGTTGAAGAACTTTTACAGCTGTGGGCCAAACCAGGTGTACGTATGTGGGATGAGCACAAAGGGGAGCCATTTGACCTACGAGCATTGCTTTTCGTAACCATCAATGATTAGCCTGCTCTTAGTAACATTTTAGGGCAGACAAACAAGGGATACAATGCATGCACACACTGTTTAGATGAGACTGAAAGTGTATATTTGGATAAATGTAAGAAGGTTGTGTACCTAGGGTATCGTCGAGTTCTTCCGAACCTGCATTTCAAACGTCTGGCAGAACCCCGGAGGAAGCCTGTCCTCCGTACCAGTGAGGAGGTATAGTATGGTCAAGGACCTAGAAGTAATCTTTGGAAAAGGTCCTAGCAGTCTATCTGTTCCGAATGACGATGCCGGACACGCGCCCATGTGGAAGAAGCAATCTATATTTTGGGACCTACCCTATTGGAAAGTCTTAGAGGTCCGCTCTTCAATCGACGTGATGCACGTGACGAAGAATGTTTGCGTGAACCTGCTAGGCTTCCTAGGAGTGTATGGGAAGACAAAAGATACACCGGAAGCACGGCAGGACCAACAATGTCTGAAAGGCCCTGAAGAGCCTATGCATCCTGAGAACGAGAAGGGTAAACGATGCCACTTAACTCCTTCCAGCTACGCTCTTACCAAAGTAGAGAAGCAAATCTTTTTGAATGCCTGAGCAGTATCAAGGTCCCGTCTGGCTTCTCGTCGAATATAAAGGGAATAATAAATATGGCAGAGAAAAAATTCCAAAACCTGAAGTCTCATGACTGCCACGTGATTATGACACAATTGCTTCCGATTGCATTGAGGGGGCTTCTACCTGAAAATGTTCGAGTACCCATTGTGAAGCTATGTGCATTCCTCAATGCAATATCTCAGAAGGTAATCGATCCAGAAAGCCTACCAGGGTTACAGACAGATGTGGCCCAATGTCTTGTCAGCTTTGAGTTGGTGTTCCCACCATCCTTCTTCAATATTATGACGCATCTCCTAGTTCACCTAGTAGAAGAGATTGCCATTCTCGGTCTTGTATTTCTACACAATATGTTCCTCTTTGAGAGGTACATGGCAGTCTTAAAGAAATATGTTCATAACCGTGCTAGGCCAGAAGGAAGCATCTCCAAGGGCTATGTAATAGAGGAGGTCATTGAGTTCTGTGTTGATTTTATTCCTGACCTTAAGGCGATTGGTGTTCCAGAATCATGACATGAGGGGAGACTGCGTGGAAAAGGAACCCTAGGATGTAAAGCAATGATATGTAGGGACGGGCATTCTCTCAATCAAGCACACTACACGGGTTTACAAAGATCCATCTTGGTTGCCCCGTATATCAATGAACACAAGAATTTAATACGCCTCAAACACCCGGGGCAGTCTGATGAATGGATTATAAGTGAACACATGGCGCGTTTTGGCGGCTGGCTGCAAAGAATTCTCACGAATAACACCACTGTTGGGGATCAGCTGTACTTGTTGGCCAGGACACCATCTTCGACTGTATGTACTTTCCAAGGGTACGAGATAAATGGGAATACATTTTACACGATAGGCCAAGATAAAAAGAGCACCAACCAAAATAGTGGTGTCCGCTTAGATGCAGCAGAAGACAATGGGAAAAAGACCATGTATTAAGGGTTCATAGAGGAGATATGGGAACTTGACTATGGACCTAATTTTAAGGTCCCCTTGTTTCGATGCAAATGGGTCAAGCTAACAGGAGGGGGGATTGAGGTAGACAAGAAGTACGGAATGACAACGGTGGATCTCAACAATCTTATGAAGGTAGACAAGAACTTAGACAAACCATTCGTCTTAGCCAATGATGTGGCTCAGGTTTTCTATGTGAAGGACATGTCTACCAAACCGAAAAAAAGAAAAAATAAGCAAACAGATACATCACACGATGAGCCAAAGCGTCACATAGTTCTTTCAGGGAAAAGAAACATCGTGGGAGTGGAGGACAAGACAGACATGTCAGAAGATTATAATAAGTTTGATGAAATTCCGCCCTTCAGAGCGAAGACTGACCCAACCATCCTGTTAAACGGCGTTGATACTCCATGGTTACGGCCGACGCGATCATAAGATTGACTATATGTATTAATTGAGCCATTTTTGGCACACATATGTATCTCAACATGGAAATCAATGTCATATTTCTTCAGTTAATAGTATATGTATTAAATGAGCCATTTTTCTTCCTTCTATTTCTTCCCTCCATTTTTCTCCCCGCCATTTTTTCCTGCCATTTTTCTTCCCGCCATTTTTTCCCGCCATTTTTCCCGCCATTTTTCCCGCCATTTTTCTTCCCGCCATTTTTTCCCGCCAGTTCTTCACTATATATATATGTAGGGTTGGCCTCCATTGTCATTGCACATCTCTAGACTCATATCTACAACCTCATCACTCTTTCCCATGGCTTCCACCGTAGCACTAACCCCCAGGGAGGCGGGGGCGCTTTGCGCCTCGAACTACCCCTGCCCGCCGGGCTACTGTGTCCCTGTCGGCTGGATGCTGAGCGCTAGAGGCGTGCCGGTTCCTCCTGTCCCTCTAGGTGTGGCGCGCCGGATGGCCATCATGAACCACTACTACTTCGAGGTCACGCCGGAGCAGCGGAGGAATCCCAGATGGCATCCCGACTATTTCCCTACTTGGGAAGCCTTCTTCGTGGATCGGCGTGAGAGGGCGCTCTCCAGGCACGAGGAGGACGGCCTACCTCCTCTGAACTTCAACGAGGCCAGCCGTCGGCTATGGTGGCGCGGTTGGACTCTCCAGAGCGTCATGGCCTATGACACTGCCGCCGACTCTAACCCCCGTCTGCGCTACCCTCAAGTCCAGCCCACGCGTACTCAGCCTTCAAGGTTCAATTACGGCGACCCCGACGACGACAGCAATGACGGCGGCGGCGAGTACGACAACTACAGTGGCGAGTATTACAGATGTAGGCAGGAGCATGACTGAATCACTCCAACATTCCGAAACAAGTTCGGCCGATTGTTACTTAATCTGGCCATGTATCTTAATTTTCAGTTCTTTTATGTATCTTAATTTTTAGTCGTGCTTTATGTAACTTACTATTAGTTGCATTCTGTATTTTAGTTCCAGTTCTATCTCCTTCACAAAATGATACGATGCTCAGATTCAAGTGTATACAAAAGATGCGGCATTTAAATATCCAATCAATTCAAAAATGTTAATACAAAAATAAAATATGATTTGCTCTAATAAAATAGGGTTAGATTCCTTTTTAGATGCTTAATATTTCTTATGTTCAAAGTTTTAGGATTTGACAATTTATTTTTGTTTGAATTGAATAATCAAAATTTATATGTAAGTGTTTTAATCATTTTGGAAATTTTCATCTAAAGTAAATATAAAATGTTTTTACATGAATGGATAGATATTATTTTTCTGAAAATTATGATATATTATTCATATTTTTATGAGTTGAAATGAATAAGATATGAATTTTCTAAATTCATATCCTATTTTTTGAATTTTAAATGCCCCCACCCCTTTAAATAAATGCATGAAATAAATGCCCCCCCTTTAACACCGGTTCCAGCCACGAACCGGTGTTAAAGGGGGGGCGTGCGCGCACACCCCCCCTTTAACACCGGTTCGTGGCTGGAACCGGTGTTAAAGGGGGGGGTGCGGGCGCGAAACGAATTCCCCCCCTTTAACACCGGTTCCAGCCACGAACCGGTGTTAAAGGGGGGGGTTATAACGCCCTTCCCCTTCCTTCTTCCCCCCACTAGATCGAAACCGTCGTCTCCTCCGGCCTCTCCACCTCCGACGACCATCTCCTCCGCGTCGACGACCATCTCCGACCATCTCCGTCGCGCGCTACATGCTCAAGGTGAGCTTCCGGTTCGAAGGGACCACCTTCTCGTCCTCCTCCCGCTCTGTATCGAGCTCGCGTCGCGCGCCTGCCCTTCGTCGCCATAGACCACCGTCGTCGCTGCTGCTCCAGTGACCAAAAGCCAGTTGCGCCGCTAGTATCTGGTCCGCCTGGACGCGCTCGCCCGAACGCAGCCCCGCGCGCGCCCTCTGTCGCTGTCACCGGTGATAACCGA
Organism: Avena eriantha; assembly: GCA_910589775.1. Taxonomy (NCBI): domain Eukaryota; kingdom Viridiplantae; phylum Streptophyta; class Magnoliopsida; order Poales; family Poaceae; genus Avena; species Avena eriantha. Next base: position 422,694,276 of record OU342740.1, read on the forward strand.
CGGTGGCCACGGCGATGACGTCAATGCGGCGGTGGCCGGCGTGGCCCGTGGGCCCGTTGACCGCTGACCGCCACAGTGGCATCCGACGTGGCCTCGGGCCCGTCCGTCTGTTGAAGTGGCTAGACCCAGCCCCGGTGAGAAACAACTAATTATTTAAATGGTTTAATAATTTCAGAAATTGGTTTAATTCTTATAAATTCAATAACTAATTATTTATAAGTTAGAAAAATATGTATAATATATCAAAATGTCCATAAAATTGAGATCTATTTGTTTAAGCTATAATCATGCATTGTTAAGCAACTTAAATGACAATTTTAATTAGAGAACTAAATCAGCCCCTCATAGGTGTTCCGGGGTTCCCCTGTTCTAGGGTTTGTACCCTTCGGACCCTGTTTAAAATGATCAAGCATGCCCTAGGCTTTCATTTAAGATCTATTTAACTTGTCATATCATCATACTTGCTTGATCATTGCATCGATGCCATGTGTTGATTGTTGTTCTCCCTTTCTTTCCGATTTTTGCTTCTTCCCGGTAGAATACGATACCGACTCCGAGATCGTAGACCGAGATCAACATCATCGAAGCTTGAAGAACAATACTTGATCAACTATAATCAAGTCAAGCACAAGGCTTCCGAAGATCTATATCTAGGTATCAACAAACAAGGCAAGCATAGCCTCACACATAAAAGAATCCTATGATTTTGAAAGTATTTCATTCTTGCCATGATGCATACGATTCTACTATGGTATTTTATCGATAGATAGAGTATCCTATCCGTTGCATTATTCCCTATGAGCTTATATTACCCGATCCACTACTCCTAGCATAACTAGGTTTGGCTTGTGTGCATTGCTCCCCGCGCGCGCGAGCCTTCGCCGTCGCAGTCGACGCCCCCCGCCGCGCCAGCACCGTCCGCCACTGCGCGCGCCCGCGTCGGCCACCACCCTTGTCGCCGCCGCTCGGATCTGCCACGCGCCAACACCGAAGCCTTCGCTGGTGTTTAGTGTATTTAGTTTAGGGTTATTTAGTGTATTTTATAGTTAGTATTAGTTTAGGGTCGTCACCTCGCTGCCGCCAGCCGCCGCTTTCTGGAGCATCCTCCGGTCAGCCACTGTAGCTAGCCCCTCTCATATGCATCCGGGATTTCTCCGAATTAGGGTTTGGACCCCTCGGAACTCGTTTAAAATGATCAAGCATCCTTAGGGTTTTAATTTCATTTGTGTATTTATTTGTGTATTTTTGTATGAATAATATGTATATTTGTGTATGAATCCAAGTCCACTTGAATGTTTACTCTCTTACTCTAGATAATATTATTGTTTTAGAAACTATGGATCCACTTAGTAGAAACCTTGAAGAAGAAGAAATAATGGAGAACATTATCGATGAGGACACCTCACAATATCTGAACTTGGAGAGACATGATGACAGCTCAAGTAGTCATGGAGAAGATGAAGACTCCGGTGAACGCAATTTAGTGATTACAAAGTCCGGCGAGGTATATGCATTGATTAAGCCTCTGCTGACTTCCACCAACAATCTTCTTCTACATGTATTAATTAACGCTTCTTTCTTCTTTTAGCCCTCTGGATCGACCAGCCAGCAACCATCTTCTTCTACGAAAAAGAGCAAGCGAGGCGCGAGCCATCGGTTGAAAGATCGTGCAAAGTTCACGATTGAAGCAGTCCGTGTTGATGGCAGGCCGATGGAGCCCAAGAAGGCCAAAGACAAATTTGTACGTCAGGCTGGAGTTCTTGTTAGGGACCAAATCCCAATCATAATTGAATATTGGAATAAGCCAAAGCAGGGCGACGGTACCTTTGTCGATGAAAGATCCAAAGAACGCTTTGGAATTCGCTGTTGGTAAATTTCACCCTTCTGCCAGAGGAGGATGAAAACAAACCGGTTATAAAGGAAAAGGTCAAAGAGTGGACTCTAAAGAAGATGGCTGAAGCTTTCCGCAACTGGAAGACAAAATTGAACAAATTTGTCAAAGCTCGCGAGACTCCAGATTTCGAAGACGCATATTATGCGAAGATAAGACCTCACTGGCGCGAATTTGTGGCATACAAGAAAGGTGCTATAGCTACAAAGAGGTCAAAAACCAATACGCTAAATGCCCAGAAGAAGGAATATCACTAGAGGACAGGGTGAGGTGGCTACATATCTCAGAGGCCTAAGTGGGAGGAAGCTGAGAAGGCCCTGCGCGATAGAGGGATCACACCCCAGACACATGGGTGGGCTCTACGTGCAAAGACTTGGTTCTACGGAATCGGGGCAAGGTTGGACCCAGAAACAGGATTGTGTATCTTCCCAACCATCCTTGCCAAACCCGTCACTGAACTCATCACGGCATACGAGGAAACAGCCGCCAGGACCTTCCATCCCGACAGAGAGAATGACCAGCTCACACGCGCCATCGGTAAAAAAGAACACCCTGGTCATGCACGAGGCACAGGGGGTATGACGTGGAAGGATGGCTTTGCCGAGTGGAGCGACTCTTACAGATGGCGCGGCAGAAAAGAAAAAGAGCGTTACTTGAACATCATGGGAGACAACTGAAACCCCACTTACAGAAGAGGTCAAGAAATTCTTTGCACCTAGACGGGCCGAGCCAAAGGAGAAAATAGATCCGGCGGTGGTGGAGAAGTTTTACAAAAATCTTTTGAAACCTGAAACCCCACTTGTGCCGGACTACGAGCGCCAGATTTTGAAGGCGGATGCAAGGCGCCGTAGGGAGACTGAAAGTAGCAGTCGTGCGGCACCCCAGAAAACAGTTCCCATGCTCGGAGAGCAGGAAAACCAATCATGCGCCCCGCTCCAAGTGTTCGACACACGGGACGCTCCTCCCGTAAATGATTACGAGGCAGAGTTACAAAGAAAGGTCAATGAGATGGGGATGACTTACATTGCATACTTGAACATCATGGGAGACAACTTGCCCAAATGCGATGCCAACCCCATACAGCCATGGAAGTATGGGAAGAATCTCGTCAAGAAAGAGGAGCTCAAGAATCTACCAACAAATATGCGAAGATTGCACAAGTGGTACCTTGATTTCTGCAAGACGAGAAAGGAAGAATGGATCACGGCGCATATAAGAGATGATATTTTCTTGTGCGGAGACGACGAGATCAACTTCAACATTGAAGACTTGCATTTTCTATTCAATCAGAACGAACTCGACAAAGCTGCCATCAGCCTTTATTGTGTGTAAGTACTATTTATGTATTTTCTATCTCATCTCATTCACTTCATTAATTGCATGTATATATATATGCTCACCATATATGTATATACTATTATGCAGGAAAAAGGTTATGGAATGCATGAAAGGAGGACCTTTTGACATTGGGTTCGTTGACCCAAATAGAGTTCATTAAGAAGTGGTAAGAACCAAACCCGGGCAAACAGAAGATTTATTGCTAAGGTCTTTACTGAGACAACAAACCAAAAGGGAAATACTATTGCCTTACAAGTTCTCGTGAGTACTGTTACCCTCTCTTGTACACATTCTGTTTCGGCTTACTCGATGTTAAGTGTAACTGATGATGAGTTATGCGTGCGTAGGTTCCACTTTATTCTGCTAGTCATTCAACTTGACTCAGGAAAAGTCCTTGTCATGGACTCGTTACGAAAAGAAAAAGAGCTATGGGCAGACTTTAGAGAGATGCTCCAGAGGTAATTTCAATCATATTATCGCACTAGATCGGCAACTTTCGTGACAACAAGTAATTAATTACTCCTTTATCCATTTTCTTTGCCGGACAGGGTTTGGAAAAGGTTCACGGGCAGGGCCGTGGATGAATGGTCAGAAGAACTAAAATTTGTAGACCAAAATGTAAGTAATACTAGCTAGCTAGGTCTGCGTATCTCTTTGATTCTGCTTCCAATTCCATTATATCATGCTTTATTGATTATTATTTTGATTGAACTCTCTATTCTCATAAAGTGCGCGCATTAGGGACACGGCAATAACTTATGTGGATACTATGTTTGCGAGTTCATTCGCAACACGATATGTGCGACGGGCCAAGCCGCACTAGAACAACTTAGAGTAAGTAAACAAAGTACACAACATTATTTTATTACCATCAGTTGTGTTGAGTTTTATTCTTATATATATATTGATCCCATTCTTCATATATATTCAGATCGAACGGATGCGGGACCAACTCCTACCATTTGACCGCATACGAGCCATTCAAGAGGAATTGGAGGGGTTCATACTTGATGAGGTCGTCACGCCTGGCGGAGAACTCTTTAGATATCCACCAAAATGAACGTTGTATATATGCTTGAATCGTGTTTGTCTTGTACTTGATGCTTCAACGTTTACGGAGAATACCACACAATGACGATGTTGTGTATAATACTAGTTGCTTAATTATTCATGTACTCGTATGTACCGATGACGATGTATGTGTATACCGCTCCCGATCGATTTCCCCGCCCCCCTCCCCGTCCCCGCCGCGCCGCAGAAATACGCCCAGAACGGGGTAGGGGCAGAACTCTGCCGCGGCAGAGATTTAGGCCGTTTTCCTGTCGCGGCAGAGATTTATCTCTTTTTCCTGCCGCGGCACAGAACTGTTACGAACCGGTGTTAAAGGGGAGGGGGGGCTGAGCCCTGCAGCAGCCCCACGTGCGCCACCCTTTAACACCGGTTCGTATAAGAACCGGTGTTAAAGGGGGGGCCTCTAACACCGAACCCTCAACAGCGGTTCTACAACCGCTGTTACCCCCCAAACCGGTGTTAGAGGGGGGGGGGTGCACTAGTGTTCTTCTGTTATGCATGTTACTCTGTATAACCCGTTGTCATTCTTATCGATTTATTTTCAGGCATTGGAAGGCCTTCTTAATTATGTGGTAACTGGAGAACAGGGAACGTGCAAACTACAAATCAAAGTGAGTGGTCCTATGCAGGTAAGGCCTTATGGGGAGGGAACATCAACTCTTTAATTGTTTTTGGACCTTCTATCTTCTCTAATATTATGCATATCTGAATATTGCAGGTAAGGCCTTGCCACTCTTGATGCATGGATGCCGAAGCAATACTGGAGGAAGTTCCACTCCTAAGAAAGATCATGATATCTGAAAAGTGGGAGGTGAGCTCTATATGGCGAGGCTGATAATGATGATTTGGCTACAGAAATGAGTGTTATGATCCGTATGATGATGGGTCATGGTGTGATCAGTCTAGTGACCAGAAGTCATGCAACAAAGTGAAGTTGTGAAGTTTATGGAAAATTTAGCTTATGGAAAATGTTTGGACCATTATCTCTTACAATTTTGATTTGCACTCGAGCTTTACTAGATGGATTATATACTTGGTGAGGTTACACATAATATAGAATATATTCTTTGGTCGTCCGTGGTTGTGTAATTATGAGATGTTTCTTAAATGATATATTCTGAAATATTGTCATTGATTCATACTTTAATTGACCCTTGCTTCGGTGTCCCCCCTTAGAAAAAGAATTTAGCCGGTTAGCGGGTTTCGGGTGCGTGCTCGGGTGAAGACCGGGTGAAGGTCGAGTCCGTACTTGCTAGCTCCTATGAATAAGAGATCGGCATACCGCATACCAGATCGGGCGGGGAATCGTACGACCGGGTTGAGGTGTTAAACACAGTATATAAGAACTAGGCTGACACGGCTAGGCAACCTAGAGACGCCTAGGCTAGACATTGTAAATCTCTTGTACTGTTTTGAGATGTATATATAACGCAGCACGGACCGGTGCTTGGTATTTTTATAGGAGGTAGAGCAGATTTTTATAGAAGATTATTATGCCCCAAGCCATGCTCTCGGGAATGGATCAAGACACTGGCTTCACCTCGTCCGTACACCTCGCTAGCCATGGCCATGATGATATGAGATATCGTCATCTCGCTCAGATCAATAATCTTCTACTCCACTTACTAATAATCCACTTACTGGAAGATCTAATCTGCACATAACTGGCCATAGTCGGTGGTTGTCGGCGCGGACGCGTCATGACTGCTTGGGCCAAATACGTGTATTGAAAAAAAAAATCTGCTCTACCTTCACCCGGTCGTACGATCCTGCCAGATCTCCTATACGATACCTAGTACGGACTCGATCTCCGCCCGGTCTTCACCCGAGCACGCACCCGAAACCCGCTAACCGGCTGAATTCTTTGTCTAGGGGGGGGGGGACACCGAAGCAATACTCACTTTAATTAAGGAAAGAAAAATGCTTTGAAGTGTGTGATGGCCGTCCTCTCAACAATGAGGACCCCGACTGGATGTATGCTCCATTAATAGTCACAATAACCGACAGTTTGTTTCTCCTCTTAGGTACGATAAACCCCGACTGGTCAAATATCCCGTCGACTACCGAGAAAACTAACCGGAAAAATATCCCTCGGCCAATAAATATCCGAACAGAAACCGACGGTTATTAGCTCCATCAAGCTATTGTGAGGTGGCCCACGACTAAAACATGCTTGACGGCTGACCGTTGGTTTATTCCCGTAGGCAAACATACTACCCAACCGTACCATCGGCAATGAGAGTAATGGCCGACCAAGCATAGCCGACAGGACATTTCCAACAGTAGACCGTCGGTTATAGTAGTACCCGACGATGAACTAAAATATCCGATGATAATTTGATCGTGGGCTAAAATGCAATATCTAGTAGTAGTGGGCCTCTCCATAAATCGGCTAACAATGCCAACTGAGTAGCATAAATCTGGCCTGGTGTGCAACAAATATCTGACGCTTCCCACCACAGTTCTGTAGTGTGTGATGTCGACCACTTCTGCTGAACTGGATTTTGACAATTTCAACCGTGGCTCCATTGGTGTTTGACATGAGTTGCAGTCCTCCATTCCATTTTTTCCAAAATCTTGGTTGCATATGCTAATTAGTTCAGTGAGATACCTAGGGATCTTTTTTTGACCTCAATTCCGAGGTAATAACTTAGCAACCCAAGATCACTCATGCTGAACCGTGCCTTCATTTGCCTTTTGAAAGTCTGGATCTCTGTATCACTCTTTCCTCTGATTACTAGGTCATCAACATATACTCCAACCAGTAGTGTTGCACCCTGTTTTTCTCGCTTGTAGAGGGCAGGTTCTGAAGGACATTTCTCAAAACCAAGACTGATCAATGTCCTATCCCATTTTGCATTCCATGCTCCCGGGCCTTGTCGAAGTCCATACAAAGCTTTGTGCAATTTCAATACTTTGTGTTTCTCTCCCTCAGCAACAAATCCAGCAGGATGTGCAACATAAACTTCTTCCTCAAGTTCAATGTTTAGAAAAGCTGATTTAACATTCATATGATGGACTTCCCACCTTTCCTGTATTGCCAAGGCTAACAACAATCTCACTATGTCCAACCTAGCAACAGGAGTAAATACTTTGTCGAAATCTACTCCTTTCCTATGAACATAGCCTTTTGCTACTAACCGATCCTTGTGCTTCCCCACAACTCTAGATGAATCCATTTTTAACTTGTAAACCAATTTCAAAACAATTGGCATGTTCCCCTTTGGGAGATCACAAAGTTTCCAAGTTTCGTCGCTCAAAATGGAATCCATCTCTTCCTTCATTGCCCTCTTCTACCAAATTTCTTTCTCCGCTTCAACAAAATTGGTTGGTTCCTATGAACCTAGTAGACAAAGCCCTGAATATGTTGCATCTACCTCTGTTGACTCCTCATAGATTTGATCTAGGGGTTTTTTTTCCTGTGGTCCTTGAGATGGCTCGGACCATGGGTTGGCTAATGTGCTCGATGTCACCGGAGTGAACTGTACCAGTGAAGATGAAGATGGAGTGGACATATGTTGCGGGAGAGGGACTGACTCTCCATATCCAGCTTACCTTGTCTTCACAGTTTTCCGTGGACATGCGGGTGCAACTGACGCAGCCCATGTGCAGTCACTAGTTCGGCTGCCACGGCAGGGAAATCCTACATATTTTCCGCCGTGGCAGCGCCTGTTTGCTGTGCCAGAAAATGAACTGTAAATACTCTCTCGCCATAGTCTGCTGCTGCTTCATTCCCTTCCCAATTCCAGCACCTTTCCTCTTGAAACACAACATCCCTCAACACAACCAGCTTCCTACTCTCTGGATTGTAGAACCAGTAGGCCTTTGAGCCAGATTCGTAGCCGATAAAGACCATCTGGGAGCTCCTATCAGATAACTTCGTCAGTCGAGGGCCAACTTTGTTCACATGTGCTACATAGCCAAATATGCACAAAATTGATGAACTAATTGCTTTCTAGCGTGCCAAGCGTCATATGTGGCCATGCCCTTGACGCTCTTAGTTGGAGAGAGATTTAGGAGATACACTGCAGTACATACAACCTCTCCCCAAAATTTGGCCGGCATTCCCATGGTTTTCAGCAAACTCATGGCCATTGTAACCACACTCTGGTTTCTTCTTTCTACAACACCATTCTGTTGTGGTGTATACGGGGCTGTGAGGAAGTGTATGATGCCATGTTCCTCACAGTAGCTGTTGAAGGCATTGGAGGTGAACTAACCCCCTCTTTCAGTCCTTATTGACTTCAGCTTGACATCACGCTTTGTCTCTGGTGCTGACTGAATTTTCAGTAGTAACCGAAGAGCTTCATCCTTTGTGTCCAGGAGGTCGATCCACATATACCTCGACAGATCGTCCACTACCAGGATGAAGTATATTAGCTCCAGTGTCGAGGTACCATGACATATCATGATCTCCAGTAAGCCTGGGCACCACTTTTTCTTCATTGAGGAATACATGTTCCTCTGTCAGAGTTTCAAATTGGACCAGCTCACATGTTTCCATCATCAGCAGTGTTGGGCCGTCTTCCTCTCCTTTTGCAAGATTTGCTTTCTACTTCTTGGGCCTGGGACGATCAGAATGAAAATGTCACGTTACAATTGTAACATATGACCTCGGAGATAACAAACCTTCCCTTCTTTTTCTGCTTGTTCCAATCACCATCGGGTTCTTTGTTTGGTTTGGCACAGTCTCTTTTCCCACCAGATTTCTTCCCGGCAGAACCACCGGAGCCACCGCTGACACCGCTCTTCTTCTGCATGAGCTTGTCTAGAGCACGCGTCTCGAGTATGAGCTACTCGTCCTTGCTGTTGCTACTGCGACGGCGAGCTCACTACCCATTCTCGTACACCGCCAATCTTCCCACGGCCTCGGCGACAGGCATGGTGGACAAGTTACCCCATTACTCGATCATGTTGATGACGTCCGAGAACCTGTCAAGCACACCATTGAACAGGAACTAGATCACACACTTATCATCAACCTTCTCACATAGGGTACGAATCTCCGCCACGAGGGTGGTCAGCCTCTGGGCGAACGCCGCCACGGTCTCGCCGTCTTCCATCTGCAGACGGTTTAGCTGGCGCCTCAGCTTCTTTACACGGGCCTTTTTCACCCGATCCTCTCCGATGCACATCGTGGTGTCACTGAGTGGTGAACGCGTCCTCATCCTTGGTCTGGTCGTAGACACCCTTGCCGTTGATCACCGACCAACATCCGAGGGTGCGCTTGATGATCTTCATCTCCATGGCACATACGCTGTAATTGGTGTCACTGAGTTGTGGGTAGTGCACCGGTACTCCTCCTCGCGGCGCAGCTCGGACGACGACAGCTCCTACGTCGGTGTCCTGTCGCCTGGTGGGCGTCGTGTACCACGCCCGGCCACCGCTGTGGCTTGGAGTCGTCTCGCTCATCCTTGATCACTGCCACCTGAACGCCACTAAAATCACCGCCGCCGTGATAGCCTATGTGAACCCTGAGGCTATGATACCAAATGTCAGATCCTAGCCTAGAAACACAACACGATCACACTGGATTTTGGGTGGAATTCGTTCCTGCCACTTCTGAACCTTCTTGTCAACACACGAACAGCGAGAAAACAGGAGACACAGTATTTTGGGACGCGTAAAAAATTGCGTCTTTTCTCTCCTTCCTTTTATTCTAGGTTCACCAATCCGTAACGATCGTGACCGGTTCCCAGGCTGTCCACGATCCACTTGTTCCGCACCATCCCACGGACTCAGATCGTGGCCAGGTTTACAACCGAAATAACTGAAGACTCGGGCCTCCACGTGAACGAGCACGCGTCAGCCTTATTAGAGGTCTTTGACACAATTAAATGTCCCAGACTACAACTGAAAAACAAATTAAAATGACAACTTGATCAACATAACACTAATTAACTTTTCTTCTTGCTACCAATTAGACATATAATCGTGCTTTTTTCTTTGTTAAAAGCAATATACAGTATGTAGCACTGGGCAGGTCAGCGACACCGAGCTCCCCCCGGCGCCAACACAATGAGGGACCAACGCCATGGCTTTGATACCAATTGATTTCAGCCACGACCACACGCGGCAACGGAGCCAGCACTCTGATCACGGACGCTCAGACGTCCACCGATCCTAACTACGTACGTGACCCATACAGTACAGACTCTTTACAAAGAAACTCTTAAAACGTGGTGCTAAGTCAAGATTAGTGCTAACACCGCCGGCACCGGCAAACTTCTCGATGGTCAAAACCCCTTAGTATGGTAATTGAGCAGACTATCAGCTCGTCGCCGGCTGAAGTTGCGTAGGACGAGGTCATGACATATGTCGGGGTGCCCCTGCATTACATGATGATGGCTAGACTGTCCAGCCAGGTGTCTTTCTGGTTTGCATCAATAGAAATAATTGATTTTAATCCTCGGCTAATGATCCTAACCTGAATGTAATGATGTATTAGTAGTACTAGTTTACTGCTCGTACTATTTAGAGGAACGGTATCTTTTGGCACTAGGAATGCTGTATTTTGGTTGTAAACTAAGTTTGTTGCTAATGTTATTATTTAGGTGTCTAAGATTTTTCCGAAATTGTTCACCATTGTCGAACGTGACCATTACTAGGGCATGGACAAGAGATAAATACACTAACCTTTCTTGTACTTGTAGGGGGTACGATTTGGTCCTCTAATTCATGATTTACGAAATTTTATGCCTAAACTTGTCAATTTAATTCAATTTAGTCCTAAACTATGTTTGACGACGAAATTGAGCTGGTGTGGACGACACTTGAACATGAGTCATGCGTGCAAGAGAGTTACCCTGCAATTTTGTAATTAGCCCCTCCTGCATCATGAAAAATAAATAGCCGGCCTAGTAATTTGAAGATACACCTCCTCCCTCGCCAGGGCAGCCAACCCTTGGGATTGTCTCGAGAGGCGGCCGCTTGGGCCAAAAAAACAGGGTCACCGAGACATCTTTCTTATATCTTATATCTTATATCTTATATTTACTAAGTGGAGGCACTGTTAGAGCCTCCACGTTAATCCTAGAAAACATAATAAAAATAGCCATTAGATCTGAATTGTATGCTTAGGATCAGAGAAGAACAGTGGAGTTTACCTAGAGTCCTGGAAGCTTACGAATCGTAGTCTCAACCTCTGTAAAAATAACTTCCATCACGGTTTGTTTCCCCCAATACGTCATCCACAACATTTAAAAATTAAAAAATGCCTTCACGCTTATCCGCTCATGTATTCATCAAGATGCATGTCAAAAGAAATCTCATATACGTAACTATTTCAACATAGGATGCCACGCCGTTGCGACGTATGAATCCATGAAGGTCAATATGACAAAGTGCTGCTAGAGCCGGTTTGATTTTCAAGCTAATCCATCGGGTGCGATGTTCATAGCCTCCGGTATGCATAAATCATGGGTGCATACATCGATATATGCTCCAATGCATGTGTGGACATCAGTATTGCCATACGGTCAGAATAAATGGTGACTCAATTTTGACCTGTTTCTTAATTCGAATTCTCGATGAATCATGCATATATATGCACGGGAGTTTGACATGGACTGCACTTCAACTAGGCTCTACAGGAACCAGCTACTCGAATAAGCAAAGCCGTCATTTGTGATAATAGAGTTCACGTCCAGGAAAAAAGATTGCCGCTACATCCAGTAAACACGTCTCCCACCTTTGTCTATCTATTAAATTTTACTAAACTACTATACATCAAATCTTGCGTGTGCGATCTTCATGTTTTTAATCACGGAACATGCAGTATCTATTAGTAAATTATATACTACACCAACCAATTTACAGAACTGCTTAAGTATGTATCGACAAATAGCGCCCTAATTGCACTGGCTCGGTCTTAAAATTGAGTCATGTTGGCCTGGTCTGATACCGTGCTTCATGTAGCTAGCAACTATGTCGCAAACAAAAAAGTGAAATATTGAGTACATTTTGATAACACAATTTATCTTGGATCCTGTCCTTGCATGCCCGTTATATCTGACAGCATGCACGAAATTTCATTCTTACATGATCGTATTTATGTTATTATATTGTCTCTCTATTTAAGAATTACTTCCTCTGTTCACAATTAGATTGCATTTTGTATTTAGTCGAAGTCAAATATCTTGAAGTTTGACCAAATATTTAGCAAAAAATAAAAGTATCTATGATATAAAACTTATAGTATTGGAATCTTCATAAGCTATATTTTCATAATATATGCATTTAGAATAATGAATGTTGATATATTTTTGTATTCTTGATCAAAGTTGACAAAATTTGACTATGAAAAATCCTAGAATGCAAAATAATAAAAATGGAGGGAGTAGTGTTAGTAAATTAAGAACTCTTATCATTACAATACTACAGTCTATTTACTTCATAAATTCGTATTAGTTATTTCAGAAACGCAAGGAATCTCAACATCAGTAAAATAATTTCGTAGGATATACAAGCATCTTTCTAAGTTATAAATTTATTCAAATAACATACAAGCTTTGTACGTAAATAGATGATGACACAGAAAATTTCAAATCCTATTTTATAAAAAATTCAGATGAAAAATTCATAGTTGATGACGCGTACATGAGTTTATGTGGATGTACTGTGAGACCAGGCACATGGCTTAATAGGATTGATAGAATACTCATACCAACAAGTTGCAACTTCTTTTCTGGAAGCTCATTCGAAAAGAACTCTAAGGTTAAGTGTGCTTGGCCTAGAGAAATTCTACGATGGGTGACCGACCGGGAAGTGGGTAACCGGGTGCGCACGAGTGAGGACAAAGTGCGCAGAAAAGACTAGTGTTGGTCACTAGTGTTGGTCTGTGGGGCCAGTCTAGATATCCTATTAAGCTGGCAGGAGTGACACCCCCCGGGCCCAGGAGTGGACGGGGTGTTAAAAGTGGTATCAGAGCCGACCCTTGCGATTACAAGGGTGTGTGCGGGTCAGTGGCGGGACATGTGGAGCATGGCGTGTGTGGCCCGGAGTGGACACGGCATGGCAGCACTAGACGCACAGACGCGTGCCAAGAGGGAACGTTCCTGGGGTGTGCTTGATCGATGAGGGCATCGATCTTCTAAAGGGTGGGTGTATGTGAGACCAGGCACATGGCTTAATAGGATTGATAGAATACACATACCAACAAGTTGCAACTTATTTTCCGGAAGCTCATTCGAAAAGAACTCTAAGGTTAAGCGTGCTTGGCCTAGATCAATTCTAGGATGGGTGACCGACCGGGAAGTGGGTAACCGGGTGCGTGCGTAGAAAAGACTAGTGTTGGTCTGTGGGGCCAGTCTAGATATCCTATTAAGCTGGCAGGAGTGACACCCCCGAGCCCAGGAGTGGATGGGGTGTTAAATGTACCATCTTATTATGCCTTAGATTCACGATTATATTTAATAAAGTCATAGACATTCGAAACGAAAGTCATGCAAAACACTTGAACATGACAACCAACAAAACTGTACACTTAAAGCTACCTAATGATGCCTGATTAATTGCAGATGATCATCATAAAATCAATGTGAAAATTTTAAAAATAGCTAGGCCGTGCAAGTGCACGGGTTAATGACTAGTATGCTCTATAAATGGTCAGTATACATCACAGAAAATATACAGGATACTAGCAGTTGTGCGTTTCCGCTTGGGCCAGTCGGCTAGATAAGATACTTTTCGTTTTCTATTTGCGATTTAGATACTAGGATATGTGTCCATGCGCTTTTCCAGATCCAGCGACCAGCGACCGTGTACAAAAATGCCCGATCTCTTAATGGGGGAATTGACCCCAAAATCGTTGCAACCGGATAATTTTATCTAGGTCCGTCTGATACTGGTTGAACACGAGTCCTGCTCCGGTGCTCCACCCTAACCGAAGTTGAGGGGTTATTTTTGGTTTTTTTATCTTTCCTATCTTTCACCCGCCAAAACCCATATCCATCCCACGTATATGAGTATGTACACATACAGTATCTATACAGCGCGTCAGGAAAAAAGAGAGGTCATGTGACCAGGTAACGATCCTGCCTTCTTGGCCCACGTCGTGCATGCACTGTTTTGAAACCGGTAGACTGCGTCTGCATCAGTAGGATCAGACGACGGCACCACGCACCAGACGACGGAATCGCTACGCCGGCCGACGAGGATAGTGCTAATTAAGGGTGGTACGCCCGCCTGGTATCTCTACCATCTCCGTGACATCGGGGCTGCACAAGGTCTCAGGTTGTCCCATTGACGGAGGCTACCCTATGGTTTCCAGCGAGGCTAGGGTTAGGGGCTCTGCCCTACCTATCCTATTGAGGTGTTGGGGGAGATTTCAGCTTGTAGCCATGGTCAGGTTCTCCCGCTCGTGCTCGTGGGGTTCTTCATACACTGATCTTCTTCATCCGGCGGATCGATCAATGCGGTGGAGTGGTCTTCTTCCCCGGACAGATCTACCATCGCGGTAGGTGGCTTCGTTCTTCGGTAACTCATCTTGATGACATGTGTAAAAATATGATTACTTTATTTTTTGTTGGTATTCTTTGCGGGTGTACTAAAGTAATGGACAATTGTAGAAAACAGCGGAGTCTAGGTCTTGTATTTTTTGGGTAGGCAATAAACCTAGAATTGAGTTTCCTAGAGACAGGTCAGATGATTCTAGTAAAGGTCTTGGTGATTGGGTAGATAAATCTATGTCAGCGAATGAAGATTTGTTTGTTGATTCAAGGTCAGCTGGTGGGGATATCTTTGAGCATGTGAGCATAGATGATATTAATGTAAGTTACTTTATTATATTCAATTATTGTTAGCAAAAGAAAAATCATTGCGTTAATGTTTTAACAATCATGTTGTAAAAATATGTAGATGGACATAGATGATGATAAGGAGGAAAAAATTCTGAGTTTGCATTCGTGGAATAAATTAATGAGGTGCATAGAGTGTAATAATTATTTGATAATTAATGAACTAGATGGCCATTAAATGATGAGTAATTGTTATTGTTTCGTGTAGGAAATTGCTGGACTACAAAATGTGTATGACTATTATGGTGAATCCGACATGGATAGTTGTATTTTTGATGACTCAGTAGGTGCAAAATATTATAGGGAGTCAAAGGAGGCCAACAATTTGGATGTATGCTTGATGGTTATTTTTTGGTGGAAAGCAAATTTTAGATTGACACATAATTAATTAGGTTTTCATTAGTATGTTTTGCATATGCAGGCCCCGACTGATGATGGCAACGGGAATGTAAATCATGTTTGCTAGACAGAGGATAAGATGGATATGTACATGAAGATAAAAGAGATGACATTTCCTTGTGAATCAGCTGCTTGGTTGTTCTATAACAGCTACACTAAGGATAATGGATTTAGCATCAGAAAGGATAAGGTCAGATATAGAAAAGGTCATACAAAACATTTGATTTTCAGATGTTATTAGGGTTTGAGGGAAGGTGAGCGTGATAGTAAGTTGATGACCGGTGAGGAACGAAGTCGGAGGCTCAGAGCTCTCTCTCGATGCAATTGTGGGACACACCTGACTGTGAAGCTTAATGCAGAACTTGATATATTGACAATTTTGAGGCCAACCACAGTTATGTGTTAGCAAGACCAGATGAAGTACCTTTTCCTTGGTCGCACAAAAATCAAAGAGTATCATAAGGCTAAGATATTAGCTATGAGAGCCGCAGGAATTAGGAAGCACACCATAATGAATTACATGATTAGCTAAAGTGGATGGTATGGCGGCATTGGGTATGTTAGGCGAGATATCTAGAACCTTTCCAACAAGGAGAAGAGGAGACTACTGGTGAAATGTGATGCAGCGATGACCATAGGCATTATGGTGAGCGGGAAGGAGAAGGACCCAAACTTTTTTTTGAGTACAAGATAGATGAAGAAGGACAACTGAAAAGAATATTCTGGTGTGATTCCCAGTCTGTACATGACTATGAGGACTATGGGTATGTTGTTGTGTTTGATAGCACGTATAAGATGAATTGCTATGGTATGCTGTTTATACCTTTTGTTGGTCCGAACAATCACCGGAGGACCACAGTTTTGGTTGTGCCATAGTTTCGGATGAGAAAGAAGAACATATGTGTGGCTGCTCCAAATATTTCTAAAGGCAATGTGTTAGAACATGCCTCTGAGTGTAATCACATACGCCCACTCGGCGACGATTAGGGAAATACGCAATGTATTTCCAGATTTCTGGCACCGCATATGTACTTGGCATATTGAAAAAAATATGAATATCCATCTCAGTAACAAGTTGTTGGGAGAGTTTCGGTCTATGTTGTACTACACCACATCGACAGCCGTATTTGAGCAGAGACGACAGGCGTTTTTAAGGAAATAGCAGTTGGACAAAACCAAAACTTGGTTGAGGAAGATGTATTGGAAGAGGAGCATGTGGGCTGAAGCGTATCTAGCGGAAGGTTTTTGGCCTTGCATGAAGAGCAACCAACGAGTGAAAGTCTGAATTCCTGCCTTCACTTGCACCTTGATGGAGAAATGACTTTAATGGATATGATATTTCATTATGAGAATTGCATTAACCGCATCTGTGAGAACGAGGCACGAGATGACTGCACGGTCTCACAGACTTTACCGATGTCCGTAACTAGCTGTAGGGAACTAGAGGTATTTGCTTCCCACGAGTTCACCTCCGCAAACTTCTATTTGTTGCAGGATGATCTTAAGAAAGTTGACGACATAGTTACTGTGGATAAAAAGTTAGGATCTGGGTCAGAAATTAATGTGGTGGCATGGCATAATAACCCAAATAGGCAGTTCACCGTGGAATATACACCGGAAAATTTAAAAGAAACTATAAAATGCAGTTGCAGAAGAATGATTACAAAAAGTCTCCAATGCAATGATATATTCCACATTCTGAATGTCCTACATATATCTGAAATTTAAGAGTGTTGTGTTTTTCGTCGGTTGTCAAAACACGCAAGGCATGCAAGGCTCACCAGTGATTTGTTCAGAGTAGGTTGGTCAGGGGCTAGGGAAAGAATGAAATATAGCCAGATCAGTGTGTTAGCTTTAGAAGCTATGCATGAGGCATGCAAACACCCATCACTTTGGGACCAGGTACATGACACTTTGAAGGTTGTGATATCAAAGGATGTTGAATACAATCAGGAGGAGTTGGGTGCTACTCCGATTTGTCTAAGCTCATTAGCAGTTGAACATGTAGATGATTGTTAAGGAAACATTATTAAGGTTCAGGATCCTATAAAAGTATCGAGCAAAGGTGCACCAAAGCAAGCCTCTAAAGATCAAGAATATGAGAATCGACCAAAGTCTAAAAATGGAAGACACTATCATATGATGAACGGAGAAACAAGGTGCGGTGCTTGCGAAGAGCCAGGACAAACCAAACGCGACAAGAAATGCAAACTTAGACATAAGTGAGTGTTACCAAACTATTCTCATTGAAAAAATTAACATATGAAAATTTATTAAAATTTGTGTTTTCATGTGCAGGAAGGTGGTACATCAACATCAATACACGAGTTAGTTGATCATTGATTGATAGAAAATCTATGGTGCCACATTGTATTTAAGTTATTAACATAGATATCATAAGTGTAATACGGTTCTTGTCAACAAAACTATTTTGTTAAGCCGTCGTTGTACTGTGCGTCTCAATGTGTCTTGCCATGTCTCTGTAAATTTGGATTGAAAAAAATTGTTACATGAAGAACTATGCGCATGTTAACAATCTTGTTAAAGAAGAGAAAAAAAATGAAAAAACACTAGACGTGTGTGTGTATAAAATGGCCAACCCTTTTCACTGGAGTATGGCCCACGGTCCACATCGAGATAGTGAGACAACTCAATGCACAGCGGAGTTTGTTGGCGTTGTGGCCTTCTTGAGTTCTGTCTTGGGCCGAAATGCTAGCCGGACCATGGATTTCCTAAGCGCTAGACGTACGCACGATTATGCACGATTATAGTAGCCAGCTCGAAGACATCGTTAGGGTTTCGTATTTAATTGTGTGTACCCTCAGCCGCAATTAGGGTTCGTCGGGGCTATGTCTCGCCGTGTGAGGGATCGGAGGCTACACGCGGGCGCGAAATTGTCAGCTAGGATGGATCTAACGGACGGCAACGATGGATGGGCGAAGCTTATAGCTGTTGTGCATTACAACTGTGGGAAGATCAAGAATGCCGCAGCTCCTACCCTAGATGAGTCGGTTAGTTCTTCAACAAGTGGTTAATTTTTATATGTACATAAATTACTCAGGATCTGATATATTGAAATTTAAGATGTCAATGATGAGGGCTTGTTACCCCCTTTTGTTGATGTTTTTCCGCATTATGAGTATGATCATTTGTACAGCGGTATTGAGCACAACAGAAAAAATAGGTGCGGCCATTCGGTGTACCCTGCTCGGCGTGTTTGCAGAGATGGTTGTGATGCTGGAAGACGGTTTTTGGGTTATCCATATGAGGTTTTTTCCTATATCCTTCTATTATGTACATCAGTGACAATAAGCTTTCATATCGTACAAATAATATAACTTGTAAAATCTTTAATTTCAGGGAATCCATAAATTCAGTTATGTCAAATGGGTTGAAGATGAATGGAATGGGAGAGAAAGATACGTGATAGGGAAACTAGCCGAAAATAACAACAAGCTACTGATGGCAAGAGAAGAGGTAGAGAAAAACTTGAAGATACGTTTGAAAATGTAGAATAAACTATTAAAGTCTAAGGTGAATATTATTTGTTTTGTAGCAACAATGTGTGTTGCAATGTTTGGACTATTAGTAGCTATGTACAAGTGGCAAGATTCAAATAAGTAGAAGGAGTTGTTTATTATGAAAATAAGTAAGCAATAGTCGAGGATGAAGTATTTGTTCATTTGGTATAGCTGAAGAACATCTTATGCAAAAAGTATAGTATTTTATTCAATCGAAGTTACATAGCTTATGTACTTCTTTAATCTGTCATTCCTATAACATGCTTTACTGAATACATTGTAAATAACGTGATCTTCTAATATAAAATTCATCGCATAACTATATATGAGTAACCATAAGTGCATAATAAGACGACATAGTTGAGGTCACTTTATTACATAGTTGATAGAAGTAAAAAGCTATGCATGGTCAGGAAACCTCCTTAGGGACTAAAACCTAACCACTCTAACTAGGAACTTTCGATCATCTATGCTTTCATCACTTGTTCATCTTAGGAACGATATGGTGAACTTTCGTTTTCACGGCATCTAACGTGTTGGACGGTAACAACATCATTTCTATGACGACATGTCTTCTCCTTGTGTTAACAGTGGCCTATAAATTAGTACAAAACATTGTTAGATGGAATAAATTTTTTATATGCCACGTCTGTACATTAAGACGAGAATTAACAAACCTGTGAAAATTCTTTAGTCATCCGTTCCCCGTCCCAATGCTCCATGCATTCGATGACAAATAAGCCACAAGAGTTACTATTGTACATGTATAATCTTAATAAGATTAAGAGAGAGATGGCCATGTCAAGTACTATAGATTACAAACAAGTTTAACACTGAAATGATGTAAAAAGGATGTAACATTAACTCACCCGTCCTGCTACTATGGCATCTCATACTCTTTAATTAGCTACTTTGAAACATCTGGATACTCCCCGTTTTTACTTGTGTTTGCCACTTTAATGTCTTCTTCAATTTGGCGACATTGTAAAGAGAGCACTTTTATGGTTAAATGCGCAACACAATTTGTAAAAAATATTGCAGACAACATATTCTAGACTTACAAGTGCCTCGATAGTCTCCAAAGTCAAGTCTAGAAGATAAAGCGAGTCGAGAACTTGGAATTGTTTCTTTGGCATGTGCATGACCATGCTCATCCAATGTGTAATGCCGATATTCAGGGGAAAACAAGCCTAAAAATAGAACATATCAATATATATGCGACAACTTCTTGCTTGATTAGTAGTAAAATATATGGATTGAACGCAAACATAACGTACCTTATCACGCACTGTATATTATTCCAACACTCTACCAACTGTTCCAGGTTTTGCTATCGCGTGATCCACGTTCTCGATGGACTCCACTACTTTGTCTCCGGCTATTGCGCGGTCTACTAGAAATATAGATCTCCATGCTGGACATAAAAAACGGTCATGCCCAACACGGAAGGCTAAATGTCCAACGATACCCATCTATTACTTGCAACAAATAAAATGGCACAAAGTGCTTCTACCAGACTTGCATAAATTTAGTGTAGTGGAAGTAAGTGTAATAATAATTTACATCTTTAGATAACTATTTACGGTCTAGAACGAAACAAAATCTTTCTACACTAACTTCTTCACCACGATTCTTGTACACACTTTTTTGTACTGATCTGACCAAAATACAAGCTCAAGGAATATTGTGGCAGCGTCTATTAGTTCTAGTGTCAAGTCAGTAGATGAATCAGGCTTGGGATTTTCATCAGGGACGGGTTTATCATCGAAATATAGAACTGCATAGAAATAACGAACATATTAAATATTTTTGAACATGCCACATGTTTGACAGAAAATAATACACGATTTGAAGATGAAAGTTAGGTTTTGCAGAAGATCCGCAGACTAGACACTTGATTGGTCTGTCAAGACCATAAGGAGATTGAAGCTTTTTCGGAACTGTTTGCTTCCATTTCCCAACCAACTCATATTCCTTTCATCTATCAGTAGGTTTGCAGTCATTTGCTGCACCTTTCTTTGATTGATCCATAGAGATGAACTTCATAACAGATACAGCAGAAATGTCAATGTCGGATTCTGCTTTTTATGGATCTACATTATTAAATAAAAGGGTTATCCGGTATAGTGCCAAGTTCACCAAACCCCTTCTCGGGTGTACCAACATTCACTCCATTCACCTTAGAATGTGTACGCATCTTCATAGTTGACTCATTTGTTGTTGTATGGCCATTCAGTCCATTCTCTCTTGGAATTTTAGGGCCATTCTCTGCAGGCGCTATCACATGCTTGGCGTGGTCAGCACCATCATCAGGCACCATATCAACAACTCAACCAATACACTTGACATATCCTTCAGAATCGCTTTCTTTCTTATACATGAACTCTTTTTTTCACGAGGTCCATTCTGAAAAGAACCGGCATCTTCTTTCTCTTTCATGTCTGCTGAAGCCACTGCATCCGTAGATTTGTACGTCACCCCTTCCTTGTTGAACAGTTGCAATGTTCTCTACGAGATCTTCCAATGTTAAATCATGAACAAATGTTAAAACAAAAATACAAAAACATCGTAGTTTGGTGTCTCACATGAGCACATAAGTCGGCGATGGGAAGAAACATTTTATGCAACTATGCGTCCAAGTGATCTGTCACCCGCTTCATCAAAAGCTCCATCTGATCATTATCAATTGGATGTGCGGCCTAGTTCTTCTTAGGAGGAGCACTAACAGACTTGGCCTTTTGCTTAGGATCAGCCATATGATCTGCTATAAGTGGCTCCTGCATAAGATATTCTTCGGTTATATTATCTTCTATCTGCATGGTAGAAGTGGTAAGCGTTGTATACTTTTTTTAATAATCTAAAAAAGCAATATTAAGAAAGCAACAAAAAAATACTACCTTCACGTTACCACATCCATTCTCCTAGTCAAAATTGTCTCTCTTTGTGGTAGCGGCTTCATTCCAATTCCTCATTAGAGGGCGTATAAAAAAATTAGGATTAAATACACAATCGTCTTCCTGCGGTAGCACTTTCTCCCAGTAAGAGTACTACATATTTACAAATGGATGTAAATTAGCTATACCATGAACATTACAAAAAATATGTGAAAACAGTTGTATAAAAAAGAGACGTACCTGCAATAGTCCAAGATTCTCTTTCGGCCACTAACAGATCATTTTGCCTTTTCTCCCAATGCTAAGGCTGTCTATTAGAACCCTCCTTGTGAAAGCATTCCAATTTATGGTGCACATTCTGGTCACATCTTCAACTATTGCATAGTACTTCTTAGGAACAACCTTTGTCGCCATAGACGCAAATACTGTTCCGAGAAGCACTAGAACGACCTTTTGCAAGAAGTCGTCATCGACAACTTTATTTTTGATGAGTTCAGTGATTAAATCATCGATTACGATGTTACCAGTTGCTTTGCTCACAAACTGTGGGGGGGTGCGTTCCTTTACGTCTTCTTCTTTTTCAGTTAGTATGTCTCCAGCTGAAAAACCTTCATTCTCCAGATCAAGGATACACTCAACGTCGATGGCACCAATAGAGATCGTGTCATTGGTCTCTTCTATGGTGAATGTACCAGTGGATGGGTCAAAAGCCTCAACCATGAACCCACAACAACATTGAACAAGGATTAGAATAAAGCAAAAAAATCAGATGCATGTGTACACTGCTACTACATCCAAAAAAATCATATGCATTGTACCTTAACATTGTGCGCATCTTTATAGATGGCATCTTCATCATACTGCGCATATTAATTTGGGCTAGTCTAGCCCATTGAGTGACAGAAAGACCAACCACCAACTTACACCATTTTTCAATGTTGCAACAAATATCCCTCTTAAGATCGCCTCTTGATAACAAAACACAAAATTAATACAAAATCCGTGATAATTACTAGCTTAGCAGAGGACAAATTAATTTTTCTATAGTTTGACATATTTATTTACCACGCAATGGTGAAAAAATAATATCTAGCCTATAATGTTGCATGAGGTATGAGTTACTCACCACGCATAAAATGACGGTACTTTTTGGTCAGCTTTTTTAACCTATCTGATCCTATCTCAGTTAAACAGCGGATCTAGATGACCTACATAACCAAAAAATATATAGTCGTGTAAAATTAACCTGATAGGTATATCAAATTAAGCTTATAGCTAGATGAATAACATGGCAGATGGGAATTTGCTCCTACTACTACCTAGATGAGTAACATGACAGATGAGTAAAGTACTAGCATGTCGTATGTTACATGTCACTAGATTAAATATGGAATCGGGCAAATTCTTTATCAAGATTTTTTTAGGCGTGTGTGGCACGCATGCATGGTTGAACAAAGATTGAACGATTGGCCAGAAGTAGAAAACTAGGAATCACGCGAGTGAAACAAAACTTGCGTGATTTTTTCAGTTCGGTCTCTACCATGGTACAAGGAGACTATGATCCATCAATGACAAGGAAAGGCAGAACCGATCTACAGCAGGAACAAACAAACTGAAAAATCAGAAGAAACTAGACCTACAACTCGATGCGAATGATGATACCATTACCGGGAACGACCTCTATCGAGGAGGAATGAAGATTCTTCGAGGCCGTCGACTTGTGTCGACAAATTTGATGGAGAAGAGGTCAAGAGTACGAGCTCGTCAAGTCACAGTCGTAGTCGGCCTTTAGGTTTTGGAGGAGGAAGCAATCGTTCGTCTTAATATCCCCTAATATGGTGTAGTCAAACATGAAAACCTAACCGCCTGCTGTTGGGACAAAAAAGGCCCATCGCCTCATCCCCTCCGAAGTGGCACATGAAACTGGCTTGTGTTCTTACAAGGGCTAGGCCAATCTTATTTACGGTTGGCCGAAGGTTTTTTTTCAATATGAAATTCACAAATTGATAAAAATGTGATTATTTTCGAACTTCGCATTGTTTGCAAATAACTACATATTTGACATGAGTACCTCACAGATAACATGTGATTTTTTTTGGATTAATTTCGAGAAGGTCGAGAAATACGCCAACTTAGAAACAAGCTGTTTAGTCTCACTTGAACAATCTTTTCTAACCATGTGATTTTTTCGACCATCATTAAATGGTCTTATTTTTTTACACATGTTAAGACACACAATCTAAGACACATGGACAAGTTTTTTCTATTTTTGGACTTTTTTTAGTTTGTAGTGGCCCGGTCAAAGTAAGGTCAAAACTGCAACGAACATTGTCAAGGCATATGGATGAACCAAGCTGAGATAGCAGCACATCCATGATGAAACCACATCTTGTGCACCTCAAAATGATTTTTCCCAAAAAAAAATATAAGGTGCCTTTCATGTAGAGGTAGTTCAATTTTTCCAAATTTTGACCAATTTGACCATAGTTTGACTATAGGAAATAATTGTACAAACTAGCAAGTCACAATGAATAAAGTGGTTATGTGCCCACCAAATGACAACATCTACCTCACCATCTATGTGGAACACACATATCTATTGCAAATTTTGTACTTCCTTCACAAAATCTAGTTTGATTTGCAATGTTAAAATGAAAATGTTATGTAAATTCATAACTGGTCAAAACCCCGAAAATAAGAAACATGTGTCATGCCAAGACACACATGCCTGTCAAATTTGAGGTCATTGATAAATTTTGCCATGGGGTTGGCGATCTCCTAGATAATTTGGATAGTGAGCCATGAACCTTACACTTGAAATCAAGTTTGTGAGCGCAACATCTACTTTTATTCCACAATCTCAACGTTTATTATTTTTATGCAAACTAGGACACAATCTAAGACAATTGGACAAGTTTTTCCAAAAAAAGTTGAATTTTAAATGCCCCGGTCAAAGTTAGGTCAAAACTACGACGAACACCGTGTATGCATATGGATGAACCAAGCTGAGCTAGCAATAGATCCATGATTAAACCACATCTTGTGCACCTAAAAATGATTTTTGCCAAAATAAATGAGGTGCCTATCATGTAGATGTAGTTCAATTTTTCCAAATCTTGACCACCTTGACAAAAGTTTTACTAGAGGTAATATTTGTGCAAACTAGCAAGTCACAATTACCAAAGTGGTTATGTGCCCACCAAATGATCCCATCTACCTCACCATCTTTGTGGAAGATGCATTGCTATTGCAAATTTTGTACTTCCTTCACAAAATTTACTTGAATTTCCAATGTTAAAATGAAAAATTGTATTTAAATTCATAATTGGACAAAAACACCAAAATAAGAAATGTGTGCCATATCAAGACACACCTACCTGCTAAATTTGAGGCCATTCTAACAAAGTATACCATGGACTTGGCCATATCCTAGGTAATTTGAGTAGTTAGCCATGAACCTAACACTTGAAACCAATTGTGTGAGAGAAACACGTTTTATTACACAAACTCACGGCTTACTATTTTTTGTGGAAACTAGCGAAAATGCTAGAAAAAGGGCGCGCTCTCTAGAGCTCGCGTGACGTTCCTCCTGCAGTCAACACGTGGACGTCTCTCAGTGTGTCTCGCGTCTCCAACTCTCGCGTCCCTGCGTGACACGTGGTGCCTCGCCGCTTGATGGTTTTTCCCTTTGCTCTATTCTCGTGCGTGGAGAGCCATGTGGGGAGGCCACAATTTGGCCTTTTGACTTTTCTTTTGTAAGTTCGAATACGAAAAACTAAATAACTTTTTAGCCGAGGGTTAAAATCACGAACCGTTTTCACATCAGTGTTAGTCAGAACGAGATCTTCAAAACTAGATCCAATGTTGATAGATTTTGAGAAAAAAAACTTGCACTACCTGCATTACCTACATTGTACTACCTTCGGTCTGAAGTGCATGTGCGATGCACTGCCACTTTACCCGTGCACTGCCTTTTTGTTCAGTGTCGTACTGCCTTCGGTCGCTGTGCACCACAATGGTCCTGGCAGTGTACCCCTCATGCACTGCCGTATTTACTGTGTTGCACGGCTCTCAGTCTAGTGCACGGTGCGGTATCATGGCAATGCACCACCCGTGTATTGCCTTGTTGTTCTATGTTGCACTGCCTTTGGTCTCAGTGCATGGTGCGTTATCCCGACAGTGCACCACTCGTGCACTGCCTTATTGTACTCCGTTGCACTACCTTCGGTTGTAGTGCACGGTTGTGTATCATGTTAGTGCACCGCACTTGCACTGCCTTGTTATACCGTGTTGCAGTGCCTTCGGTCATAGTGCACGGCTCGGTATCCCTGCACTGCCTTTGGTCATAGTGCACAGCTCAGTATCCTGCGGTGCACTTCCTTGTTGTACCGCGTTGCACTGCCCTCGGTCGCAGTGCATGGCTCGGTATCCTAGCAGTGCACCTCACGTGCACTGCCTTGTTGTACCGCGTTGCACTGCCTTCGGTCGCAGGGCATGGTTCAGTATCCTGGCAGTGCACCTCCCGTGCACGGCCTTGTTGTACTGTGTTGCACTGCTTTCCTTCGGTCGCATTGCAAACATCGTGGTGTCCTAGCAGTACACTACATGTGTACCGCTTTATCTCTTTTTCAATGCAATGTCTTTTCTCTTTTGGGTTTTGGTTTTGCTTTTAGCACCATGCGCTCATTTTTTAGCTATGCATGCATACAACACACCAGTGGCAGAAAATGCGAGTCCGACCAATGCGTACAACAGCAGAGCAGCGTAGAGCATGCATGTAGCCAGCTAGTAAGCCTTCGGTCAACAATGCATGCACCGGGCAGCATCGCGCAGCCCCGCGCATCGCATGTGCTTGGAGATAATAGCATGCCGACACGTGTCGCGGTCGGAGTCCATTACGCACGGCCTCTCATTCCCACCCGCGCACTGTAAAGAGCGCTCTTACGCTAGTCGCTCTCGAAAACTAGGGTACAAACAAAGACACTTGGAATGTTTTTCCATTTTTTTGATTGATCGAACTTTAAATGTCCCGGTTAAAGTTAGGTCAAACAATCGCCAAACACCATTGCTGCATTATGAAGTGCAAGCTCTCGTTACAAATCCTACAAATGTTCAAACTGGATGCTCCGTGTCCATGCCAACAACATTTGAAAATATGGTATCAAAGTAATAAAATTTGCTTGGTCAAAATTCAAATTTCTACATTCACCAAGTTGTGAACCTGCGAAAACTTTAAGCATGAAAAATGTGGCCAATACAGTCCTCCATAAACTGGAGAAAACCCCATGCAATTCATACCAACAATACTTTTTAATTCGAAAATTGAATTTTCTGCAAAAAATGTCAAAACTACCTTTTGTTTTGGCTTATTAAATTTTCAAAATACTACATACACAAAGTTTTCAATCTGAAAAAACATTATATATGAAAAATGTGTCCCATATAATCCTCCAAGAAGTGGTGAAAACCTCATGCCATTCAGACCAACACATCTCCTTAATTACATAACTGAATTTTCTGCAAACAAAGTGTCAAAACTACTTTGTTGTTTTGGCTTATTGAATTTCCAAAATCCTAGATACAAAAAGTCGTGAATATGAAAAAAATTATACATGAATAGTGTGGCCCATAGACTTATCCAAGCACTGGTCAAAACCTTAAGAAAATCAGACAAACCCTCCTCCTGAATTCAAATTCTCAATTTTCTACACATAAGTGACACAACTACTTCTTTCAGATTCAAAATCCTACATACAGAAAATTTTGAAGCTAAAATTTCAAATTCCTACATGCAAATAGTTCTGAATATGAAAAAATTATTACCTGAAAAATGGGCCCACTGGACTATGTGATCCAATGGTGAATACCTTATCCATTTTTTATTAACATGTTTTATAATGTTAAAATATGAATTTCCTGTTACAAATTTCACAAAATCATATAAATGAACAAAACCATAAACGTGAAATATTTATAAAACATTTGTTTTCTACCACATTACTCCTTTATTTATTCCAATTAAAATTACAAAAAATTAAATGTAAAAAGAATAATAAATTTCATAAAAACGAAAGGGGAGGCGGCCCAGCCATGCCACCTGCCCGACCGAGCTACCAATGACCCAACTGGGCCTCTTTCAGCCCATTGCGTCGCCACAGCAGGATGAGCTGACTCGGGTGGGTGAGTTGGAGTTCAGTCCCACCTCACCAACTGGAGAAGATGGAGACCAACTTAAATAACTGAGCACTCGGACAGTAGCAACAGTCTCTCTGTTCCAGACTACTTGTGACCGTTCACTTAAATTTCACTGCCCTGTGGGGCTTACTGGCAGCACCACGAGCCTACATCCTGGCCCATGATTTGGGTTTCTAATCGTATGCAGGCCGTGGGCTCGAAAAATATCCTACTAGTGGGCGGGCTTTTTTATTTTTTCCATAATTTTCCCTACATTTAAAGATCAACTCAGACGATATTCCTTCCAGGTTGGCTGACATAATGCATATAAACTATCTGCTAGACTCCAAGTCAGTTTAATATTTTAGATGATAACACAACATGGCCAAATCTACACACTTGTAAATAATCAAACCAATTTTCTTTCCTTTTTGTACAGTGGATTTTCAAAATTACCAACATTAGTGCAAAGTGTTTTACATGTCATAACCATACAAATTATAAATTCCACAATGAAATACATATTACTAAGTGACAGAACAAGTATCATGCCACAACAATGAAAGGAAAATTATAAACAAGCAAATGAATGGTCAATACATTTGACTTATATTGGCAAGATGTCACTGTTATGTGGACACAATCGGCAACTTATCATATAAATGCACACTTTCGCTAATGGAATTCGGGATATTTGCGGAAAGCATCATTTTCTCCAACCTTTTTAAATAAGGTTTCAATTCTTCAAAATAGCTAAGAACAACTCGACTCACTCGAGATCTCCTAATATAAACTATGGACACATTGAGTCACTCAAGTGCTCCTATAACCCATTAAGATCACCCATCAAGTTTTATTAGAGAAACTAGAATAAATGAGACTTTTCAACTGCATCAAGAGAAGTTACTCATAATTGTCCATTACCGGGGACACGGCTAAGAACTTAGTTCTTAAACCATCTGCAGAGGCTAGTACACTTTACCCACAAGACCCAATCAACCCCTTTTGAGAGAAGATCGGGATGAGACTTTTGGGAAACAGAATCATGAGCCTAGCCCTGGGTCGTACCATCCTATACACACCTACATCTGCTAGTCACGGTAGGACATGATACCATAAATTACTCAGTCAAGTCAAAGCCCATATGACATGCAGTTGTACATGGAAGTTACTAATCAAGACCGTATATCATCTCTTTGAAGCTTGGGTGGCAATCCCCACCATAATCCACACTCGATGACCCAATCAATGCCATTCCACCCAGGTGATTTATTGATTAAGTGGTTTTCATTTACGTAAAAACATAACCTTCTCATACACATATTTATAATGAAACCCACCCATGCACCTAATATCATGGCTAAGCATCTACCATATGATGGCTATCAAACAATCAATTAGGTTGGACCTATGACAATTATATTGGGTACTCACACCATAGCATAACATATTAGGTAAAACATTTCCAATACATGCAAATCTACTGAAATCTAAATGCATAAGAAAACAATAGGAGATTTATGAGAGTGACACTTGCCTTTAGTCGATGTTCTTGTGCACACACTCGTTACAATCACAATAATCACACTACGAGCAATCTATTGTGAAAAAGAAGTAAATACAATAAAAAACAGTAGCACAACACAACAATACGAGTATGCATGCAAGCTAGAAAACGAAAACAAGATCAAAAGCTTTCATAAACATTTTCTATTAAAAAAATAGGCTTTTAATAGGCATTATTGGAATCTGAATACTTTCAGTACAAAATAGTTTCAGCAAATTTGTAAACCATGCTTCTTGATATATATATATATATATATATATATATATATATTATTCATAGCTTTCATTTGCCACTGGTTTCACCTTAAAATAATTTGTAGAATAAAAGTTATAGCCAAAATAGACATTTAAGGGATTTAAACACAGAGCATTATTTTGTACTACTAAAAAATCAACTAATAGTATAGTGGCATAGATTACAATTTTCTGAATCCATAGACAACAAAATTCGCCAAATTTGGAGTTGTAGATATTTTTCTATGAATTAGTTACCATTAAAAAGATATAAATACTCTAGGAAATATTCATTGAGCAAAGTGCCAATTTTATTGCATGATAATGTTGTACTTTCTTTTCTGAATCCAGGGATATATCCTTTGTATTTTAATGATCTCTAGTGTATTTTCTATGAATTAATTACTCTAAAAAGAGTAATTAATCAATTAAATATTCGCGACAATTACTTACAGTAAAAGTCACATACAATTACATATTACTAATCTACATGAAATTTTGAATCCATTGATATAGTATATGCTATTTTTGGATCTACAGATATTTTTATATGATTTTTGCAAGATTAATACATTTTCTATTTTTTTTCATTTTCGGAAACCCTGACGCGACATCCGGCGTGGGCGACACGCAGGCGCCACATGGTGTGACGGGATTCGCCCGTACCGATATCCTGGACGTCGGAGCCCAGATCGACGGTTGGGAAGCGGAGCTTCCGGTACTCACCGGTGCTGTGGTGACGAACAGTGGTGTGGCTCGGACGATGGTGCTCGCCGATGCTCTGGTGGTCCTGGGAGTCGGTAGCGAGGTCCATGAGGATCAGGAGATGACGTATAGCTCTCTGGATTCCTCGACACGCTGTATCGTTTCCTCAAGCGACGACGATGGACAACTGGAGACGGTGGGTGATGGCGGGGCTCCGGCGAGCGATCATAGGTGCTCTAGTACACTTCGAAGGGGGAAAATGGGAGAGACGATGTGGGCGATCACGGGTAAGAGAGTAGGGGCACAACAGAGGAGCAGGGAGGTGCAAAACCACGACTCCAAGGTCGATCTAGGAGCTTCATGCGATGGCGGCTTGGGAGCTTGTCGGTGGGGGTGCTAGGGTTTCAGAAAAACAAAATTGAAGGGGAGGGAGGTAGCTAGGGTTGGTGTACTTACATGGGCCATATTCGTGGAGAAGGGAAACGAGGTCGTGCCGAATTTGGCAATTTCTATAGCAGTTAGTTCGTGTTGGGGATGGATTCGTCGGGAGGAGGGGTGACAATCGGACCCCACCTGTCAGCTGCATAGGAGTGGTGAGGGGCAGGCTAGGGCTGGCTACTGCGCCGCGTTTGCTACTGTGCGAGCATGGGGGTGAGCGGAAGAGAGGAGTGGGCCGGCTAGGGCTGGCCCGGGTAGGTTAGGCTAGTTAGGTATTTTTTTTTGTTCTTTATTTTATTCTTTTCCTATTTTGCTTTATTTAATAACTTTTGAATTAAAGCTCCAAATAAGCTCAAACTTGTCTCAAATTTTTTGTAAAATTCAAAATAACCTTTTGCCACTACTAGGGAGTATAATCATGTCCAAAACCAAGTATCAAAATAATTTGTACTAAAACCCTTAAAAGGTGCATTTAGAGGATTTTAAATAGGGTTTTGATAGAAGGAGTTTTTAAAGGGAGTTTTTTGAATGATGCTTTATGAAATGCATAGATGTATGCCATATGTCAATCACTGAAACACAAATAATTTATGCCTTTTTTCCAAATAGGTCTACTTAAGCATTATCAAAAGATATAGGGTTTTATGCAATTGGCCTTATATTGTTACTATGCAATATTCCTAAACGGTTTCTTATGGTTTATTTTAACCACTCAATAAAGACACAAAATTCCACAATGCCCAAAACAACAAGTTCAATCATATAACATAAAGGAACATAGTTTTTAACATGCAATGAAAATGAAGATGTCATGTTATCTTCTCACTTTTCAAGCAAGTGGTAAAAAGCATCTAGAATGGTTTCACAAATTGAAATAGATACTTAAAGGGAAAAATAGGGAAAATGAGAATATCACTCCACCATAATTTGGGAAAGTGATTTTTATTCCCTCTCTTTAATATTTCCAAGTATCGTTGGATTAATCTTTTGAGATTTGGTTTACGTAAAACACAATCAAGTTGAATAGTCATGTTTATCCAATCTCATACAAATTTCTGAATTGAATGCTGAAAGAAAATCAAATTAGAAGGTTACTTTTCCTTGAGAAATTTCAACAAAGTCAAACAATTCAAGCAACTTATTTTCTTTATTCACATTCCAAAATTAGGAAAATTTTGGGATGTGATAGACTACCACCCTTAAAAGGAATCTCATCCTGAGATTAGGGAAGGCTAGAAGGAAATATGTTTCAAATACACCAGGGTGCTACCACCCTTAAAAGAAAATTTACTAGATTGCTTCTGAAGGGTTCACTTGGCTCAACATTTCGTGGCACAATGCCTCTTGCACATTATGAACTCCATGATTGCCAGATTCTACATAACACTACATGAATTAGCAAAGCACTCATGGTGGTCAACTAGGAATGTTTGCTTCACAATACCCATTCAACAAGCCTCAGGATTCATCCTTGCCATAAATTCCTATAGTTAGCAATGAATGCTTTTGTAAAGGTGCAAAATCATACCATTCTAAGGTCTAGGCTTAATGCCATGCGGTGACCCGACATACCACTTCATGTGTAGTACCCTATAGTCGTTGACATGACATCCACAGAACACCGTTCTGTAAATATCACGTCCCTCAGAGTGGTACAACAGAAACATTGAGGTCCACATTACAATCATACACACTTCATTATTATTACAAACTAGAAGTTCCAAACTTCAAGTATACAAAATACAAACCAAACTTAAGTAGTTTCAGCGGAAGATATAAAGTTCAAACTCATACTCTAAATTGAGCTCAACAACTTATTTTATATAATTTATGTTGCTTGGCTCAATTGGTTTACTAATAACTAAGGCAACTACTCGGACTCGTTGCCCTCCACTCCATAGCGTATTTCATAGTCCACCCCTTCAACTCCTCTGGAAAGGTCCGGCTCTTCGTAGTAGACATCCTCTTATCCTTCAGCTGCATACATCGAAGGGTCTTCTGGATTCTCAGAGTCTAAGCAGGGTTTCAAAGGAAAGAGTGAGTAATAGCATTACCAAGCAAGTTCATTATATGCAAGGTGGGAAGTTTCATGCTCTATCTACCACCTCGGACTATAAGTCCTTGGCAATATGCAGTTTTCGTAAACATTTGTCCAAAGATTGATTTTATTATCAAAAACTATGCCCATCAGCCTTCACAGGTTGACAAGAACTTTATGGAGTTCCTTTCCTGCCGCGTTCATAGCTCCTTCCCGGAGTAGGGAGTAACAAGTTACAGTTCTTAGACTCTGCAGAGGTGCGTTGCTTTACCCATGAGAGATCAACTCCTTGTTGCACAACCGGGCGTACTTTCCCGTCCATAATTCCATGATGTGGGGCCCAGTAGGTGATCCAGGCCATTCACTGCCATCTCTGCGACCCCATATGTCTGCACGATCCTCCGGGGCTAACTACACCTCCGTTAAGCCCCCTTTCGGGCAAGCTACAACCCTGGTGAGTTGCCGAAGACTCTATGAGACGATTATGCCCCTGGCAAGCTCCATAAAGGTCCGGCCATACCTCCGGCAGCCACTCACAGATAATCTAGATACCAAAAACGTGGGGCCTAAGGGTGCCCACGCATATGTTGGTCCACACAAGGAATCACAACATCATGATAAGGTCATCTTGCCTCCATATGAAAGGAAGAAGATACAGCAGATTTCTCTGTCCCATTCCAAATCTCATGGTTAACGCGTAATATACGACGCTAGAATCACTGATGTCATGGGTTGTTAATCATATGGTGACTTGTGCACCTGGAACCCTAAGTTCCATTGCCAATTTTTATCATCACTTAGGATGATAACTACATCTTATTTATTAGAGAAGATAATATTTTCTTTCTCCAAACCATAGATGATAACACACAATTTGCAATATCTTTGATAAAGACTCTTCAAAGGACATGAGCAAGTGATGAAATTGCTTTGTGACTACAAGGTAGTGAAGTCGGATGCTCCCTGATACGTCCAAAATGTATCTATTTTCCCGAACACTTCTGCTATTGTTTTCCTCTAAACTTGTGTGATTTGGATACAACTAACACGGACTGACGCTGTTTTCAGCAGAATTGCCTTGGTGTCTAGTTTTTGTGCAGAAAATGAACTATCAGGAAAAATCCCGGAAAATATGCCAAAAATGCTATTTCACGAGAAGACTCACGGAGCTAGAAGATGAGACGGAGTAGGGCCACGAGGGGCCCACACCACCTGGTCGCGCAGGCCAGGTCAGGCCGTGCCTGGGTGTGGTGTGGACGCCTCGGCTGCCCCGTCGGCCTCCCTCTTCGCCTATAAGTTGCCTCTTGACCTAAAAACCAAGGGGGTTCGATGTTTTTCCAGAAAGAGTTCCGCTTTGCCACAACCACCAGATTCCGCGATTCGGACCCAGAAACTCCGTTCTGGCACCCTGCCGGGACAAGAATTGGAGGAGACAATCGCCATCATCATCACCATCGCTTCTCCATCGACCATCCATGTTTCCCCCATCCATGAGTGAGTAATCCCCCGTTGTAGGCTATGGGGATGGTAAGGATTGGATGAGATCATTCATGTAATGGCATCAGATTGTTAGGGAATGGTGCGTAGTATCTTTTATTAGTGCTTTTTTGACTTTGTTGCAACTTGTTATGCTTAATTCTTGTCACTAGGGCCCGAGTGCCCTGATTTCAGATCTGAACATGTTATTGATTCATTATGACAGTATTGTTTACGGTCTTACCTGCAAGTTATATACACATGTTATTGTCCGGAACCAATGCCCTCAAAGTGACAACAATCGGGATAACCGGAGGGAATGGTTTTGATGTGAGGATCACATGTGTTCACAGAGTGTTAATGCTTTGCTCCAGTGATCTATTAAAAGGAGCACCTTAATTGCCAGTAGTTCCCTTGAGGCCCCGCTGCAAATGGGCTGGCAGGACAAAAGATGTTGTGCAAGTTCTCATTGCGAGCACGTATGACTATATATGGAACACATGCCTATGATTATCTAGTACTTGGATGCTTTATCTTATTTATCTGGAATTACCCTATGTCTTGATTGCTATGTGAATTGTCTTGTCCATGCAATGCCCGTCCATCCATCCCTATGCCTACCACGCTTTAATCCTACTATTTACTGCAATTGTTACTACTGTCTTTACTTTACTACCGCTGTTACTTTACTATTGCTACTACAAAACTGTTGCTACTGATAAACTACTATGAGCAAGATTGTTTCCAGGTGCAGCTGAATTGACAACTCAGTTGTTAAGGCTTATAAATATTCTTTGGCTCCCCTTGTGTCGAATCAATAAATTGGATTTCACTTCCCTCAAAAATACCGCGATACACCCCTATACTTGTGGGTTCATAGTTATAAGCCTTAACAACTGAGTTGTCAATTCAGCTGCACCTGGAAACAATCTTGCTCATAGCAGTTTATCAGTAGCAATAGTTTTGTAGTAGGAATAGTAAAGTAATAGCAGTAGTAAAAGTAAAGACCATAGTAACAATAGCAGTAAACAGTAGGATTCGAGTGCGGTAGGCATAGGGATGGATGGACAGGCATTGCATGGACAAGACAATTCACATAGAAATCAGAACATAGGGAAATTGTAGATAAATAAGATAAAGCATCTAGGTACTAGATAATCCTAGGCATGTGTTCCATATATAGTCATACGTGCTCACAATGAGAACTTGCACAACATCTTTTGTCCTGCCAGCCCGTTTGTAGTGGGGCCTTAAGAGAACTACTGGCAATTAAGGTGCTCCTTTGAATAGAGCACCGGAGCAAAG
This sequence comes from Avena eriantha, assembly GCA_910589775.1. Taxonomy (NCBI): domain Eukaryota; kingdom Viridiplantae; phylum Streptophyta; class Magnoliopsida; order Poales; family Poaceae; genus Avena; species Avena eriantha. The sequence goes on from OU342740.1 coordinate 422,730,122, forward strand.
CATTAACACTCTGTGAACACATGTGATCCTCACATCAAAGCCATTCCCTCCGGTTATCCCGATTTCTGTCACTTCGGGGCCATTGGTTCCGGACAACAACGTGTGTATACAACATGTAGGTAAGACCAAAAATAATACTATCATAATGAATCAATAACATGTTCAGATCTGAAATCATGGCATTCGGGCCCTAATGACAAGCATTAAGCATAACAAGTCGCAACAAAGTCATAAAGCACTAATAGAAGATACTAGGCACCATGCCCTAACAAGCTAATGCCATTACATGAACGATCTCATCCAATCCCTACCATCCCCATAGCCTACCGCAGGGGATTACTCACTTATAGATGGGGGAAACATGGATGGTCGATGGAGAAGCGATGGTGATGATGATGGCGATGATCTCCTCCAATTCCCCGTCCCGGCAGGGTGCCAGAACGGAGTTTTTGGTGCTGTTTCGTGGAATCTGGTGGTGACGGCGGAGCGGAACTCCTTATGGAAAAACGTCGACCCCCCCTGAGTTTTTAGGTCAGAAGGCATCTTATAGGCGAAGAGGGAGACCAAGGGGGTTCCTAGGACGGCTAAACCACCATCCCGCGCGGCCAGGTGGTGTGGCTGGGCCATAGCCCCACTCCGTCTCATATTCTGGCTCCGGGAGTCTTCTGGTGAAATAGAATTTTTGGCTTTTGTCCTGTCCAATTCCGAGAATATTCATTTTCTGACTTTCCTGGAACCAAAAACAGCAGAAAACAAGCAGCTGGCACTGTGGCTCTTGTTAAAATCATATGAAAATTACTCCAAAGTGTGGACAAAACATAATAAAGTAGATAAAACCAAGCATGGAACATCAAAAATTATAGTTACATTTGCAATGTATCAACATCCCCAAGCTTAACTCCTACTCATCCTCGAGTAGGTAAGTGATAAAAAGAAAGAATAATTTTTGAGGTGACATGCACCATCATAAACTTGATCAAAGTATTTGTAAAACATTCAAAACTGGGATCATAGTACTTCAATCATAACATGAAAGATAAAGTTATAGCAATAAGACAAAGAAACTATTTTGCAACATGAAAAGGCATATACAAAATATTCATGAATAACAATGCTTTGCAAGACGTTTGTTTGTTTCACATAAAGAAAACATAGCATAGTGGCATTCAGCTTGTCCCTCATAGAGTACCAAGCATAAATGCATAGGACACCTTCAAAGTTTATAAGAGTGACTAGATACAAATAGTTTAAAACAAGCAATATCAAAGCTATGCATCAATCAACAAGTCTTGGGACAATGCACATAGAACTAAGAATGGCCACTATGCTCTCAAAGTAGGTGCATAAAGATAGAAGGTGGAGACTCAATATATAAGTGGAAGAAGGGCCTTTATAGAAGGGAGTAGGGATTCAAGTCTCATAAAGGGCTTCCAAAAATTATGGTACTTATACATTTCAGCTCTCATTGCCCCTATCATAGGCATCTTGAAGTGATTAAGGTTAAAGTGAACAAACTATGGTGTACATGCTTGACGAATTATAAGTTAGAAATCTCATGTCCCTTGAATACGAGGGCCGCTCCTCATGCTACTCAAGTTTAGTCACCGGTAAGTTCTTGTCATCGTAAGTACATGTGTATCATAGAGAACCGCCAACGGGGTACCCCTTGCCCGATGATACAGAAGAATCCCCATATCAAAATGACAAGGCAAGCAGACAACAAGCATCTCAGCAATCTTCTTATTTACCATGGGAATATGGTGCTTTTTTTTTCTCTCTTTCCTCTTTTCATAATCTCTTTTTTTCTTTTTTCTCTTTTCTTCTCAATATAGGACTCTTTTTATAATAAGAATGCTTCATAGACAGCTCATTATGGTTACGCTACAGGTTTCCACCATGTCAGCATGGATTAGACCAGTGATACGTCCATTTTGCATCACTATTCTATGTCTTAATTCACTATTATTCATTGATATATTTCATACTGAGAGGTGATACTTATGTTATTTCATCTGTTTTTGCATGGTTGATGACTTTTGGAGCATGAACCGCTGCAGTCAGAATTCTGATGGAAAAGGGGCTATTTGGAGGCAAAATTCGCGAAGATCAGAAAATTCGGGAAAATATACAGAAAATCCTATTTTTCCAGAAGACTAATGATGCCAAAAGATGGAGTGGAGATGGGCCACAGGGGTCCCACACCACCCCCTGGTGCGGGCAGCCCTAGGCCGCGCCAGCAGGTGGTGTGGCCACCCTAGCCCACTCCAGCCTCTCCCCTCTGGCGTATATCATCCTCCGAAAACCCTAAGACTCGGGGAGCGACCACAAAAAGATTCCCCCGCCTCTGCGGGGTGGAAAACACCAAGAGAGGAAGATCTTTCCGGCAGACAGATTTCTACTGGGGGAATTCCTTCCCGGAGAGGGAAGATCGTCGCCATCAACACCATCATCAAGCTGGACTTCATCGGTATCATCATCATCACCACCACCATCATCACCATCAGCACCCTCATCACCATCTCCATATTGTTGTGACAATTGGTTGAATCTTCCATTAGTTCATAGGGGAAACTTTCCTGGTGTTGATTACTGTTTGTAGTTGATGCTATTGAGTGAACCGTTGAATTATTGTTTATGTTCAGATTGTTATACATCATTATTCCATCTCTGATCATGATCCATATGATGTCTTGTGAGTAGTTCATTTTGTTCTTGAGGACATGGGAGAAGTCATGTTGTTAGTAGTGGAGTTGTGTTGAGAAAGAGTCAATAGTTTGTTATTTAAGTTGTGGTGTACTTCTTCTAGTGGTGTCATGTGAACATCGACTACAAGACACTTCACCTATATGGGCTTAGGGGAATGCATTGTGTATTTGTCTACTAATCGTAGGGGTTGCCGGAGTGACAGAAACCTGAACCCCCGTTAGGAAACCATTGCACAAGGGACGTATGGGTCTTAGAGTTTAAAGCTGTGGTTAGGTTTCTACCTTAATTACTTTCTTGTACTTACGGATGTTTGCAAGGGGTATAATCACAAGTATGTATTAGTCCTAGGAAGGTCGGTACATTAGCATAGGTTCACCCACACAACACTTAGCAAGCTAAAGAAGATTAATCAACTATATGAAGCGAAAGCACTTGACAGTCTTCCTATGTGTCCTCGAGAATGTTTGGTCATCTTAAGTAATACAACCGGCTTGTCCTTTGCTGCATAAAGGATTGGGCCACTTGCTGCATTTATTCTTACTGTCTTTTATTTACTTGTACTTTGTTTACTTGCTTTATCAAAAACCCCTAAAAATCCGTTTGCTAAGTATTTGCAGAGAATTCCTGATCCATACCACTAGCCAGCACCTTCTGCTCCTCGTTGGGTTCAACACTTTTACTTATCAAAAATACTGTGATACACCCCCTATACTTGTGGGTCATCAAGACTATTTTCCGGCGTCGTTGCCAGGGAGTGAAGCGCTATTGGAGAGTGGAACTAGTAAAGGAAACTTCTACTATGAGTATTGTTTACTTCTGCTAGTTGCTTTATTCTCGTTGTGGATAATTCGCTGAGTTTCTTATTTGGTAATGCTACTACCACTGCTAAGGTAGTATATAAGCCACCACCTGCTGAGAGTGATGTTTTCAAAATACCTACAAGAATTATTGATCGTGTTATGGATAACTACTACGTTGGGGATGGAATTGTCCATCCCGGTGATCATTTGCTCTTTATACACGAATTATGCGGGTTGTTCAAGTGTGCAGGTATTACTACAGATCAAGTTAAGAAGAAGTTATTATCATTGTCACTAAAAGGAAGAGTTCAGGAATGGTATAAGCTGCTGAAGAATGGTCAAGCTCTGGAATGGGAGGAAATAGTACCTCTCTTTTATTCAAAGTTTTATCCTCCTAGTGAGATTCATAAAGATCGGAATCAAATATACAACTTTTGGCCTCTTGATGGAGAGAGTACAGCTCAAGCTTGGGGGAGATTGAAGTTACTAATGCTCAAATGTCCCATTCATGAGCTCCCCAACAATATTATTATCAATAACTTTTACGCAAGGCTCCCTCTACATGACAAGGATTTATTGGACGCTTCTTGTGCTGGATCATTCACTCGCATGGAAGAAGAAGCTAAATGGGATCTTCTGGACCGTATTCAAGACAATGCTGAAGCTTGGGAGAATGAAAAGGTAGAAAGTCAGGTATAAATTATGATTATGAATGCATTGAATCTTTTATGGGAACTGATGACTTTCAAAATATTAAAAATGCTTATGGTTTCGACTCTCAAGCTATTGCTTCCTATTTTAAGGCTTTTGCTTCCTACATTGAAGTGCCTAAAAAGAAGTGGAATAAGTATCATGAACCTTATAAAGATGTTGCTAAGAGTGTTCCTGCAAGAAATACTGAAGTTTATACTGCTAATCATGTCTTACCTGAACCTTATATTGAGAAAAGGCCTTTCCCAGTTAAGATTAAGGAACATTCTATGATAGCTAGTATGGTTGATGAAAGCGCAAATAAAGCTATTGAACCTGATAAACAAATGGTTGATGAACCTATTATAGCAAATGTGAAAGACTTTGTTACTAAATATGAATAAGAGGGACACACTATCCTTTGTAAGGATACCTCTAATATTGTTTCACAAAGTAGTGTTATGAGAGCTAGTATTCCTGTGTTTTCTGTTAGAATAAGCGATCAGTGCTATGATGGTCCTAGTGATATCTATCTTGTTAAGTTTATGCATGATACTGAAAGTTATTATGAGAGAGGAAAAAGTGTTCTTATGCATCTCAATAATATCAAGTTTCCTCGTTTTATGTTGAAATTTTTATGTTGCACTTCTTTTGCCTTCTTATGCAAGTAGCTTCTGGTTTCAACAACTTGTTTGTTTACAAAATTCCTTTGCATAGGAAATGGGTTAGACTTAAATGTGTGATTTTGCTACTTAATGCTCTCTTTCACTTCAATTCATATCCCTATGTGAGCATCTTCAAAATTATAATGCCCATCTTAATGGCTATAAAGAAAGAGCTTTTTGGGAGACAACCCAGTTTATTTTTGGTTTCAGTTTGTTTTTGCTTCTTTGACTGTTGGAAGTTATTACTTCGTTAATAACCGCTCCTTACCCGTTTTGTTTGGTTTTTGTGTCAAGATCAACCTCTAATGAGAGAGAAGTAAGATTTGGGCAAGTTTCTGTCCCGAAACAGATTTTTGTGCTTCACCATAAAACATCGTGAGAGATCTCTGTATGTCGGATTGAGCTGTAAGTTTTTGAGCTTCTTCCCCAGGTTGTTATTTAACTTTTGTTAGTTTTGCACTTTTTGATTTGAGCAACAGAAGATTTTCGAAAAAATTGATCTTTACCTGCTGGTCTGTTTTGAGAGATTTTGCCGCTCTTGCATTTGCTTCTTTACTCAATTTCCTTTTTGAATTGTTTTTGGGTTTTCGGAAGGAATTGCTACAGTATCTTATGGTTTGATGGTTTTCAGTTGAAGTTGGATTCAAAAGGTTCTATTACTTCACGTACTAATGTTGCTAATGAGAACTATGTGAAGTTTTGTGTGAAAGAAATTTCCAGGAAGTGGAGATAATGGTGTAATAAGGAAGAGAAGGGTTTTATGACTCATGTAATAAGTGTACGAAGATTAAGATACTGATGATTATTCAAGTGGAGACTCCGGAAGAATCCACTAAATACGAAATTCAGAGACCTGCAGAGTCCGTGTTCAAATAGGTAACGGTTCTGGTAAGAAAAGTTCCGCGAAAATACAATCCAACTATATTTTTGTAGTTTTCAGTCAATAAGGGAAGTCACAGAGCGAAAAAAGGATGGAAACGGAGCCAGGGTGGCTCACACCACCCTGTGGCGCGGGCCCTCCCCTGGCCGCGCCACCAGGTGGTGAGTCCACCCCGGACTCCGCCTCTGACTCGTTTTCTCCCAGTACCTTCCTTTTGATATGAAACTTCGTAATATATAACCCCCCCGGATCCCCCGAGGTTTGTATATCGTGTTTTCGTCGTATTTTTGTTTCGATCTGTTTCTGCTAGGACATACTCTTTGAAAGTTTAGAAGCACAATGGTGTCTGCAAAGGATAAAGGGAAGGAGCCTATGGAGGAAGACCTCCAAGCCCCGGGAAGGAGAAGGAGATCAAGAGTGAAGGTGAAGAGGAGCAAGGCCAACATCCGCACACCGGCACTACCATTGCAAGCATTGGAGTGGTGACAAAACCTGCCAGTGTTAGAAGGACGGCACGGATGTAGACTGGGGGGAAAGCTCCCCGTCACAGTTTGGCTCCACGACCACTTCCTCCACACACCAAGAATCCCTTCCATACCTTTATCCATAACCATGCGGGAAAAGAAGACTCCAAGAGGGAAGAATGGAAAAAGAACCACAAGAGCTGGGATCCACAAACTGGAATGATTATGAGTCGTATTGAGCACAACTCGGAGTTGATTCGTACTCTCACCTTCAAGATTGAGGACTTTGGGAAATTGATCAGAGAGCTCATCGAGAGGATACCGCCACCACCAAAGGAGTAATTCGTCATCAGGTTTGGCATCCTCTTGGTTTGTTCCAAGCTTGGGGGACTGCCACGGTATCACATCACTATCTTCTATCTTTTTACCTTTTTAGTAGAGTCATATCATGAATAGAGGAGTTATTATGTAGTATGGTTTGCATTATGGAAGTGTCCCCTCTCTCGTTAGATATGTATCCCTTGGTGTGAGTTGTCTTTATGGATTATTAATGAGAAGTTCTATCATTCACTCTTTTGCATAGCTTATATTAGTTTTAAATTTATGGCTATATGATTGATCTTGTTGTTAGTATTGGTATCACTTTGGGATCATTGAGTTAATTTAGTTGGTTTTGGCAAACCAGGCTTGGTCAGTAGCACACTATTTTTGAGAGTTGAATAAAAAGATAAAAGTACTCTAAAGAAAAAAAATTCATCATCTTTCTTTCTTGATTTGCTCATAAGTTTAGTATTCTCTAGTTAAGATCTTTTGTGCGTCCAAGGAAGATTGCATGTTTTTCTTTATCACTTGTATGTTTGTTTGTTTCCTTCAACTCTTGTACTTGCTACCCAGCCTTGCTAGCCAAAAACCTGTACTGAGAGGGAATTCTTCTCGTGCATCCACTCGTTTAAACCATAACCCACTCCATTTGTGTCCACCATACCTACCTATTAGCATTATTGCTATTCCAAGTAAATTTGTGTTTTATCTACCTCCCAAATTAAACTTGTTATGTTAAAATTAGTGATTAAAGCTCTCACGAACTTGATGGCACACCTTACCTTCTTGCATTTAATAAACTTGAACCATTGGGTTCTTCTTTGTTGCGTATATGCTTGCGCTTTATGAGTTGAAGTTAGCAGAACCATGTATCATGGGGACCACTTTCAACACATCATTGGTACTTGTACCTAGTTGATATCATGTTCTTTTTCTTATGGATCCCGGTGGTGTGAAATAAAAGTGGAACTTGCAAGATCATGGAGTTTATATGTGTGTTAGAGAAACGCCTGGGCCGCTAGCCTAAGCCATGCCTAATCCTATTGGAAACTCGCAGCATAACTATAGTGAGCATTCTATGAAGCAGCCTCAATAAAAACCTATGCAAATAGCAAATAAAAAGATCGCTGAGATGCTCACTGTCTGCTTGCCTTGTCATTTTGATTATGGGATAGCTCCTGTGTCATGTGCAAGGGGTACCCCGTTGGCGGTTCTCAATGATATGCATGTATTTACAATGACAAGATCTTGCTCGTGACTGAAGTTGAGTAGCATGAGGTTCGGTACTCATAAGTAAGGGGCATGGGACATCAATTTATAACTTTTCAAGCATATCCTATTAGTTGTGTCACTTTAACCTTAATCACCAAAAGATGCCTATGATAGGGGCAATGAGAGCTGAAAGCTAGTATGTATCATAATTTTTGGGAGCTCTTTATGAGACTTGCAATCCCTGCTTCCCTCTGTGAAGGGCCTTTCTTTTACTTTATAGTTGAGTCAGTAAACCTACTTCCCTTCCATCTCAGCAAGTATTTTGAGTTGGTGTGTTTCATTCATTCATATGATGATTTATTCAATCATGTTGCTTATGTTCCTTGTTTTGCACATTGCTCTTATCTTGATGTTTACTACTTTGAAATCTATCATTGAAAACCAGCTATTTGTGAACTCCAGCAAATTATCAACTATTCTTCGACCAAGAGCTAAGTTTGCCATTAAAATTATGATTCACTTTATGTATCTTTATTGTGTTTCCTTTACTCATTGCAAGTTGAGTTATATAATAGTGAGTTGTCTTCTATTATGATCTATGTATTGATGAATGTGATGCTTGTTGTCCGTATTCTTTTATCAACTCTTCCCTCCATAAACCTGAGGCCATGTTTGGGGACAAGCGAAGTCTAAGCTTGGGGGGAGTTGATACGTCCATTTTTCATCACTATTCTATGTCTTAATTCACTATTATTCATTGATATATTTCGTATTGAGAGGTGATACTTATGTTATTTCATCTGTTTTTGCACGGTTGATGACTTTTGGAGCATGGACCGCAGCAGTACAGATTCTGATGGAGAAGGTGCTGTTTGGAGGCAAAATTTGCGAACATCAGAAAATTCGGGAAAATATATAGAAAATCCTATTTTTCTAGAAGACTAATGATGCCAAAAGACGGAGTGGAGATGGGCCACAGGGGGCCCACACCACCCCCTGGCGCGGGCAGCCCTAGGCCGCGCCAGCAGGTGGTGTGGCCACCCTAGCCCACTCCAGCCTCTCCCCTCTGGCGTATATCATCCTCCCGAAACCCTAAGACTCGGGGAGCGACCACAAAAAGATTCCGCCGCCTCTGCGGGGCGGAAACACCGAGAGAGAAAGATCTCTCCGGCAGACAGATTTCTGCTGGGGGAATTCCTTCCCGGAGAGGGAAGATCGTCACCATCAACACCATCATCAAGCTGGACTTTGCCGGGATCATCATCATCATCACCACCATCATCATCACCATCAGCACCCTCATCACCATCTCCATATTGCTGTAACAATTGGTTGAATCTTGCATTAGTTCATAGGGGAAACTTTCCCGGTGTTGATTACTCTTTGTAGTTGATGCTATTGAGTGAACCGTTGAATTATTGTTTATGTTCAGATTGTTATACATCATTATTCCATCTCTGATCATGATCCATATGATGTCTTGTGAGTAGTTCGTTTTGTTCTTGAGGACATGGGAGAAGTCATGCTGTTAGTAGTGGATGGTAAATAGGAACCTTGCCATCACGAGACTTACCCATGATGGATGGATGGCAACAAACAATAGAGAATGCAAGTGAACTTAATAAATAAAGCTATGCTCCCCGGCAATGGCGCCAGAAAATAGTCTTGATGACCCATAAGTATAGGGGGTGTATCGCAGTATTTTCGAGGGAAGTGAAACCCAATTTATTGATTCGACACAAGGGGAGCGAAAGAATATTTATAAGCCTTAACAACTAAGTTGTCAATTCAGCTGCACCTAGAAACAATCTTGCTCACATCAGTTAATCAGTTTTTTAGTAGGAATAGTAAAGTAATAGTAGTAGTAAAAGTAAAGACAGTAGTAACAATAGCAGTAAACAGTAGGATTCGAGTGCGGTAGGCATATGGATGGATGGACGGGTGTTGCATGGACAAGACAATTCTCATGGCAATCAGAACACAGGGCAATTGCAGATAAATAAGATAAAGCATCCAAGTACTAGATAATCATAGGCATGTGTTCCATATATAGTCATACGTGCTCGCAATGAGAACTTACACAACATCTTTTGTCCTGCCAGCCCGTTTGCAGCGAGGCCTCAAGGGAACTACTGGCAATTAATGTGCTCCTTTTAATAGAGGAACGGAGCAAAGCATTAACACTCCGTGAACACATGTGATCCTCACATCAAAGCCATTCCCTCCGGTTATCGCGATTTCTGTCACTTCGGGGCCATTGGTTTCGGACAACAACGTGTGTATACAACTTGCAGGTAAGACCATTAGCAATACTATGATAATGAATCAATAACATGTTCAGATCTGAAATCATGGCACTCGGGACCTAGTGACAAGCATTAAGCATAACAAGTCGCAACAAAGTCATAAAGCACTAATAGAAGATACTAGGCACCATGCCCTAACAATCTGATGCCATTACATGAACGATTTCATACAATCCCTACCATCCCCATAGCCTACAGCGGGGGATTACTCACTCATAGATGGGGGAAACATGGATGGTCGATGGAGAAGCGATGGTAATGATGATGGCGATGATCTCCTCCAATTCCCCGTCCCGGCAGGGTGCCAGAACAAAGTTTATGGTGCTGTTTCGTGGAATCTGGTAGTGGCGGCGGAGCGGAACTCCTTCTGGAAAAACGTCGAACCCCCCTGAGGTTTTAGGTCAGAAGGCACCTTATAGGCGAAGAGGGAGACCGAGGGGGTGCCTGGGGCGGCCAGACCACCCCCTGGCGCGGCCAGGCCCAACCGGTGCGGCCAGGTGGTGTGGCTGGGCCCCAGCCCCACTCCGTCTCATATTCTGGCTCCGAGAGTCTTCTGGTGAAATAAGATTTTTGCCTTTTGTCCTGTCTAATTCCGAGAATATTCATTTTCTGACTTTCCTGGAACCAAAAACAACAGAAAACATGCAGCTGGCACTGTGGCTCTTGTTAATAGGTTAGTCCAAGAAATCATATGAAAAGTACTCCAAAGTGTGGACAAAGCATAAGAAAGTAGATAAAACTAAGCATGGAAGATCAAAAATTATAGATACATTTGCAATGTATCAGTGGGTCATCAAGACTATTTTCTGGCGCCGTTGCCAGGGAGCATAACTTTATTTATCAAGTTCACTTGGAATCACTATTGTTCGCTGCCATCCAACCATCATGGGTAAGTCTCGGGATGGCAAGGTCCCTATTTTACCATCCACTACAAGAAGAGGTACGGTTTTGAACACCTCTATTGCTCTTGATTCACCATCTGTTATGAGTAAGCTCGTTACACCACCACATACACATGCTACACACACTGCTACTACAGATGAATCTGAAACTTCTGATACTTATGATGATGCTTCTACTGTGCTTGATAAGAGTGGTTCATTAGGTCCTTTCCTAGATGCTACAATTGCTAGAACTATAGCTAGAAATACTGAAACTCCTAATGAAGACACTACTACACCTGTTAGTTCACTTGAGTCTCGAGAGAGCTATGATATTGAAGACGGTTATATTCAGATGACCGATGAATTTATTAAAGCATGTCAAAACACCCATGATAGGAGTGCTGTTAAGAGTCTCCTTGAGAGGCGTACTATAAACCCAAATTGTCTCCTAATGCTAAGTTTGCTGCATCTCCCATAAACATTAAAGATAAGGATTATGATTTCTCTCTTGATCTATCTTACATAGCTATTGTTCAAAAAGAACCTTTTTGTGGGACTAAGAATGAAAGTGCGGTAGCACATATGACTGACCTTTCTACCATGAGCGGTTTATTTTCTGTTGATATTAAGATGCGCACCTACTTTGTTGCTAAAATTTTCCCTTTTTCACTAAAAGGAGAAGCTAAAACTTGGTTTAATAATTTACCTCATGGATCTATTCATAGCACTGATTGCTTGATTAGTACTTTTCTGTAGAAATATTTTCCTCCTAGTGCTAGACATGCTATTTTGCAGGAACTTTTTGATTTTAAACAGGTAGAAAAAGAGATCTAACCTGAATCATGGGCAAGGTTTTGTGCTTTGATTCATGCACAGGCTGGATGTCCATTACCTAAGAATTAGCTTCTTGATATATTTTATAATGGACTAACTGAAGAATCTAGGACATACCTGGATAGTTGTGCTGATTGTGTTTTCAGGAATAGGACTCCCAAGGAAGCTAAGGAAATAATGGCTAAAATAATCAAGAATTATGAAGACTGGGCTCCTCCTGAACCAGCTATACCTGCGACAATTATACCTGAACTAGCTATACCTGCGCCTATAACAACATCAAAGAAGAGGGGAGTTATTGAACTAAATGATGAAGTTTTTTTTGACAAAAACAGTAGGGAGGTCCCCTACTGTGTCATTTTATAAATTTTATAATGTACAGAAGATTGAGCCAGGCTCAATCAATAAAGCTATTACAGATGTTTACATTCATAGTGTGTCAAGCCACTCTTGCATACCTTCCTTGAGACTAGGTTTAGCTCTATGCATAGTCAAGGTAAAAGTTGCATTAAAAGAAGAAATACATCTAGTGATTGAGGGATTTAGGTCCCTAAAAATATAACCATTTCTTTGCTCCCATATACTCCAGCATCCAGTGATGATAATTTCCATAAGAAAATTGGGACTGAATCTACTTCTAGCATCATTGATCATCTGATGAATCTCCATATCTGTGTTCCATTCAAGTCCCAAGGCCCACCAAAACCCTTGGCTGAAGCTACATTCAAAAAACAGATGCAGCAGAGTTTCCTGAGGACAGTTGTCACATATAACACAATCATTGAATTCCACAAAGAAGTTTTTTCTTGTCATTAGATCCTTGGTGTTCAGCCTCTTATTCAGTAGCAGCCAAGCAAAAAAATTGTGTCTTGGAAGACAGCATGATTTCCAAATATCCAGGATGGGTTTTGGTGTTGGGTGTGCCCCAGTGAGTGCTCTGTAGATATTTCTGGTTTTGAAAGACTCTCCCCAGGAAAAGTACCATGAATCATGGTCGTCTGTGTGGTTTATGCTTCTGATATTTTCCACCATAGGAGTAAACTCCTCATGAGAAATGATGGATAAGGGGAGTTGAAAAAGTTCATAGAAATCATTTTCAGCTGTAGTGATTGCCTTGGCCATGGTCAGAGTATCATTATGGCAGAAAGAGTGTAAGTGTGGATATCTATCTTCAAAGCATTCACCTTTCCATAGATCCTTCCATAGTAGCGTAGATTTTCCATTACCAATTTTGCAGTGAGTCAAATCTCTATAAATATCCACATAATTCATATAGTCTCTCCACCAGAAAGAACCAATATGATTCATTGAATGTGGGGCAGAGTCATCTTGATAGTAAGCTTTCCATATAAGATCAACCCATGGTATATCAGCCCTGTTGTAGAATTTATGAATATTATTCAATAAGAGAGCTTGGTTCTGTACTCTGAGGTTTATGACTCCTAAACCTCCTTGATCTTTTGGTCTACATATCAAGTCCCATTTAGCAAGACATTTGCCATGTTTGTTGATATCTTTTCCTGCCCAGAGGAACTGTCTGCCACCCTTTTCAAAATGGGTAAAAATTGTTAATGGGACTTTGAAAGCGCACATGGCATGGATGGGCATAGAATTTAATACAGAATTCAGTAATGTCAGTCTTCCTGTATATGACATGAGAGAAGATAGTCCAGATATTCTTCTGTCAAATTTGGAAACAATGGGCATCAAGCTATCAATAGATGGTCTTGTGGTACTAAGAGGGAGACCCAGGTAGGTGAAAGGCAATTTCCCCAATTTACATCCAAAATTCGAAGCTAGTTGGGATGCAAATTCCACTGTTATATTGATAGGCACCAGAGTAGATTTGTCATAATTTACCTTAAGCCCTGTCATGTTGCTGAATTGTTGTAGTCTGATCTTGAGGTTATTAAGTTGTAGACTATCAGCAGGCATAATCAGCAGGGTGTCACCAGCATATTGAATAATTGGAAATTTCTGCCCATAGTCATTATCAAGAGGTAGGCTGATTTCATTTCTGTGCCAGGCATCATTGACAATTTCCTGAAGTAATTCAACAGTGCAAACAAATAGAAGGGGGACAGGGGATCTCCTTGTCTGACCCCTCTTTTACAGCAAAATTTTTTCCCTGGGACACCATTCAGTAGTACTGAGGTGGATGTAGAGTACAGTATGGATCTTACCAGGGAGATCCATTTGGGGCCAAAACCTTTGGCATTCAGCATATTAATAATTGCATTATATTCAACCTTATCAAATGCTTTTTCATAATCGATCTTCAGAATAATAATTGGCTTCTTTGACACATGGCAGATGTGGAGATATTCAAAAGCCCATCCTAGGCAATCATGGATATTTTTCCCTTTAATAAATCCATATTGATTGTTATGTATAATGGGTTTGATAAACTTCTGGAGTCTATTAGCCATTATCTTGGTGATGAATTTAAGAGGAAGACTAACCAGAGATATGGGTCTGTAGTCATTCATGGTCTCAGGATCATTTATCTTGGGGATGAGAGTAATAAAAGCAGTGTTGATGGCACTCAAATTTACAGATTCAGCATAGAACTCCTGTACCAGTTTTACAAAATCATCTTTGATAATATGCCAGCATTTCTTGAGGAATTTACCATTGAATCCATCAGGACCAGGTGCTTTATCGGAGGGAAAGTCTTTGATCACAGATTCAATCTCATCGTATGTGAATGGATCATCCAGGTGAAGAAGGTTACTTCCAGGTGCAATCAATTCATCAAGGTTGATGTCATTAGTAATATTTTCACTTGTGCCAAGTCTGAGTTTGTAAGATTGCCATATTGCTGCAGCTTTAAGTTCATGCTCAGTCAGGATCAAATTATCATCAGATTTGATATGGGTGATGAGATTTCTTCTAAAGCTCTGAGTAGCCATAGCATGGAAAAATTTGGTGTTTTCATCTCCCAATTTGGCCCATTTGATTTTGGCTCTACTTTTCCAATATATTCTTTTAGCCTCCAGGAGCTTATTGGTATGATCCATTAAAATCTTTTTAAAATTCTTCTCATGTACAGCAAGTGGTCTCTGATCCTCAATTCCTTCAAGTAATGCCAAGATAAATGTGTAGTTTTCAATAGTCTGATTTAAATTTGAAAACTTCTTGCACCATTTTTTAAGTCCAGCTCTGAGATGTTTGAATTTGCAGTTGATAGCAAGGGCAGAATCACTTAAATATGGAGCTGAGTTCCAGAGGGTATTCACAGTATCATAAAAACCATCAAACTCCAGCCAGTGGTTCTCAAATCTGAATAATTGAGATTTAGGTATGGAAGTGCCCACTTGGATACTGATGGGAGTATGATCAGATCTATTTCTGCAGAGTGGGTGAGCCATAGTGTTGGGGAAGGTTGTGGTCCATAAAGGACATGTAAAAATGCAATCCAGCTTTTCAAGAAGAGGGGGGTCTTGCATGTTGCTCTAGGTGAATGTTCTTCCTTTAAGTGGGACTTCCATAAGATCATGAGATTGAATCACATTATTGAAAAGCATCATATTATGGGCATCACCACCCTCTCTGTTTCTATCTTCAGGGCTTCTAATGAGGTTGAAATCACCCACTAGCATCCAGAAAGGGTAATTGGAGGTATCAATATTATGCATCCAATTGAGAAATTCAGCTCTGTGTTCATTGTGTGCAAGCCCATAAATATTGGTCAGGATCCAGGTGATACCAGAGTGTTTACATGTAAAAGCCATAGTTAGGTGAAATTTCGATTGACTAAGAAGCTCCCCAAAAAAAATGCTACCATTCCAAATAGTAATTAATCCTCCAGAATTGCCAAGTGAAGGAGAAAATGCAAAGTGAGAAAATCTCCTAGGACAGAACTTCCTCAAATATGAGTGTTCAAATTCTTCCCTTTTAGTTTCTTGGAGGCAGATAATATCACAATTGCAAGAGTTAACTTTTTCTCTAAGTTGGTCATGCCTCAGATCAGAATTGATGCCTCTAACATTCCAGTCAAGAATCATCCAGCCTATTCATAATTCATAATAAGAGAGTACCACAGCTTTTGATCAACATAGTTAATCAGGTATAAAATGGGAATAGCTGGCTGATCAAATGGAAGGAAAAAATCATCTTGGCCCCAGATTGAAAATCCCACAAAGGTGTTGATGAAAATAACACAAAAGGTGATAAATAGACATCGAGGTACATAAGCAGATATAGGGATATGGTTCTGCTCATCATGAGCATTATGGAAGTGATTATTACATGCCAGATAGTATCAAATAGATGTAGTTCCAGAAACATAAAACTGTGTGTCATTAAATATATATGACACACATTATTACATGTAGAGGGGTGTAGTAACATTAGCCACTTTCTGAGAAGAGCTTGTCCTCTAAGATCTCACTAGGAGATATCAGGCATTGATTGATACCAATAGACTGGATGGTGTCAACAGGGAGTACAGGTGGAGGTGGGGCATCTTGATCCATGATCATCACTTCATGAGGATGAGCTTTGCTCTTGGCCACCTTCCTGGATTTGCCTGAGGTATTGACCAGTGATGAATATTCATTCTCCTGGGCTTTATCTGCAGCATCTTTGTTCTTGAACCCCTCTGATTGGCTGGCAATCCTTTTACTGCGTCTGATAGTGGTCACATCCTTTGGAGCCAGTAATTTGCGTTTGGTCACCAGAGATGTGTAGACTTCATTGGCATCAGAAGATCCACCAATAGATGTATCCAGAGGGGTTTGCACATTATTGTCAGAGATTTCAGTGATGCAAACAGATGATGAAGCTGGTACATGAGGTGCAGTTGCATAAAGTTTCAGAAGACACTTCCTCTGTTTTCCATGTTCAGTATCAACATCAAGAATTTGGAATCTAGCACCATGGATACAAGTGATATCAGCATTGCCCAGAGTAGTGTGAGCATTCTTAACCATGTCAGTAAGCAGATCATGGATGGCATTGAAAGAATCCACAGCTTCCATCATAGGTTCAAGTTCAGCCATATGGTCAGCATGTGCAGGACTAAGCTGGGGAGGGGTAGCAATCATTGGTTCAATGTCAGCAGCAGGTGCAGCATTTCCAAATGGTATTACAACATTGGGTATCACAGTTGCAACATTAGCTGGTTCTTCAGGAGCATGGTCATGTACCATATCATCCCAATGTCCACCAAATGGTTGGGGCATGGGGTGTGGGTTACCACCATCAGGTGGAAGAGGGTCATCATCACCACCAAGTCCACCAATCACTCTAGCCTGCAACACATAAATCACCACAGTCCAGGAATGACCATGTCCTTCATCACTGGTATTGTCTCCAAGGACCAGGCTAATAGGGATTTCAAGCATATCTGGCACTCTGACTTTAACAAGTACTCTAGCTCTGTTTGAAAAATCTCTGTTCCAGACTAAGAATTTTCCAAATTCACTGATAGATTCTCTAACTTTATCAACTAGCCATGCATCTTGCGGGAAATTGACCATCATCAACCAGACATCATGTGTAAAAGTCATGTTTCTATGGTTCAGACCTCTATTATGGGGGATCACCCTAAGAATGCCGTCTCCAACAAAGAAAGGACTACGCTCAATAGCAGTATCCCTAGCACATGAATCAGTGAACTGTACCAGAGCGGCACCCATGGTAGACCTGGAGAAGTTGCGAATGTTGAGGCCGCGGTCATTGAAGTAGTTCCTGATGAGATGTGCATCCGCGGCGAACTGCTCAGGATCAGATGGAGGCTCAAGGATGAAAATGGCCATGTCGTCGCATCGAAGCAGAGCATCTCCACTAAAAATGTGAAAACCTCGTCGTCGTCGATGAATGCAGGGTTGGATGACTTCAGCACCAGGTGGGAGGTGGGGGATGGGGTCGCAAGGGTAGTTCGCCATTGTAGTGGAGGAGAGGGGGAGGTTGCAGGTGTGAGATTGCAGTGGCGATGATGGCGAGGAAGAAACAGGGTTTTCCAGGAGAGCGGAGGGGTCAAGGAGTACTGTTCCTGAAGTTGTAACGACAAGCCCACTTTCTGACGAGATGCAATGCTCAGGTTGTTTTTGTTTAATGCGATAAACCTGAGATTTTCTCAGACGGGTATAACAATATTTCCTAATGTGTCCATATCCATAACAAAGTTTGCACCGAACCTGAGATGGGCAATCTGGGCTTGAGTGGCGCAAAGCAAGACATTTGGAGCAGATAACATGGGCCGAGCGATGTGGGCGAATTGGGCTAGGAGAAGCCGTGGGCTGAATTTCCCCAGGGTTTGAGACTGGCTCCGGGCGGGAAGTTGGCGTCCGATCCCAGGAGATCGGATCACGTAGCGTGATAGCCGGCGTTCTTGGCACGTAGGTTCTCCTCCGATGTGAAGCAATTAGCGATGAATTGGCTCTGGTGTGATGTGATCGCCGGTGAGATATCAAGGTCCAGTCTAAATCTTGCTCATGATTCCAATCCGACGATTCTTTGATCCAATTCGGACCCCCATACCCCCACAGAGAGAAATAGCATTTAAATTCCGGGCATTCAAAAAATCTAAGTTTGTAGATCATGAAACCCACAACTTTGGAGTATACTTCAAACTTAAAAGTCCGATCACGAATCAAGCTGACATGAAAACCAAGTTTACTTCCACCAAGGCATGATTGAAGGGCAATGCAAACATTGACTAGATCGAGTCGAAAGATGGCTCGGCCAAAAGAGACCACTAGAATAAATCCAGATCCAGGAGATGGGGATTGCACACGGGTGGAAAAGGAAGATCGAACCTGTAATTCAAATCCCATGCCATGAGAGAAATCCAGAGTATCACCAAGAGCACAAGGATCCATTGTATACTAAATGATGAAGTGATGAAGGAATCTAAGAAATGTCTTAAGGAGAAGGAAATTAAAGCTGCAGACATCAAGAATTAACCTCCTATAGAAGACTTATGTAAGCCAATCCCCCACTCATCCACTATTGAGGTACACTCTCTCCAACATTTTGATGAAGGTGATATCCCTTACTCTAAACCTCCTAATCAATGCTTATAAGAATTTGATGTTTTTATTGTTAAGCAAGATAATTTTAATAAAAGGGTGCAAAATCATTTGATGGAAAACACTAGAGCTATGGTTGAGTTGAAGGATATTGTGGAAATAACCTCTAATGATGTTAGAATGCTTTTGAAGAATTTTCAAATGGTTCAAACTCAAATTGATCAGCCTATTAAAGTACAAAAAGACTTGCTAGTTAATGCTGCTAAAGAAAAATATGCTTATGAAATTAGAACTAGAAGTGGTGCTGCTACCCAGGATCCTCTATATCCTGAGGGGCATCCTAAAACAATTGAGCAGGATTCTCAACAAGTTGAAAATAGTGGTACTACTCCTAAGAAAAGAAAAAAGAAACATAAAACTATTGTAGAACCCTCTGAACCTGCTAAAGATCCTAATAGTATATCTGTCTTTGAGGCTGAAACTGAAAGTGGTAATGAAGAAAATGATGCTCCTGATAAGGAAAAAGTTGAAGAAGAACCTGAAAGGCACACTAAGAATACTAAATACACTAAAGAAGATTTTATTGCTAAGAAACATGGTAGTGAAAGAGAGCCTTGGGTCCAAAAACCTATGCCTTTCCCTGATAAGAAACACAAGTCAAAGGAACATGGACACTATAATAAGTTTTGTGAGTGGATGAAACCTTTATTTTTGCAAATTCCTTTGCCCGATGCTATTAAATTGCCTCCTTATCCAAAGTATATGAAGGATACTGTCTCTAATAAAAGGAAGATCCCTAATAAAGAAATTTCTACTTTGCTTGCTAGTTATTCCTTTAATGGTAAGGTCCCTAAGAAACTTGGAGACCCAGGGATTCCAACTATTCCATGCTCTATTAAAAATAGTTATGTTAGAACTGCTTTGTGTGATTTGGGAGCAGGAGTTAGTGTTATGCCTTTTTCTCTCTACAAGAGACTTCAGTTGGAAAAACTAATACCAACTGATATATCTTTGCAAATGGCTGATAAATCTAGTACTATTATTGTTGGTATATGTGAAGATGTCCCTGTTCAAGTGGCTCATAATTGCTTGATATTAACTTATTTTGTTGTGCTTGAAATGCCTAAAAATGATAATATGTCTATTATTCTTGGGAGACCTTTTCTTAATACTGCAGGAGCTATTATTAACTGTAATCAAGCAAAGGTGACTTTTAATGTTAATGACAAGGAGCATACTGTCTATTTCCCCAAGAAGATTGATAGGACTTACGGTTTGAATTCAATTGAACATGTTGAAGGCATCCAAGTTGGAGAAATATATTGTCCCATACCACGAGAAAAATATGAAACTATTATGATAGGGACCATTGCTATCAAGGTTGAGGTAACATAATCATTAGTGAAATACAAAGTTTTGCTTCATATAAAATTGTTTTGGTAACAAGACCTAACCAACCTTGTTAACAAAAGGATTTCAATGAACAAAACAACGTTTTCACCATGATTATCTTTGTTTACTTTCATTTTACCCATTTTAGTTTTTGTTTTCGATTAGTTTACTTTTCTGTTGTTACTTGCTTGTTTGTTAGAGTGTCTTAAAACTTCTGAAGTTTAGCTTTGTTTAGCTGCATTCCAGAAACCTTTTTCTGCGGAAAAATCATTCATCTATACTTGAAAATTGCTCAAAAATAAAGTGTCTCAAAAAAATTCCAGAAAATTCATATTAATTTTTTACGTCAAAAAAGGGGTAGAGAAGTGCCTGGAGAGTACCAGGGGGCCTACCTGGTGGCGTGGCCAGACCAGGGGTGCGCCTAGCCATGGTGTGGGCCACCCCTAGCCCTCTACTCACTCTTTCACTTGCCGCTGTTTCTTCTCTCCCGAGAAAACATTAGTTCTTTGCTCGAAATCACGTTCTTGCTGTTCTTTCCCATGATTTTTCGATATCCTTGCTCAGCCCATCTTTGCTGCTGAAATTTGGAGCATTTGTTCTCTGGTATGTGACTCCTCCGCTTGTCTAAGTAGATTTGTGTTTAGTGGTTTATATCTTGAGTATTTTTCTCCTGTAGGTGATAGGTTATGAGAGCTTGTAAGCTTGTTCAATGCTTATAGATATTGTTTTGATGCATGTTTAGGCCTCTTACAAGTCCCTATGAGTAGTTCCCTTCATTATGTATTCACTTTGCAATCACTTGTGTAATAGATGTTTAAATTTCAGAATATCAAAGATGAACAACCACACATTTGGAGAAATATTTGAGAGAGACACACCTAGGAGGTCAAGGCCCTCAAGATCAGCCTCTGAATTTAGGCCTTCATACAATGAAGATCTCATTCCACCATGCTTTGGCAATGAAGGAGATGAGGGGGATGCTCACCCATCTAGTTTTCCTTGTTATACCTTCTTGCAAGATTTCTTACTATTGGTTCAGAGGGTCGGTTTGACCTCATACATGGAAGATGAGAGTGAGCAATATGCCATGTTCACCAAAACTTTCGTTGAGAGTTTCGTTTTCACTAACACCCCCTATCAGTCAACTGTTTCTTTTAGAATTTATAATCTGCCTATTACCATGTCATTGGAAAGATTTTGCAGTATTATAGGTATAGGCATGACAGGGACCGTGAAGAAGATCCAACGGCGACCCGCTGATTTGCTGGAGCTCTATCGAACTGTCACCAATGACAATGACTGCGTAGCTCAGCGCGGGAAGATAAGAAACATCCAACTCCCAGCTCTTAGATACTTTGCTTATTATCTTGCTACTAGCATTCTTGGTAGGGAGAATACAAGTAATATCTCCAACTATCATTTAGCCTTCCTCGCTGCTGCACTTAATAATTATACTCGGTACAATCGTGGCTCTCTCATTGCTCGCCGCCTAGCAGCTAGGGGTCCTATTTATGGGGGCATTATTACTTCACGTATGGTTACTGCGTTAGAGCTTTCTGTGGATCCTAATGATACTATATTGGCACCACAAAGGCTTGACCTTGTTGCCATGAAAACACATCACTTTGTCACTACTGACTCTGATGTGGAGAGTTTAGTATATAGGATGTTGTTTACTGACGGGGATGAAAGGGAGATTCCTTTGCCGCAATCTACTTTGTTCAGTGTTCACAGGAGGCTGTGGTCGTGTTCCAAGGAGGAGCTGGACGAGCAGCTCCGCTTGCTTAGTTTCCACAGGCAGCACCAGGAGGATGTGCCCTCCTACGATTACTCTACGCACTACGGTGGGGCATCCTCGAGCTCGCACAAGGACAAGGGTACCTCCTCACCATACAACGGAGGCGCTCCATGATACGTCCAAAACGTATCTACTTTCCGGAACACTTTTGCTATTGTTTCTCCTTTAAACTTGTGTGATTTGGATGCAACTAACACGAATTGACAATGTTTTCAGCAGAATTGCCCATGTGTCTACTTTTTGTGCAGAAAATCAACTATCAAGAAAAATCCCAGAAAATATGCCGAAAATCCTATTTCACCAGAAGACTCCAAGAGCCAGAATACGAGGAGGAGGGGGCTGGGCCCAGGCCAGACCACCTAGCCGTGCGGGCTAGCCCAGGCCGCGCTAGGGGGTCATCTGGCCGCCCCTGACACCCCCTAGGTCTCCCTCTTTGCTTATAAGAAGCCTTCTGACCTAAAAACTCTAGGGGTTCGACGTTTTTCTAGAAGGAGTTCCACTCTGCCGCCACCACCAGATTCCACGAAACAGCACCAGAAACTCCGTTCTGGCACCCTGCCGAGACAAGGAATTGGAGGAGATCATCACCCTCATCATCACCATCGCTTCTCCATCGACCATCCATGTTTCTCCCATCTATGAGTGAGTAATCCCATCCTGTAGGCTATGGGGATGGTAGGGATTGGATGAGATTGTTCATGTAATGGCATTAGATTGTTAGGGCATGGTGCCTAGTATTTTCTATTAGTGCTTTATGACTTTGTAGTGACTTGTTATGCTTAATGCTTGTCACTAGGACCCAAGTGCCATGATTTCAGATCTAAAAAAGTTATTGATTCATTATGATAGTATTATTTTTGGTCTTACCTACATGTTGTATACACATGTTGTTGTCCGGAACCAATGGCCCCGAAGTGACAGAAATCGGGATAACCGGAGGGAATGGCTTTGATGTGAGGATCACATGTGTTCACGGAGTGTTAATGCTTTGCTCCGGTGCTCTATTCAAAGGAGCACCTTAATTGCCAGTAGTTCTCTTAAGGCCCCACTACAAACGGGCTGGCAGGACAAAAGATGTTGTGCAAGTTCTCATTGTGAGCACGTATGACTATATCTGGAACACATGCCTAGGATTATCTAGTACCTAGATGCTTTATCTTATTTATCTACAATTTCCCTATGTTCTGATTTCTATGTGAATTGTCTTGTCCATGCAATGCCTGTCCATCCATCCCTATGCCTACCGCACTCGAATCCTACTGTTTACTGTTATTCTTACTACTGTCTTTACTTTTACTACTACTGTTACTTTACTATTCCTACTACAAAACTTTTGCTACTGATAAATTGATGTGAGCAAGATTGTTTTTAGGTGCAGCTGAATTGAAAATTCAGTTGTTAAGGCTTATAAATATTATTTGGCTCCCCTTGTGTCGAATCAATAAATTGGGTTTCAATTCCCTCGAAAATACTGAGATACACCCCCTATACTTGTGGGTCATCAAGACTATTTTCTGGCGCCGTTGCCGAGGAGCATAGCTTTATTTATTAAGTTCACTTGGATTCTCTATTGTTCGCTGCCATCCATCCATCATGGGTAAGTCTCGTGATGGCAAGGTTCCTATTTTACCATCCACTACAAGAAGAGGAACGATTCTGAACACCTCTGTTGCTCTTGATTCACCATCTGTTATGAGTAAGCTCGTTACACCACCACATACCACACTACAAGAAATTAGTCATGTAAAGATGCATAATCTATAGGCTAAAGACATTTTATATCATCTCTACGGCACCGTAGAGTCCCATTGTAAAGCGTCTCACAAGCGTCTTCTTATGCACCATCTCAATAATCATATGGACGTTTTCGTGAGCGTGTCAACACGAACACGAGACGTTTTATTTGGATCTCTACAAGTCTAAAGACATTTTCATATATGGATTGGCTTGACGTCTCTACCATCCCTGGTGACGTAACATTGAGTCTCAAATAGATTCATGTACGTAGTTGCCTGCTGGCATGCTGATGCAATTTTCATTTTCCTTTAAATTTTATTAGTTTGTTTAACTGAAACTGTACACAACATACAAACAACTAAAGGATTTTCACTTCTTTCTGATATAGGAATTTCATATACCAAATTGCACTGCTCATATATAACATCAAGAAAAAAGAATAGATCGGAGAGAACTAATAAGCTGACAATTGTTTAAAGCATCCAAAAACGGCTCATGCAATTGGAACTATAAATATTTACATACATTTTCCTCAAAATAAAAATCTAACTATGAACTTTCTATTTCAAGGCACCCCATATCTTCATAGTGTCCGTTCACCCATCTTGACATGTCCTTTCCTATCAGCCAACACCCTTTAGAGCATGTAAGTTAACGGTACATAAGTTCCTTTAAACAATGCATCACACCAATTTAAATGCGAACTTCACAGTTTGAACACACTTTAGAGCATGGCGACATAGGGAGCGAACTGAAAGGAAAAAACATTTTACAGGTTGCGATTGATACATGGCGATATACTTGCTGCTCAGGTTTGCGCTTCATACATGGCGATATACTTCCTTCTCAGGCAGACAATACCATTAATCTTCTCCAACAACTCTACAACAAAAAAGTGGTTATAGCTGCATTAGTTGAAAATTTTAGCATAAAGTGTATCCAAATGTCAAGGTACTCTCATGTTCCAGGTAATATACCAAGGATCCACTAACGAGAAGGTTCTCCAGATATTTTCCATAGAAAATTGAGTAGTTGAAAAATGTATTGTTTGACTGAAAATAGATCTTGTCCATGCCATTAGTCCCAGCCATTACCATGTGATGCTCCTGTTTGTAAACGAATCCAAACAACAAAACCTTAAATTTCAACAACAAATATCAGCGAGTAACCTAAATAGATTTGGCACGGAGAATGTGGCCAGTATGAATTGTGTTTTCCATTGCAATTCATGCACAAACCTCAGAATGCAAGAATCAAACAACTGTCCGTATAAGGAATCTGCAACTTTGGTCACATATTGCTTTAAATTTATCCTCATACAGAAAGCCTAGCTATGCATGAGGTACTGGTTTTCTGATATGCTATGATGTACTACATCATTGTAAAACTACTAAAATACCAATTGTTGGTTGTCCTGATGGAAATAAAAACAGATGAGAACCTCACCAATCATACCTAGCTTCTATATGAAAAAGAGCTTATCCGTGTGTGAAAGTAGAGAGGAATACAAATCAAATATCCTTCTAATCATTCACACAAGCATTAATCTTAAGGAATGTGCAATTAGAAACGAAACCTGTTGGGGGACAAACCTCTACTCGTTGAAGCAAGTCATGTACAGCCGGTGATGGTTGGGGTGCCGACGGATGGACTTGGCCTGTAGCTTACATCGCACGTCTGCAGGATAGTATGGACGGACTCCGCTAGCTGGCCGGTAAGATGAGGATGATGCGGATCTCTCTGATGGGGAACATCAGGATCCCCTTTGAGCCAGACTTGATCGAGAAAACCTCCGACGTGGCAAGGAACATGGCTCCATGGAAGATCCGCATACTACTCTGCTGGGGGGTGCTGCGGAGGATCTGCCCACGAGCGGCGATGGGCGGAACACTGCCATAGGGGAGTCGGAGGAGCTAGAGATAGGGGGAAGAGGAGGAAATGGAGGGAGGCCATTGCGTGATAACGTACGCCCACCGTGTGTGCGCCCCTCTACTGCAGCCGCCTCCTCTGGTTTTGGGAGAGGATGCACAGAACATGTGGCGGCAGCTCTAGGTTTTCATGGTTTTTTTCTAAGTCATGGAGGAGAGGGATAACTAATCAGATGCCGATCGTGGGTAGTTGTGATCTTATCTAAAGCCCCGATACGACTTGGACAGTGTCTCACGAAACGTCTGTACAGAATGTTGGATTATTATGTAGAGACGAATATGAAAGACGTCTCATGGACATCGTCTTTACGTGATTATTTTGTTGTAGTGCCACTACAAGAAATTATTCATGTAAAGATGCATAATCTATAGGCTAAAGACATTTTATATCATCTCTACGGCACCATAGAGTCCCATTGTAAACCGTCTCACAAGCGTCTTCTTATGCACCGTCTCAATAATCATATAGACGTTTTCGTGAGCGTGTCAACACGAACACGAGACATTTTATTTGCATCTCTACAAGTCTAAAGACACTTTCATATATGGATTGGCTTGACGTGTCTACCATCCCTGGTAACGTAACATTGAGTCTCAAATAGATTCATGTATGTAGTTGCCTGCTGGCATGCTGATGCAATTTTCATTTTCCTTTAAATTTTATTAGTTTGTTTAACTGAAACTGGACACAACATACAAACAACTGAAGTATTTTCACTTCTTTCTGATATAGGAATTTCATATACCAAATTGCACTGCTCATATATAACATCAAGATAAAAGAATAGATCGCGGAGAACTAATTGAGCTGACAATTGTTTAAAGCATCCAAAAACGGCTCATACAGTTGGAACTATAAATATTTACATACATTTTCCTCAAATTAAAAATCTAACTATGAACTTTCTATTTCAAGGCACCCCATATCTTCGTAGTGTCCGTTCACCCATCTTGACATGTCCTTTCCTATCAGCCAACACCCTGTAGAGCATGTACGTTAACGGTACATAAGTTCCTTTAAACAATGCATCACACCAATTTAAATGCGAACTTCACAGTCCGAACACACTTTAGAGCATGGCGACATAGGGAGCGAACTGAAAGGAAAAAAACATTTTACAGGTTGCGATTGATACATGGCGATATACTTGCGGCTCAGGTTTGTGCTTCATACATGGCGATATACTTCCTTCTCAGGCAGACAATACCATTAATCTTCTCCAAGAACTCTACAACAAAAAAGTGGTTATAGCTGCATTAGTTGAAAATTTTAGCATAAAGTGTATCCAAATGTCAAGGTAGTCTCATGTTCCAGGTAAGGATCCGCTAACGAGAAGGTTCTCCAGATATTTTCCATAGAAAATTGAGTAGTTGAAAAATGTATTGTCTGACTGAAAATAGATCTTGTCCATGTCATTAGTCCTAGCCATTACCATGTGATGCTCCTGTTTGTAAACGAATCCAAACAACAAAACCTTAAATTTCAACAACAAATATCAGCGAGTAACCTAAATAGATTTGGCACGGAGAATGTGGCCAGTATGAATTGTGTTTTCCATTGCAATTCATGCACAAACCTCAGAATGCAAGAATCAAACAACTGTACGTATAAGGAATCTGCAACTTTGGTCACATATTGCTTTAAATTTATCCTCATACAGAAAGCTTAGCTATGCATGAGGTACTGGTTTTCTGATATGCTATGATGTACTACATCATTGTAAAACTACTAAAATACCAATTGTTGGTTGTCCTGATGGAAATAAAAACAGATGACAGCCTCACCAATCATACCTAGCTTCTATATGAAAAAGAGCTTATCCGTGTGTGAAAGCAGAGAGGAATACAAATCAAATATCCTTCTAATCATTCACACAAGCATTAATCTTAAGGAACGTGCAATTAGAAACGAAACCTGTTGGGGGACAAACCTCTACTCGTTGAAGCAAGTCATGTACAGCCGGTGATGGTTGGGGTGCCAACGTACGGACTTGGCCTGTAGCTTACATCGCACGGAGATGGGGAAAATTGTCTGCGGGATAGTATGGACGGACTCCGCTAGCTGGCCGGTAAGATGAGGATGATGCGGATCTCTCTGATGGGGAACATCAGGATCCCCTTTGAGCCAGACTTGATCGAGAAAACCTCCGACGTGGCAAGGAACATGGCTCCATGGAAGATCCGCATACTCCTCTGCTGGGGGGTGCTGCGGAGGATCCGCCCACGAGCGGCGATGGGCGGAACACCGCCATAGGGGAGTCGGAGGAGCTAGAGATAGGGGGAAGAGGAGGAAATGGAGGGGGGCCATTGCGTGATAACGTACGCCCGCCGTGTGTGCGCCCCTCTACCGCAGCCGCCTCCTCTGGTTTTGGGAGAGAATGCACAGAACATGTGGCGGCAGCTCTAGGTGTTCATGGTTTTTTTCTAAGTCATGGAGGAGAGGGATAACTAATCAGATGCCGATCGTGGGTAGTTGTGATCTTATCTAAAGCCCCGAGACGACTTGGACAGTGTCTCACGAAACGTCTGTACAGAACGTTGGATTATTATGTAGAGACGAATATGAAAGACGTCTCATGGACATCGTCTTTACGTGATTATTTTGTTGTAGTGTACACATGATACACATACTGCTACTACTGCTGAATCTGATACTTATGATACTTATGATGCTGCTTCTACTGTGCTTGATAAGAGTGGTTCATTAGGTCCTTTCCTAGATGCTACGATTGCTAGAACTATAGCTAGAAATACTGAAACTGCTAATGAAGACACTACTACACCTATTAGTTCACCTGAGTCTAGTGAGAGTTATGATATTAAAGATGGTTATGTTGAGATGACCGATGAATTTATGAAAAAAATGTAAAAACACCCATGATAGGAGCGCTGCTTAGAGTATCCTTGAGAGGCATGCTATTAGACCCAAATTGTCTCCTATTGCTAAGTTTGCTACTTCTCCCATAAACATTAAAGATAAAGATTATGATCTCTCTCTCAATCTATCTTACATAGCTATTGTTGAGAAAGAACCTTTTTGTGGGACTAAGAATGAAAGTGCGGTAGCACATATGACTGAGCTTTCTACCATGAGTGGCTTGTTTTCTGATGATATTAAGATGCATACTTACTTTGTTGCTAAGATTTTCCCCTTTTCACTGAAAGGAGAAGCTAAAACTTGGTTTAGTAATTTACCTCCTAGATCTATTGATAGCCGTGATTGTTTGATTAGTACTTTCATGCAGAAATATTTTCCTCCTAGTGCTAGACATGCTATTTTGCAGGAACTTTTGATTTTAAAGAGGGAGAAAAGAGATATTGCCTGAATCATGGGCAAGGTTTTGTGCTTTGATTCATGCACAGGCTGGAAGTCCATTACCTAAGAATGAGCTTCTTGATATATTTTATAATGGACTAACCGAAGAATCTAGGACATACCTAGATAGTTGTGCTCATTGTGTTTTCAGGAATAGGACTCCCAAGGAAGCTAAGGAATTAATGGCTAAAATAAGCCAGAAGTATGAAGATTGGACTCCTTCTAAATCTGCTATACCTAAAGTAATCATACCTGAACCAACTATTCCGGTGCCTATTCCAACATCAAAGAAGAGGAGAGTTATTGAATTAAATGATGAAGCGATGAAGGAAGCTAAGAAATGTCTTAAGGAGAAGGGAATTAAAGCTGCAGATGTCAAGAATTTACCTCCTATAGAAGAATTATGTAAACCAATTCCCCATTCATCCACTATTGAGGTACACGCTCTCCAACACTTTGATGAAGCTGATATCCCTTACTCTAAACCTCCTGATCAATGCTTAGAAGAATTTGATATTTTCATTGTTAAGCAAGATAATTTTAATAAAAGGGTGCAAAATCGTCTAATGGAAAACACTAGAGTTATTGTTGAGTTGAAAGATATTGTGGAAAGAACCTCTAATGATGTTAAAATGATTGTTAAACACTTTCAAATGGTTCAAACTCAAATAGATCAACTCATTAAAGTGCAAAAAGACTTGCTAGTTAATGCTGCTAAAGAAAAACATGCTTATGAAATTAGAACTCGAAGTGTTGCTGCTACCCAGGATCCTCTGTATCCTAAGGGGAATCCCAAAAGAATTGAGCAAGATTCTCAACAAGCTGAAAATAGTGGCTCTACTCATAAGAAAAGGAAAAGATACATAAAACTGTTGTAGAACCCTCTAAACCTGCTATAGATCCTAATAGTATATCTATCTCTGATGCTGAAACTGAAAGTGGTAATGAAGAAAATGAAGCTCCAAATGAAGAAAAAGTTGAAGAAGAACCTCAAGAGCAAAGAATACTAAATACACTAAAGAAGATTTTGTTGCTAAGAAACATGGTAGTGAAAGAGAGCCTTGGGTCCAAAAACCTGTGCCTTTCCCTGATAAGAAACACATGTCAAAGGAAGATGAACACTGTAATAAGTTTTGTGAGTGGATGAAACCTTTATTCTTGCAAATTCCTTTGACTGATGCTATTAAATTGCCTCCTTACTCAAAGTATATGAAGGATATTGTCTCGAATAAAAGGAAGATCCCTAATGAAGAAATTTCTACTTTGCTTGCTAATTATTCCTTTAATGGTAAGGTTCCTAAGAAACTTGGAGACCTAGGGATTCCAACTATCTCTTGCTCTATTAAGAACAATTATGTTAGAACTGTTTTGTGTGATTTGGGAGCTGGAGTTAGTGTTATGCCTTTCTCTCTCTATAAGAGGCTTCAACTTGAAAAACTGATACCAACTGATATATCTTTGCAAATGGCTGATAAATCTACCACTATTCCTGTTGGTATATGTGAGGATGT
This sequence comes from Avena eriantha, assembly GCA_910589775.1. Classification (NCBI taxonomy): domain Eukaryota; kingdom Viridiplantae; phylum Streptophyta; class Magnoliopsida; order Poales; family Poaceae; genus Avena; species Avena eriantha. The sequence continues at coordinate 422,760,543 of OU342740.1, forward strand.
ACCTGTTCAAGTGGCTCATAATTACTTGATATTAACTGATTTTTTTGTGCTTGAAATGCCTGAAGATGATAATATGTCCATTATTCTTGGGAGACCTTTTCTTAATACTACATGAGCTATTATTAATTGTAATCAAGGAAAGGTGACCTTTAATGTTAATGACAAGGAACATACTGTCTATTTCCCCAAGAATATTGAAAGGACTTATGGTTTGAATTCAATTGAACATGTTGAGGGCATTCAAATTGGAGAGATATATTGTCCCATACCAAGAGAGAAATTTGAAACTATTATGATTGGGACCATTGCTATCAAGGTTGAGGTAACATAATCATTAGTGGAATACAAAGTTTTGTCTCATACAAAATTGTTTTGATAACAAGACCTGATCAACCTTGTTAACAAAAGGATTTCGTTGAACAAAACAATGTTTTCACTATGATTATCTCCGCTTACTTCTATTCTATCCATTTTAGTATTTGTTTTCATTTAGTTTTCCTTTTTGTTGTTAGTTGCTTGCATGTTAGAGTGTCTTAGAACTCTTGTAGTTCTAGCCTTGTTTTCTCATTGCATCATTTTCCGAAAAAAAATCAGTCTGTCAGAAAATCATTCTTTTATGCCTGAAAATTGCCCTAAAATAAAGTGTATCGAAAAATTCCAGAAAATTCATATTGAATTTTTACGTGAAAAAAGGGACAGAGGAGTGCCTGGAAGGTACCAGGGGGATCCACTAGGCAGGCACACCACTTGGTGGCGCAGCCTGCCCTAGGTGGTGCCATGCCATGGTGTGGGCCACCCTAGCCCTCCACTAACTCTCTCACCTGCCACTTTCTTCTCTCTCCCGAGCAAGCTCCAGTTCATTGCTAAAAATCACGTTCTTGTTGTGCTTGCTCTCGATTTCTTCGATCTCCTTGCTCATCCCATCTTTGTTGCTGAAATTTGGAGCATTTGTTCACCGGTATGTGACTCCTCCCCTTGTCCAAGTAGATTTGTGTTTAGTGGATTATATCTTGAGTATTTTGCTGCTGTAGGTGACAGGTTATGAGAGCTTGTAAGCTTGTTTGATGCTTAGAGATATAGTTTTGATGCATGTTTAGGCCTCTTACAAGTCCCTATGAGTAGTACCCTTCATTATATTCAGTTTGCATTCACTTGTTTAAATAGGTGTTTAAATTTCAGAATAGAAGATGAATGAGCATCAACTAAACCAACATGAACTATGGGTGCCTGAGGTTATGAAGGTCCACCGGGAGGAGGAAGTTTTTCCTTCCATTTAACCATGCTCTAAGTTCATGAGAGCTGTAGGAATTCTCCAAGATATCCACACTTTGGTTTCTAATGCAGGGTTGGAGCACTTTTTGGAAGATGAACCTTGTCAATTTGTGAAGCTAACCATGTCTATGGTGCAGGACTTTCAATTTAGTTACTCTTTGCCTAACCCCATGGTCCACTACAAAATTTATAATATTGTTGTAGACCTTTCTCTTGATGACTTTTGTGTAGCTATTAAGGTACCTTAGTGGGGATCATGTAGAAGGATTAAAGAGCGACCTGAACCACTCATGGATTTATACGCAGAAATTTGCCAAGGGAGCAGGTTCTCGAAGGAGAGCGGGAAAATCCGTAACATTCATCTCCCCTCCATTCGCTACTTTGCCTACTTTATTGCCAAGTGTGTTCTTGCTAGTAAAACTACCAATAAATTATCTTCTTATGATCTAGCATTTATCTCTGCTGCTCTTAAACAAGATAGGTCTTACAACTTGGGTGCTTTGATAGCTTTTCGTCTTGCCGCTAACTGTGAGAAAGGTGGAATTTGTGGAGGCCTCATTGCTTCTCGTTTACTAGCATTGCATGGTTTAGTGCCTCATCATCTAGACCTACAGTTTCCCATAGAAAGGCTTGATCTTAATTCCATGATACAGTATAAATTTGTTTCCTCGTGGGCTAGTTTGAGTGAGTTGTCTTATGAAATAACCTTTCTCAAAGCTGGTTGGAGAAAGAGCAAGTCCGAGCGTGTTGTTCTTTTGCCTGCACCTGTTTTGTTTAACCTTGATAATAAGGTATGATGGTCCCTCACATAGGAGGAGCTTGGTACGTACTTGGGAGAGCTCTCTTAGCAGGAGTAGGATACTAGAAGGGAGGTCACGGATGATTCGGTCCAACCCTCGAATGAGGGGGAGTCTTCATATCAGCAGTTGGCTTATGATTGGGGAGCTTCTTCTTCTTCCCAAGGGCCCAACTACGATCACTCTTATCAGGACCCGCCTGCTTGGAACCCTTACTCATACCGGGATTGACAACCACTTAGGCCAAAAGCCTAAGCTTGGGGGAGGTATGCCGACATCGCACTCATCTCCTTATCATGTTACGTCGGTACTTTCTGTATCCATGTTTCATTCTCTTTTTAGTTTTCGTTCTTTCTTTGCTTTTTTGCTTTCTAAAATACAAAAAGACCAAAAATACTTCTGTTGTTTCTCTTTGGTTTGTTTCTTCTTCTTTTTGCCTTGGTTTGTTTTTCCCTTTTTGCTTTGTTTGAACTATTCAAAAAACCCAAAAAGATTTTGCTTTTCTTGTTCTTCCCTTTTGGGTTCTTCTTTTAAAAATTGAAAACACCAAAAATATTTGTCGTTCTTCTTTGGTTTTGTGAGTTTGCTACAGGGTTCAGCAGTCCTCAGTGGATATTGGTTTCATATTATTATTCAAGCCACACAATTGAAGAGCAATAATGAGGATTAATGACAACTTGAGGTGTGATAAGAGGCTGGTAACAAACTCTATTTGTTTTCATTTTTGTACATATACTCATCATTGTGGGCATGCTTAGCATGTTCGTGTAGGGTGTATGTTATTTATGGATGCTTAGTAGTTCTTGCTTTCTTATGATTAGTTCCAGCTTGCTAATAGTTTGTAGCATGTTTTATGAATGTTTCCTTGCATTACTCTACTCATAACTTGGTATGACACCATGGTAGCCTCCTCTGAATGTTTCATTCGAATTGACTTGGCACATGCTCACGCATGCACATGATTGTAATAATCAGTTAAGCCTCGATGAATTATTTTGCCTTGAGGATCTTGAATCACTTTCATGCCATGATTAGTAATGTTTTCTTGCAAGCATGATTATGACAGCTATTGCTCTCTCGTTTGTTGCTCCCTTACTATTGCTAACCTTCACTTTCACTGAGTATGTTTTACTCATGTTTCCAACTCCCTAAAACCAAATATTGCCAAAGTGTCCACCATACCTACCTATTAGCATCATTTGCTACTTCCGTGCATATTCAATATGCCTTGTTTTTTCCGAATAAAATGTTTGCTTTTTATGAGAAAGTTAGTTAGTAAAGCTCTCACAAACTTGATGGCACACTTTATTTTCTTGCATTTAATAAACCTGAACCATCGCGTCCTTCTTTGTTGTGTATATGCTTGTGCTTTATAAGTTGAAGTTAGCAGAACCATGTATCATGGAGAATGTTTTCAACATTGCATTGGTACTTAATACCTCATTGATATCATGTTCTTTTGCTTATGGATCTCGACGGTGTGAAATAAATGTGGAACTTGTAAGATCATGGAGTTTATATGTATGTTAGAGAAACACCTGGGCCGCTAGCCTAAGCCATGCCTAATCATGGTGGAAACTTGCAGCATAACCATAATGAGCATTCTATGAAGCATCCTCAATAAAAATCTATGCACATAGTAAATAAAAAGATCGCTGAGATGCTCATTGTCTGCTTGCCTTGTCATTTTGATTATGGGATAGCTCCTGTGTCATGTGCAAGGGGTACCCTGTTGGCGGTTCTCTATGGTACGTATATACTTACAATGACAAGAGCTTACTTGTGACTGAAGTTGAGTAGCATGAGGATTGGTCTTCGTAAGTAAGGGGCATGAGACTTTGATTTATAACTTGCCAAGGATATCCTCTTAGTTGTGTCACTTTAACCTTAACCATTTAAAGATGCTTATGATAGGGGCAATGAGAGCTCAAAGCTAACAAGTACCATACTTTCCGCATTTGGAAGCCTTTCAAACTATTCAAAACCTTTTCATTTACTTGTTGAGTCTCCACATATTTTTTGAGCACCTTCTTGAGAGCATAGTTGTCATTCTTTGTGCTTGTCTCAAAACTTGATTATTTGTGTTATGACTTTGATGCTTGTATCTTTGATATCTTTACTTCTAGTCTTCACCTGAACTTCAGAGGTGCCTTAAATCAAAGGAAAGTGAGATACCACTCTATCATCCTTTTTATGAGCATTGTAATGTTGCTTATGTTTATACTTCATGCTACTTATTATTTTTGAGTTGGAATCTCTTCATAGCTTGCAATGCCTATTAAGTAAACTTAGTTGCATACTCCTTATTATGAATTGTCTAAGTAGTTGATCACATGCTTAGAATATATACATCATATGAAGCAAATGTGTTCGTGAAAGTTCTTTTATCGCACTTAGTTTTCAACTGAATTTCTTGAGGACAAGAAATAAGCTAAGCTTGGGGGGAGTTGATACGTCCAAAATGTATCTACTTTCCCGAACACTTTTGCTATTATTTCTCCTCTAAACTTGTGTGATTTGGATGCAACTAACGCGGACTGACGCTGTTTTCAGCAGAATTGCCCTGGTGTCTACTTTTCGTGCAGAAAATCAACTATCAGGAAAAATCCCGGAAAATATGCCAAAAATCCTATTTCACGAGAAGACTCCCAGAGCCAGAATACGAGACGAAGGGGAGCTGGGCCCTGGCCAAACCACCTGGCTGCGCGGGCAAGCCCAGGCCGCGTCAGGGGGTGGTCTGGCCGCCCCAGAGTCCCCCTCGGTCTCCCTCTTCGCCGATAAGTTGCCTTCTGACCTAAAAACTAAGGGGGGTTCAACGTTTTTCCAGAAGGAGTTCCGCTCCGCTGCCACCACCAGATTTCATGAAACAGCACCAGAAACTCCGTTCTAGCACCCTGCCGGGATGGGGAATTGGAGGAGATCATCACCATCATCATCACCATCGCTTCTCCATCGACCATCCATGTTTCCCCAATCTATGAGTGAGTAATCCCCTGATGTAGGCTATGGGGATGTTAGGGATTGGATGAGATCGTTCATGTAATGGCATCAGATTGTTAGGGCATGGTCCCTAGTAACTTTTATTAGTGCTTTATGACTTTGTTGCAACTTGTTATGCTTAATGCTTGTCACTAGGGCCCGAGTGCCATGATTTCAGATATGAACATGTTATTGATTCATTATGATAGTATTGTTTATGGTCTTACCTGCAAGTTGTATACACACGTTGTTGTCCGGAACCAATGGCCCAGAAGTGACAGAAATCGGGATAACCAGAGGGACTGGCTTTCATGTGAGGATCACATGTGTTCACAGAGTGTTAATGCTTTGCTCCGGTCCTCTATTAAAAAGAGCACCTTAATTGCCAGTAGTTCCCTTGAGGGCCCGCTGCAAACGGGCTGGCAGGACAAAAGATGTTGTGCAAGTTCTCATTGCGAGCACGTATGACTATATATGGAACACATGCCTAGGATTATCTAGTACTTGGATGCTTTATCTTATTTATCTACAATTTCCCTATGTTCAGATTGCTATGTGAATTGTCTTGTCCATGCAACGCCCGTCCATCCATCCCTGTGCCTACCGCACTCGAATCCTACTGTTTACTACCATTGTTACTGCTGTCTTTCCTTTACTACTCCTACTTTGCTACTCCAAATACAAAACTGTTGCTACTGATAAACTGCTGTGAGCAAGATTGTTTCCAGGTGCAGCTGAATTGACAACTCAGTTGTTAAGGCTTATAAATATTCTTTGGCTCCCCTTGTGTCGAATCAATAAATTGGGTTTCACTTCCCTTGAAAATACTGATATACACCCCCTATACTTGTGGGTCATCAATAGACTATCCTTCCTCCACTTGGAGACCTAATTGAAACGGTTTTCTCCTCACAATTGATCTGAGCTCCATAGTTTGTCATCCAATCCATTCCCAGCACTATTGTTATTCCTTTTAATGGGATCACATAAAGATCTGCATAATAGGTTTGACCACATATGGAAATGACTTGGTTTACTTTAATGTTTCTAACTATCATGGTCCCTCCGGCGGTGACTACGGTCATAGGTTTTGCTAACGGTGCCCTTCTAATCCCAAATTTATCACCTATATCAAATGAAGATATGAAAGAAGTAGTTGCACCCTTATCAAATAAAACTTTTCCAGGATTTGTGAGAATATAGAGCGTACCTATCACCACTTGGTCTGAGTTATCCACCTCCTCCAGGGTTGCGCAACAGTCAGCCTACCTCTCTTGCCATTGTCATTTTTAGCATAGCTTCCACCTCTATTAGGTTATCCACCTCTGCCTCCACTGGCTTGTCCTCCACCCTTTGTGGGCTAACCACCGGGTGGTTTGTTTGGGCAATTAGGCTTAATGTGACCCTTTTGTCCACAACCAAAATAAATAATCACTGGCTGCATGCAATACTTGCAAATATGTCCCGGAAGTTTGCAATTGTGTGATGTCTACGCACTTCTATTCTTGTGGACAGTTGTTGGTCCTCCAAGTGCAGAGGTTTGTAGAACAGCAGCAAGTTTTCCCTTAAGTGGATCACCCAAGGTTTATCGAACTCAGGGAGGAAGTGGTCAAAGGTATTCCATCTCAAGCAATCCTTCAATCAAGATACAAGAAGTCTCTTGTGTCCCCAACACACCCAATACACTTGTCATGTGTATAGGTGCACTAGTTCGGTGAAGAGATAGTGAAATACAAGTGGTATGGATAATTATAAGTGGTAACGGTCATAGAAAATATCTTGATGGTGTGGAAAATACTAAAGTAAAACTGAAATAAAGATAGAAGCAAGCAAACATGAAATAGATCTAATAGCAAACAGTGTTTCACTGCCTAGAAACAAGGCCTAGGGATCATACTTTCACTAGTGAACACTCTCATATAAATATATTATCTTCATGATACTACTCTTAACTACTCTCGGGTTGGACACTCTAATCCATGGTAGGGCTATAACAGCACACCTCAAAGTAAGCCTTTCCCATCTAGAAAACCCCACACTGTCACCTTGAGTACTAGATGAGTCCAACAAACACCATAATTTCATAAAGACATCCAACTCCAAATATAACTCATAACAAGTATTTGTAATCTCTAGCCTAAGTGCCACCATGGTGAGCACGCTGTCACTTTCACACACATGGGGAGAGCAGAGATTCATTAAAGCACTTGAGTAGCAAGGTAGATCTACTTGATTAGAAAGATCATGATCACAATATGATCATGCATAGAGAGAGAGATGAACACATAGCTACCGGTAGAACCCTTAGCCTCGAGAGAGAACTACTCCCTCCTCATCATGGGAATCAGCAACGGTGATGGAGATGGTGGTGGAGATCGATGGAGATGGCTCCGGGGGCGCTTCCCCGTCCCGGCAGGGTGCCGGAACAGAGACTTTTTGTCCCCCGAATCTCCCCTTCGGTGGCGGCGGTGTTGCAGAATTTTTCGTGGCTGGATGATTGACGATTTAGGGTTTATGCCTCGGGAGGCTTCTTATAGGACAGAGGGCAAGGTCGGTGGGTGGCCAGGGGGCCCCCACCATGCCCTGGCGTGACCTAGGGGGACCCGCGCCATGGTGTGGTGTGGACACCCTGTGGCCCCTCTCCGACTCTCCTTTTGGCTCCGTGGGTCTTCCGGGAAAATATCAACTTTGGCTTTTGTCTGGTCCAATTCCGAGAATATTGATTTTCTGACTTTCCTAGAACCAAAAACAACAGAAAACAGGCAACTGGCACTGTGGGACTTATTAATTGATTAGTCCAAGAAATCATATGAAAAGTACTCCAAAGTGTGGAAAAAACATAAGAAAGTAGATAAAACCAAGCATGGAACATCAAAAATTATAGATACATTTGCAATGTATCATTGTGACATATGACATTCCTTCCAGGATTGAACTAACCTCCAGTGTTGTTGTTTTCGTAGGTTCTATTTATGTGTTTGAATTCCAGATCGGTTTTGGGTTTACTTGTTTGAATCCTCTTTGTTTCCTTCTTTGCTCTCTTCCTGTGGTCCTCTTGGAAATTCTTGTAATCATCTTCAAAGGCTATAGCTATATCAAGCAACTGTTGAAAAGTTTGAGTGTTGGCAAGCCTCAACTACATCTTCACAAATGGATTTAGTCCACGCATGAACCTCTTCTTCCTTTTCACCTCCGTGCTAACTTCTTCAGTAGCGTAACAAGATAAATCACTGAACTCCCGGATGTACTTCATGACACTGGAGTAACCCTATTGCAATTCTTAAAACTCCCTACGCTTCAAATTAATGATTCTTTCCGGAATATGGTATTCACGGAACCTATGCTTGAACTCCTCCTAGTTGTACTCTCTTCCTGGAAGTTGCATAGCTAACTGACCCTCCCACCGCGCTGTTGCGGGTCTGGTCAACAGATGTGTTGCTTACATCAACTTTTCTTCCTCATTGCATCCTACAGTTTTCAACTTCCTTTCGGTATCTGCTAACCACTGCATCCATTGGTTATGGAGCGGATGCAAAAGGTAAAGGCCTGGTATCCTGGAAATCCGAAAGACTAACACCGTGTCCTTGAGGTGCCCTCTGCTGTCCCACTCGGTGTACTAACCCCTCCATGAACTTGTTCTGGGACTCTTGCATCATTTGCATATACTGCACAAAATTCTGTTCCAACAATGGCCTCATTGGTGGTGGTGGTAAATTCGCTTGCATTCTGGCGTCTTCATTCGCCTTTTCCTTTGCTTCGTGCTCTATGCGCTACTGCTTAGTCTCGTTTTCTACACGTGTTTCCATACCCCCTAGTCCTGTAACATAAAATGAACACTCATAATTACATCATGCATATGTGTTCTGAGCTCAACTTCATGCACAGAACTAGTCACACAGTGGAAAAGAAGATCCAAATAAGAACCAAATATGCATTACACACATATTATACATTACAAACAACATAGTTGATACAACGTGATTAGAAGCCCTTACTAATTAAACATTACAAGCTCATGTGGATACTATCCCACTTATTTATTTACATCAAGTCCTCAGACTCTAACTCCCGTATCCTGTTACAATACTCCAACTCAAAGTCACACTCCCCAGAAGTTGCGATGTTCATCGTACATAACCGGGGTACAACCGTGCTGACGTGAAGTACGACGCACCGTCCGTGGAAAGACTTGCCTCTTCAACGGACGATATTCAGTATCAGAAGTCTCCGGACTTGACACATCATTTAGATGAAGTGCATCCATACCTTCCAACTCCTCTAAAGTATCTTCAGAATCATCCTCAACACTGTCTTCTTCATCCATCTCCTACATCCCGATTCTAGAGGAATCAACAGAGTATTCCCCTTCCGATTCTCCCCAAGTACTCTGCTAGGTATGATAGTCCTCAGCTATGATTGGATAGTGCATGTTATCTAGAGTAGGATAATGTTCTAGTGACTCAAACACTCTTTCTTTAGGATCTTCCTCATCGGACTCTACATCCTCCACATGGACATCCCTTCCATCAACTAAATAAGATCTCATGCCCATGCGACTAGGTTGCCCGATATCTCCAACTGAATCTTCCACAGGAGTAGGATTCCTGGCAGATCCATCCATCGATCCTTACCTCCATCCCACAGAATTTCCAATAGGTAGTTCCGAGTCCTCAGTCCCCCAAGAACTCTGTGGTACTAGATGACTAGTGCCCTCATCAGGATATCTAGTGGGTTCTGGTATAGGTGAGTAAGGATATGGTGTAAAAGATACTGGATCTATAGGTATATCCTTAAAAACTGGGTTAGCCCTATCCACTGCTTCATTCTCTAGTTTACATGCTAACTTCTCCCTTCTTTTAGGATTCGTTAAATCCTCTAACATATCAACCTGATCTTCTACAATAACCTGATGTGTCTTATACAAATACCCAACCATCAGTCGATACAGATCCATAAACTTAGAAGCTAGTTTTGGATGCTTCCTTACTAAAGTAAGATGATCCGGTTTAGGTTCCTCATCTATAGATTCATGAGGAATCACAGAATATGTGCTTCCAGCTAACTCTTCTGCTTTGTGCTCCCAAACATTCGCAATTGCCTCCATAATAGCAACATGGTATGCTGCTAGATGACTTCTACCTTCACCCATGGGTAAATAGTGATATAAACCAAGCTTCTTTGTTAGATGGATGCTAACACGATATTTGTCTAACATTCTCCCATCATGGTATGTCATGGTATTGACTGGAATATTAGTTGTGCAACCAAAAACTATCAGAAGTTCTCGAAGTTGTTCAGTTAAAGCCCCCTAATAGTCAACAAGAGTCTCTTCTTTTCTTGCCAAAGTTTGTTTCGGAAACTTTGGTGCCATTTGCACTGTACAGAAATAAATATAATTAGTATCCATTAGTTTTAATGATGCATCATAATAAAGAATTATCGCTCTAAATAAATATAACAAAATATTCACAATTGAATACTCATCATATAATCTAGAGAACTCTTTACTGTTGCTCCTAGACTCCTACAGGTAATTCCCTTTACTAGGTTTCCAACCTAAGGTCAAAGCAATTGCTCTGATACCAGTTGTGGTGACCCAGCATACCACTGCATGTGTAGTACACTATAGTTGTTGACATGACATCCACAGAACACCGTTCTGTAAATATCACGTCCCTTAGAGTGGTACAACAGAAATATTGCGGGTCCACTTTACAAACATACACACTTCATTATTATTACAAACCAGAAGTTCCATACTTCAAGTGTACAAAATTACAAACCAAACTTAAGTAGTTTCAACGGAAGATATAAATTTCAAACTCTGCTCCGAATTGAGCTCAACAACTTATTTTATATAGTTAATGCTGCTCGGCTCAATTGGTTTACTAATAACTAAGGTAACTACTCGGACTATTTTCCCTCCACTCCATAGCGTGTTTCTTAGTCCACCCCTTCAAATCCTTTGGACAGGTCTAGCTCTTCGTAGTAGACATCCTCTTGTCCTTCAGCTGCGTACATCAAAGGGTCTTATGGATTCTTAGAGTCTAAGCAGGGGTTCAAAGGAAAGAGTGAGTAACAACGTTACCCAGCAAGTTCATTATATGCAAGGTGGGAAGTTTGCTGCTCTATCTACCACCTCGGACTATAAGTCCTTGGCAATATGCAGTTTTCGTAAACATTTCTTCAAAGGTTGATTTTATTAGCAAAAACTATGCCCATCAGCCTTCACAGGTTGACCAGAACTTCATGGAGTTCCTTTCCTGCCGTGTTCGTAGCTCCTTCCCGGAACAGGGAGTAACAAGTTACAGTTATTACACTCTGTAGAGGTGCGTTGCTTTACCAATGAGAGATCAACTCCTTGTTGCACAACCGGGTGTACTTTCCCGTCCACAATTCCGTGATGTGGGGCCCAGTAGGTGATCCAAGCCAATCACTGCCCTCTCCACCACCCCATATGTCTACACGATCCTCTGAGGCGGACTAAATCTCCGTTAAGCCCCCTTTCAGGCAAGCTACAACCTTGGTGAGTTCCCGAAGACTCTATGAGCCGCTTATGCCCCTGGCAAGCTCCATAAAGGTCCGACTATACTTCCGGCAGCCGCTCATAGATAATCTAGATACCAAAAACGTAGGGCCTAAGGGTGCCCACCCATATGTTGGATCCACACAAGGAATCACAACGTCACGATAAGGTCATCTTGCCTCCATATGAAGGCAAGAAGATATAGTTGACTTCTCCGTCCCATTCCAAATCTCGTGGTTAACGCGTAATATACGGTGCTAGAATCACTGATGTCATGTGTCGTTAACCCTATGGTGACTTGTGCACCTGGAACCCTAAGTTACATTGACAATTTTTATCATCACTTAGGATGATAACTACATCTTATTTATTAGAGAAGATAATATTTTCTTTCTCCAGACCATAGATGATAACACACAATTTACAATATCTTTGATAAAGACTCTTCAAAGGACATGACCAAGTGATGAACTTGCTTTGTGACTGCAAGGTAGTGAAGTCGGATGCTTCCACCTAACCTTGAGCTCCGGTTTCTACAGAGAACCATTATTGCCTGGTAAGGACAATATTTAAAGAAGCAATATGCAATGCGTAGTAATGTCATGCAAGGTTTATTATTTGTTTATTTGCATGTTTTATCCACTTAATAAAAGGTTTGCCATTTTCTTTATTTAAAAGAAAAAATTATTACTTTAAGTCTTTGAAAAATTTTATTTAATATTTTTATAAAGACTAGTATTATTTAAAGAGTTGAAAATTGGATTTATTTAATTTTAAACTCTTTAAAATATTTTACTAAAATTCCTTTAAGGCAATACGACTTTATTTTTATCACACTTAATTTACTATTCAAAAATACCAACTAGTATTTTTCTATCATATCATACTCTTTTGGAATTGTAAATATGAATTTTATTCAATTTTTATGTGTTTGTATATTTTTATAAAATTCCAAAACGAATATATACCTCAGTAATAATAATTCCAAAATTTAATTACCTAAAATTCTATTTCTTATTTTTCTTAGATAGAGGAGATTTTTATGAGTCCAATAATATTTCATTTACATTTTAGGATGTGTACTTTATTTGTTGGAACTATTTAAGTCATAGGGGTATTTTGGTAATTTGATAATTTAATTAGCCTTTCCTTTTTAAAACTGGACCTAGCCCACCCTAGCCCTGACCTGGCCCATCTGGGCTAGTCAAATCCTTGGTCGTGAGGGGTACTGGACCATACCGGCCCAATACGCACCCCATATCTCTCTCGCCCCTCTCGTGTTCTTCTTTGACCTGTTGCGGCGTAGTGTCGCTGACGCCGTTGCTGGATTGTCGCTGTACTGGGCCTCCCCGGCCATCGCCGTGGTGTATGGCGAGGTTGCGGACCCCACTCCTTTGCCTGGTCCATTTCGATTTGGCTCTGGGGCTCTCTTTCGGCGAGGCTAGCTCTGCTCTGAATCCTAGGGTTTGAGGTGCTGCCTTCGCCGCCGCTCCAGTGGTGCCGTGACATGCTTCTGTGTTGCTGTGGTGGTGTTGTTGGTCGTCAAGCAATGTTGTGGCCACCTCCACGGTTCGGTGCGGGTTGTAGCGCCCTTTGGGTGCTCCCCGTGTCGTCGTGCGCTCATCGGCCCCTCTACTTCCTCTTCTAATCTATAGCGAGGACCTTGAGTAAGATTACTCTTTTTGTGCCATCTGTCCCATGTCTCTCTTGAGCTCCTCTATATGCTTCTAGTGGCTATCCCTAATTAGGGTTCCTGATTGCTTAGGGTTCATCCCTCTGTGTTGGGTTTTGATGATGTTAGTGGTTTTGTTAGTCTAATTCCAATTGATGATTGAGCATTGTCTGAATGATAGTGCTATTGTGAGATTATTACTTGTGAATTCTTGTAATCAAGAACTTCTCTACTGTCATGATCTTGTTATTGATAGTTGTTCTGTCAGTGATTTATTCACTGCATTTATAAATGTTGGATTGGATAGTCACATACAGATTGAGTGTTAACATGTTATTACAATGATGCTCTGATGATGTATATATAACTTGATGATGATTTCTGGTATTTGATTCCAGAAAAATGATAATTAATGGCTTGTCAGTTTATTTATGAAAGCTAAGTAATTGTTCTACTTGAGTTATAGAACTTGTTCTTGTGACACCATCATTAAAATGGCACACAACTGCTGGTTCTACTACTGGGTTTTATTCTGTCAGTGCTTAAAATTGGATAAATGCCAAAGATAAGTTGAAAGCTTCTTTTAAGCATCTTTTCCTATGATGTTGGTCTGAGGCATAGGACCTAGTTTCCTACCTTGTTGTCCCTCATAATATATTCTGGTATTGATACCAGTTACTTATCCTGGAAAAATGGTTAGTGTGCTTATATGGATCCCTAGGATCTATGGATTCTGGGGTGCTACTCTTTTAAGAGATGTGCCCAGAATTCATAACCTTGGCTATATTAAAATAGAATATGGAATAAAGCTTTATATCCAGGATCAGTGATGTTGGTCTGAGATCCTGGTACAGTTTGTAAAATTTACTGATGGCTTTGGTATTCCAAATTTCTCTATGATGGATTCACCCCACTTGGGTGATTTCTGAGAGATTTAAATATAGAACAACACATGTATGCTTATCCAGATAAGATAGTTAGATCATGTGAGGGTTTTATATTACTCACCACAATAGTTGAGTGGTTGTTGTTGTTGCTGGTTGATCTGGTTGCTTGATCTTGCTAGCCCGCTTGGTTGGTTTGATCTAGTCCTTTACCTCCTGGTGCTGCTCCTGCTACTTCTGGATCCTGTAAGCTATACTTGATCTTTCTGTCCACCTTCTCCACCCCCCTCCTTATGTCACCATCTGGTGAGCGTTTGGATGATCAAGTGTCTATTTTTGGCTCGTGGTTTGCTTGCCTTTAGCCGGATTGAGATGTCTCTAGTTTCGTGTTTGAGAAGGAGAGCGTGTTGTCTGTGGATGAGCTTTGGTTAAGTGCTCTGTTTGAGTGATAGTAGTGTTGCTGTTGTGTTGACAGCACATTGCATGCATTCTGTGACTAAGCTGTGTGCATGTGTGACTTGGTCGTGTGGATCAGCTCATGCGAAACTATCTCCCCTGTTACCCTTTTACTATTTACTGCCTGGTGAAACTTTCCCCTCCTTCATTACTCGATGATGTAACTGGAACAATGCATCTCATTGTTCACTACTGAGGGTAATACTTAACTAATTAACCCTTGTTTTTCTTTTAGTTGTTTTATCTTATTTGCAGGAACAGGATCTAAAGATACAAAATTTAGTCTAGGACTAGATTAGTAGTATATGTTTGAATTGTAATCTTCTTTTTATTTTTATTCTTTTTGTAAAGAATCTTATAAAGATTTATTATAAATTAATAAAGTTGTGTTTCTATGCTCTACAATATTATACTTGTGATGTACATATTACAATTTGCAATGTTGTAATGTAATTAGAAAATGAGAATTTATTTCTTCTCTTATTTTCACTGTCTCAAATCTTTATTATTGCTTACTATATCTATAACTCAACCAAATAATATTAATGAGATATTTTGGAAAACAATTCAATATTACTAACTTATAGTTTTCAAATAACTTTAAAAGGATTTAAATTTCAAACTTGAATTCAAAATAACTTCCCCAAAAACTCAATAATTCCCAAAGGTCATGTCAAAATTCATAGCAATCACTAACAAGAGCCACTCCTACCTCCAGTTAGAGAAAGAAACTCTGATCCCTTTTGGTTCTTTGTTTGGCGAAACAATTACCCTGATTTTACAGATGCATGTATGCACAAACTTATATTCCTATTTCTACCCTTCGTTGGATCCTAATGTTGGGATATTACATGCCAACTATCTACTAAGGTTGAAAAGGCGCTCAAGATTCAGAAGGCCAACAATACAAGAGAGAATAAAACAAGTATTTGGTATGACGGCCAGTCCATCCTGCACCCAAACTATTACCCTGCATGAGGATAGGTGAATCACGTTAAACCATCACTCGGGCATCCTCACTTTCCTTACAGATAGTTTTCATGGGCACAAACCAAGGTTTAGTGTAGATTCCCATGTATCCAATTTACAAAGCTAAACATTGTTCCAGGAGTTTCAGATTAGATGTATATAACCACAAAATAGTTTAGAACCATTGGAAACAACATTAAGATAAAAACAGAGCAACACATAAGCAATAAACAGAATATGTCAAAATAGTACAACAGGCTTCAAGAAATATTTTGATAGACTTAAAGTCGTAGGAATTTTAGAATTTTTTTGCCCAGGTATTACAGGTAATTATGCTCCAGATCCTGAGCTCAATCCGAGTTACTAGTAAGAAATGAAAAATCATGCAGTGAAACGAGTCAGGAAGAAAACTGCAACTAAACAACTCGCGAGTTTTAAACTTTCCCTTTCATTAATGCATTGCAAAACTTCCCGAAAATCTTGGAACCCTAAAGTTTCGAAAACAACAGATCCAACACAAGGTATCACACAATATAGTTCAATTGAAGCAAGCAAACAACTAATATTTCCATACCACATAAGTTGGTAAGATCAATATTCTAAGACAATAACGATGAACTCCTAAAGAGATAAACATGGTGGTCTATATCTACTCAAACTTGGTGAGGTGGTTATTTGTGTTATCTTATTTGTTCTTTGGGGATTTCCTTTATAGAAAACTTATAAATATGTTCTCCATTTCTTGTATTCTTCATGGTAGATCATCTCTTATGCTAGTCATAAGAATGGAGATCTATAAGTTTTGAACAAGAAGAGGTCTTGGAAAAGATAGACAAAGATTACAAGAACTCTAATAAGTAGAAAATATGATAGTTCTCCTAATAGAGATCTCCTATTTCTAATCCATTTCTAAGGTCACGAACATACAGTCAATGCAAAGCTCTCATACCATCTGAAGCGATCCAACCCATTATAGATTGGATCTTGTGTTTACTGTGCTAGTCTCTTTGATCGATTAGCTAGCACACATAGTTGTGATGAATAGAAGAGTATCAATGCGTCACATTATTACAACGATTTATCCAATAATATAAATATTACAAAGTTGCATAGCTCATATCTAGCTAAAATAACATTGTTCAACAATTAAACAATAGATAGAAGCTCCATCACACCACAGGAAACACGCTGAGTGGAGATTCGCAACCTAAACGATAACCTTGCTCGTCCTCAGAATAACCTGCAACTTGAAAAGTTGAAGCCATGAATGGTAAATATTTTGAATTGTATTGGCAATATCTCACTGTTATGTGAACATAATTGGCAACCTATCATATACATGCACACTTTGGCTAGTGGAGTTCGGGCTATTTGAGGAAATCAGCATTTTCTCCTACCTTTAAAATAAGGATTTCTATTTTCATGCCCTCGGTTCGTTAGTTATACTTAGTTTTCTCCAGCCACTTAGTTTTTTTCCTAAGTTTTTCCCTCCTGCCATTCTGAAACCCTCACATGTGCTCGGACGAGGGATGCCGTCAGGTCAAAGGCTTGACTATTACATGCTGACTGGTGGGACCACGTTGGGGCGAGTCGTGTGTTGAGAATTATGTTACGTCGCCTCGACTGTTACATGCTGACAGATGGGACCATGATACACAGCGGACCAGCCATCCATCTCTTGCTGATTGTGGGGGACGTGTTGTGGGACCATGTGGGGTGCGTTTGGTGGTTACGTGCACCCTATCGCCTAAATTGGAAGTTTTATTTTTTGTTATTTTTATGATTGGCCTTTTTAAGAATGCCCTTCCCCCCTCTCTCGCTAACAGTTGTGTTTTTTTGCCCACAAAGGTAGCGAATCTAGAGCAACTTCTCTCTTCATTCATTGTTCCTTTTGGCCCTCGTTTTTCCCAATCTAGTAGAAAATCTAGAGCAGCAAATCTAACCAGCACCATAAATAAATTCAGTAATTAGAGCAGCTGTAGATAAAACAACTAATATAGGTTATATAGTATGGTACTTAATGAGGTTCGACAATTAGGCTGCTCAGCAGCAGCAGCGGACAAGTTCAACAGAAACAAGACAAAAGAATCTACTTTACAGGAGCAATAGCAACACAAGATCAGTGGCCCCTCATGGCCTCTGTCTGGAGGGCCTCCGCCTCCTCCCTCTGGCGCCTCCTCCACTTCTTGCTACCCAGTCCCTTGACCTTGGGCACCTTTGGCTGGATCGGGGCATGCGACCCTCCTCGATAGCCACCTTCTAGAAGTTGCGAAGGTGAAGACCGAGCGCCTGGTGCTTGGCTATGAAGTCGTGGACGTTCACGGACTAGCCGTAGGTCCTCACGTCCTCGACATACTTCATGATGGAGTTGAACTCCGTGGCATGGAGCCTCCTGGTGGGGCAGAAGGGGCACATGTACACGTCGCAAGCGAAGAAGTTGTTGTACTGGCCGGACTTGAGCCTCGTCAGCACATGATGAGTCTTGGCGTCCTTGGACTCGTCATCTCTATGGACGTCGCTGCTATCCTCCTATTGGAAAAAAATAGTAGAGTGCAATAACGACATGATTGAGATACTTTGATTATCGGGATTGATTATTTGCATAAATTAACCGATTGAGATCTCCTGATTATTCCCCAAATCTCAAACCAAATCAAATACTGATCCCAACTACAAACAGAGGGGTTCAAATACGAATAGGGGGATTCATCAAAATACAAGATCTAACATAAGAGGATTAGCTACTGTAAAAATACGAACAACCGAGCCCTAATAACATACGATCTAGCATCCAATGATGAGAACGGGGGAAGAACAAGGGAAGGAGAGAAAACCCTGGTTACCTCTGACCATGTGTCGGGGATGCTGGTGTCGTAGGGGTTCTCCGGCCTTATGTAATCAACCTCCTCGTAGGGGTCACAGACGAGCGAGATCTTCCCGAGAATGGCGGGGTCCTCCTCGCCGACGGCTACGGCAGATGCGGAGACGGAGACGGCGGCTGCCTTCGATGCCTGGACAGGGGCCTCCTTGCCGGTGGTCTTGGAGGCGCCGATGACCACCGTGCCGTTCTTCTCCATCGCCGGCGTGGTTGGGGTTTTCTTGGGGGTTTACAGAAGGTGATGGGACAGTGGAGACGGTTGAATAAGCGAGTGAGTGATGGGTGATAGTGAGGAGGCCTCTATTAAAGGAGAAGGGAAGCGACGTTACGTTGCACCACCGTGCACCGCATAACCGCGTACGCTACTGCACTGTGCACTGCCACACGTGTTCGCTACCGCCCCGTGCACCGCATGAAGGGTTGCCAGCATAGAAAACAAAAAAATTCCTACGATGAGAACTATACGCCAAGATCTAGCTACTAGATACAAGCAACGGGTGGATATACATCCATGGAGAACTTACCCTCGAAGACAACAAAGTTTTGTTAACGAGTAGGAACTCGTGGATGATGTAGTCGTATGCTTGACGATCTCAAGATCGTGTGGAAGTCCTCGCGCCGCAAACCAGCAGCGCATCCGCACTCGCACACACGTTCAGGCTACCGAACAATCTCCACCTCCTCGCTCTAGCGATGTAGCGGAAGCAATAACTCCTTCTAGACGAAATGCCACCCAAAACAAGTATCTCGCTAATCCGAGACCATGGGGGAATAATTCTAGAGGGGGAGAGAGATCCTTCACGAGGAGGTGTGAGGAAGAAGGGTGAGAGGGGTGGCCTTTAATAGGAGGAGGGGGTGCCTGATACATTGCAAATGTATCTATAATTTTTGATGTTCCATGCTTGGTTTTATCCACTTTCTTGTGTTTTGTCCACACTTTGGAGTACTTTTCATATGATTTCTTGGACTAACCTATTAACAAGAGCCACAGTGCCAGCTGCCTATTTTCTGCTGTTTTTGGTTCCAGGAAAGTCAGAAAATGAATATTCTCGGAATTGGACGGGACAAAAGCCAAAGTGCCTATTTTTCCGGAAGTCATTAGATGCCAGAATACGAGACAGAGAGGGGCCAGAGGCCGGCCACACCACCTAGTCGCGCGGCCAGGCTTGGCCCGTGCCAGGGGGTGGTGTGGTGGCCCCTGGCACCCCCTCGGCCTCCCCTTCCGACTATAAGATGCCCTCGGGACGTAAACCCTAAGTACCCGATAAAAAATCCACGAAAGAGTCTATAGCCGCCGTCATCTCCATCCCTAGATCGGGAGGGATCTGAAGCTCTTCCCGGCACCCTGCCGGAGAGGGGAATTCACCCTGGAGGCCTTCTTCATCACCATGCAAGCCTCAGGTGTGATGCGTGAGTAGTTCATCCTTGGCCTACGGATCCATGTAGTAGCTAGATGGCTGGTTCTCCTCCTTTGTGCTTTCATGTTTAGATCTTGTGAGCTCCATTCATGATCTAGATCATCTATTTGTAATTCTGCATGTTGTGTTTGCGGGGATCTGATGGATATTGAGATACTATTTCAGATTGATTATTGATTCTATCATGTCTTTGTTATTTGTGATCTTGCATGCTTTCCGTTGTTAGTAGCTATCTCGGCCAAGTAGATGCTAGCAACTCCAAGAGTTAGTATTTATGCTTGATAATGGGTTCATGCCTCTGGTAATCTGGGGAAGTGACAGAAATCTCTAAGGTACTAGATGTGCTATTGCTACTAGGGAGAAAACAACAATCCTTTGTTCATAGAACAATCGTATTGTTTACTTTACATGCAGTTCGTAAAGCAATAATCTGTTGCTTGCAACTTAATACTGGAGGGGGTTCGGATGATAACCTGAAGGTGGATTATTAGTCATAGATGCAGTTGGATGACAGTCTATGTATAATATTGTAATGCCCAATCAAGTCTCAAAGGAGTCAAGATGATTAGTATATGCATGTATTGCTTTCTCGATGTTTGTCAATTGCCCCGCTGTAATTTGTTCACCCAGCATGTTATCTATCTTAAGGAGAGCCACCTCTAGTGAACTATGGATCCCGGTCCTTTTTCTTTACATACGATCTACAAAGTTTTACTGCTTTGTGTTTACTTTCTGCAAACTATTACTTCTTTCCATTCGATACGTTTAATTCTTTGTTTTCCGCAAAAACGGTGAGATTGACAACCTCATCGCAAGTTGGGGACAAAGTTTTGTGGTTATGTTGTGCAGGTCTCCATGTTGCTACTAGTACCGGTAGTGCGCCCTGCCAAAGCTTAGCTAGTAACACCTTTGGGGTGTTTCCTTGCTCCTACTGGTTCGATTAAACCTTGGTTTCATACTGAGGGAAACTTGTTGCTGTGCTCATCATACCTTCCTCTTGGGGTTCCCAACGAGCTCTACATCAACCACGCACCAGCACTTTCCTGGGCACCGTGCATTGAGCCATCAAGCATTTTTCTAGCGCCGTTGCCGGGGAGTCAAGGACATCTTCACAAGGGGAGTCCCTCATAACCAATCTCTTTACTTTGTTATTTTTGGTTTGCTTTGTTTCTTTTTGCTTTGTTATCAAAAAACACAAAAACAATTAGTTTTACTAGTTTGCTTTCTTACTTGAAAACCCAAAAAATGACTACTTTTGAAAACACTAAGTTGTGTGACTTCACTAGCACCAACAACAATGATTTTATGAGCACACCTATTACTCCACCTGTGCCTGAAGATACTTTCTTTGAGATAAAACATGCTTTGCTCAATCTTGTTATGAGAGAACAATTTTCTGGTATTGGTAATGAAGATGTTGCTTCCCGTCTAAATAACTTTGTTGAAATGTGTGAGATGCAAAAGCATAGGGATATAGATGATGATATTATTAAGCTGAAATTGTTTCCTTTCTCTTTGAGAGGAAAAGCTAAAGAATGGTTGAATTCCTTAACTAGGAATAGTATTGATTCTCGGACTAAGTGCAAAGATGCTTTTATTGGAAAATACTATCCTCCTGCTAAGATTATATCCATGAGAAGTGAAATAATGAAGTTTAAACAACTTGATAATGAGCATGTTGCTCAAGCTTGGGAAAGAATGAAATCCTTGGTAACGAATTGTCCGACTCATGGACCGACTGCTTGGATGATCATCCAAACTTTTTATGCAGGATTGAACTATTCTTCAAGGAACCTATTGGATTCTGCTGCTGGAGGTACCTTTATGACCATCACTTTGGGTGCTGCAACAAAACTTTTGGACAATATGATGGTTAATTATTCTGAATGGCATACTGAGAGAGCTCCACAAGGTAGGAAGGTAAATTCTGTTGAGGAAACCTCCTCCTTGAGTGATAAGATTGATATTATTATGTCTATGCTTGTCAATGGGAAAGCCCATATTGATCCTAATAATGTTCCTTTGGCTTCTTTAGTTGCTCAAGAAGAGAAAGTTGATGTGAACTTCAT
This sequence comes from Avena eriantha, assembly GCA_910589775.1. Classification (NCBI taxonomy): domain Eukaryota; kingdom Viridiplantae; phylum Streptophyta; class Magnoliopsida; order Poales; family Poaceae; genus Avena; species Avena eriantha. The sequence goes on from OU342740.1 coordinate 422,782,463, forward strand.
AAGAAATAACAATTTTGGCAACAATGCTTATGGTAATAATGCTTATAGGAACAATTCTGGTTACAACAATTATAAGCCATATCCTCCCAACAATGGTAATGCTTATGGAAGTTCCTACAACAATAATAGGAGTGCACCCTCTGGACTTGAAGTTATGCTTAAAGACTTTATTAGTAAGCAAACTGCTTTCAGTAAAACTATTGAGGAAAAACTCTCTAATGCTGAAAGAAATATAGCATCTTCGGCTGAAGCTCAATCTTCTTTGAATAAAATGGCTGCTAAATCTGAAACTAATGATAATTCCTTTGCAGCTACCAATGCTATACAAGTAAGAATTGATGAAAATGTTAGACTATTAGCTGAATTAAATGCTAAGTGGGAAAGAGAAGATGAAATTGCTAGAAACATTAGTGTTTCTACTATCACTACCACTAGTGTTGAGGCTAGTAATAGTTCTACTACTTTAGATGATAAAGTTGATTTTGATCTTGATGGTTGCAATATCTCTGAAGTTATTAAGTTCCTACAAGAGCTTGCTAAAAGTCCTAATGCTAGTGCTATGACATGACTTTTACAAAACACATTATTGATGCTCTCATCAAGATTAAAGAAGAAAAGATGAAACATAAAACTCCTATTCCTATAAAACAAGAAGATGGTTGGGAACCCATCATTAATATGAAAGTGAATGACTTTGATTTCAAAGCTTTATGTGATCTTGATAGTAGTGTTTCTATTATGCCTAGAAGGATTCATGATATGCTTGATTTGCCTCCTCTTGAAGATTGTTATTTGAATGTCCCACTTGATGATAATGCTAAAAAGAAACTCATGGGGAGTATTAATGATGTTCTTATTATGGTTAACAATGCCTATGTCCCGGTTGATTTCTATGTTTTGGATGTTGAATGCAATGCTTCTTGTCCTATTACTTTGGGAAGACCTTTTCTGAGAACTGTTGGTGCCACCATTGATATGAAAGAAGGCACCATTAAATATCAACTCCCGCTGAAGAAAGGTATAGAACACTTCCCTAAGAAGAGAGAGAAGATTTCTTTTCCTTATCCTATGAAAACAAAATTTGGTCTTAATGCTTCTTCATTTGAGAACACTTGATCATTTTTCTTGCTTCTTATGCCTAACTTAAAGGCGTTAAAGAAAAAGTACTTATTGGGAGATAACCCAAAAGTTTTTGATGAGTCTTGGAAGTTATTACCTCTGTAATAATATCTCCTTATCCTTTTTATTTGGTTTTTGTGCCAAGAGTAACCTCTAATGAGAGAGAAGTAATGATTGGGAAAGTTGCTGTCCTGAAACAGATTTCTGTGCTTTACCATAAAAATTCGTGTAAACTCTCTGAACGTCTTTTTGCGGCGTGAATTTTTGTGCTTCTGCCCCAGGTTGTTATATAACTTTTGTTAGTTCAACACTTTTTGATTTGAGCAACAGAAGGTCTTTGAAAAAATTCGTCTTTACCTGCTGGTCTGTTTTGACAGATTTCTGCCATTTTCTGCATTTGCTTCTTGTTGGTTCCTTTTTGAGTTCCTTTAGGGAATTGAGCTTTTTGAGGGAAGTGCTACAGTAGCTAATGTTCTAATAGAATTTTATTTGGTGTTAGAACTGAACCTTAAGACTTATTTATCTTGAGTGCACTAATGTTGCTAATGAAGACTGTGTGAAGTTTTGTATGAAGGAAAATTTTCAGGTGTATGGAAGGAATGAGTAATGAGATGAATGATGGACTAAAGATCAAGCTTGGAGATTCCACGCGTGTCACCCCAAAAAATATCCAAGAATTACAAGGGTCAAAGCTTGGGGATGCCTAAGGCATCCCCTTCTTTATCAATAAAAATCTCAGGTTTCTTCCAAACGCTTCATTTTTATTGTTTCATGCACAGTTATGTTGTTAAGGCTTATAAATATTATTTGGCTCCCCTTGTGTCGAATCAATAAATTGGGTTTCACTTCCCTCGAAAATACTGAGATACACCCCCTATACTTGTGGGTCATCAAGACTATTTTCTGGCGCCGTTGCCGGGGAGCATAACTTTATTTATTAAGTTCACTTGGATTCTCTATTGTTCGCTGCCATCCATCCATCATGGGTAAGTCTCGTGATGGCAATGTTCCTATTTTACCATCCACTACAAGAAGAGGAACGATTCTGAACACCTATGTTGCTCTTGATTCACCATCTGTTATGAGTAAGCTCGTTACACCACCACATACCACACTACAAGAAATTAGTCATGTAAAGATGCATAATCTATAGGCTAAAGACATTTTATATCATCTCTACGGCACCATAGAGTCCCATTGTAAAGCGTCTCACAAGCGTCTTCTTATGCACCGTCTCAATAATCATATGGACGTTTTCGTGAGCGTGTCAACACGAACACGAGACGTTTTATTTGCATCTCTACAAGTCTAAAGACACATTCATATATGGATTGGCTTGACGTCTCTACCATCCCTGGTGACGTAACATTGAGTCTCAAATAGATTCATGTACGTAGTTGCCTGCTGGCATGCTGATGCAATTTTCATTTTCCTTTAAATTTTATTAGTTTGTTTAACTGAAACTGTACACAACATACAAACAACTGAAGGATTTTCACTTCTTTCTGATATAGGAATTTCATATACCAAATTGCACTGCTCATATATAACATCAAGAAAAAAGAATAGATCGGAGAGAACTAATTAAGCTGACAATTGTTTAAAGCATCCAAAAACGGCTCATACAATTGGAACTATAAATATTTACATACATTTTCCTCAAAATAAAAATCTAACTATGAACTTTCTATTTCAAGGCACCCCATATCTTCGTAGTGTCCGTTCACCCATCTTGACATGTCCTTTCCTATCAGCCAACACCCTGTAGAGCATGTAAGTTAACGGTACATAAGTTCCTTTAAGCAATGCATCACATCAATTTAAATGCGAACTTCACAGTCCGAACACACTTTAGAGCATGGCGACATAGGGAGCGAACTGAAAGGAAAAAAACATTTTACAGGTTGCGATTGATACATGGCGATATACTTGCTGCTCAGGTTTGCGCTTCATACATGGCGATATACTTCCTTCTCAGGCAGACAATACCATTAATCTTCTCCAAGAACTCTACAACAAAAACAGTGGTTATAGCTGCATTAGTTGAAAATTTTAGCATAAAGTGTATCCAAATGTCAAGGTAGTCTCATGTTCCAGGTAATATACCAAGGATCCGCTAACGAGAAGGTTCTCCAGATATTTTCCATAGAAAATTGAGTAGTTGAAAAATGTATTGTTTGACTGAAAATAGATCTTGTCCATGCCATTAGTCCTAGCCATTACCATGTGATGCTCCTGTTTGTAAACGAATCCAAACAACAAAACCTTAAATTTCAACAACAAATATCAGCGAGTAACCTAAATAGATTTGGCACGGAGAATGTGGCCAGTATGAATTGTGTTTTCCATTGCAATTCATGCACAAACCTCAGAATGCAAGAATCAAACAACTGTCCGTACAAGGAATCTGCAACTTTGGTCACATATTGCTTTAAATTTATCCTCATACAGAAAGCTTAGCTATGCATGAGGTACTGGTTTTCTGATATGCTATGATGTACTACATCATTGTAAAACTACTAAAATACCAATTGTTGGTTGTCCTGATGGAAATAAAAACAGATGACAACCTCACCAATCATACCTAGCTTCTATATGAAAAAGAGCTTATCCGTGTGTGAAAGCAGAGAGGAATACAAATCAAATATCCTTCTAATCATTCACACAAGCATTAATCTTAAGGAACGTGCAATTAGAAACGAAACCTGTTGGGGGACAAACCTCTACTCGTTGAAGAAAGTCATGTACAGCCGGTGATGGTTGGGGTGCCGACGGATGGACTTGGCCTGTAGCTTACATCGCACGGAGATGGGGAAAATTGTCTGCAGGATAGTATGGACGGACTCCGCTAGCTGGCCGGTAAGATGAGGATGATGCGGATCTCTCTGATGGGGAACATCAGGATCCCCTTTGAGCCAGACTTGATCGAGAAAACCTCCGACGTGGCAAGGAACATGGCTCCATGGAAGATCCGCATACTCCTCTGCTGGGGGGTGCTGCGGAAGATCTGCCCACGAGCGGCGATGGGCGGAACACTGCCATAGGGGAGTCGGAGGAGCTAGAGATAGGGGGAAGAGGAGGAAATGGAGGGAGGCCATTGCGTGATAACGTACGCCCGCCGTGTGTGCGCCCCTCTACCGCAGCCGCCTCCTCTGGTTTTGGGAGAGGATGCACAGAACATGTGGCGGCAGCTCTAGGTTTTCATGGTTTTTTCTAAGTCATGGAGGAGAGGGATAACTAATCATATGCCGATCGTGGGTAGTTGTGATCTTATCTAAAGCCCCGAGACGACTTGGACAGTGTCTCACGAAACGTCTGTACAGAATGTTGGATTATTATGTAGAGACGAATATGAAAGACGTCTCATGGACATCGTCTTTACGTGATTATTTTGTTGTAGTGCCACTACAAGAAATTAGTCATGTAAAGATGCATAATCTATAGGCTAAAGACATTTTATATCATCTCTACGGCACCATAGAGTCCCATTGTAAACCGTCTCACAAGCGTCTTCTTATGCACCGTCTCAATAATCATATAGACGTTTTCGTGAGCATGTCAACACGAACACAAGACGTTTTATTTGCATCTCTACAAGTCTAAAGACACTTTCATATATGGATTGGCTTGACGTCTCTACCATCCCTGGTGACGTAACATTGAGTCTCAAATAGATTTATGTATGTAGTTGCCTGCTGGCATGCTGATGCAATTTTCATTTTCCTTTAAATTTTATTAGTTTGTTTAACTGAAACTGCACACAACATACAAACAACTGAAGGATTTTCACTTCTTTCTGATATAGGAATTTCATATACCAAATTGCACTGCTCATATATAACATCAAGATAAAAGAATAGATCGCGGAGAACTAATTGAGCTGACAATTGTTTAAAGCATCCAAAAACGGCTCATACAATTGGAACTATAAATATTTACATACATTTTCCTCAAATTAAAAATCTAACTATGAACTTTCTATTTCAAGGCACCCCATATCTTCGTAGTGTCCGTTCACCCATCTTGACATGTCCTTTCCTATCAGCCAACACCCTGTAGAGCATGTAAGTTAACGGTACATAAGTTCCTTTAAACAATGCATCACACCAATTTAAATGCGAACTTCACAGTCCGAACACACTTTAGAGCATGGCGACATAGGGAGCGAACTGAAAGGAAAAAAACATTTTACAGGTTGCGATTGATACATGGCGATATACTTGCTGCTCAGGTTTGCGCTTCATACATGGCGATATACTTCCTTCTCAGGCAGACAATACCATTAATCTTCTCCAAGAACTCTACAACAAAAAAAGTGGTTATAGCTGCATTAGTTGAAAATTTTAGCATAAAGTGTATCCAAATGTCAAGGTAGTCTCATGTTCCAGGTAATATACCAAGGATCCGCTAACGAGAAGGTTCTCCAGATATTTTCCATAGAAAATTGAGTAGTTGAAAAATGTATTGTTGGACTGAAAATAGATCTTGTCCATGCCATTAGTCCCAGCCATTACCATGTGATGCTCCTGTTTGTAAACGAATCCAAACAACAAAACCTTAAATTTCAACAACAAATATCAGCGAGTAACCTAAATAGATTTGGCACGGAGAATGTGGCCAGTATGAATTGTGTTTTCCATTGCAATTCATGCACAAACCTCAGAATGCAAGAATCAAACAACTGTACGTACAAGGAATCTGCAACTTTGGTCACATATTGCTTTAAATTTATACTCATACAGAAAGCTTAGCTATGCATGAGGTACTGGTTTTCTGATATGCTATGATGTACTACATCATTGTAAAACTACTAAAATACCAATTGTTGGTTGTCCTGATGGAAATAAAAACAGATGACAGCCTCACCAATCATACCTAGCTTCTATATGAAAAAGAGCTTATCCGTGTGTGAAAGCAGAGAGGAATACAAATCAAATATCCTTCTAATCATTCACACAAGCATTAATCTTAAGGAACGTGCAATTAGAAACGAAACCTGTTGGGGGACAAACCTCTACTCGTTGAAGCAAGTCATGTACAGCCGGTGATGGTTGGGGTGCCGACGAACGGACTTGGCCTTTAGCTTACATCGCACGGAGATGGGGAAAATTGTCTGCGGGATAGTATGGACGGACTCCGCTAGCTGGCCGGTAAGATGAGGATGAGGCGGATCTCTCTGATGGGGAACATCAGGATCCCCTTTGAGCCAGACTTGATCGAGAAAACCTCCGACGTGGCAAGGAACATGGCTCCATGGAAGATCCGCATACTCCTCTGCTGGGGGGTGCTGCGGAGGATCCGCCCACGAGCGGCGATGGGCGGAACACCGCCATAGGGGAGTCGGAGGAGCTAGAGATAGGGGGAAGAGGAGGAAATGGAGGGGGGCCATTGCGTGATAACGTACGCCCGCCGTGTGTGCGCCCCTCTACCGCAGCCGCCTCCTCTGGTTTTGGGAGAGAATGCACAGAACATGTGGCGGCAGCTCTAGGTGTTCATGGTTTTTTTCTAAGTCATGGAGGAGAGGGATAACTAATCAGATGCCGATCGTGGGTAGTTGTGATCTTATCTAAAGCCCCGAGACGACTTGGACAGTGTCTCACGAAACGTCTGTACAGAACGTTGGATTATTATGTAGAGACGAATATGAAAGACGTCTCATGGACATCGTCTTTACGTGATTATTTTGTTGTAGTGTACACATGATACACATACTGCTACTACTGCTGAATCTGATACTTATGATACTTATGATGCTGCTTCTACTGTGCTTGATAAGAGTGGTTCATTAGGTCCTTTCCTAGATGCTACGATTGCTAGAACTATAGCTGGAAATACTGAAACTGCTAATGAAGACACTACTACACCTGTTAGTTCACCTGAGTCTAGTGAGAGTTATGATATTAAAGATGGTTATGTTGAGATGACCGATGAATTTATGAAAAAAAATGTAAAAACACCCATGATAGGAGCGCTGCTTAGAGTATCCTTGAGAGGCATGCTATTAGACCCAAATTGTCTCCTATTGCTAAGTTTGCTACTTCTCCCATAAACATTAAAGATAAAGATTATGATCTCTCTCTCGATCTATCTTACATATACTTACTATGACAAGAGCTTACTTGTGACTGCAGTTGAGTAGCATGAGGATTGGTCTTCGTAAGTAAGGGGCATGAGACTTTGATTTATAACTTGCCAAGGATATCCTCTTAGTTGTGTCACTTTAACCTTAACCATTTAAAGATGCTTATGATAGGGGCAATGAGAGCTCAAAGCTAACAAGTACCATACTTTCCGCATTTGGAAGCCTTTCAAACTATTCAAAACCTTTTCATTTACTTGTTGAGTCTCGACATATTTTTTGAGCACCTTCTTGAGAGCATAGTTGTCATTCTTTGTGCTTGTCTCAAAACTTGATTATTTGTGTTATGACTTTGATGCTTGTATCTTTGATATCTTTACTTCTAGTCTTCACCTGAACTTCAGAGGTGCCTTAAATCAAAGGAAAGTGAGATACCACTCTATCATCCTTTTTATGAGCATTGTAATGTTGCTTATGTTTATACTTTATGCTACTTATTATTTTTGAGTTAGAATCTCTTCATAGCTTGCAATGCCTATTAAGTAAACTTAGTTGCATACTCCTTATTATGAATTGTCTAAGTAGTTGATCACATGCTTAGAATATATACATCATATGAAGCAAATGTGTTCGTAAAAGTTCTTTTATCGCACTCAGTTTTCAACTGAATTGCTTGAGGACAAGAAATAAGCTAAGCTTGGGGGGAGTTGATACGTCCAAAATGTATCTACTTTCCCGAACACTTTTGCTATTATTTCTCCTCTAAACTTGTGTGATTTGGATGCAACTAACACGGACTGACGCTGTTTTCAGCAGAATTGCCCTGGTGTCTACTTTTTGTGCAGAAAATCAACTATCAGGAAAAATCCCGGAAAATATGCCAAAAATCCTATTTCACCAGAAGACTCCCAGAGCCAGAATACGAGACGAAGGGGGGCTGGGCCCTGGCCAAACCACCTGGCTGCGCGGGCAAGCCCAGGCCGCGTCAGGGGGTGGTCTGGCCGCCCCAGAGTCCCCCTCGGTCTCCCTCTTCGCCGATAAGTTGCCTTCTGACCTAAAAACTAAGGGGGGTTCAACGTTTTTCCAGAAGGAGTTCCGCTCCGCTGCCACCACCAGATTTCATGAAACAGCACCAGAAACTCCGTTCTAGCACCCTGCCGGGATGGGGAATTGGAGGAGATCATCACCATCATCATCACCATCGCTTCTCCATCGACCATCCATGTTTCCCCAATCTATGAGTGAGTAATCCCCTGATGTAGGCTATGGGGATGTTAGGGATTGGATGAGATCGATCATGTAATGGCATCAGATTGTTAGGGCATGGTCCCTAGTATCTTTTATTAGTGCTTTATGACTTTGTTGCAACTTGTTATGCTTAATGCTTGTCACTAGGGCCCGAGTGCCATGATTTCAGATCTGAACGTGTTATTGATTCATTATGATAGTATTGTTTATGGTCTTACCTGCAAGTTGTATACACACGTTGTTGTCCGGAACCAATTGCCCAGAAGTGACAGAAATCGGGATAACCAGAGGGACTGGCTTTCATGTGAGGATCACATGTGTTCACAGAGTGTTAATGCTTTGCTCCGGTCCTCTATTAAAAAGAGCACCTTAATTGCCAGTAGTTCCCTTGAGGGCCCGCTGCAAACGGGCTGGCAGGACAAAAGATGTTGTGCAAGTTCTCATTGCGAGCACGTATGACTATATATGGAACACATGCCTAGGATTATCTAGTACTTGGATGCTTTATCTTATTTATCTACAATTTCCCTATGTTCAGATTGCTATGTGAATTGTCTTGTCCATGCAACGCCCGTCCATCCATCCCTGTGCCTACCGCACTCGAATCCTACTGTTTACTACCATTGTTACTGCTGTCTTTCCTTTACTACTCCTACTTTGCTACTCCAACTACAAAACTGTTGCTACTGATAAACTGTTGTGAGCAAGATTGTTTCCAGGTGCAGCTGAATTGACAACTCAGTTGTTAAGGCTTATAAATATTCTTTGGCTCCCCTTGTGTCGAATCAATAAATTGGGTTTCACTTCCCTTGAAAATACTGATATACACCCCCTATACTTGTGGGTCATCAATAGACTATCCTTCCTCCACTTGGAGACCTAATTGAAACGGTTTTCTCCTCACAATTGATCTGAGCTCCATAGTTTGTCATCCAATCCATTCCCAGCACTATTTTTATTCCTTTTAATGGGATCACATAAATATCTGCATAATAGGTTTGACCACATATGGAAATGACTTGGTTTACTTTAATGTTTCTAACTATCATGGTCCCTCCGGCGGTGACTACGGTCATAGGTTTTGCTAACGGTGCCCTTCTAATCCCAAATTTATCACCTATATCAAATGAAGATATGAAAGAAGTAGTTGCACCCTTATCAAATAAAACTTTTCCAGGATTTGTGAGAATATAGAGCGTACCTATCACCGCTTGGTCTGAGTTATCCACCTCCTCCAGGGTTGCGCAACAGTCAGCCTACCTCTCTTGCCATTGTCATTTTTAGCATAGCTTCCACCTCTATTAGGTTATCCACCTCTGCCTCCACTGGCTTGTCCTCCACCCTTTGTGGGCTAACCACCGGGTGGTTTGTTTGGGCAATTAGGCTTAATGTGACCCTTTTGTCCACAACCAAAATAAATAATCACTGGCTGCATGCAATACTTGCAAATATGTCCCGGAAGTTTGCAATTGTGTGATGTCTACGCACTTCTATTCTTGTGGACAGTTGTTGGTCCTCCAAGTGCAGAGGTTTGTAGAACAGCAGCAAGTTTTCCCTTAAGTGGATCACCCAAGGTTTATCGAACTCAGGGAGGAAGTGGTCAAAGGTATTCCATCTCAAGCAATCCTGCAATCAAGATACAAGAAGTCTCTTGTGTCCCCAACACACCCAATACACTTGTCATGTGTATAGGTGCACTAGTTCGGCGAAGAGATAGTGAAATACAAGTGGTATGGATAATTATAAGTGGTAAAAGTGATAGAAAATATCTTGATGGTGTGGAAAAGACTAAAGTAAAACTGAAATAAAGATAGAAGCAAGCAAACATGAAATAGATCTAATAGCAAACAGTGTTTCAGTGCCTAGAAACAAGGCCTAGGGATCATACTTTCACTAGTGAACACTCTCATATAAATATATTATCTTCATGATACTACTCTTAACTACTCTCCGGTTGGACACTCTAATCCATGGTAGGGCTATAACAGCACACCTCAAAGTAAGCCTTTCCGATCTAGAAAACCCCACACTGTCACCTTGAGTACTAGATGAGTCCAACAAACACCACAATTTCATAAAGACATCCAACTCCAAATATAACTCAGAACAAGTATTTGTAATCTCTAGCCTAAATGCCACCATGGTGAGCACGCTGTCAATTTCACAAATATGGGGAGAGCAGAGATTCATCAAAGCACTTGAGTAGCAAGGTAGATCTACTTGATTACAAAGCTCATGATCACAATATGATCATGCATAGAGAGATAGAGATGAACACATAGCTACCGGTAGAACCCTTAGCCTCGAGAGAGAACTACTCCCTCCTCATCATGGGAATCAGCAACGGTGATGGAGATGGTGGTGGAGATTGATGGAGATGGCTCCGAGGGCACTTCCCCGTCCCGGCAGGGTGCCGGAACAGAGACTTTCTGTCCCCCGAATCTCCCCTTCGGTGGCGGCAGCATTGTGGAACTTTTCATGGCTGGATGATTGACGATTTAGGGTTTATTCCTCGAGAGACTTCTTATAGGCCAGAGAGCAAGGTAGGTGGGCCGCCAGGGGGCCCACACCATGCCCTGGTGCGGCCTAGGGGGACCCGCGCCATGGGGTAGTGTGGCCACCCTGTGGCCCCTCTCCGACTCTCCTTCTGGCTCCATGAGTCTTCCGGGAAAATATCAACTTTGGCATTTGTCAGGTCCAATTCCGAGAATATTGATTTTCTGACTTTCTTGGAACCAAAAACAGCAGAAAACAGGCAACTGGCACTATGGCACTTGTTAATAGGTTAGTCCAAGAAATCATATGAAAAGTACTCCAAAGTCTGGACAAAACATAAGAAAGTAGATAAAACCAAGCATGGAACAACAAAAATTACAGATACATTTGCAATGTATCAACATCCCCAAGCTTAACTCCTGCTCGTCCTCGAGTAGGTAAGTGATAAAAAGAAAGAATAATTTTTTAGGTGACATGCACCATCACAATCAAGATCAAACCATTTGTAAGCATTGAAAGGTGGGATCAAAGTACTTCAACATAGCATGAAAGACAAAGTTCTATCAATAAGACATAGCAACTATGATGAAACATGAAAAGGCACAAACAAAAGATTCATGCATAACAATGCTTTGCAGGACGTTTGTTTGTTTCACATAAAGAAAACATAGCATAATGGCATTCAGCTTGTCCCTCATAGAGTAGCAAATCATAAATTCATAGGACACCTTCAAAGTTCATAAGAGTTACTAGATACAAATATTTTAAAACAAGCAATATCAAAGTATGCATCAATCAACTAGTCTTGGGACAATGCACATAGAACTAAGAATGGCCACTATGCTCTCAAAGTAGGTGCATAAAGATAGAAGGTGGAGACTCAATATAATGGTGGAAGAAAGGCCTTTTTATAAAAGGAAGTGGGAATTCAAGCCTCATAAAGAGCTTCCAAAAATTATGGTACTTATAGCTTTCAGCTCTCATTGCCCCTATCATAAGCATCTTGAAGTGATTAAGGTTAAAGTGAACAAACTATGGTGTACATGCTTGACGAAGTATAAGTTAGAAATCTCATGTCCCTTGTATACGAGGGCCGCTCCTCATGCTACTCAAGTTTAGTCACCGGTAAGTTCTTATCATTGTAAGTATATGTGTATCATAGAGAACCGCCAACGGGGTACCCCTTGCCCGATGATACGGAAGAATCCCCATATCAAAATGACAAGGCAAGCAGACAACGAGCATCTCAGCAATCTTCTTATTTACCATGGGAATATGGTGCTTTTTTTTCTCTCTTTCCTCTTTTCATAATCTCATTTTTTTTCTATTTTTCTCTTTTTCTCAATATAGGACTCTTTTTTTATAAGAAGAATGCTTCATAGACAGCTCGTTATGGTTACGCTGCAAGTTTCCACCATGTCATCATGGATTAGACCAGCGGCCTAGGAATTTCTCTAACACAGATACATAACTCCATGGACTTACAAGCTCCCCTTTCATTTCACACCGACGACATCCATAGACAAAAGAGCATGATATCAACTAGGTACAAGTACCAAGTGCAATGTTGAAAGCGTTCCCCATGACAGCATGTTTCTGCTAATTCCCAACAAATAAGTGCAAGCATATACAACATAGACGAGACAATGGTTCAAGTTTATTATGGGCAATAAAAGTAAAGTGTGCCATCAAGTTCGTGAGAGCTTTAATCACTAGTTTTCTCATAACAAGTTTAATTTGGAAGGTAAACAAAAGCATGAATATACTTGGAATATCATAAGCTAGTAGGTAGGTATGGTGGACTCTTTGGAATAACTTGGTTTAGGGAGTTGGATGCATGAGTGGAACTCATACTTGGTTGTGGAGGCTAGCAAAAGACTGGGAGCGACAAACTAAGAGAGCAATAATTGCCATAATCATGCAGAGCGACAAAACATCATTGATCAAAGCATAAAGTGATACTACAAGTTGAAACTAAAGGATCATAAAGGCTATGGTGAGTTGAGATAGTCATAACATGGTGTGAGCATGCGCCAAGTTAACCCAAATAAAGCATCAAAGGAGAATACCACTATACTATGCTTTAATATGTTAAAACAACACATGATTCATCCAAGGCACATTAAGCAATCTCAATTGTTTATAACAAGTCATGATACAGCAAAGAATACTAAGCATAAAGCCAAAACAATATCAAGCATGGATGACAAAGCATAGGCCATAGTAAAAAAACAAACTCTCTTTAATACTTAAGCATGAGCTTTCCTACTCCTTTCTAAACCAAACCAAACTATTTGAAAACCAATGTATGAAAGAGGGGGTCCAACCAATTTATTCAGAAAACTAAGAAAACCAAGAAAATGAAAAACCAAAACAAAAACAAAAAAGAAGACGCTCCAAGAACAACACAATTGTTCATGAAACAATAAAAAAAGAAGCGTTTGGAAGAAATCTGGGATTTTTATTGATGAAGAAGGGGATGCCTTGGGCATCCCTAAGGTTTGAGCTAGTACTTCTTGGATATTTATTGGGGTGACACACGTGGCATTCCCAAGCTTGAGCTTTAGTCCATCCTTCATCTCATTACTCATTCCTTCCATACACCTAAAATTTTTCCTTCATACAAAACGTCACACAGTCTTTATTAGCAACATTAGTGCACTAAAGATAAATAAGTCTTAAGGTTCAGTTCTACAACAAAATAAACTTCCATTATAACACTAGCTACTGTAGAACTTCCCTCAAAAAGCCCACACTGTCACCTTGAGTACTAGATGAGTCCAACAAACACCATAATTTCATAAAGACATCCAACTCCAAATATAACTCATAACAAGTATTTGTAATCTCTAGCCTAAGTGCCACCATGGTGAGCACGCTGTCACTTTCACACACATGGGGAGAGCAGAGATTCATTAAAGCACTTGAGTAGCAAGGTAGATCTACTTGATTAGAAAGATCATGATCACAATATGATCATGCATAGAGAGAGAGATGAACACATAGCTACCCGTAGAACCCTTAGCCTCGAGAGAGAACTACTCCCTCCTAATCATGGGAATCAGCAACAGTGAAGCAGATGGTGGTGGAGATCGATGGAGATGGCTCCGGGGGCGCTTCCCCGTCCCGGCAGGGTGCCGGAACAGAGACTTTTTGTCCCCCGAATCTCCCCTTCGGTGGCGGCGGTGTTGCAGAATTTTTCGTGGCTGGATGATTGACGATTTAGGGTTTATGCCTCGGGAGGCTTCTTATAGGACAGAGGGCAAGGTCGGTGGGTGGCCAGGGGGACCCGCACCATGGTGTGGTGTGGACACCCTGTGGCCCCTCTCCGACTCCTTTTGGCTCCGTGAGTCTTCCGGGAAAATATCAACTTTGGCTTTTGTCTGGTCCAATTCCGAGAATATTGATTTTCTGACTTTCCTAGAACCAAAAACAACAGAAAACAGGCAACTGGCACTGTGGCACTTGTTAATAGGTTAGTCCAAGAAATCATATGAAAAGTACTCCAAAGTGTGGACAAAACATAAGAAAGTAGATAAAACCAAGCATGGAACATTAAAAATTATAGATACATTTGCAATGTATCATTGTGACATATGACATTCCTTCCAGGATTGAACTAACCTCTAGTGTTGTTGTTTTCGTAGGGTCTATTTATGTGTTTGAATTCCATATTAGTTTTGGGTTTACTTGCTTGAATCCTCTTTGTTTCCTTCTTTGCTCTCTTCCTTTGGTCCTCTTGGAAATTCTTGTAATCATCTTCAAAGGCTATAGCTGTATCAAGCAACTGTTGAAAAGTTTGAGTGTTGGCAAGCCTCAACTACATCTTCACGAATGGATTTAGTCCACGCATGAACCTCTTCTTCCTTTTCACCTCCGTGCTAACTTCTTCAGTAGCGTAACAAGATAAATCACTGAACTCCCGGATGTACTTCATGACACTGGAGTAACCCTATTGCAATTCTTAAAACTCCCTACGCTTCAACTTAATGATTCTTTCCAGAATATGGTATTCACGGAACCTATGCTTGAACTCCTCCTAGTTGTACTCTCTTCCTGGAAGTTGCATAGCTAACTGACCCTCCCACCGCGTTGTTGCGGGTCTAGTCAACAAATGTGTTGCTTACCTCAACTTTTCTTCCTCATTGCATCCTACAGTTTTCAACTTCCTTTCGGTATCTGCTAACCACTGCATCCATTGGTTATGGAGCGGATGCAAAAGGTAAAGGCCTGGTATCCTGGAAATCCGAAAGACTAACACCGTGTCCTTGAGGTGCCCTCTGCTGTCCCACTCGGTGTACTAACCCCTCCATGAACTTGTTCTGGGACTCTTGCATCATTTGCATATACTGCACAAAATTCTGTTCCAACAATGGCCTCATGGGTGGTGGTGGTAAATTCGCTTGCATTCTGGCGTCTTCATTCGCCTCTTCCTTTGCTTCGTGCTCTATGCGCTACTGCTCAGTCTCGTTTTCTACACGCGTTTCCATACCCCCTAGTCCTGTAACATAAAACGAACACTCAAAATTACATCATGCATATGTGTTCTGAGCTCAACTTCATGCACAGAACTAGTCACACAGTGGAAAAGAAGATCCAAATAAGAACCAAATATGCATTACACACATATTATACATTACAAACAACATAGTTGATACAACGTGATTAGAATCCCTTACTAATTAAACATTACAAGCTCATGTGGATACTATCCCACTTATTTATTTACATCAAGTCCTCGGACTCTAACTCCCGTATCCTGTTACAATACTCCAACTCAAAATCACACTCCCCAGAAGTTGCGATGTTCATCGTACATAACCGGGGTACAACCGTGCTGACGTGAAGTACGACGCACCGTCCGTGGAAAGACTTGCCTCTTCGACGGACGATATTCAGTATCAGCAGTCTCCGGACTTGACACATCATTCAGATGAAGTGCATCCATACCTTCCAACTCCTCTGAAGTATCTTCAGAATCATCCTCAACACTGTCTTCTTCATCCATCTCCTGCATCCCTATTCTAGAGGAATCAACAGAGTATTCCCCTTCCGATTCTCCCCAAGTACTCTGCTAGGTATGATAGTCCTCAGCTATGATTGGATAGTGCATGTTATCTAGAGTAGGATAATGTTCTAGTGACTCAAACACTCTTTCTTTAGGATCTTCCTCATCGGACTCTACATCCTCCACATGGACATCCCTTCCATCAACTGAATAAGATCTCATGCCCATGCGACTAGGTTGCCCGGTATCTCCAACTGAATCTTCCACATGAGTAGGATTCCTGGCAGATCCATCCATCGATCCTTACCTCCATCCCACAGAATTTCCAATAGGTAGTTCCGAGTCCTCAGTCCCCCAAGAACTCTGTGGTACTGGATGACTAGTGCCCTCATCAGGCTATCTAGTGGGTTCTGGTATAGGTGAGTAAGGATATGGTGTAAAAGATGCTGGATCTATAGGTATATCCTTAAAAACTAGGTTAGCCCTATCCACTGCTTCATTCTCCAGTTTACATGCTAACTTCTCCCTTCTTTCAGGATTCGTTAAATCCTCTAACATATCAACCTGATCTTCTACAATAACCTGATGTGTCTTATACAAATACCCAACCATCAGTCGATACAGATCCATAAACTTAGAAGCTAGTTTTGGATGCTTCCTTACTAAAGTAAGATGATCCGGTTCAGGTTCCTCATCTATAGATTCATGAGGAATCACAGAATATGTGCTTCCAGCTAACTCTTCTGCTTTGTGCTCCCAAACATTGGCAATTGCCTCCATAATAGCAACATGGTATGCTGCTAGATGACTTCTACCTTCACCCATGGGTAAATAGTGATATAAACCAAGCTTCTTTGTTAGATGGATGCTAACACGATATTTGGCTAACATTCTCCCATCATGGTATGTCATGGTATTGACTGGAATATTAGTTGTGCAACCAAAAACCATCAGAAGTTCTCGAAGTTGTTCAGTTAAAGCCCCCTAATAGTCATCAAGAGTCTCTTCTTTTCTTGCCAAAGTTTGTTTCGGAAACTTTGGTGCCATTTGCACTGTACAGAAATAAATATAATTAGTATCCATTAGTTTTAATGATGCATCATAATAAAGAATTATCGCTCTAAATAAATATAACAAAATATTCACAATTGAATACTCATCATATAATCTAGAGAACTCTTTACTGTTGCTCCTAGACTCCTACAGGTAATTCCCTTTACTAGCTTTCCAACCTAAGGTCAAAGAAATTGCTCTGATACCAGTTGTGGTGACCCAGCATACCACTGCATGTGTAGTACACTATAGTTGTTGACATGACATCCACAGAACACCGTTCTGTAAATATCACGTCCCTTAGAGTGGTACAACAGAAATATTGCGGATCCACATTACAAACATACACACTTCATTATTATTACAAACCAGAAGTTCCATACTTCAAGTGTACAAAATTACAAACCAAACTTAAGTAGTTTCAACGGAAGATATAAATTTCAAACTCTGCTCCGAATTGAGCTCAATAACTTATTTTATATAGTTTATGCTGCTCGGCTCAATTGGTTTACTAATAACTAAGGTAACTACTCGGACTATTTGCCCTCCACTCCATAGCGTGTTTCTTAGTCCACCCCTTCAAATCCTTTGGACAGGTCTAGCTCTTCGTAGTAGACATCCTCTTGTCCTTCAGCTGCGTACATCAAAGGGTCTTCTGGATTCTCAGAGTCTAAGCAGGGGTTCAAAGGAAAGAGTGAGTAACAACGTTACCCAGCAAGTTCATTATATGCAAGGTGGGAAGTTTGCTGCTCTATCTACCACCTCGGACTATAAGTCCTTGGCAATATGCAGTTTTCGTAAACATTTCTTCAAAGGTTGATTTTATTAGCAAAAACTATGCCCATCAGCCTTCACAGGTTGACCAGAACTTCATGGAGTTCCTTTCCTGCCGTGTTCGTAGCTCCTTCCCGGAACAGGGAGTAACAAATTACAGTTATTACACTCTGTAGAGGTGCGTTGCTTTACCAATGAGAGATCAACTCCTTGTTGCACAACCGGGTGTACTTTCTCGTCCACAATTCCGTGATGTGGGGCCCAGTAGGTGATCCAAGCTAATCACTGCCCTCTCCGCGACCCCATATGTCTACACGATCCTCTGAGGCTGACTAAATCTCCGTTAAGCCCCCTTTCGGGCAAGCTACAACCTTGGTGAGTTCCCGAAGACTCTATGAGCCGCTTATGCCCCTGGCAAGCTCCATAAAGGTCCGACTATACTTCCGGCAGCCGCTCATAGATAATCTAGATACCAAAAACGTAGGGCCTAAGGGTGCCCACCCATATGTTGGATCCACACAAGGAGTCACAACGTCACGATAAGGTCATCTTGCCTCCATATGAAGGCAAGAAGATATAGTTGACTTCTCCGTCCCATTCCAAATCTCGTGGTTATCGCGTAATATACGGTGCTAGAATCACTGATGTCATGGGTCGTTAACCCTATGGTGACTTGTGCACCTGGAACCCTAAGTTACATTGACAATGTTTATCATCACTTAGGATGATAACTACATCTTATTTATTAGAGAAGATAATATTTTCTTTCTCCAGACCATAGATGATAGCACACAATTTACAATATCTTTGATAAAGACTCTTCAAAGGACATGACCAAGTGATGAACTTGCTTTGTGACTGCAAGGTAGTGAAGTCGGATGCTTCCACCTAACCTTGAGCTCCGGTTTCTACAGAGAACCATTATTGCCTGGTAAGGACAATATTTAAAGAAGCAATATGCAATGCGTAGTAATGTCATGCAAGGTTTATTATTTGTTTATTTGCATGTTTTATCCACTTAATAAAAGGTTTGCCATTTTCTTTATTTAAAAGAAAAAATTATTACTTTAAGTCTTTGAAAAATTTTATTTAATATTTTTATAAAGACTAGTATTATTTAAAGAGTTGAAAATTGGATTTATTTAATTTTAAACTCTTTAAAATATTTTACTAAAATTCCTTTAAGGCAATACGACTTTATTTTTATCACACTTAATTTACTATTCAAAAATACCAACTAGTATTTTTCTATCATATCATACTCTTTTGGAATTGTAAATATGAATTTTATTCAATTTTTATGTGTTTGTATATTTTTATAAAATTCCAAAAGGAATATATACCTCAGTAATAATAATTCCAAAATTTAATTACCTAAAATTCTATTTCTTATTTTTCTTAGATAGAGGAGATTTTTATGAGTCCAATAATATTTCATTTACATTTTAGGATGTGTACTTTATTTGTTGGAACTATTTAAGTCATAGGGGTATTTTGGTAATTTGATAATTTAATTAGCCTTTCCTTTTTAAAACTGGACCTAGCCCACCCTAGCCCTGACCTGGCCCATCTGGGCTAGTCAAATCCTTGGTCGTGAGGGGTACTGGACCATACCGGCCCAATACGCACCCCATATCTCTCTCGCCCCTCTCGTGTTCTTCTTTGACCTGTTGCGGCGTAGTGTCGCTGACGCCGTTGCTGGATTGTCGCCGTACTGGGCCTCCCCGGCCATCGTCGTGGTGTATGGCGAGGTTGCTGACCCCACTCCTTTTCCTGGTCCATTTCGATTTGGCTCTGGGGCTCTCTTTCGGCGAGGCTAGCTCTGCTCTGAATCCTAGGGTTTGAGGTGCTGCCTTCGCCGCCGCTCCAGTGGTGCCGTGACATGCTTCTGTGTTGCTGTGGTGGTGTTGTTGGTCGTCAAGCAATGTTGTGGCCACCTCCACGGTTCGGTGCGGGTTGTAGCGCCCTTTGGGTGCTCCCCGTGTCGTCGTGCGCTCATCGGCCCCTCTACTTCCTCTTCTAATCTACAGCGAGGACCTTGAGTAAGTTTACTCTTTTTGTGCCATCTGTCCCATGTCTCTCTTGAGCTCCTCTATATGCTTCTAGTGGCTATCCCTAATTAGGGTTCCTAATTGCTTAGGGTTCATCCCTCTGTGTTGGGTTTTGATGATGTTAGTGGTTTTGTTAGTCTAATTCCAATTGATGATTGAGCATTGTCTGAATGATAGTGCTATTGTGAGATTATCACTTGTGAATTCTTGTAATCAAGAACTTCTCTACTGTCATGATCTTGTTATTGATAGTTGTTCTGTCAGTGATTTATTCACTGCATTTATAAATGTTGGATTGGATAGTCACATACAGATTGAGTGTTAACATGTTATTACAATGATGCTCTGATGATGTATATATAACTTGATGATGATTTCTGGTATTTGATTCTAGAAAAATGATAATTAATGGCTTCTCAGTTTATTTATGAAAGCTAAGTAATTGTTCTACTTGAGTTATAGAACTTGTTCTTGTGACACCATCATTAAAATGGCACACAACTGCTGGTTCTACTACTGGGTTTTATTCTGTCAGTGCTTAAAATTGGATAAATGCCAAAGATAAGTTGAAAGCTTCTTTTAAGCATCTTTGCCTATGATGTTGGTCTGAGGCATAGGACCTAGTTTCCTACCTTGTTGTCCCTCATAATATATTCTGGTATTGATACCAGTTACTTACGCTGGAAAAATGGTTAGTGTGCTTATATGGATCCCTAGGATCTATGGATTCTGGGGTGCTACTCTTTTAAGAGATGTGCCCAGAATTCATAACCTTGGCTATATTAAAATAGAATATGGAATAAAGCTTTATATCCAGGATCAGTGATGTTGGTCTGGGATCCTGGTACAGTTTGTAAAATTTACTGATGGCTTTGGTATTCCAAATTTCTCTATGATGGATTCACCCCACTTGGGTGATTTCTGAGAGATTTAAATATAGAACAACACATGTATGCTTATCCAGATAAGATAGTTAGATCATGTGAGGGTTTTATATTACTCACCACAATAGTTGAGTGGTTGTTGTTGTTGTTGGTTGATCTGGTTGCTTGACCTTGCTAGCCCGCTTGGTTGGTTTGATCTAGTCCTTCACCTCCTGGTGCTGCTCCTGCTACTTCTGGATCCTGGAAGCTATACTGGATCTTTCTGTCCACCTTCTCCACCCCCCTCCTTATGTCACCATCTGCTGAGCGTTTGGATGATCAAGTGTCTATTTTTGGCTCGTGGTTTGCTTGCCTTTGGCCGGATTGAGATGTCTCTAGTTTGGTGTTTGAGGAGGAGAGCGTGTTGTCTGTGGATGAGCTTTGGTTAAGTGCTCTGTTTGAGTGATAGTAGTGTTGTTGCTGTGTTGACAGCACATTGCATACATTCTGTGACTAAGCTGTGTGCATGTGTGACTTGGTCGTGTGGATCAGCTCATGCGAAACTATCTCCCCTGTTACCCTTTTACTATTTACTCCCTGGTGAAACTTTCCCCTCCTTCATTACTCGATGATGTAACTGTAACAATGCATCTCATTGTTCACTATTGAGGGTAATACTTAACTAATTAACCCTTGTTTTTCTTTTAGTTGTTTTATCTTATTTGCAGGAACAGGATCTGAAGATACAAAATTTAGTCTAGGACTAGATTAGTAGTATAGGTTTGAATTGTAATCTTCTTTTTATTTTTATTCTTTTTGTAAAGAATCTTATAAAGATTTATTATAAATTAATAAAGTTGTGTTTCTATGCTCTACAATATTATACTTGTGATGTACATATTACAATTTGCAATGTTGTAATGTAATTAGAAAATGAGAATTTATTTCTTCTCTTATTTTCACTGTCTCAAATCTTTATTATTGCTTACTATATCTATAACTCAACCAAATAATATTAATGAGATATTTTGGAAAACAATTCAATATTACTAACTTATAGTTTTCAAATAACTTCAAAAGGATTCAAACCAAGTATGAGTTCTACTCATGCATCCAACTCCCTAAACCAAGTTATTTCAAAGAGTCCACCATACCTACCTACTAGCTTATGCTATTCCAAGTATATTCATGCTTTTGTTTACCTTCCAAATTAAACTTGTTATGAGAAAACTAGTGATTAAAGCTCTCACGAACTTGATGGCACACTTTACTTTTTTGCACCTAATAAACTTGAACCATTGGGTCCTTCTTTGTCGCGTATATGCTTGCGCTTTATAAGTTGAAATTAGCAGAACCATGTTTCATGGGGAATGCTTTCAACATTGCACTTGTAATTTGTACCCCGTTGATATCATGTTCTTTTTCTTACGGATCCCTACGGTGTGAAATAAAAGTGGAACTTGTAAGATCGTGGAGTTTGTATGTGTGTTAGAGAAATGCCTGGGCCGCTAGCCTAAGCCATGCCTAATCATGGTGGAAACTTGCAGCATCACCATAACGAGCACTCTATGAAGCATCCTCAATAAAAACCTATGCAAATAGCAAATAAAAAGATTGCTGAGATGCTCATTGTCTGCTTGCCTTGTCATTTTGATTAAGGGAAAGCTCTAGTATCATGTGCAAGGGGTACCCCGTTGGCGGTTCTTAATGATACACATGTACTTACAATGACAAGAGCTTACTCGTGACTGAAGTTGAGTAGCATGAGGATCGGTCTTCGTAAGTAAGGGGCATGAGATTTCGGTTTATAACTTGTCAAGCATATCCTCTTAGTTGTGTCACTTTAACCTTAATCACCTTAAAGATGCTTAGATAGGGGCAATGAGAGCTGAAAGCTATAAGTACCATAATTTTTCGAAGCTCTTTATGAGACTTGAATCCCTACTTCCTTTTACAAAAGGCCTTTCTTCCACCATTATATTGAGTCTCCACCTTCTACCTTTATGCACCTACTTTGAGAGCATAGTGGCCATTCTTAGTTCTATGTGCATTGTCCCAAGACTATTTGGTTGATGCATAACTTGATATTGCTTGTTTTAAACTATTTGTATCTAGTCACTCTTATGAACTTTGAAGGTGTCCTATGCATTTATATTTTCTACTCTATTGAGGGACAAACTGTATACTAGTATGCTATGTTTTCTTTATGTGAAACAAACAAACGTCTTGCAAAACATTGTTATTCATGAATCTTTTGTTTGTGCCTTTTCATGTTGCATCATAGTTTCTTTGCTTATTGCTAGAACTTTGTCTTTCATGTTATGATTGAAGTACTATGATCCCAGCTTTGAATGTTTTACAAATACTTTGATCAAGTCTTTGATGGTGCATGTCACCTCAAAATTATTCTTTCTTTTTATCACTTACCTACTCGAGGACGAGCAGGAGTTAAGCTTGGGGATGTTGATACATTGCAAATGTATCTATAATTTTTGATGTTCCATGCTCGGTTTTATCCACTTTCTTGTGTTTTGTCCACACTTTGGAGTACTTTTCATATGATTTCTTGGACTAACCTATTAACAAGAGCCACAGTGCCAGCTGCTTGTTTTTTGCTGTTTTTGGTTCCAGGAAGTCATAAAATGAATATTCTCGGAATTGGACGGGACAAAAGCCAAAGTGCCTATTTTTCCGGAAGTCATCAGATGCCAGAATATGAGACGGAGAGGGGCCAGAGGCTGGCCACACCACCTAACCGCGCGGCCAGGCTGGGCCCGTGCTAGGGGTGGTGTGGTGGCCCCTGGCACCCCCTCGGCCTCCCCTTCCGACTATAAGATGCCCTCGGAACGTAAACCCTAAGTACCCGATCAAAAATCCACGAAAGAGTCTGTAGCCGCCGTCATCTATATCCCTAGATAGGGAAGGATCTAAAGCTCTTCCCGGCATGCTGCCGGAGAGGGGAATTCACCCTGGAGGCCTTCTTCATCACCATGCAAGCCTTGGACTACGGATCCATGTAGTAGCTAGATGGCAGGTTCTCCTCCTTTGTGCTTTCATGTTTAGATCTTGTGAGCTCCGTTCATGATCAAGATCATCTATTTGTAATTCTGCATGTTGTGTTTGCGGGGATCCGATGGATATTGAGATACTATTTCAGATTGATTATTGATTTTATCATGTCTTTGTTATTTGTGATCTTGCATGCTTTCCATTGTTAGTAGTTATCTCGGCCAAGTAGATGCTAGCAACTCCAAGAGTTAGTATTTATGCTCGATAGTGGGTTCATGCCTCTGGTAATCTAGGGAGGTGACAGAAATATCTAAGGTACTAGATGTGCTGTTGCTACTAGGGAGAAAACAACAATCCTTTGTTCATAGAACAATCATATTGTTTACTTTACACGTAGTTCGTAAAACAATAATTTGTTGCTTGCAACTTAATACTGGAGGGGGTTCGGATGATAACCCGAAGGTGGATTATTAGTCATAGATGCACTTGGATGGCGGTCTATGTATAATGTTGTAATGCTCAATCAAGTCTCAAAGGAGTCAAGATGATTAGTATATGCATGTATTGCTTTCTCGATGTTTGTCAATTGCCTCGCTGTAATTTGTTCACCTAGCATGTTATCTATCTTAAGGAGAGCCACCTCTAGTGAACTATGGATCCCGGTCCTTTTTTTTACATACGATCTACAAACTTTTACTGCTTTGTGTTTACTTTCTGCAAACTATTACTTATTTCCATTCGATATGTTTAATCCTTTGTTTTCCGCAAAACACGGTGAGATCGACAACCTCATCGCAAGTTGGGGGGACAAAGTTATGTGGTTGTGTTGTGCAGGTCAACACGTTGCTACTAGCACCGGTAGTGCGCCCTGCCAAAGCTCAGCTAGTAACACCTTTGGGGTGTTGCCTTGATCCTACTGGTTCGATTAAACCTTGGTTTCATACTGAGGGAAACTTGCTGCTGTGCTCATCATACCTTCCTCTTGGGTCCCCAACGAGCTCTACATCAACCACGCACCAGCACTTTTCTAGGCGTCGTGCATTGAGCCATCAGTGCCCCTCCCCATGGCTAGTGCCCCATGGGGGTGACCCCTCACCTCCCCCATTCATGTGGTGGTAACTCCGTCCATATTAAAATGCCCCTTCACATTCTCTTTTAAAGTCTCCACTTTAAATGCATTAAATTTCTCCAAATTTAATGCTCTCTCATTTAATAAAACTCTTTTATTGAATTTATTCAGAATTTTTTTAATTACTTTAATTAACAAACATTCACATAAAACCCCCTGCAACATTTCAATATTACATGTAGAACCAATTTCTGCAATTTCACCCAAAACAATTTCGGTGTCTATTGAAATAATTCAACGCTTTGTAGTTCATTCGTCTGAAACATATTTGCTCCATATGGTGTTGGTGTCCCTTAAGTGTGTCACCCTACGGTTCGTGAATAATGCAGATATGATCGAGACCCCTCTCAGATCAATAATCAGAAGCGGGACCTGGAGATCCATACTGACTCCTACACATTCTACGATGACTTCTGTGATCGTGAGAACCTTTAATGCTTGTAAGGAAATCCCTTTGTCTCGCGATATATTACATCTCCGAGATTCGATCATCGGTATCTCCATACCTAGTTTGATCTTGTTACCGACATGTACTCTTTTCTCGTTCTCGTGATATAACATTCTAGTGAGCTCATCACTTGCTTGCAAGCTAAGCAATGTGATATCACCGAGAGGGCCCAGAGAATATCTATCTGTCATCGGGATGGACAAATTCCACTCTTGATCCATGAGCTTCTACATAACACTTTCGTAGCACTGAACCCACCTTTATTGTCGTGGTATTGGTCACGACAGATGCTACAGGGTATCTTACGTAGAGGAAAGGGCAAGGCGACGTAGGAGAATCCAGGAGCGAGATTGGCACACGATGTACCCAGGTTCACGTCCCCTCGATGGAGGATCGCTACATCCTGCTATCAAGCCAGTATATGTTCATAGATTGGTTTACATGGAGCCGCTGGAGGAGGAGGGGGAGACTAGATCTAATATGTTGTGGAGAGATTGGATCTAATGAGAGATGCCCCCCAAAGGGGTGCCCTTGGTGGCTTTATATATGCAGCCAGTTAGGGTTTACAAGCGCACTAATGGGCTTTGTATTGGAGTCGCAGTCTTGGGCCTTCAGTCGGTGTGGCGTATGGGTCCTGTACGCGCTAGTCGCCATATTCGGCGAGTCGATCCGCTCTGGCCTTGCTTCAGTCGGCTCGCTCCAGCTAGCGACTCCGCTTCATGGGTATACCCCGATTGGTATTCCCCCATCAGCAGTCCCCGAGCGCGTCGTGGATTCGACGCGGGCTTGAGGCAGGGCGCGGAGAGTCCTAGCGATGGATCGCGGTGAATCGGCGACAAGCTCCTAAATAGAGGAAAGAACCGTGAAGCGGGAGGCGGTCGGCGATCGGCATGAGCCAGTCGGTGATAACCAGTTAGCGATAGCTTGTCAGTGAGGGACAGCTAGCGAAAGGCGCAAGGAGTCGGTGAAGCCGCCAGTTGTGGCGAGTGGCGAGGTCGAGCGACCGGAGAGTGGAGTTGTCTGTAGCGCGCCGAGTCCCCGAGCGCGGCGAGTGGCGACCGACGAGTAGCGTTGTCTATAGCGCGCCAAGTCCCCGAGCGCGGTGAGTGGCGAGGTCGGGCGACCAACGACTGGCGCTGTCGGGAGCGCGCCGAGTCCCCGAGCGCGGCAATTGGCGAGGTCGGGCAACTGGCGACTGGCGCTGTCTGTAGCGCGCCGAGTCCCCAAGTGTGGCGAGTGGCGAGGTCGGGCGACTGGCGAGTGGCGCTGTCTATAGCGCGCCGACTCCCCGAGCGCAGCGAGTGGCGAGGTCGGGCGACTGGCGCTGTCGGGAGCGCACCGAGTCCCCAAGCGTGGCGAGTGGCGAGGTCGGGCGACCGGCGATTGGCGCTGTCTATAGCGCGCAAAGTCCCTTAGTGCATCGAGTGGCGAGGTCGGGCGACCGGCGAGTGGCGTTGTCGGGAGCGCGGCGAGTGGAGAGGTCGGGCGACCGACGAGTGCCGCTGTCCGTAGCACGCCAAGTCCCCTCGTGCAGCGAGTGGCGAGGTCGGGCGACCGGCGAGTGGCGCTGTCGGGAGCGTGCCGAGTCCCCGAGCGCGGCGAGTGGCGAGAAAGACACCAGACCGTTTTGCTGAGAAAGGTAGAACTGCAGTAAGGTGTATTTATGAAATATATTGAACATTTGGAAAGAGTGTGATTCATAGATGTAAAAATAAAATGCATGTTATTAAATGGATCAATTAGCAGTATGAAAGGTTTATGCGTATATTTTCATGAGTAGGCAGACCTCCAACATCAATCGCTTGTCGGGTAACAGGGACGCGATGCCAGACTGTTGAACCCGAAGACAAGGTCGGCATTTTGGTACCCAGCCTCACTACTTCGACGGAAGCGAATAAACAGCAGACAAAACTGAAATTGATTCCAAGTATGGTTTTGTAGATTGAACGAAAAGATGAATATGTTTTGGACTTATAGCACCTAAGAATATAAAGAAACTTAGCTGTCAAAGGCGGACAGAGTCGACGTGGCGGGGTTGGCCGAACTTTTGTCGGAGTCGACACAACGAAGTCATCGCAGCGGAGTCACGCGGCCGAGTCAGCCGGAAACGGCGAGTGGACTGATAAATCTACACATGAAAGGCAGTACAAACCAGACAAAAATACCTGTGGATTCAGGTTTGTAGAGTGCGATAGACAATTAAGAAAATATCACCTCATAAGGATGGCCAGGCTTGCTAGCTTTAATCCAAATATGTTTCTTTTTTATTTTGCCCTCTGAGCTTGGTCGATTGATACGGTCTGATGTGGGCTTCTTTTATTTTCTTTGGCTCCATTGATTGCATAGATTTGAGACCTCCGTGCGTTTGCACAAAATAACGACGTGAAGCTGCTACTCCAGATCGGCCATGTACTCATCCATGACGATGACAGAGTTAGTCCACTACGCTGCTACTTTTGAAGTAGACCGTGACTAAAGATACCTGATTGAAGGAATAAATAAACAGTACCAATAAACACTACCTAGATCAGATCAGCCAATCAGCATGCATGTAAGATTAGATCCAGATAGAATAATCAATCGACATAGTAACAATTAAGAGAGTCAGAGAATGAATAAAAAACTCATCGGGAATTTGGAGCCGATTGGGTACGTTCGCATGCCCAGAAATTGTATATGTGCACAGGCCATGATTAGGCAGCAACCAGACCGATCGATCGGCTCGGATAGAAGCCTAGATGCGATCGGCCGCGGGTGATGGTGAGGGATCCCGCCCGGATTATCACCTCCCAGCATCTCTTGTTTCACGGTGGACGCCAACTGTCGTGGTATTGGCCATGGCGGATGCTATACGGTAGCTTACGTAGAGAAAAGGGCAAGACGACGTAGGAGAATCCGGGAGCGAAATTGGCACACGACGTACCCAGGTTCACGTCCCCTCGGTGGAGGATCGCTACGTCCTGCTATCAATCCAGTATATGTTCATAGATTTGTTTACATGGAGCCGCCGGAGGCGGAGGGGGAGACTAGGTCTAATATGTTGTGGAGAGATTGGATCTAATGAGAGATGTCCCCCAAAGGGGTGCCCTTGGTGACTTTATATATGCAGCCAGTTAGGGTTTACAAGCGCACTAATGGGCTTTGTATTGGAGTCGTAGTCCTGGGCCTTCAGTCGGCGTGGCGTCTGGGTCTAGTACGCGCCAGTCGTCGTATTCGGCGAGTCGATCCGCTCTGGCTTGGCTTCAGTCGGCTCGCTCCAGCTAGCGACTCCGCTTTATGGGTATACCCCGATTGGTATTCCACCATCATTTATAATCACCCTTCCACAGTGTGACATTTGATGTTATCAAGATACTCTTCCAATATTAGTGATTAACATGATCTCATGGTCTAAGGACTAGGATTACTTTGTTAGATGTTATAGCAATATAAACACAATGACTTTGATCGTAATGCTATTCTTCATATGAATGTTCATCACATCATTCTACTAATGTTGTGATCTCGTTATTAACAACATCCAATGTCCATGATCAGGAAACCTTGATCATCTTGTTAATCAACGAGCTAGTTTATAAGAGAGGCATAACTAGGAATTTTCCTTTTATTTATTAAACACACATGCATTAACGTTTCCAAATTAATACAATTATAGCATGCAAAATAAACATCTATCATATACTTGGAATATGTATAATAACAACTTTATTATTGCCTCTCAGGGCATATTCCCTTCAGTCTCCCACTCGTACTGTGAGTCACGTTTTTCCCTCGTGTCTAATCCTGGCGACTTAGTTGTGCTCAATTTTGCCCTCGAGTGGAACACTGGAAGTTTGTTTGTACTCAGTTTTGCCCTCTAGTACTAACACTGTCGTGTACAATATACTTAGTTTTACCCTCCGGTGGCTGGTCAACAAAGAGTCAACGAATAGGTTTTAGCTAGCTAATTGAGTCATTTTAGGCACAACAAATTCAAAAAGAGCAAAACATAGTGGAATCTACCTAGGGAGTCTTATTATATGACCTGCCACCATAAGAAATGTATATATACCAAGTTTTAACCTAGATCATCACTTTTCAAATCACCTACTATCTATGAAGGTTCATGGCTTTCTACGCAAGCCTCTTCCCAAAATATCCCTTCCCAAAACATAGTTTTTCTGAATGAGGCAATAATTGTCAAACTGGTGTATATTTGAATTACAAATAGTTTGATGTATGCCAAGATGTATTTTATTGTATAAAATACACATTTTTCATTTTTAAATCTTTTTCTATTTTCTATTTGAATCTCTTTGTTAGTCTTGCCCTTCGTTTTTAAGTTCTACTTAGTTTTGCCCTTGGTTCTTAAGTGCTACTCAGTATTCCCCTCTCTTAGTATCAATCTCTCGCACCTGTGATCATGTTCGCTGCTACGCTCTGATTGGTTGAGACAGTTGTCAAGCGGATCGTTCCCACCAACCGTTGATCCTATGTGATCTAGAGGACATGATAACCCCTCTATCCATGCAAAATGACATGTTTGTCACCAGTACTTTAACTCCATAAACAAATGAACTTGAATATAATTTAAAGGGAATGTGTTCAAAGGTGTTTAATTTGTGCATTATATTCCACTCTATGAAAATCATAATCTCTCAAAATTTTCTTAGAACAATATTATCATGTATTAAGTGCGATTTCAAAGAGTTCAAATGTGTATAATTTTCGTATATGCAAGTTTATGCATTACATTCCACACTATGAAAACGGGGGAGAAAATAATAATATCTCAAAACTTTGTTAGCACATCATTATCACGTATTAAGTATGATTTAAAAGTGTTCAAAGATTTATAATTTTTGCATATGCAAGTTTGTATATTACATTCCACTCTATGAAAATGATAAACTCTCAAGATTTTCTTAGCACGACATTATCATGTATTAAGTGCGATTTTAAAGAGTTCAAAGGTGTATAATTTTCGTATACGCAAGTTTATGCATTATATTTCACTCTATGGAAATGATAAATGATCAGGCTTTTATTAGCACAACATTATCATGTCCTAAGTGCGATTTAAAAGAGTTCAAATATTATAATTTTCGTATATGCATTACATTTCACTATATGAAAATGAAGCTAGACAAACGGCGCAGGCGCGGGGCTGGCTCAGGGTCCCATCTTAAAACGCCAACCTGGGTAAGCTGTGGGTCCGGTGCTCACGTGGATAAGGTGTGGGTCCGACGCTCACGTGGTTGTGGGTCCGATGCTGATCTGGATAAGTTGACAGAGGTGTCCACTACGGGAATCGACTAACAAGGCCCCACTTGTTAGCATGTAATGGCAAGGGTACACTGCGGGACTCGACAGAACGTGGCCTACTCGTCAGCACGTAACGGCGAGGGTCCACTACGGGATCCGACTGAACGCGGCCCCACTTGTCAGCACGTAGCGGCAAGGCTGACGGATGGCGAGTTTCAGACCATATAAGAGTTTCGTACAAGGAGATGGGCAAAAGTTAGGAAAAACTAAGCGGCTAGGGAAAACTGAGTACAACTAATGAACCGAGGCTATGAAAATAGAAATACCTTTTAAATAAGGTTTCAATTCTTAAAAATATCTAAGAACAACCTTTAGTCACTCGAGAGCTCCTAATATAAGCTATGGATACATTGAGTCATTGTAGTGCTCCTATTACCCATTAAGTTCACCCATCAAGTTTTATTAGAGAAACTGAAATGAATGAGACTTTTCAAGTGCGTCAAGAGAAATTACTAATAATTGTCCATTACTAGGGACACGTCTAAGCACTTAGTTCTTAAACCATCTGCATAGGCTAGTACACTTTACCCACAAGACCCAATCAACCGCTTTTGAGAGAAGACCGGGACGAGACCTTTGGGAAATAGAATCATGAGCCTAGCCCCGGAGGCGTACCATTCTATACACACCTACATTTGCTAGTCACGGTAGGACATGATCCCATAACTTACCCAGTCAAGTCAGAGCCCATATGACATGTGGTTGTACATGCAAGTTACTAATCAAGACCGTCTATTATCTCTTTGAAGCCTGGATGAAAATCCCTACCATAATCCATATTCGATGACCCAATAAATGTCATTCCACCTAGGTGATTTATTGATTAAGTGGTTTTCATTTATATAAAAATCTTAACCTTCTCATAGAAATATGTATTATGAAAACCACCCACGTAGCTAATATCTTGGCTAAACATCTACCATACGATGGCTATCAAGGAATCAACTGGGGTGGA
The DNA here is from genome assembly GCA_910589775.1 of Avena eriantha. Classification (NCBI taxonomy): domain Eukaryota; kingdom Viridiplantae; phylum Streptophyta; class Magnoliopsida; order Poales; family Poaceae; genus Avena; species Avena eriantha. Next base: position 422,813,999 of record OU342740.1, read on the forward strand.
CCTATGACAATTCTATTGGGTACTCACACCATAGCATGGCATATAAGGTAATTTTTTCCAAATCTACTGAAATCTAAATGCATAAGAAATCAATAGGGGATTTATGATAGTGACAATTGCCTTTAGTCGATGTTCTCGTTCACACACTCGTTGCATTCACAATAATCGCACTCCGGGCAATCTATCGTGGAAAGGAAGTAAATACAATCAACAAATAGTAGCACAACACAACAATACATGTATGCATGCATTCTAGAATAAGAAAACAAGATCAAAATCTTTCATAAACATTTTCTATTAAACATTTTCTGAATCCATAGACATCAAATTTGCCAAATTTGGAGTTGTAGATATTTTTCTATGAATTATTTTCCATTAAAAATATTTAAATACTCTTGGAAATATTCATTGAGAAAAGTGTCAATTTTATTGCATGATAATGTTGTACTTGCTTTTTTGAATCCATGGATATATCATTTGTATTTTTCTGATCTTTAGGGTATTTTGTATGAATTAATTACTCTAAAAAGAGTATTAAATATATTAACTATTCATGACAATTACTTTCAATAAAAGTAAGATACAATTACATATTAATAATCTATTGGTACATTATATGCTATTTTTGGAGAAACATATATTTTTATATGATTTTTAAAAGATTAATACATTTTCTGTTTTTTATTCATTTTCTGATAATATAGGGAATATTCCCACAATATGCCACGATGACGCAGCTGCTGACTCAGCGTTGTCTGGGAGCCAAAGCTGACACGGCATTCGGCATGGCCACATGCAGGCACCACGCGGTGTGACCGGATTCGCCCGTACCGATTTGGTACGAGGTCTAATCCTGGATATCGGAGCCGAGATCGACAGTTGGGAAGCGGAGCTTCTACTACTCACGGGCGATGCGGTGGCGGACGACGGTGTGGCTCGGACGATGCTGCATGGCGATGCTCCGGTGGTCCTATGAGTCGGCGGCGAGGTCCATGAGGATCAGGAGATGATGTAGAGCTCTCTGGTTTCCTTGGCGCGGTGTATTGTTTCCCTGAGGTATGATGACAGGCAGCTGGAGACGTCAGGTGATGGAGGGGCTCTAGCAAGCGATGAGAGGTGCTCCAGTGGACTGCAAAGGGGGAAAACTGGTGAGACGACATGGGCAATCATGGGGAAGAGAGTAGGGGGACAACGAAGGAGCGAGGAGGTGCAGAACCTCGATTCCGAGGTTGATATGGGAGCATCCTGTTGTGGCGGATCAGGAGCACATTGATAGGGGTGCTAGGGTTTCCAAAAACACAAAATCGAAGGGGAGGGAAGTGGCTAGGGTTGGGCTACTTATGAGAGCCGAATTCATGGAGAAGGACAACGGGATAGCACCAAATTTGATGATTTCTATGGCAGTTAGTTCGTGTTGGGTATGGATTCATCAGGAGGAGGGGGATGACAATCAGGCACCACCTGTCAGCTGCATAGGAGAGGTGAGGGGCGAGCTGGGGCTGGCTGCTAGGCCGCGCTTGCTGCTGCGTGCGGAGGTGAGCGATAGAGAGGAGTGGGCCGACTAGGGCTGGCCCGGGTAGGTTAGCCTAGTTAGGTTTTTTTTGTTCTTTCTTTTATGCTTTTTCTTTTTCTATTTATTTTATAGCTTTTGAATCAAAGCTCCAAATAAGATCAAACTTGTCTCAAATGTTTTTTCAAATTCAAAATAACATTTTAGGACTACTAGAGAGTATAATCTTGTCCATAACCAAGTATCAAAATAATGTGTACTAAAAGCCTTAATAGATGCATTTAGAAGATTTTAAATAGGGTTTTGATAAGAAGGGGTTTTGAAATGGATTTTTTTTAAATCATAATTTATGAAATGCATAGATGCATGCCACATGTGAATCACTGAAACACAAATAATTTTATGCCTTTTTCCAAATAGGGCTACTTGGGCATTATCAAAAGGATATAGGGTTTTATGCAATTAGCCTTATATGGCTACTATTCAATATTTCTAAATAGTTTCTTATGGTTTATTTTAACCATTCAATAAAGACACAAAATGCCACAATGCCATAAACAACAAGTTTAGTCATATAACATAAAGGAACATAGTTTTTAACATACAATGAAAATGAAGATGTCATCTTATCTTCTCTCTTTTCAAACAAGTGGTGAAAAACATCTAGAATGGTTTCACAAATTTAAGTAGAGACTTAAAGGGTCAAATAGGGAAAATATGAATATCACTCCACCATAATTTGGGAAAGCCATTTTATTCCCTCTCTTTAATAGTTCCAAGTATGGTTGGATTAATCTTTTGAGATTTGTTTTAAGTAAAAAACAATCAAGTTGGATACTCATGTTTATCCAATCTCATACAAATTTCTGAATTCAATGTTGAAAGAAATCAAATCATAAGGTTTCTTTTCTTTGAGAAATTTCAACAAAGTCAAATAATTCAAACAACTTATTTTATTTATTGACATTCCAAAATTAGAAGAATTTTGGGATGTGACGGAACTGTACATAGATGGAAGAACAAACCTCCTTGTCGGACACCGGGGAGTATATATTATAGCCAGCAACAGGGTTTGGTGCCTGCGAAAACTGTTTAAAACATGAAATATTGTAGGCATTCAATATAAATAAATGAACAACACTAGCAAAAAAATAGCACAATAATTATGATACACAAAACTTATCACTAAACTAACTGTGATTAACTAGTAGGAAAAACCTATTTAAGCTAGATGTCAATAAATTACAATGATTATGTAATTATGTTACATGTAAATAAAATACAAGAATTATGCAACCTTTGTTGTATCATACATATCATCCTCTTCCATTAGTACAACTTGCCAACATCACGGCTACAATTCCAATATCTCACTATGGCAACATCACTACTATATGATCCATAAAAAAGATTTTACAAGGGGCAACATCATTCAATATGATTAACTAATACATCAAAGCTATTTATGCTAGAAATCAATAAATAACAAGGATTATGCACTTATTGTTACATATAAATAAAATACAAGAATTATGAAATCTTTTTTCTATCGTACATATTATGTAATCTTCCATTACTAAAACATGGCAACATGACTGCTAGAATCCCAACATCACACTATGGCAACATCACTACTACATGGTCCATAAAAGAAATATTTCACAAGGGGCAACATCATTTAATAAAGAAAATTTTAACTACCGAAAAATCATCTACAAGGATTATAACACTTTTGAACTCTGCACCCATTTCAGGATAGAAGCAAAACCATATTACTAAAATTATGGGATTTCAATTAAGTTGTTGCAGCTCCACATTAGTAAATTGTAGAAACCTTAATTACTAAGTGAATTCTAGCCGGGAACAGAAGATCGTGTCTACTTAGGCATGTAAGAATTGCTCAACCAACCATGCATATCCAACAAAATAAATTGTACTAGGAGTACTAGAGGTTGCAGATTAATAAAACAATAGAAAAGGTGCACCACCTACACCTCCAATTTGCTAGACACTGGCACTAAGCGAATCCAACAAATAATCCCCAAGCCTACCGCAACTATACATTCATTTATCAGCACTTGTCTAAGAATTGCTCATACAAGTACAAAAATAGCTATAATAATCCTATGCAAGTAGCATTGTGTAAATGCAGAGTTTAAACATCCCGAAATAATCCTATGCGCACTTGCATGAACATCTTTTTAATAGGGCTAGTTACCTCCTGCATTGAAGTATTTTCTTTAACAGATATCAATCCCTAAAAAAATACAGCTCAATCTGCACACACAAGCTTCCATCCATAGAATCTTAAGGGGGGAAAACAAAAATTAGAAGAAACAATCTCTTACCTGCATCGCAGCAACCTATTGATACTGCACCGGCGCCAGATCCTCCACGACGCCGACCTGCACGTCCAGATCCAGCCCTTCCGCCTCACCAAGATCCGCACCCACCATCTCCTCCTCTTCCAACACCGCATCGGCCAAACAGGCCAAAGCAGCCGTACCGCCACTACCACCTCCATGGCCCTCACCCACTTCCACCGCATCTGGGTGGACGACTCCCATCCCCTCCCTAGTAGAACTGCCTGCATCGGCTCCGGAGCCTACTCCCTCCATCGTCGGCATCAAAATTGCGTGGACGAGAGCAGCCCTCAGGCCTCAGGCGGAGGAGAGGACCAGGTGAGCTAGCGTTTTCCCACTCTTCACTCCTTTCCCTATCAGGTGAGGCAAAAATGAGGGCATGGTGGGGATCTGGCCAGGCAGAGCGGCCGAGAGACGATTTATACGTCGCGTTGTTTCGTTCCCTCTGACGTCACCAGCGCACGTGACCCGCACCATATAAAATTCTCGTAATTAAGCTGGTACAAACTACCGCGGACCTGTACGGGCTTGGACAGGGCTCAACGTATCTCTCCGAAGTCATTAAATTACGATCTTGCCATCGGTAATGAACCGGTATGGGACAATCTCCACCGTCCTTGTGATTTTTTTCACTAATAGAGCCAGGGGCGGAGCACCGTAGCAGAACTACATATCTACTATAGATGTTCTAAGGGCACGTACAATACGATGACGTCAAACTTTCCTTACAGTTGACATGTCAGATCTTCGCTTAGTTGGAGGTGAGAGAATTAAGGAAGAGAAAGTTATCTTCCCTTAGCTAAGGGACGATCTCTTAAAAATAAGACTATTTTCTCCATTTACCTTGTGTTTTCTCTTATCAACATAAATTCTTACTATAGTTAGTCAATTCATATTACTTCTTAGAGATGACAATAAGAGATGATCCGTTCTCTAGATTATGTGGAGCACAAGATTCGTCTTGTCTACCATTCTACATGCCCTAAAGCACCAAAGAAACACGCTTCCCCACCTGACCGGGCCAGCCGGGTCTTTTCTTTTTCTTTGCCTTCTATCTACGAAAGGTTTCCGGAGCAGTTCAATGTCATTGGCCCAATGACCCCTGCGCGCGTACTCGGTCTACTCCATGCATGGAGTGTCTAGCTTTTCCTAGCCAGCTTTAGTAGACAACCTTTAAGGCTTTAACACATTCAAGCTGTTCCATGAAGTGTCTCTCCTTTCAAATCTGCTTTGGTAATCCTTACGCAACCTGTGATCAGTGTTCATGTATACTACACTCATTATACTCCCTCCGTTTTAAAATATAAGATGTTTTAATTTTGTAAAATAAACGTATCTAGACCTCTTTTAGTGTAAAACAGAGGGAGTAGCTAGCTAGCTTCCTAGATCACGTCTACATGTGTAAACAAGCATCAGATGCTATACGGCCTATACCCAAACGGGTCTCCGGTGCAACCCCCCCTCCCCCTCCCTCTCCACAACTCCTTCCCTCTTTCTCATATAGTATATATATAAGCAAACAGGCAAGCTGATTAAGGCGATCTTAAAAAGTTTAGCATCATGGACAAGCACAACGTACTGATTGAGCATGCACCATCCATGGGCTCTAGCAGCTGGGTGATGGAGATGGAGAAGATCATCGGCGTCATCGACCCAGAGGCGGAGATGGCGCGGTGGAAGAGGCACTCCATCTACCTCGTGCCCGAGCGAATCAAGAACCTGCACAACAGCAAGGCGTACCGGCCGGAGCTGGTGTCGCTGGGACCCTTCCACCACGGCGAGCCCGACCTGCTGCCCATGGAGGAGCACAAGCGCCGGGCGGTCGTGCACCTGGTCAAGCGCTCCGGGAAGCCGCTGTGGCACTTCGTCACGGCCGTGGCGGAGGTCACGCAGCAGCTCCAAGACGCATATAAGGATCTCGGCAACGAGTGGCGCGGCGGGCCAGAGAACTGCGAGCGCTTCGTGGAGCTCATGGTCACCGACGGCTGCTTCCTGCTGGAGGCCATGCGGATGGACGCCCTGCGAGGGAAGGTGCACGACGATTACGCGCCCAACGACCCCGTCTTTAGCCAGTATGGCTACCTCTACTTGTGGCTCTATATTCAGTCCGACATGATCGTCATGGAGAATCAGCTGCCTCTGCTTCTTCTCCACAGGCTACTAGTCGTTCTAGATCATGAAAGATACCAGGTACTACCCAGTCACCTACACATTCAGTATGTTTTCTCTCTTCTGTTTTTCATTTCCACTAAAACTTTTTGGGAGCGACTAGATCTCAGGTGTCCAAGAACTTTTTATGTCTAAGTCGGTTGACGTCTCAATTGCAAGTTAGTTGCAACTTATAAAAATTATACTAATTCTCAGTTACAACTTAATTGTAACTCATTAAATTCTCGGTTACAACCTACTTAAAAATAATGTGTAACTCCCATGTTGCGTGATAAATCCAATGGTGAGAGAGGTGACTGAGACATAAGAAGTTCTGAAAACTAGCAAATCCGAAACTTTTTTGAGAAAAAATGTGCTAAAATTATCGCATGTAATGTATAGTTTTTTCTTCTATGTACATATATATAGTAATATTGAATGAGTTGAGCTGTTAACAACTGAATTGAATGTCAATTGTATGCTACATATAATGAAGATAAAAAACACGAGGAGATGGGGTGTATGTGTTCGCTCATGGGGTTGTGCTCGCTCAAAACTTTTCCAAAACGCAATTAATTTTCCAAAATACCAAAGCATATAATCCACGCTTACTCTGACTATGTGTACTGGTTGTACAGAACGCTGGAGAGATCAGCAAGTTGGTGCTTGATTCCTTGTGTCCATGGCACCGACACATGGTTGATACTACTACTCCCCCTGGGCTCCATCCCCTGGACATATTACACCAAAGCCTCACCCATGATGACCACCAAGACCGCAAAGGATCGAAAGCGTATGTAATGCCGCCCGCAATGGAGATCTACGAAGCAGGAATCATTTTCAAGGTGAGCGATACTGATAGCCTCCTGGACGTCCACTTCGAACGTGGCGTGCTAAGCATGCCGGCGGTGAGGGTCGACGAAGGGACCGAGAAGAGGTTCCTCAATCTGATGGCGTTCGAACGGCTGCACCCTGCTGCTGGCAATGACGTGACGGCGTACGTGATCTTCATGGACAACATGATCAGCTCGGCGAAAGATGTGGCGCTGCTCAGGTCTAAGATGATCATCGAGAGTGGGCTGGGCAGCGACGAGGAGGTAGCGAAGCTCCTCAACAACACTCTGAACAAGGGAGGCGTGATGAGTCCGTCTAGCAGGCTCCACGACGTGCAGCGGCAGGTGAACGCCCACTGCATGAAGAGCTGGAATAGGTGGCGAGCTAACTTCATACAAACCTACTTGAGGAACCCTTGGGTGTTCATTTCCCTCGTCGCCACTGTTATTCTACTTGTCGCCACACTCTTGCAGACCTTCTATACTGTTGCTCCCTTCTACAAGCTCATGTCCTAGAAGTTAATTAGAACCGCCTAACTAACATCCAATGCTTTGATGTCTTAAGCATATATAGATTGTATGCATTTTACTTGGAAAAACTGTACGAAGGCATGGCACGGACAGTATTGTGGTAAAAGCCATGATGCAACAATTGTGCTAGATGCTGTTGCATCAGAGGACTTGTAGATTTGGCATTGTTTTTTGGATGCCGGGAACCCTAAATGATATCAATATGTTGCAAAGATCTTAACTTTTTGAAAGACTAACTAGTGGTGAAGCTCTGGCTTGCAACTTCACTTTCAATGGTTTTAATTATGACAAGGGTTATTATCTTGCCAATAGTATTTACCCTCGTTGGGCTACACTTGTGAATACCAACTTCAATCCTAAAACTAGGAAAGAAGCTGAATTTGCGAAGGCACAAGAGGCAGCGTAAAAGGACATAGAGAGATGTTTTGCAAGCATAGTTTGCCATTGTTTCACGTCATGCTTGTTTTTGGGACAAGAAAACTCTCAATCACATAATGAGCCGTTGTGTAATTATTTAGAAAATGATTGTTGAGAATGTTGGTACCCGTGTCAAGCCAACTAGAAACCCAGATTGCGTCCAAGCCTTCCTTGAGACCTACCGAGATATCGATAACACCACCAAGCACAACTAGCTTCAGGATGACCTCATTAAGCACCATTGGGAGCTGCATTGGAGGCACTAGGCTGCCACTTTGTATTCATTTTAATTTTTATGCATTCATGTGTGATTCCAAACATTATTTGCATTGGGAACTATTCTTGTATTCAATTATTATTTAATTACTTGGTTTCAACAATTATTGTAATATAGATTATTGTTGTATTCTACAATTTATAATTTTCATACTTTATTTTATACTGATAATATATTTGTATGTGAATATGCATGTGGATATGCGTCTAAAATATGAAAACAAATAGTTGAATTTATGTTGTCTCAAAAAAAAGTTGAATTTAAGGGTTTGTATGTGCGAACGGTAAAAAAAAGAATATTCTCTATTGTGGTTTGGGGTATGTTCTGCCCTATCCCGCGCGGAGTTGAACACGTGCTTTTCTCGGCCCGTATACACGTTTTATAAACTGGACAGATAAAAGGTCTGATAGAGATGCTCCGATAGAGATGCTCTTAGATGCTCTGATAGAGATGCTCTTAACACTACAGTTACCAGGAGGATAAATGGATTGATACTTAAAGAACATGAACTCAGAGCTGTTGTTATCAGCTGAATTAATTCTTGTTGGGGTTGGATTTTTCACTTTGAAAATAGCTTAAGCTTGGTTGATTTTATTTGTGTACGTTCGCAATACATGGGGCTTATACATTACCAAAGCGCAGCATATATAGGAAATTGCGCTCTTGGTGATATTACACTACGGCTGTTTTCCTTTGATGCCTTGGGTCTCCAAAGAATCCCAGATTTGTAATTCTACTAGTAATACTCTCTTCATTATAAAATATAAGATGTTTTAGTTTTGTGAAATGAGTGTATCTAGACTCTTTTAGTATCTAGGTTTACTCCAAAGCTAAACGAACCTACACACTAAATAAGGTCTAGATACACTACTTTTAAAATGCTAAAACATCTTATATTTTAGAACGGGGAGTACCTGCTACTTCTAACCAACCGATCTTTCATGGTCCGCCACCGGCTGCGGTCTGCTGTGGGAGTTATTGTCGGGAGTGGATGATGTGATCTTGGAAGGCAAGTGGTGCTGATCTTCAGAGTTTCATCATTTCTGCAGCAATGGCAAATCATACTGAAGAAGAAAGTGCAGAGGGTGGGGTTCGTCTCAAGATTCTTGGGCAAGGCTTTATCTTATTTTACTTTTTGACTTGATGATGTACTAAGCTTTGCCTGTTTCTTTTTGTTGCGATGGCATATATTGCCGAGAATCCTAAAAAGACGCCGACCTTCGCAAAGGTCGCCCCGCGTGTCATCGTCGTACCAAGTGGCGTCTTCTCTTTCGTGCGGTCCTCCTAGTGAGGTTCTGCATGCTTGTCAAGTGTCACGATCAGAACGAAAGTGGGATTAGGATGAGAAAGAGGAAATACAGGAGCCAGTGTACGGATTTTCCCTTTTATTTTTTCAAATTCGATAATTCAAAACGAAATATTTTGAGAACCGTTTGTGCCGAGAGCTTTCAAACTATATCCTATGTTGATAGGTTTTGAACGACTTTTTTTACTTTAAAAACCGTTGCATTTGTACTTTAGATTACTTCAGTTCTGTACTTTTTGTACTTCGGATTCTTAGTGTACTTTGTACTTGGGTTGCTACACACTTGTACTTTCACGTACTTTGACATCGAGTACCCTTGTACTTTTTCGTACTTTGCTCTTAGTACAGTTATACTTCGTATTTTGACTATTAGTAAACTTGTACTTTTCGTGTACTTACGCTGTGAGTAAACTTATACTTTTTTTGTGAGTAAACTTATACTTTTATGTACTTTGTCAGTGTGTAAACTTGTACTATTCGTGTACTTTCGTTGTGAGTAGACTTATACTTTTTGTACTTCGACTCCTAGTACAGTGTATTTTCGTAATTTGGCTCTGAGTAAACTTGTACTTTCGTGTACTTTGGTTGCGAGTACACGTGTACTTTTGTACGTGTACTCGGTTGTTTATGTCCTTTGATCCAAGATTATGTACGAGAACAAATTTTCTCCTACGCGCGAGACATGGCGCTCTCTCAAAGCATGCGCGCTCCTCAAAGAGACCTTTACGAAGGTCTCCTTTTTTCTAAAAATACGCACGTATTGCTGTTTCCGTAGAGCATGTTTCTACAGCCTACAGCTGAAATTTTCACGTGGCTTGGGCCAGGGCCTGGGCCTTGTAGCCAGGTGAAAAATTGCCTTTGATCTAGAAAAAAATGTTAAAGATCTCTTTGTCACCGTCCAGGCCTAAAAGGGATTTCAAATTGTCAAACCAAAAAGGGAACAGAGATTTCAGATTGTCAAACGAAAGAGCGAAAATAAAAGAAATTGCATGCATTTGCTCCACAAAAGAATTGCTAGAAAGCATGGCATGCGTTTGCAGGGGCATTAGAAACTGCATAGGCAGACAAATCTGTTTGTTCATTAGAGCACGACGCGCGTATTCCAGAAGTGGTTTCCTGTACGAAAATCTCTCGCGCAGAACATATACAGTAGTCGCAACTGCATAATTTGAAAAACATCATTGGCATCAGATTCACACTAGTTTATACACAGGGGATGGTTTTTTGATCACCGAGATTAACGAGGGGTAACCTCGGTAATATCCATAATGATAAACTTAGGGTTTCGTGGAAAAGAGAACGTTGGGGATTTCATCGACTGGTCAGACAAACAAGGGAGTCGCAGTCGTCTGATTGCTTATGAATAGCACAATTACAGATTGCTCAAGGCCTTTTTTGGTACCTCTCTGTTAGCTCCTACCAGTCTTTATATAATAGGCTAGGTCCCGAGGACGTACACAGATAGGTTATAGGTTACAATTACAACTCTTAATACAATGTTGGATCCTACTCCTTTGCTTGATTGCCAAGATGAACTTTCTTTCCGTCGGATGCTTTCTGAACTTTCCTCTAGTCTTTCTAGGCTTCACATGGCCATTAGCCTTTATGTAGCCAGGGTAACTAATCGTAGGAACCTTATTAGTTATACCCATGTAACTAATTTACAAGCAAATTGATGTCGCCCTCGCATCGAAACAAACCCTAGCACGCGCTCTAACCTAACTAACGGTGGTAACTACTCACCAGAGCATCTAAGGCGGAGCCGCGAGCTTACTCCCTGTCGTTGTCGGTGGTGTCATCGTCAGACGAAGGGGAGGCCGAGCCGCGTGTTGTGCTAGCGTGTGAAACGGAGCAGGGCGCGGCGAAGGTCCCACTGCTCGTTAGTGCGTTCGATGTGGCGGCGCTTCGCACGATCCCACACATCAGAGAAAAGGGTCCTGAGCGAGTTAACCTTGGCCTCACGGACGTGGTCGTCACTATCATCGCTGTCGGAGGCCACCGGGATCACGGGCACGACAGGAGACAGAGTGGGCGCGCGGAGCACGAGACCAGTGTGTGCCACCACGCTCGAGCTTTAGCCTCGCCATCGTCGGTGCCGCGGGGGAGCGGCAACCGCGGCCCACACAGGTGAGGTGATGTGGGTGCGGAAGTGGGCGTCAGGTGCACGTGCCTGATCGGAGCGTTGACGGTGGAGCTCCTCCTCCAATTGGTGGCACACCAAGGAAGAGAACTAGAGCTACCGCCACGCGATAGAGCAACACTGTCGCGTCCCCCCAAATGGCATAGTGATTGGCCAAGCATAGGGAGATCGGGTGGTTGCACGGCAGTGGGTGAAGGCCGGTGGAGGTTTTTAATTTGCAGCCCAAAAGTTGAGACGCCAAGGCATAGTCGGGTCCAAGTTGCCTGTAATCACCACGATTCAAAAAGTTAGGGGCAATTGTCGAGAGGGGTATTTCGAGTGAACGGTGCCCAAACCAAATGTCTTTAAATCTTCCCCGTTATGTAAGGATATTCTGGTTACAATAATTCCTGTTGTGCCCCTTCTTAGCCACCCTGCATATGTCATAGGGTCAAATCCATTTATGTACTTTCCTAACTCCCGACATTGAATTCGGCAGCGACGGCGGTCCTTTTTCTCCTTCCCCTGACACTGAATCCGGCAGCGGCGTTGGCCCAGCATGTCTAGCAAGGCGAAGGTGGCACCTACGTCGGCGACTGATTCGGGTCAGTCGGAGCCAGAGTCTCGGGCTCAACACAAAACAGCGGCGAGGTCTTCAGCCCAGGTGAGCGAGGAGGTCAGCTAGAGGTCTACTACCAAGGTACCTATGAGCAGCGGGTTGAAGAGAAAAGTAAGGCTGGCGGTGGATTCTTCAGCGGTGGTGCTGGGTTGCGGCACCCAAATCTCGAAGAAAATCACCTGGGAGAAGAGCGAGAGGTGAATTTTTCTTCTATGTGCCTTATGTTACAAGTAGATTAGTTACTTCAAAATAGAATCGAATGAACTAAATGTCCCCTTTTTAATCAAATTAGCCACATATTCGATACAATGGACCTATATGAGTTCACATTTTATGTCCTCCAGTACACTTCAAAACTAGATTTTGGTTGCGATAGGGTTGTGTTCGGGAAGGATGTGCATCTGCTTGTGAATTGCAAGGAGGTTGTGTCTGTTTTTCAGTTGATAGATATGCTTCATGCTAGGATTCTTTGGGGATCTAGACAGAGGACAAAATTGGTGTGGTGCAACATGAGTGATACATAAATGCAATTTGAGCACTTCCATGAGCTTCAGATTGTTTGGGAGTATTGTGCAGTTGATCGTAAGGTGAAAGTTGAAGCGAGGATTGATGATATGTATGCAGATACTGGAGATCTTGCTGCCAGAGCTTCGGCTGCTCGAGATTATGAACCAATAGATGTTGATCAAGTTAAGTTCAGTATACACTTAGAAGTGGATTCATACATGGCAAATCTTGATGGCAGAGTTCATAAGCTAGTTTCGTCATGTACTATGAAGATCACCGTCGATTTCAAAAAATAACTCTTGAAGAAATGAGAGAGATGATCGGTAAGGAAATCAGTATTGGCCCTAAGCAGATGGCACAACTCTGGTGGTGGCATCATAAGTAGCAGGTATTCATAGAGATTTTGGATACTGAAGATTTGTTGCATATTATGCGACGAAAGAAGCAAATCAGGAAGGTGTTCTTCCTAGCTACCATTTCTGATATTATTGAACATGTTATAGTGGATCTAGAGGCCCCTGTAGTGGCTGGACAGAACAAGGTGATCGACGTTCATCAGATCTGGTGAGGGCTCCTCAACAACACCCTAAACAAGGGAGGAGTGCTGAGTCCGTCCAGCTCGGCGAAGGATGTGGCGATGCTCAGGTCTAAGATGATCATCGAGAGTGAGCTGGGCAGCGACGAGGAGGTAACGAAGCTCCTCAACAACACTCTAAACAAGGGAGGAGTGATGAGTCCGTCCAGCAGGCTCCACGACGTGCAGCGGCAGGTGAACGCCCACTGCATGAAGAGCTGGAATAGGTGGCGAGCTAACTTCATACAAACCTACTTGAGGAACCCTTGGGTGTTCATTTCCCTCGTCGCCACTGTTATTCTACTGGTCGCCACACTCTTGCAGACCTTCTAGACCTTCTATATTGTTGCTCCCTTTTATAAGCTCATATCCTAGAAGTTCATTAGAACCGCCTAACTAGCATCCAGTGCTTTGATGTCGTGCATGTGTTGCAATAGAAAAGAAAAGAATAAGAGTTAGCCTTTTCAAAACTATATATATTTTATCTATATATTTTTTATTATATTTTTATTTGATCTGATATTTTATGCTTAATTTTGTAATTTCTTATTTTGATTTATGCTCAGTTGCTGATCTAGATTGCTTGGTCCGATCAAACACATCCTCTACTATGCCCACCGTCGCAATATGTAGTTATGTCAGCTGCCAGTACATTCGGAGCAAATCAATTCAGAACATACCTTAATTTTGTACCTCATTGTCTCCGGCATAGAGGCGAGGCAAACCATCTGAAGCTGCATTTCGTCGGGAGAGACATCCGCAAGCACATACATAATCAGCCATGGAAATTAGAAACTGACGGCCATGATGCTTTTCTTGTAAAACATCGTAATCAAATATGGGAACACACCGTAATAGTATAAAAACCTAAGAGCATCTCCAGCAGCCCAACGCGACACCCGTTTTCCCCACTCCAGCAGGCACTGCAAAAAACCGCGCGCGACAAAAAATTTAGCGCGGGCGGGGACTTTGCGCTATCCAACGCGGCATATTCGCGCTTGCTCTGCAGCGCGCGCCATTCCTCTGTCTCGCATTGGAAGAAACGGTGGTGAAATTTCCCCTCCCGCGTGCGCAACCTCCATCACCGCCAGCGCTATTCCAGCACGATTCGACGATGGACGGGGCCTCCGGGATGCCACCAACCCCTCCCTACTCGATCCCTGCCTCCGGCGAAGGCGTTCCGCCGCAGCATCCCGTGCCAAACCCTAGAGGCGGTGCCGGCGGCAGGAGCAATTTTGAAAGTCGCAGGCGCCAAGCGTGGCGCTGCGGTGGCGGGTCTCCAAAAACCGAAAAAGCCAACGAAGAAGACAACGGCGCGGACGAGGGTGCCTTCTTCCCACGCTCCGCCTCGTCCATCGCTGGCGAGGGCGACATCAACCACTACTGCAGCGTATGGCGCGCGCCAAGTGCTCGACCAAATGGCCACAAGGTGAATGTTTCTCTTTTTTGTTGCTTTTTGAGCTAGATGAATGTATAGAATGATTTTGTACATGTGTTTATTCGATTGCAATGTAGTGTTGATGATGATAGTTTTTTGGAGACAATGAATGTTGGCTCCACATTCGCACAAGCATATGGGGAACAAGAAAATGAAGAAGGGGCGGAGGAGTATGAAGTAGATGACGAAGGAGAGGGCTTGGTTGACACGCCGAAAGGTAGGTCGGCCAACTACTCCGTTGAGGAGGATATGTTGCTTTGCAAGACATGATTGAAAATTGGCATGGATCCGACGGTTGACACAGACCAAACTATAGATACATATTAGGCTAGTATGAAGGAGTACTTTGATGCAAACAATACTAGTGAAAATGAGCCCGAAGATAGGAAAAAATAAGTGGAAGGTGCAGTCATGGGCATTGATTGACGCTGATGGAATAGATAGGTGGGGCCACTCGCCCAGGAAATACAGGATAAACAATTGTAGATACCAGCGGCACAATGGACATACCCGCAAATAATACATATAGCCGCAAGAATAGCAGAGTGAGTGCTCGGTGGGATATGGGAAAGGGAAACACCTGAGTCGCAAGTGTGTACTTTCCCTTTCATTACCATTATAACCATTTTCCGTGGAAGTGTGCGACACCATGGAGCAGTGCTGGGCCCACAGCCGCGTCTCCCTGTCCCCAGCGACATGATTCGATTGACTTGATCGATGACTGCTCACCCCCTAGGGAGATCTTGTGTTCTTTTCCTTGCACTTGCAGGTACTAGTTGTCTTGTTCTTGCGTGTTGGTGAGACTATAATGATTCAATTGTGGACTGCTTCTGCTGCCCGTTAGATTCTATGAACAATATATTCCGGAGGATTAGTGGATTGATACTTCACGAACAGGAACGGAGCTCTTGTTTGACCAATTCTGGTTGAGTTCGAGTTTTCTTTTCAGGGAATAACTCGATCGGGGGTTGGATTCGCAAGTCGTAACTGATCCATTCTACAATTTGTTTGCGATGACTTTTGAAATGGTGAAATTTGTTTGTTTGTGGATAATGGTACCATTATAAATTTATCAAAGTACACTATTTCTATCTTCTAATTTTTTGCTGTTCGCGCAATAGATCTCCCATTCAGCCAGCTGAAGAAATAAAACCAGAGGAATCTTATGACTAATCGGTTGAGAATGTATTCGACCCAGTCAAGAAATTGCTACCACACCGTGTTAAATGGATGTGCACAATTGCACGGAGATTGGTTATATGATCACTACCTGAAAATAGGCAACTTCATTTTTTTGCGAGAACTTCATAATTCACACAATAGACTTTTGTAAAGAGATTTGCTGCAATGCGCGTGGTATATTTCTAGTGATTTCCAAATTGCTAAGCAGGCACCGGATCTCATTTCTGCCCATATTTGAAATCTGACTTGCTCTCATCTGATTTGTTTTGATAAAAAACTCCCATCTAATTAGGCTCGTATATCCCAAATGTGTTCAAATCACATAGTTCTAATTGTTGTGATTCCAAATTTGTCACACTTGATTTTTTCTTCTAATTCTTGTGATTATGTGTTGCTAACCACGTGTTTATATGCAGTTTACAAGTTTTGATTGAAATTTGAAAAAACCAAGTGTTTTTATGAATATTATAATTTTCAGATATTGTGATTTGTTATTACGAAATACCTTAAACTTTTATTCCTAGAAAGTTTGAAAATGATGATTATACTGTAAACTTGAAAAACCATAGATATTGAAATTTCTTCATCATAGTACCATGCAATTTTTTTCTCTAAAACAACTAGAAAAATATTCCTAATTAATATTCCTACAGAACAAAGACGGAGGGAGTATAAAGTACAAAGATCTCAGTTTGCTCCCTACAATATTCTGATATTGACTCCTTTGGTGATTAGCATCCTCGTACATTTTATTAATTCACCCAATCATTTTTTAGGTCCTCCTTGATCCACATGTTTATTAAAACACATGAATGGAGAAGGATTATTAAATGGCATGTACTCTTAAATTATATATTATTCCAATATTAGTAAAATAGTGACACACTAAATTGGGTTGAAAAGGTTTGAGTGAATGGAATTTTTCATGCATAATAGTTGCAAATTTCTATGGATTCCACTCCATAGAATAAACAGACAACATAGTAAAAAAGTAATATTCAAATACCCAACAAAAATCAATGAATAAATGGAGGCTTGAGTAACTAGTGTCATGAGCATAGTTTTTCTTTTCTACCAAAAATTTACATGGTTCAGTGTATTCATTGTAGAACAATATTTGATAGCCATATTTAATTTCTTTATAGAAAATAAGGCGCAATTAGTGGTCTTCTTTGCGATTATCTTAGTAGGTACGCTACTCAGCTATACCAAATTAGCCCTCACGCGATAAATCAGTAGCTTATAAAATCATGAAAATTGTCATTTTTCACATGATATATCATATTCTTGATATTTTATCTTGACGAATAAGATATGGAAGGCCACTTAGTCTACAACCGAATTCAAACACATCTTACGTGGATGAATGTAAATTCCTGGCCATTCAGTAACCGAGGTATTTCAAGAGGTATTTAGAAATAAAATACACGTTGGCATAGTTCTGTTTACTCCAACTTTGTTTCTTGATATACGGTCTCGGGAGATCACCTATGTGTATTTCAGGTGTGTATTCTAGTAACGAAAATAGCCACGGGATAACACCAAAGAAAATATAATTCCAGTTCATGACATTATAAGGCTTTATCCGTAAATAACAGACATTTTGGTTATGTGCAAACATTTGCATAGTTTCAAATATTAGGAACGGGTAGTGTACCATATTAAAAATTCATTACCATTTTTTTACATGTAAATTTCTAACGAAAAAATATTTTTGAAATATTTAATTTGGGGATTTACAGGGGCATACTAGAGACCAAGTCGATATCAAAATAATATAGTTTAGAGGAACTAGAGTAACATCCATAAATTCAAATCAAAGGTAACATAAATAAAATATATTTTTGAGACATTTTAGTGTTACCCTCGTATTTGCAAGGCCCACCCTACTAGTCATTCCAAACAACACATGATGGGTGACATATTTTGCCTGAGAAAAAAATTCCTTATTAAGAGAGTACAAGTAAACCGACCACGAAACGACACATACTGAACTTAGTTGCATATTCAATCTTATTTAGACATTGGTCAACACATACACACAATAATGAATTATTTCATCGCACATCTATGTTAGTAAGTGTTAGAGTATTCCTAGAGTTTTGAATATCATATAGTATTTGATCCAACTCGTGCTCCTCAATCCAACATAGGCGGGGCGGTTTGGTAGTGGGAGTGTGGTGGGAGGCGGTGATTTGGCTCATATGTCGAGATGATCATACTATCTGGACCATCCAGTGCAACATTAGGATTTGTGCATGTCAGACCTAAGGATAGATACGTGCGTTTTAAAATCGTTGTATTGTGGTGTGGTTTTGGGTCTACGTAGCGCAGTTAATGCGACCAAGGATGGACGCTGGCGGTGTCTTTTGTGTACTAGCAGTTCAAGAAAATGTTGTCACGTCTGTACCGTCGGTACATAATGTTTTGCTTTCGTTCATACCGAGGCGAGATAAGTTATCAACAGGGAAAGCAGCTGCCAAGCCTTGGGAGTGGAGGAAAAATAGAGGAACTGACCCTCCGCTGCGATCCCTGTTTGCTTGTGCATGGATTTCCCGATAGATAGTAGGGAGGTACTTGCGTTCTCAAAAAAATTCGCCCCATGTTCGTTCTTACAAGCCTCGGCTCTTTTATTGATTAAACCTGGTCTGCATTAATCCAGGTTCAATTTCTGCGATTCAGTTCGAGTTTAGGAAGAAAGCGTGTTTAGCATCGTTGCTGCTATAGCGGCGGCGAAGGGAGGCTTTGCTGATGTAGAATTCGCCGCTAAAGTTGAGGCGGGACCACAATCAGTGGATTTATTAATTCAATCAGCGAGGAATGATTCTGGAAAGACGATGGGACGACGGACCGGCTGATTCAGAATCAACAGAGTCTACCCTGAAGATGAACCCATAAGCACCTTGGAAGGTTTTTTTTTTCGAAAATTCCACCGATCTATTAATAATCATCTTGACTATAAATAGGGCAAAATCCCGACGACTTTAGGGTCCGGTCTAAATCACGCGAGCTAGCAGACACTGTACTTCGGCCGGGCCCGTGAATTCATTTACAGTGGCCCGTTAACGCATGAGATGGACCAGTACATATACCGACCGAAGAGGCGGGTGCTGGTCGAAACCCTCACTCACTCCGCCGTGCAACCCTAGTTCCGCCTAGCAGCTGCCACGACCAGCATCTACTCCGGCGAGTGATTCCAAGAGCGTCAAGACCAGGTCCGGCCATGTCTTGCCGACACTGACTCTTCAGGGTTGGGGGAGGCCGTAGCAGAGGCGGCAGCGATGACGGTCGCGCCCCGCACCAATACGGCGACCTCTCGGAGGAGGAGAGGAAGTGCATCGTGTAGTCGAAGGGGGCAAGAAGCGGGCGGCACAACGCTGTACCAACCGTGGCGTTTCACCCCCACCGTCCCTCCGTGGCTACGCACCGGCCGGGGAGAGGTACCGTCTGCGTACGCCGGAGCATGTCCCCACCATCTGCAGGTACGCGTACGCCAACGTGCCGCCCTTCGGAGGGGGATCCTCGCGCCTCGCTCTTCCGTCCCCCATCCTCCGACGACTGGAGCTCCTCCTCCTCCCCTCCGCGTACTCAGGTGGTGGTGCTGGCAGCCCGCAGGACTCCAACGAGGACACGCCTCACGACGGAGATGCTCATCCGCAAGTCTGAGCGTGAGCACGAGGCGGAGATCCTCCGAGAGCAGGAGGAGAGGCGTCATTACTTTCGACGGCATGTACATGAGCAATCTGTACGATATGTCAATCGGCCTGTTCGTGGGTGTCAACAGCCACTTTTAGAGCATCCTGGGTGATGTGTTGCTTGACAACGAGCAGAGTGAAAGTTTTGATTCACATAGTTTGTAAGGATGATGGGTGGGATGGCACTGAAAACCATTCTTACAGGTTAGTTGATTTTCTATGAGAAATTATAGTGTTCTAAAAATGATTTTATGAGAAGATTTGGTTTAACAGTTGTGTGGCACATGGGTGCTGTCTGCTGCCATGGTCTCAAGGTAATCATGTTAGTGACGAGCAGTTTGTATTTATTTTGTTGGCGAAACTGAATTTTGACAGTTGTGATTTGGCACAAGTGATCATGGTATCAATGAGATAGCAAAACAGCACATTCCCAAAAGATGAAGGAGGGATGCTAGGGATGTGTTGTTGGTGTTTTTCCAGGTGTACAAAAAGTGATCCTTCATGTGCCAGCATTCTAACTTGTACATGGAGGCACTTGAGTTGGTTATGCTCGGTGATGCCAGTGCTGAAGCTAATGGTTCCATTAATCAGAAGAGGGACGGTATGGGGCTTGAAGATGATCGAGACGGAGACACAAGGGTTTGCAACAATGTCCGGTGGTAGTGCCAGTTGTTAATGACTGCATGCTCTTACTTTAGTGGGTATGCCAGCTCCACTGTATACACGGGGAGCTGGGAGACCAACAACAAGCTATCACAAGGCACCGTATGAAGAACTCAGCAGGCGTAAACTTTTTTGCAACATATGTTGTGGGAGTGGTCACTCTAAGAGCATCTCTAGCAGATACTGCATATCGGTCGGCTCGCAAAATTTTAGACCAATATGCGGTATTGAGGCCGAAAAGTGGTCTTTTCAGATACCGTAAATGGGCTAGACCGGATTTTTTTTTGCCATTTCCCGCAAAACGGCTCGTTCGCCCCGCATATATTCGGGACGGTAGGGCTCGGATGCGGTAAACCACATCCTCTCCCCCTTCCCATTCCCCACACGCAGAGCCCACTGAACTCGCGCCGCCGTCGATTCCGCCGCCGTCCGTTGCCCCCGCTTAGATCGCCACCACCCAACGCTACATCAGGCCACCCCGTAGCCATGGCCGGCCAATCGTACTACAATATGGTCGGTTGTGGCGGCGCCTCTCCGCGCCGCGGAGGGAGCTCGAGCTCCCTAGCTCGCACGTCGTCGATCTCCACGAAGGAGGCCACTCGTCGGTGCTCTGAGGCCGCTCGTGCTCGCGGAGCACTCTCCCGCACCCGCGCTACCTCACCGGCTTGTGCCGGCCTCACGTGGTTCGGCCCCGGCCACAATGACGCGGAGGTGGGCGGCTCTCGCACTGCCACGCCCGGCATCCGTGCTCCGCCTCCAGCTCCGGTGCCCTCTGCTCGAGCTCCGCCTATCGTGCCCGTGCGCGCGCCCTCTCCACCGCGCGTGGCGCACGTCGTCGTTGACTCCAACGACGATGGCTCGGCCACGGAGGACGACGACGTCCGCGAGGCTCGCTCGGGATGCTCGTCTCCGATGTGTGGGACCGTGTCAAGCGCCACCGCGTCGCGCGAGAGACCGAGCAGCGGCAGCTCCGTCGTGCGATGCACCACTCCCAGCGCGAGCACCAGGCGCGCGTCGACCTCTTCGTCGTGAACTACTCCGACGACTCCGACAATGATGACTTCAGCGAGTAGGTGCGGCGCCACGGGAGCGAAATCTGGTGAGTAGGTACCGCCGGTAGGGGTAGGAACGTGCTAGGGTTTGCATCGATGCCGCAACAGCATCGCTGCCGGTAGGGGTAGGAACATATCAAACTATCCACTATGTATGAACTTGTGATCGATCTTGCACCAAGCTATATTTTTTGAAAACTTTTGCAGTATGAGCGGTTAGGGTATTTGCTAGAGATGCTCTAGGAACCATATGCCATCACGTGGCGATACACCGAAGAAGAAAATGATGACAGAGAAGTGCGCATAGGAAGACCACATATGCAACAGGCAGGCTACTTGAGAAATGGCTTGATTTACGTAATGAAGAAATGCCGGCTTATTGTAATCGTTTCTTATACTTTCTCCAACCATAAATAACTAACTTGAGTTTTCCAAGATACGAATATAACTATACACTAAAATGTGTCTATATACATTCAAATTTAGACAAACCTATCTCAGTTATTTCTGGACGGAGGGAGTACTTATATATCTTAGGTTTGAATTTGTTACTATTCATGACTAGCTGTTACTCATATGTATTAACGGAGCCATATGTGCACTGTAAAAACCTTATTCCCCGATAGTATTGGTTGTTGTCCAAGACTAGTTGGGTTCAGTCCGTACACGTTCACATTTTCAGTTCTATGATGCGTGGTCAAACAGTAGGCGGAAAATCCATTAGCAGTGGACAGTCAGCCGCTCAGAAAATGGCTGAAGGAAACTATTTGTGAATTTAACTCGTCCTATGGGCTCATTGCCACTACCAAAGGATATAAATACACAGGCTGGTGAGGTTGTCTGCATCGGGTCACAGTACGTGAACGTGAGTACAATTTCTGGGCCAAAATTCCCATTTCCAGTAGTACTAAGATGGTACCGAACATGAGCTGCACAACCATTGTGGTGATATGTGTGCGCACGCGCATGAGAGAGACGCGATGTTGGGAGAAGACCGGCGGCGGCCGGCGGCCTGTGGGGCAGTCCATGTTCGTCAGACCACGGTACATGAAAACAGGCTCGATAATGGACCGGATGGACTAAACGTCTGCTTACCTATTAAATGGCCCTGCAGACGGGGCCCATGCACTGTTCAATAAGGGATGAGTAAGTGGGAATACGCTCAGAAATACACTTGAGAGTGTGGATCTCAAGAAATGTGACTGGTCTAGATAATATGACCATCTGGTCCTGAGAGCCAAAATGGATTTCCGGAGTGTGGTGGTTCCATTCTCTAGGGCCAACACAATAGATACCAATAGATACCATCAATGGTCTGTTATTCGGGTTCTGTTGAACGCACAAGAGTGCTACATGGATGCATCGATAAATTTGATTCGGTGAACATGTGTCCATGATAGAAGAGTCGGTCAAATTTTATGGAACTTATTATAATCTTCTGACATGTCTATCTTTCTATCCACTCCCACGATGTTTCTTTTCCCTGAAAGAGCTATGTGACACTTTGGCTCATCGCAACAATAATTCTTTTACTTATCTTTCTATCACATCCCAAGTTTTTAGAAAATTGGGACTAGAATTTTTTTGCATTGCATGTCATTCATGATCATTGCATTGCATATTGACACCCTGAAAAGTTCTCAGATGAAAATAAAGATCTATAGAACCCTAAATTATATATGCCACTTTACTCCTAAAGGGAATTAAACAGGATCTATTAAAACCATGATTGCTAAGCCAGAAAACTTTCCTAATACTATCCTAAAATGACCTACTTAAATTTAGAAAATTTTAGAAACAAGTTTGAACTTATTTGGAGTACAAATGAAAAAGATATGTGAGAAAGAAGTAAATAGAAAAAGGAAAAGAATAAAAAAATAAACCTAACCTACCCCGGGCCAACCTAGCCCGTGCGGCCCAGCTAGCTCACTGTCCTCCACACGCTCCGCCGCTCGCGAGCGACACGTAACAACCCA
Source organism: Avena eriantha (assembly GCA_910589775.1). Classification (NCBI taxonomy): domain Eukaryota; kingdom Viridiplantae; phylum Streptophyta; class Magnoliopsida; order Poales; family Poaceae; genus Avena; species Avena eriantha. The sequence goes on from OU342740.1 coordinate 422,837,209, forward strand.
GCAGCGCGCAGCGCAGCAGGTCGGCCCAGAGTCACCGCCCCGCCAGCCCCAGCGCGCCCTCCCTCCTTCTCTTGCTGACATACCGGACCCACCCTAGTCTCCATCTTCCTCACGTCGGGAGAGACTACGATGAACACATTCATCCCCACCGAATCAAATTCCGCCCAAATCGGAACGAAACTGTTCGGATCTCTTGCCCCCCGCGCATGAAAACTCGCCCATATATTCTTCCGCACCAGACCTCTTTTTATTTTCGCAAAACCGTGGACCCTAGCCCCAGATCGATCTACTCCCAATCTCACCGGAGTTCTGCCGCCATTGGTGCTTCCGGGAAGGTCAATTCCGAAGAGCATAGGAGCACCGGGGATTCCTCGCCGGGATTTCGCATTGCCGACCACCTCTGTCCGCTCTCTGTCGCTGTTCCAGGAAGAAAACACCGGAGACAAACAGACCACCGAGCTCCCCAACCTCTCCGCCATTCCGTAGTGGTGATACCCATCATCGGCAAGGACTGCAACCACCACTGCCATCAATCACTGCGGGCATCATCTCCAACTCTGGCAACCCAGCCGCCGGCGAGCAAGGCAATGTTCCTTGTCGTAGGATCTAACACGGACCGCCAGGATTGGGCAAGCCGAGCCAGGCCACTAGCAGGAGCTCTAGCCGATGTCAGCTCGAGTCGAAGCCAAGCCGCCGACCGCCGTCCGTCAGATCTTGATCTAGTGGACTGTATCAGATCACTTAAACAAAGGGGTAAGAACCAATCAGATCGCGCCATGTCACCGCACGTGTCAGTCTTTTTGGAAATTGACTAAAAGGGGCAGCAAACATGTTAAAATTGTATAATTCATATAAAATTATCTGTATGTCCAAATTTGACAAATAATATATCTATGGAATACCTGCGACATGTATAACGTTAATCTGGCCTTAGATCTAATTATTGACATGGAAAATATTTTAAATGATTTAAACCCTTCTAATTGCTATTTAAATCATAGGAAAACATCCAGAACTCCCAATTGATTGAATCCAATTGCCACGGGTTTGTTTCAGTAATACCTATCTGTAGAAAATATAAAACAAAACTATTTGTCACGGTTTTAAGAGATAATATTGCAAAAAGCTCTAAATGTATTGCATTAGTATTTAAATCATATAAAAATATCTATAAATCCGTTTTGAGTGATTCAAATTGCTACTGGTTCTAAATTGCATTACCTACCTGTTAGTATTTAAATCGCAATTTAATTAGAAAGAAACATCAGAACTTTAATTAAAGTGAGTTAAACCCTATTAAATCAATATATCTTTATTAATAATTTGTCCTATGCATTAATACTTTTCCATATGCATAATGAGACATATTAATGTTCAGAGAACTAAATATAACCATTTTGACATATTAAATCATCATTCATGCATTTGTTCATCATGGTTTTATTGTATTGTGCATAATTGCAATGTTTTGAATGGTGTGTTTGTTGTGTTGCTTCAAACGCTAGATTGCGAGGAGTGCAACTATTGTGATTGTGATGAGTGAAATCTTTTATATTGCGAGGATTATCTGAACGACTACATCCACAACAAAGGCAAGTAGAGCTATCATAAATGTCATACTATTTTTCCTATGCATGTAGTATGTTTTCAACAGTGATGCATGTGTAGGTGTTTTACTACTATGTTATGACACCCAGGCATGATTGCCATATTTCCATGACTTGAGTTCCTTTGACCCATCGTATTGTAGTTTCTTAATCATGCTTATTAGATGCGCAATGGGAATTCATGATTGATTCTATCATGGAAAGATATGTTTTGTTATAATAAAAACAACTGGAAAGTAATGAATCTCCTAGGTGTGATGGGATTGATATTTGTTGGTGGGTTCAATACGGCAAGGCACCTAGGACACTGAGATTGGACAGATTTCTTATGTAGTAGCTTCTAGTACAGCCACATGTCATTATTTGTCTTGACTAAGTAGGTTGTGGGAACCTGAATCGACGTGACCAACAGATGTAGGGAATGTAGGTTGGTATGGGTCCGTCCTGAGGGCTCAGGGTTCTGCTTCTGAAAGGTTCGTCTTGGTTTTCTCCCTACCATGGCACAAAATGAGTGTAGTGGTACGAGCGGGTTGACTGGGTCGTGCGGGTAAAGTGTACGAACCTCTCGAGAGTGTTATAATCTATGTACTTAGCTGTGTCCCCGGTTATGGACAACTATGAGCAACTGGCCTAGAATTGTTTGGAAGATCTCACTCATCCCAATTTCTCAATTATTAAAACTTGATGGGTGAACATGGGTTTAGGAGCATACAAAGCTAAACTGCCTTGTTTCTACATGGGTTTATGCTGGTATGTCCTTAGAAGAATTGTTTTAAAGAAAGAAAAGTATTTCAAAAGTAGGGAAAAGTTATATTGCTTTATGCAAATAAGCCTGAACTCCACTTAGCCAAATATGCATGTAATTGATAGGTTCCATTATACATCCACATACTAGTGCTACTTGCCAATACATTCAAAGTATTGACCATTCGTGGCTGCAACCTTTCATGTTGCAGGCTATTCTATTTCTGAGTGATCGTTCATAGGTCGCGAGACTCCACTCAACAATTGTTCGCCTGTGGCACACTTGAAGGATGGAGATCTACCTTGTATTTGTTTCCACTGTGTACTTGAATAATCTAATGTAAATTCTGGATCATATTCGTTGTATTTATGATGCACAGTTATATTTGATATCATTTTTGTATTGTGTGTGCTAGTGAACCGATCTAGGGATTAGCAGTATACATAGGGACTCATCCTTATCAGGAGAGGGTATTACAAGATGGTATCAGAGCTGTGTGTTTACTATAGGATCGTGACCTAGGAATGGAATAGGAAATCCATAGGAATTATAAACTCTATTTCATTCTATCTCTTTTCTTCATACACTTCTTTCTAGTATCTTCTTGTCACTTCAATTCTCATGCTCTTATCATTTAAAACATAGAAGGAAGATCTTGTAGGATGAACTCAAAATTTGTACTTATTTGAATTCTTGTAATCCTTGATCTTTCTTTTCTAATCTCATCTCGATCAAAACTTGTAAGTGAACATTCACCCGGAAGAGCAAGATCACTGGTGGAAAAATGGCCTCTAGTCCCGGTTCATAAGGGCCATTGGTCCCAGTTCCCGAACCGGGACCAATCACTTGAGACTAATGCTAGTCCCGGTTCACGCACGAACCGGGACCAATGGGTCTCCACGTGGGCGGGCGCGCGATGAGGGGGGTGGATCATTGGTCCCGGTTTGGGTCTCCAGGTGGCAGCGCCAGAGGCGGGCGGGGGTGGATCATTGGTCCCGGTTCTTGGCACGAACCGGGATCATTGGTCTCTGTGTCGCGGCAGGGTTTTGTGCCGCGGCAGGATTTTCGGGCTATTTTTCTGCCGTGGCAGGATTTTTTTATCAATTTAATGGTACAACATATATACAGCAATAATGAAACCACGATATATATATTACACATCATGCATGATCACAAATATATACACCGTCTCATCCGTCTTCTTGGTCGAAACATATTATAATTACAAACGATACTCTCACACGAATTTGATCTAATTTACATCTTCTTTTTTACACTTCACCCTTCTAAATGAAGTTGGTAATAGTATTCTCCTTTCGGATCTATGACTTGTTCTAACAAGAATCCGGCAATTTCCTCTTGAATTGCTTGCGCGTGTTCTTGTGATAGAATATCGTCCCGCATCCGTTCGATCTAATATAAAGAAGGGGATCAATATATATGAATGAAACTAAACACAATTGGTGGTAATAAAATAAAGTTGTGATTATTGTTTATCGTACTTCAATTTTTTTGATGTTCCGGTCTGCGCCCTTCTCTTTGGTCGTCTGGTGAATGAACTCGCAAACATAGTATCCACATAAGTTATTCCCGGCTTCCTTCCTCAAGCACTTTACGAGAACGAAGTCCAATCAAAATAATAATCAAGCATGATAATGGTGGTATTGAAACTAGAATCAAAGAGATGCGTGGATCTAGCAAGTAGTACTTACAGTCAATAGTTGAAATGTAAGCTCTAGCTTCCAAACACCCCTAGTTTTGGCAGTGAATTGTTTCCAAGCCTTCTGGAGGCATTCCTTCATGTCCACCCACTTTTCTAATGGTATGTGTTTCGAGTCCAGGACTTTTACTACTCTGGTGTCAACAACAATGATTAACAGAATATAGTGGAAGCTGGACACACTAACAAAATATAACACGAGTCAATTATACGCTTAACATCGAGTAAGCGAAAATAGAATGTGTACAAGACAGTAACGCTCACCCAGCGTTGTAAGGAAATAGTATTTCCCTTCTGTTGCTGAAATGCTTCAACGCTTGGAACAAGTTATCCTCTGTCTCTTTGGGATTTGTTTTTAGAGTAACTTCATGAACGAAATTACAGTCAACAAACCCAAGGTCATAGATTTGTCCTTTGTTGTATTCTTGAATCTTCATTCTGCATATATTATTAGTATAGTGATTAGTAAGATTATACAAGCAACGAATAGTTGAGCTAGAAAGACTTAATTACATAAATTAATAATACTTACAAACAATAGGCACTGACGATAGTTTTGTCGAGGGCATCTTGTTGGTAAAACTGAAATAATTCTGGAAATTCGATCAGTTAGAAGCCATCTCCATGACCGTAATGGTGGTGTTTATATGTAGCATAGATCAAGTTTTTGGAATAAGCATAGGCTTGGATGTACCAGTTATGCAATCTTCGTATTTTTGTTGGTAGATCTTTGACTAACTCAGGTTTGACGAGAGGAGCCCCGTACTGATACACGTATGCTGTTTCTTGGTACCCCTCGAACTCATTCATACGGCTCATGTACTCAGTAATAGACAGTCCATATAATTGGGCCTTTTCTCCATATAGTCGAACAAACTCCGGATCAATGTTCGGATCATGCCGCTCCTGGGCTCTCCACTCATTGGTATCGTACACTTTGAGCGGTTCGATCGATTGATTTTTCTATTGTCCGATCTAGGCAACTTCTTTCCCGACTCTCCGCTCTTTTGCCTCAGCCGACTTGGTAATAGAGCGATTATAGTCTGATGTGAGCGCTATGGGTTGGTGAAGCTGAATCTTAAGCGCGGTTGCTTTGGCTTTATCTTCTACGGTGACCGGGAAATATGCCTCTATCGACTTTTTCTTGTTAGCCATGTCAATCTTCCACTTTTCATAATGGGCAGCTGCGGCCGCATCAATTTCCTCATATGTCTTCTCGCAAGGTAGCTTCTTCATATTCTAATGAGGTACTTTTGGGAGGGGCCATAGCTTATGTTTCGGTGATCGGAACGTGCTCTTGCTGCTGCTGCTGCTGGTGCTACCCCCCTTAGTATACTTCCACTTTTGTCTCTGAGGCTCAGGGGACGGAGACGGCTGAGGCGGTGATGGAGACGGTTGCGCTGAGTGGTGAGGCGGTGATGGCGATGGTTGCGCTGGAGAATGGTGAGGTGGCGGCGAAGGTGGATTGCTGCTTTGAGGAGTGGGTGGCCTTGGCGGCACATAATTTGGAAGCATGATGCGCTCCTTTGGCCATAGAATAGTCCCCCCTTTGGCTACTCCTAGTTGAGTTAGCTCCATATCTTCCCCTGCAGGGTGGTCTAGCTTCAGCTCCTCAAAATCTTCCTTCACCTCATCCACCGTGACGACAGCGTACCCTTTTGGAACTGGTCTGCAATGCCAAGTTGGGTTAGGCGCAATTGGTATCGCCATGCCGACTGCCGCCGTCACCCTTAAGTTCATAACCTGCACATTTAGCTCACAAGCTGTTGTCTCCATGATATCATCCATTGGGTAGCGTTTAACAGGAGATGTCGTCGGTGCATCATCATCAACATCATGGAGCTGCGTGGAAGCGACGCTGCTTTTCTTATTCGATAGGGCGCCGGTACCCTCGGATGCAGGTTCTACCACGTGCCGCTGAGATTGGCCACTAGTACCTTGCTGGCTAAGTCTGTCGAGTTGATCCTGGTGCCGCTTTCATGCTTCTTCAACGTTATGCAGCCGGTCTGCAGTGGTCGCTTTCTCAGCTGCCTCCCTTTCCTTTCTCCTCTGATGGCTTTTATCGGGATATCCCTTCATTTCCGGGGGGAAGGCAACCTTCCACGGCTTGGAGCCTGGTGTGCCTCGTGCTCGTCCGTCGTGTTCAGGATTTTTAAGGGCGCGTGTGAGCTCGTCGTTCTCTCTATTGGGAACGAACCGTCCCACTACAACATCATCTACTACATTTCTAATATCGTCGATGGGCAGTAGGGGATCATCTTTGTGTTTCTGATTATATATTGCCCTCCCTTCTTTATCCAACGTGCCCCCATGGCCGTAAAACCAGTTTCTCGCTTGTGGTGTCCATGTTGCGGGCTCTGGTCTGATCCTGGCAGCTATGTAATTGACCTCAAGTGCATCCCACTTAGGCATGCAACCGGCGTAGCCAGCAGGCCCCATGTTATGATGGTACAGTTTCTTAGCAGCGTTCTCCGTATTTATTCTAGACCTTTCCTTAGCTTTCTCCGATGTGTTGTACTTCACAAAATCCTCCCACTGGTGTCTTAACTTATCATAGTCGGCTTCATTGAAATTCGGAGTCTTCTCTACCTTGACACAGTTATTGTACAGTTTCTTCTTCCAGTTCTTGAATGCATCGGCCATCTTGCTGAGAGCAAACTTCTTGACTCTTTGCACAAGCTCCATTCTTGCTCTCTCCTCCTCATCTGGATTCACATCTGGTACCGACAGGAGGAAATTAGTCATGAGCTTGTCAAAAAGCTTATCTTTGGCGTTGTCGCCGACATATGGGACTCCACCGCCGCTTGGCCGATTCCATTCTTGAACGGTGATCGGGATGTAGTCCCTCACAAGAACTCCGCATTGCTTGACAAATTTTCTTGCGACATTGACGGGAGCTTGCGGTTCTCCATCTACACCGACCACGTCGATCCTATACCTCACAGTGTCATCCAACTTTTTTGTTGGGCCTCGTTTCGTTCTTACGGAAGAAGTTCTCGATCTGGAGGGCTAAAAGCAGAAAGAGTGTTAATATGTGCATGTATATATATAGACAACAGCATTTTAATTACAAAAATACATATATACACCTCGCCGGTGTTTGCGAGATTTAAGGTTCCACCGGAGCCGTCGCCTTCTTCCTCATCGGCTTCTCCCCTGTCCCAGGCTTCGGCTTCTACGTCACCGGAGCCGTCTCCTCGGTTGAGAAACTCATCTCCCTGACCGGAATCATTCAAAAACTCACTGGTGACATCGATATCGATATCTTCATTTTCGTAGATCATTCCTTGGAGGTTGTTTTCCTAATGTGTTGGATCCATAGTATCTGCAAAGATGATGTTCTAGAATTACATATTAAGTTTATGACAAGAAAGGGGAAACAACAATCAACACATGGCATTGATAATGATATGACAAGTTAAACATAGTTGAAATTTAACCCTAAGGCATGCTTGGCAATTTAAGTGGGATCCGAAGGGTCCAAACCCTAGTACAGGAGAGACCCCGAAATCACCTACGAGGGGTTGATTTCATTCTATTATTAAACTTGTAATTAAAGTTGTTGAACAATGCATGATTATGAGTCTATTGTGTAGATCTCATTTTTCTGAACATTTTGATATATTATACATATTTTTCTGACTTAGAAATAATTAGTTATTGAATTTATAAGATTAAATTCTTTTCTGAAATTATTTAAACAATTATTAAACTTTTACTGCGTCATTATGACCTCAGCTCGGGGTGGGGTTTTTTTTCTCCACGGCTAAACTAGCCATAGAGACTGACGTGGGGGGCCCAAGCCACCTCAGATGCCACGCTGGCGGGGATTGGTCAGCGCCCACGTCACGCACACGCGACGCCACGTCGACGCCACCGTGGCGCCACGTAGGCTCGCCGGCGAACTGCCAGGCGGTGGTGGAAGACGGCGGAGAGAAGCGCGCGGGGTGACGCCATTGTTCCAGTTCAAACTAGCACGATGCGGGCTACCTAAAACGGGCGGCGCCGCTACGGGAGGTGCGCCGGAGCAAGCTGTTTGACGGTGGCCGGCAGCGGCAGGTGCTCTTGGGGAGGACGATACTGTGAGGGAGGGAGACGTAGGAGTTGTGCTGGAGCACCAGTGGCTCACCAGGAGGCCGATGGAGGGTGCGGCAAGGCTGGAGGAGGCCGGGCACTGCTGGAATCAGTGGAGAACGCGGCGGCCGGAGTCGGGGACGGTGGGGTCGATTGTAGCGAGGCGGAGCTTCCTTGTCTGCTCGGGTCGGCGAATAGTGGCGCTCGGCGACGGGCGTTGATGATGTGAAGCGGCCGCTCTGGATTTGGGCAGCCTGCCGGCGTGATTTTGCTCCGCCGCAAATTTTCCTTAGCCGCGTGTCGATGTGCTCTGTGAATTGGGGGAGTTGGGGAGGAGGAAGGGCTGGGGATGTTAACTGTGGACCTTTGGTCCCGGGTATTGGGACGACCCGGGACCAATGGTCTGGGCAGGAGCGTTGTTGTGCTACCACGTGCGCGGGCCTTTGGTCCCGGTTCGTCCCACCAACCGGGACCAAAGGATCAACGATCCCGGTTCGTGCCACCAACCGGGACCAAAGGGATGTTAATGGCAGCGCGCGCATCCAGGATTATCGGTCCCTGTTGGTGGGACGAACCGGGATCGTTGACCCGTTTTTCAAATTTTGGCAAACCTTTTGGTCTTCCTGCCATTTTCAAATTTGTTTTCTTCTTTAATTAATAAGATGTTTCAATTTAAGATGATTATTTATTTGGAATTTCAAAAAACTTTCAATAGGAAAAGTGATTCAATTTACATAACTAATCAAAAACCATTTTTTGTTTTCAAATATTTTTATTTGAACTATACAATTTTACTATTTTCAATTAAAATTGCATTACCCAATATTTATTGCATAATTTGGAATTTGAAAACACTTCCAACAGGAAAAGTGCTTCAATTTAAATAACTAATCAAAAACCCTTTTCTGTTTTCAAATTTTTTTATTTGAACTATACAATTTTACTATTTTCAATTAAAATTGCATTAACAAATATTTATTACATAATTTGGAATTTCAAAAAACTTTTAACAGGAAAAGTGCTTCAATTTAAATAATTAATCAAAAACCATTTTGTGTTTTCAAATATTTTATTTGAACTATACAATTTTACTGTTTTCAATTAAAATTGCATTAACAAATATTTATTACATAATTTGGAATTTCAAAAAACTTTTAACAAGAAAAGTTCTTCAATTTAAATAACTAATCAAAAACCATTTTGTGTTTTCCAATATTTTTATTTGAACTATACAATTTTCAACAGGAAAAGTGCTTCATGCCCGCCGTTTTGAATATAGTTTGAAACGGGCATAAGATATTAAAAAATGATCCAAACAATGTGAAACCTTCGCGTGGTGTCATATTATGTGTCACAATTGCAAGGAAAAATATTGAAGTTGAAAAATTGCAAACATCATAAAAAATCCTTCACAAAATGACCTATGATGTTCGAGGTTTCATGGCATTTAGGTCAAACCACCAATGTTATGGCTAGAATCAGGACATAGTTTGTGATAATGTGCCCATATTATGCACACATGTGCATCTTAGGATGGCTTACGATGTTGCAGGAGGAAGTTTTCCTTTTCAACGCACGAAAAAGCCAATTTCTATTTTTGAGGTGCCGAAATCGGGGAGTTCTGTGAAGCAACCACCAAATTAAAGTTTGGCATTGGTACCAAACCATTTTTCAAAAATACTAGACTACCTTATATGGACAATTTCCCAACCGGTGTATCTAGATCCTTTCTGTCCATCCCTCATGAAAAAGACAAATTTCTGCCGAATCGGTAGGAGGTTACCAAGATTTGAACTACAAGTACATGATATAATGCATGTGAATTTAAAAAAATCATTTATAGGTTCACAACATGCTATTTCATTAGAGATCCACTTCAAGTTCAGCGAGGCTCAGCCCCGGGCTAAGAAGCTTCATGCCCGCCGTTTTGAATATAGTTTGAAATGGGCATAAGAAATTCAAAAATGATCCAGACAATGAGAAACCTTCGCGTGGTGTCATATTATGTGTCACAGTTGCAAGGAAAATATTGAACTTGAAAAATTGCAAACATCATAAAAAATCCTTCACAAAATGACCTATCATGTTCGAGGTTTCATGGCATTTAGGTCAAACCACCAATGTTATGGCTAGAATCAGGGCATAGTTTGTGATAATGTGCCCATATTGTGCACACATGTGCATCTTGGGATGGCTTATGATGTTCCAGGAGGAAGTTTTCCTTTTCGACGTACGAAAAAGCCAATTTCCATTTTTGAGGTGCCGAAATCAGGGTGTTCTGTGAAGCAACCACCAAATTAAAGTTTAGCATTGGTATCAAACCATTTTTCAAAAATACCAGACCACCTTATGTGGACAATTTCCCAACCGGTGTATCTGAAACCTTTCGGTCCATCCCTCATGAAAAAAATTCCTGCCGAATCGGTAGGAGGTTGCCAAGATTTGAACTACAAGTACATGATATAATGCTTGTGAATTTTAAAAAAATCATTTATAGGTTCACAACATGCTATTTCAGCAGAGATCCACTTCAAGTTCAGCGAGGCTCAGCCCCGGGCTAAGAAGCTTCATGCCCGCCGTTTTGAATATAGTTTGAAACGGGCATAAGAAATTCAAAAATGATCCAAACAATGTGAAACCTTCGCGTGGTGTCCTATTATATGTCACAGTTGCAAGGAAAAATATTGAACTTGAAAAATTGCAAACATCATAAAAAATCCTTCACAAAATGACCTATCATGCTCGAGGTTTCATGGCATTTAGGTCAAACCACCAATGTTATGGCTAGAATCAGGGCATAGTTTGTGATAATATGCCCATATTGTGCACACATGTGCATATTGGGATGGCTTACTATGTTGCAGGAGGAAGTTTTGCCTTTCGACGCACGAAAAAGCCAACCGAGACTAAAGCTATGAGTGGGATAAGGACGCGTGGGTAACCTTTAGTCCCGGCTGGTGGGTGCAACCGAGACTAAAGCTGTCGGTGGGATAAGGATGCGTGGGTAACCTTTAGTCCCGGCTGGTGGGTGCAACTGAGACTAAAGCTGTCGGTGGGATAAGGACACGTGGGTAACCTTTAGTCCCGGCTGGTGGGTGCAACCAAGACTAAAGCTGTTGGTGGGATAAGGACGCGTGGGTAACCTTTAGTCCTGGCTGGTGGGTGCAACCGAGACTAAAGATGTCGGTGGGATAAGGACGCGTGGGTAACCTTTAGTCCCCGCTGGTGGGTACAACCGAGACTAAAGCTGTCGGCGGGATAAGGACGTGTGGGTGGACGCACTGCTCAATGAGATAAAGCATGTAGCGCACGATGCCCTGTCGGAGGAACAAGACAAAGTAGAAGCGGCGCCGTGCCTATAAAAGGACCAGCGATACGTCATGGCAAGCAGCTCAACAAGCCAACATAGGTAGAGATAGTTTCTTCCCCATGGATGAAGGGTTGGGAAATCTCCCGTGGCAGAGCTTCTCGAAGATGTCGTTGGTGCACACGCCCTACGGCATCTTCGGAAGCTCCGCCTCGGAAAAATTTCCCTGCAAGCCCGTGAAAGACTCCATCTCCTCTAACAGTGTTGGGGAAAGGGTTGAGAAATCTCCCGTGGCAGAGCTTCTCTAAGATGTCATTGGTGCATGCACCCTACGGCATCTTTGGAAGCTCCACCTCAGAAAATTTTCCCTGCAAGCCCGTGAAAGACTCCATCTCCTCTAATAGTGTTGGGAAAAGGGTTGGGAAATCTCCCATGGCGGAGCTTCTCGAAGATGTCATTGGTGCACACGCCCTACGGCATCTTCGGAAGCTCCGCCTCGGATAAATTTCCCTGCAAGCCCGTGAAAGACTCCATTACATAAAGTTTCGATACATCACATAAAGTTTCCATACATCACATAAAGTTTCCATACATTACATAGATTTACATAGGGTTTAGGGATTAGGGTTTAGGATATGAATCCTTCGTCGCGTATGTCGATCCCTTGCCTATGATCGCTTCTTAGGCCATAGCCATGGAGCATCTTATTTGCTTAACGGGATGCTGGGGTCAGTTTTCACGGTGAAGGGAAAAATTTCATCAAACTTATCATAATATGCTGACATGTTTGTCTTGTCCTCGACTCCCGCGATGTTTCTTTTCCCTAAAACAACTATGTGACGCCTGGGCTTATCGTCTGATGTATTCGTTTCCTTATTTTTTCTTTTTTGGTCTAGAGGACATGTCCTTCACATAAAAAACCTGAGCCACATCATTGGCTAGGACGAATAGTTCGTCTCTGTAACCAAGATTCTTGAGATCCACTGTTGTCATTCCGTACAGCTGATCTACCTTTACCCCTTCTCCATTCATGTTGACCCAACTGCACTGAAACAAAGGGACCTTAAAAGTAGGTTCATAGTCAAGTTCCCATATCTCCTCTATGTAACCATAGTATGTGTCCTTTTTCCCATTCTCGCATGTTGCATCAAAGCGGACACCACTGTTTTGGTTGGTGCTCTTTTTATCTTGGGCAATCATGTAAAATGTATTCCCGTTTATCTCGTACCCTTGGAAAGTCAATACAGTCGCAGATGGTGTCACGGCCAACAAGTAGAGCTGATCTCCAATAGTGGTGTCATTCATGAGATGTAATTGCAACCAAGTGCCAAAAGTCTCCATGTGATTTTCTTTAATCCAGTAGTCATCCTTCCCCGGGAACTTGGAGCATACAACATTCATGTGTTCCTCGATATACGGAGCCACGAAGGTAGAACTTTGGAGAACTATGTAGTGTGCTTGATTCAAAGAATGTCCGTCCCTAAATATCACTGCTTTCTTTCCTAGCGTGCCTTTTCCACTCAGTCTCCCCTCATACCATGATTCAGGAACACCAATCGGCTTAAGGTCAGGAATAAAGTCTACACAGAACCTAATGACCTCCTCTATTCCATAGCCCTTGGAGATTCTTCCTTCTGGCCTAGCACGGTTACGAACATATTTTTTTAAGACTCCCATGAACCTCTCGAAGGGGAACATATTGTGCAGAAATACAGGACCAAGAATGTAAATCTCTTCGACTAGGTGAACTAAGAGATGCGTCATAATATTGAAGAAGGACGGGGGGGGGGGGGGGACACCAACTCAAAACTGACAATACATTGGACCACATCCTTCTGTAACCTTTCTAGACTTTCTCGATCGATTACCTTCTGAGATATTGCATTGAGGATTGCACATAGCTTCACAGTGGCTAATCGAACATTTTCCGGTAGAAGCCCCCTCAATGCAACCGGAAGCAACTGTGTCATAATCACGTGGCAATCATGAGACTTCAGGTTCTGAAATTTTTTCTCTGCCATATTTATTATTCCCTTTATATTTGACGAGAAGCCAGCCGGGACCTTGATACTGTAAAGGACTTTAAAAAAGATTTCCTTCTCTGCTTTGGTAAGAGCGTAGCTGCTAAAGTATTCGCGTCCTTTATCAGTATGCTTGTTGTATGGGTCTTTGATACGTTGCTGGTCCTCCCGTGCTTCTGGTGTATCTTTTGTCTTCCCATACATGCCCAGGAACCCTATTAGGTTCACGCAAAGATTCTTTGTCACGTGCATCATGTCGATTGAAGAACGGACCTCTAGGTCTTTCCAATACTCAAGCTCCCAAATTATAGATTTCTTTTTCCACATGGCCGTGTGTTTGGTAATGGGGTCTTTCAGAACAGATTGACCGCCAGGACCCTTTCCAAAGATTACTTCTAGGTCCTTCACCATACCAAATACATCAACACCTTTAGGGAGCTTAGGCTTCTTCCGGTAATCTGCCTCACAGTTGAAATGCTTGCCTTTCTTTCTTACTTGATGATTGGTCGGAAGAAATTTATGACACCCCAGGTACACAACCTTCTTACATTTATCCAAATATGTACCTTTAGTATTATCTAAACAGTGCGTGCATGCATTGTATCCCTTGTTTGACTGTCCTGAAATGTTACTAAGAGCAGGCCAATCATTGATGGTTACGAACAACAACGCTCGTAGGTCAAATAGCTCCTGTTTGTGCTCATCCCACACCTTTACACCTGGTTCTGCCCACAATTGCAAAAGTTCATCGACTAATGGCCTTAGGTACACATCAATGTTGTTGCCGGGTTGCTTCGGTCCTTGGATGAGCACTGGTATCATAATGAACTTCCGCTTCATGCATAACCAAGGAGGAAGGTTGTAGATACATAGAGTCACTGGCCAGGTGCTGTGACTACAGCTCTGCTCCCCAAAAGGATTCATGTCGTCTGTACTTAGACCAAACCATAAGTTTATCGTGTCACCTGCAAAGTTCGAGTACTTTCTCTCGATGTTTCTCCACTACGACCCATCGGCAGGGTGTCTCAGTTTCCCGTCTTTCTAATGCTCTTATTTGTGCCATCGCAACAACCTGGCATGCTCTTTATTTCTGAACAGACTTTTCAACTATGGTATTATAGGAGCATACCACATAACCTTAGCAGGAACCCTCTTCCTGGAGGGCTCATCATCGCCCTCAACATCACCCGGGTCATCTTGTCTGATCTTGTATCGACATGCAGTGCATACCGGACATTTATCCATATTCTCGTACTTCTCACCGCGGTACAGGATGGAGTCATTAATGCATGCATGTATCTTCTCCACATCTAATCCTAGAGTGAAGATAGTCTTCTTTGCTTCGTATGTTGTCTCGGGCAGCTTGTTATCCTTTAGAAGCTTTGGCTTCATTATTTTCAGTAACTTCTCAAATCCCTTGTCAGATAAGCCAGTCTCTGCCTTCCATTTCAGCAGTTCAAGTGTGGTACCGAGCTTTGTGCTGCCATCTTTGCAATTTGGGCACAACAACTTTTTGTGATCCTTTTGCATGGCCTCCAACTTAAGCTTCTCCATTTCTGTATCACATTGTTGCTTTGCATCACAAATTACCCGACCAAGACCATCAGCGGGCTCATCCGATGCCCGTTGTTCTTCTTCATTGCCGCCTCCCTCTTCTTCATTGTCTTCCATTGCAGTATCGCCGTATTCTTCAGGGGACATAGGATAGCTGTCATCATCCTCCTCTTCATTTTCTTCCGTCCTAACCCCTCTTTCTCCATGCATGGCCCAACAATAATATCTGGGCATGAAACCTCTCCGAAGCAGATGGCTTTGAAGGATTCTCGGGGTAGAGTGCTCTGCCACGTCCCGATAGTCGACGCAGGGACAAGGCATAAAATTATCCACTTTGTTTTCCTTAGCCAAATCAATAAATTTATGCAGGCCTGCAATAAAATTGGAATGGCGTCAGTTGCCATACATCCATCGCATCCGTGCATCGATCTGCGTCATAATAATTAACCATTACAATAACATCGTGAATAGTAAAATGACCACCCTACATGGACACATGCAATATTTTTGTATCAGTTACAGATAAAGAAGATAAGGTTGCTAACCTCAGCCGAGGATACTGTGTTGTGAGAACTAAAGTGTGGCTGGGACATTTCGTCGAACACCTTGTGTGTAATCAAAGAAAAAAAAGCTAGCACCCACACCTCACACACAATCCAGCAAAATTTGGTGGGCAAAGGGCTGGGCTTATATATAGCCGGCGGAGGGTTTTTGGTCCCGGTATTTCCACGAACCAGGACCAAAGCCCCTCCCGTGTGACACGTGGCGGCCCAGCAGCTCGCACCCCACCTAGGTCATTGGTCCCGGTTAATGGCACAACCCGGGACCAATGACCTGGGTGGGGGGGGGGGGGGGGGGGGGGGCGCTGCTGGGCTGCCACGTGTCGCGTGGGAGGGGCTTTGGTCCCGGTTCGTGGCAATAACCGGGACCAATGCCCACCGTCGCTTCGTCGTCCCCGTGTATAAATATGAGGCCACAACGCTCGCTTTCGCCATCGCCTCGGCCTCTCTGCAGTCCATCTCCACCCCACCCCTTTAGCCATCGCCTCTCCACCACGCTGTCTTCTCGCCTCCCCTCCCTCTCCAATCTCCACCGTGCCACCATGGAGGTGCCCGCACTCAACCACTACGAGGCGGCGATGTTTGCGTACTATGGAATCCTCGCGCCGCCGCGTGCAACCGTGCCCGCCGGATTTCGCATCAGCGAGGCGGGTGTGCCGGTGGCTCCGATCCTCAACCCCCGCGGATACGCGATGGAGTACGTCATCGCGGAGCGTCGCCGCCAGCTGCCCGCGTGGATGAGGGCGTTGCTTCGGTACGCGGCGGCCAGCGAGTACTAGCCCCGGCTGTTCAAGAAGGAGCGGAAGGCCAAGCTTGGCTACCGCATCGTGGACGGGCTCCTGGTGCACCCGGATCGCCGCAACCAAGAAGGGCGGGAGATGTTTTGGTCCGTCCCTGGACGGACCATCTACACCGCCATCGACGCCGCTAGGCGCGCAGAGGATCTCCGTCTCCCGAACAATGCCGAAATCGTAGAGATTTCCTCCGACGACGACGAGGAAGCCGGCGGCTCGGAGGACAGCGCCAGCGGAAGTGTTGTCGACTAGGAAAATTTGTAAAGTCGCATCTTTGTATGAAAATTTGTGGTCGAATAATAAAATGTCTCAATTTAGATCTTTGTCTCGATTAATTTGTGAAAGATTTTTTCAAAAATACTGATTAATTCAATTTCTACGTCGAATTAATTTCTGCCTCGAATTAATTTACATTAATTGTCCTGGACTGCTGACCATCGCGGGGTTTTTGGTCCCGGTTCGTGGCATGAACCGGGACCAATTCCCCGCAGAGCGCCACGTGTGCGTCGCGGGGGCATTGGTCCCGGTTCATGCCACGAACCGGGACCAATGCTTAGAGAAGAACCGGGACCAATGTCCATGCGGCATGAACCGGGACCGGTGCCTGACATTGGTCCTGATAATGGAAACGAACCGGGACCAATGGAATTTGCGCGCTGGAACAAAGGCCCTCTTTCTACCAGTGGATTAAGGAATAGTTAAATGATGTCCACCATATAGTTATCGATAGGATTTCCGTTAGTTCTAGCTATCGATCATTGCAATAACTTGTTTCATAGCTGGTTTATTATGTTTAGTTTGTGCTATTTGATACCCCAAAGCTCCAGAATATTTTTGATGGATTTCATAATGCATTAATGAAGATTTTGATTAAAAATTCGTGATATTACTGCTGCAGTTTTGTGCCAGATCAGTTATACCGCGTGATTTTTAATTTCTTACTGGTAACTCATATTACGCTCATATTTTTGGATCTGGTTTGTAATTTTCTGTAGTATAAGCACAAAAATCAGCAAAAAATCCTGATGGGTTTAAGGTGACCATAAAATTTCGTGAATACTGCTGTAGTTTCAGGGCAGATTCTGTCCATTACTTTCAAGATTGTAGGTTCACCCCCAAACGAATTTTAATCAAATGAAAACTGTTTTGTGGATGGTATGCCACTAAAAAAACTTCTGAAACATAAACAAAACTATTTTGGATTGAGTGTTGTTTGTGATGATTGCATGTTTGTGTGTCAACTGATTTGTTTTATATAGTTATGGATAGTAATACTTCTCTAGTCTTTCTATCTCCACTCATCTATGCTACCCCAAATAGATACCGCCTTGTCGTCAACCCACTGAGATGGAGCAGTTGATAGCAGCACAGGCGCAGCTAGCGCAAGTGGTGGCTCAGTTCATAGCAAACAACAACAATGGGAACAATGACAATGGCAACAACAACCTACCCCAAGTGGATGCACTCACTAGGTTCTTGAAACCGAGGCCTGCAAAATTCTCAAGCGCACCTTATCCTATGATAGCACTTGATTGGCTTCGCTCAGTGAATAAGGACTTAGTAACAGTTGGATGCACAGACGAAGAGAAAGTAAGATTTGCCGCTCACTTACTTGAAGGACAAGCAGCTACTTGGTGGGATACTTTTCAGATCACCCACCCCATTGATACTGTCACTTGGGAGATGTTTGAGGAAGGATTCAAGACAAACCATGTCGCAGCGGGAGTTATGAGCCTAAAGAGAAGGGAATTATGTGACCTGCACTAGAATAATCGCATAGTGTCGGAGTACATAGAAGAATTCACTAATTTGTCTCGATATGCTCCGGAGGATGTTGACACTGATGATAAAAGGAAAGAGAGATTTCTGGATGGCCTAAGTGACGAGCTTTCTGTTCAGCTGTCAGTAGTTTACACTCCTACTTCTAGGATCATATGGACAAAGCTAGAATTCTTGAAGACAAGTAGAATCAAGTTGAAAGCTGCAAGAGGAAGCACAAGAACAACTACAACTTAGGATCATGTCGGAGGATTTGTACTCTCCATGATGGGAATGGAGGTTCTGAACATCACATGCATGAAGGAAATGGATACAATGACCATGATGGTAATGGACATCAGCACCACGAAGGGAATGAACACCACCATAATGTCCACATGAGTCGCAATAACCGCAACTCTGAAAGAGGGAATGATCATAACCATGGAAACAACAATGTTGAAGCCCACAACACCAATCTCGTTAGGAAGGACATAAGCAAGGTGGGATGTTTCAAATGCAAGAAGAAGGGACACTATTCGAGAAACTGCCCTGAGAAGAAGAACAAGATTGATGGCTACAAGCCAAACCCATTTCAGAATGGACATGTTAACCATGTAAGTGTTGAGGAAGTTCTAAGGAAACCTGATGTTGTGATTGGTACGTTCCGGCTCAATACCTTTCCAGCACTCATTCTATTTGATGATGGAGCATCACATTCATTCATATCAAGGGAATTTGTGGATAGAAATAGAATTCCAACTGAAACCATTAACAAGCCCATCAAAATAAGTACTCCTAATAGAGAAGTGGTAGCAACTTTCGGTTGTCATCAATTGAACCTAAAGATTGGGGCGTACAACTTTCCCACTAGCTTGAATGTGTTGGAATCACAAGGCTTGGATGTAACTCTAGGGAAGGATTGGATGTCTAAGTATGAAGGCCAGATATATCATGCACGACGAGCAATTTCACTCATAACCCCAGAGGGAAGAAGAATTAGATATAGCACAGTAACTGAAGTTGGAGAGGCCAACTTAAAATTCTCTTAAGGGGGTTAGCTCGGAAAGCTTACCCATAGTGAAGAAGGGCTACACGAGACAAGATATCCTACACCTTTTTGCTAGCCATTCCGAATCTCGGGGAAGAGATTCATCTTAAGGGGGTTAGTCTGTCACATCCCAAGTTTTTAGAAAATTCGGACTAGAAAAAAATTGCATTTTCATGTCATTCATGATCATTGCATTGCATATTGGCATCCTGAAAAGTTCTCAAATGAAAATAAAGATGTATAGAACCCTAAATTATATATGCCACTTTACTCCTAAAGGGAATTAAATAGGATCTATTAAAACCACAATTGCTAAGCCAGAAAACTTTGTTAATACTATCCTAAAATGATCTACTTCAATTTAGAAAATTTTAGAAACAAGTTTGAACTTATTTGGAATTCAAATGAAAAAGATATGTGAGAAAGAAGTAAATGGAAAAAGGAAAAGAATAAAAAAAACCTAAACCTAGCCTACCCTGGCCAACCCAGCCCGTGCGGCCTAGCTAGCCCACTATCCTCCGCCGCTCGCGAGCGACGCGTAACAGCCCAGCAGCACGCAGCACAGCAGGTCGGCCCAGAGTCACCGCCCCGCCAGCCCCAGCGCGCCCTCTCTCCTTCTCTCGCAAACACACCGGACCCACCCCAGTCTCCATCTTCCTCACGTCGGGAGAGACCACGATGAACACATTATCCCCACCGAATCAAATTCTGCCAAAATCGGAACGAATCTGTTCGGATCTCTTGCCCCCTCGCGCACGAAAACTCGCCCATATATTCTTCCGCACTAGACCTCTTTTTATTTTTGCAAAACCGTGGACCCTAGCCCCAGATCGATCTACTCCCAATCTTCCCGGAGTTCTGCCGCCATTGGTGCTTCCGGGAAGGTCAAGTCCGAGGAGCACAGGAGCACCGGGGATTCCTCGCAGGGATTCCGCATCGCCGGCCACCTCCGTCCGCTCTCTGTCGCCGTTCCAGGACGAAAACACCAGAGATGAACAGACCACCGAGCTCCCCAACCTCTCCGCCATTCCGTGGTGGTGATCCCCATCATCGGCAAGCACTGCAACCACCACTACCATCAATCACTACGGGCATCATCTCCAACTACGGCAACCCAGCCGCTGGCGAGCAAGTTTCTGTTCCTTGCCGTAGAATCTAACACGGACCGCCGGGATTGGGCAAGCCGAGCCAAGCCGCTAGCAGGAGCTCTAGCCGATGTCAGCTCGAGTCGAAGCCAAGCCGCCGACCGCCGTACGTCAAATGTTGATCTAGTGGACTGTATCAGATCACTTAAACGAAGGGGTAAGAACCAATCCGATCGCGCCATGTCACCACACGTGTCAGTCTTTTTTGGAAATTGATTAAAAGGGGCAGAAAACATGTTAAAATGGTATAATTCATATAAAAATATATATGTATGTCCAAATTTGACAAATATTATATCTATGGAATACCTGTGACATGCATAACATTAATCTGGCCTTAGATCTAATTATTGACACGGAAAATATTTTAAATGATTTAAACCTTTCTAATTGCTATTTAAATCATAGGAAAACATCTAGAACTCCATATTGATTGAATCCAATTACCACGGGTTTGTTTCAGTAATACCCATCTGTAGAAAATATAAGCAAAACTATTTGTCATGGTCTTAAGAGATAATATTGTAGAAAGCTCTAAATGTATTGCATTGGTATTTAAATCATAGAAAAAGATCTATAAATCCGTTTTGGGTGATTCAAATTGCTATTGGGTCTAAATTGTATTGCCTACCTGTTAGTATTTAAATCGCAATTTAATTTGATAGAAACATCAGAACTTTAATTAAAGTGAGTTAAACCCTATTAAATCAATATATCTTTATTAATAATTTGTCCTATGCATTAATACTTTCCCATATGCATAATGAGACATATTAATGTTCAAAGAACTAAATACAACCATTGTGACATATTAAATCATTATTCATGCATTTGTTCATCATCGTTTTATTGTATTGTGCATAATTGCAATATTTTGAATGGTGTGTTTGTTGTGTTTTGCTTCAAACGCTAGATTGCGAGGAGTGCACTATTGTGATTGTGATGAGTGAAATCTTTTATATTGTGAGGATTATCTGAATGACTACATCCACAACAAAGGAAAGTAGAGCTATCATAAATGTCCTAATATTTTTCCTATGCATGTAGTATGTTTTCAATAGTGATGCATGTGTAGGTGTTTTACTACTATGCTATGCTATGACACCAGGTTTGATTGCCATATTTTCATGACTTGAGTTCCTTTGAGCCATCCTATTGTAGTTGCTTAGTCATGCTTATTAGATGCGCAATGGGAATTCACGATTGATTCTATCAGGGAAATATATGTTTTGTTATATTGAAAACAACTAGAAAGTAATGAATCTCCTGGGTGTGATAGGATTGATATTTGTTGCTGGTTTCAATACGGAAAGGCACCCAAGACACTGAGATTGGACATGTTTCTTGTGTAGTAGCTTCTAGTACAGCCGCATGTCATTATTTGTGTTGACTAAGTAGGTTATGGGAACCTGACTCGACGTGACCAGCAGATGTAGGGGATGTAGGTTGGTATGAGTCTGTCCTGAGGGCTCAGGGTTCTGCTTCTAAAAGGTTTCGTCTTGGTTTTCTCCCTACCATGGCACAAAATGAGTGTAGTGGTACGAGCGGGTTGACTGGGTCGTGCGGTTAAAGTGTACAAACCTCTCGAGAGTGTTATAATCTAAGTACTTAGCTGTGTCCCCAGTTATGGACAACTATGAGCAACTAGGCCTAGAATTTTTTGGAAGATCTCACTCATCCCAATTTCTCAATTATTAAAACTTGATGGCTGGACATGGTTTTAGGAGCATACAAAGCTAAACTGTCTTATTTCTACATGGGTTTATGCTCGTATGTCCTTAGAAGAATTGTTTTAAAGAAAGAAAAGTATTTCAAAAGTAGGGAAAAGTTATATTGCTTTATGCAAATGAGCATGAACTTCACTTAGCCAAATATGCATGTAATTGATAGGTTCCAGTATACATCCACATACTAGTCCTACTTGCCAATACATTCAAAGTATTGACCATTCGTGGCTGCAACCTTTCATGTTGCAGGTTATTCTATTTCCGAGTGATCGTTCATAGGTCACGAGACTCCACTCAACAATTGTTCGTCTCTGGCACACTTGAAGGATGGAGATCTACCTTGTATTTGTTTCTGCTGTGTACTTGAATAATCTAATGTAAATTCTAGATCATATTCGTTGTATTTATGATGCACAGTTATATTTGATATCATTTTTGTATTGTGTGTGCTAGTGAACCGATCTAGGGATTAGCAGTATACACAGGAAATCATCCTTATCAGGAGAGGGTGTTACACTTTCCTTTTTCTCGGTTTGGTAGACATGTCCTTCATATAGAAAACCTGAGCCACATTGTTGGCTAGGACGAATGGTTCGTCCATGTACGCAAGATTGTTGAGATCCATTGTTGTCATGCCGTACTTTTGGTCTAGATGTACCTCGCCTCCTGTCAGCTTGACCCATTTGCACTGAAAATGAAATGGATCATATGGGCACCTAGAGGGGGGGGGGTGAATAGGTGCTACTTCAAATTTTAATGCTTTTTCAATTTTAGGCTTAGCACAAAGGGTAAATTCTCTAGATAAACTATTAGGTGGAAATTCTCTATATGCAAACCTATCTACTAGCGAGTAAAGAGCGCGTGGAGGAGGAACAGGTAAACCGTAGTGACATGGGTATGCCCAATAGGCACTCAACTACAGCCTACCTGGTGTGGCTCGACGGAAGGCCCACTCGACGAATTGCCAAGGTCCATGACGCCCATGACGGTTCGACTGATATGAAGCCCATATGGACACGGACTCCTAAACGCACAAGACAAGGAAATCTCAATACTAGAGTTTGAATCTAACTTGTAACCAACTCGTATTGGTACCTGAGACCTAGCCTCCTCATATATAAAGGCTAGGAGGGTCCAACGAGGAGGACACGCTACGCCACAATAAATCTAGACATCATGACTCCCACAATACACAATAGACAATAGATCTAGATATCGATCTCTCATACGCCAGATCCAATCTGCGCGACACCGCCATCGGTGACATTGTAATCTTTTGGATCATCATCAATCAAGAGCAGACAAGCAGGAGTAGGGTCCTCTATGAGGCCTCAACCTGGGTAAACCTTGCGTCCCTGTGTGCTTGTTTGCTAGCCATACTGAGATCTCCAGCGCTTCCTCTTTCTCCAAACCCCAAGTCCATAACAATGGGCATTGATGAGTTAAACCCTCGTCACATAGTGAAGCACGCGGAGACACAGGATTTGTTTGACCGCAGTTCCTTCCTTGTTAAGGGAAGTACGTCTATGTTGGAGGGGTGGGCGGTACTAAGACCACCACGCCACAATAGGCCTCACCCTGTTCTCCGATGGATCCCGCCACCAAAGGCCTGATCCACCTTTCCACTATAGGGACCCTTCGAGGCGGGTACCGGCGCCTTTACACAACTAGTAGGGCACAACTCCACAATCAACTTGGATGCTCCCGAAATGACAACAAGCTGCCATAAGAACAATGTTATCAAATACAACAAACAAGATCTAGATATTGACAAGAATACTAGATCAAGGATTTCTCCAAATGAATGGAGAGGAGTTGATGCGCTTGATTCGTGATGATGATGATGATCCTCTCCTCCTTCAATTCCCCCAAAGATCAAAGCCTTCGGGTGGTTGAAGTGGGAGATCGAGAATGGGACCTGTTTCACAATGTCTAGACAATTTCGAATGAATCAAGAGGTATGAATGTTGGGGAAGAAGGGGTACTTATAGCCACTTCCAAAACCAGCTGTTGGAGACTTTGGGGGCTGGATTATCCAGCCTGGGGAAAACTCCGCCCCAGACTCGGAATATTCGACAGATAGTCCGCCCCCTCTCAGAGTGTCACACAGAGCTTGCACTTGATCATCTTCTAGGGGCCGGAATATCTAGCCCCATGTGAAGGCCGGATTATCCGGCCTGGGGAGGAAAAACCGCCCTAGTTCGGATTTTCCAGGAGAAGATCCGACCGGACTCTGAGCGACGCGCCTTGGCATGCTTTGCTCAAAATCAGGAGGCCGTATTATCCGGTCAATGCGACAGCCAGATTATCCGTCTTGGGGAAGAAAAACCGCCCCAGTTCGGATTTTCCAGGAGAAAATCCGACCAGACTCCGAGCGATGCGCCTTGGCTTCGTTTGAGAAATGAGGGAGGCCGAATTATCCAGCCCTTGGTAGGGCGGATAATCCGGCCCCCCTCAAAGCTTCCTGCACACTTAGCGCACATGAATAATGTCCACAGTATTGTTATCTAACACGCAAAACACAAGAAAACATGAAATGTTCTTTCAATCTCCCCCTTTTTGGTGTTAGATGACAATACTAGGATTTGCAGGGAAGGATCACAAGACAACCAGCAACAAACATGGAAGAGAATCCTCCTCAATGTGTGCATATTAGAAATTTGAATTTGAATACAAATGCACACAAATAGGAGAATCTATTCCATAGACATATGAGCAACAAAATCATACCACCGAGGTAGAAGAGAGACATCCTTGAAATGGCCTCAATAATCAACGTGATAACCAATATAAGCGCCTTCCTTGATAAAGATTTCCAGCATAATAGGATATGAATAGATGAATCCATAAGCATAATCCATGAGATAAATCAAGACAACCACTGACACAGAGTCTCAAACAAACCACAAATCACAAATTTAAAGTTCAACACTAAATGGGCATAAGCGAGAAAACGACGAGCAGAAAAATGCAAGTGCTTATGCCTGACCCATGCAAATCCTCGAAGATCCTAATAGAACTACTTCTCCCCCTTTGGCATCGAGAAACCAAAAAGGAAGAAGAGCGATGCTAGCGCCCCAAGGGATCACTCGTAGTCCTCATCCTCGTCCTCGTCCTCGTCTTCATTCTCATCCTTGTCCTCATCGTCAAGCTCCTCGGTGTCACCATCCTCATCATCAGCAGCGGCCACAGAGGGGAACAAGTGACGCTACAACTCTCCATAGTTCAGCCCGGAAGAAAAGTTCCACCGAGCATATGGTGTGGGAGGTGTAGGAGCCGGGGGGTCACCAGAAGCACGGGACACAAGGTGCAGGATGAGCTGCTGGGAGTGATCCAACTCATGGCGCTGCTTGTATGCCTCGTACTGACCCTTGCGCGTGTCCACTCCCATGCAAAGAATGTGCCGCTGGAACCAGTTCAGCTGCTTGATCTCACGGGCAACGGGAGGCACTGGGGGCCTGCGAGTATCCCTCATGAGACCCTCAGGAGCAGAGGAGGGGTGAGAGGTCTTCCGAACCTTGGTGTAGATCTTCTTGGCCTTATGCATAGAGTCAATGTTGAACTCTTCAGAAGGAAGCAGGTGCCTTATGAGCATCATAATGTAGGGTGCATAGGGGATGGAGAGACGGTTGAACATAGCATCAGTCAATTCATGGTAGATGAATTCCATGACATCCAGCCTGTACTACACAGACTCGTCCTCGCACGAGGCAACCTCATGAGAAAATTGAAGGAGCTAGACAAGGTGACCACGGATACTGGAGTTGCCCCCACTCGGAGTGATGGAGTCATGGAAGAGGCCCACTAAGGCAGCACAGATAGGAGCAAGACCCCACTCGGAGTGATGGAGTCACGGAAGAGGCCCACTAAGGCAGCATAGATAGGAGCAAGACCAGCTAGAGTGCCCACAATGCCACTGTCCACTATGCAAGGAGAGAGAGCTGTATCTTTGTTGGGCTTTAGCTGGGTGATGATGTGGTGGCCACTGGCTCTATCCCTACTGCAGAAAGAGTATCCAAGAACCTCAGCAAACACATGGAAATCAGTAGACATAGGCCTATCATGAGACATCCACTTCATAGTGCGACGCTCGTCTCCACAAATAACCAAAGTGGAAAAGAACTGCTTCACCACCTCAGAGTCATAACAGCACTAGAGAGACATGAGATGGTGCAGCCCCATCCTCTCAGCCACATACATGGCATCCACAAGATGTGCCTTCTCCAAAGCCTCACCAAGAACTAGCGGGTGCATAGGCCTAATGTTCAGCCTGACATACACATCTTCATAGATACCTTTCTATTCAGCACACCAAAAACGAGCATCCCCCAGCTCATCATCATGAGGAAACTCAACAAACAAATCACGGTGACAGATTGAGGAATAGGTGACTGCATCCATAGCCTTATAGTTGATCTTGGGCTCCTTGCCCTTCCTTTTGGACACTCCCTTCCTAGTTCTCTTTGCTTGTTCAGCCATTCACTTCTCTTCGTTCTTTGTCCTCCTCGACTCAACCTCGTCCACTAAGTTACCCTGTCTGTCGTCCCAGAAGTATTTACCACGAGGGCGTCGCCTGTAGGTCTTGGGAACACTAGAACCACCTGTGAGGAGAACAAGAGTGATAGCATGGGGATAAGCAAACACACAAGTCCAGGAGAGAGCATGGAAAAAATAGTCAAAAGTTCATAAGACAAATCTACTCAATGCATACTCCATGGTGAAACTGAACCAGAGTTGAATCTGTCAGGACGGATTATCCGACCTGGCCAGGGGCGGATAATCCGGCCCTGGCAGAAAATTTCGATTTCACCTACAATGAATGCAAAAAGGTAGATCGGTCCTAGAAACTGCAAGACTATGATTTCTATGCGAAATAACATCCTTCTAGACCACGTTCCACTCAACAAGTAACACATCTAGCCAAAGAGGGGAGAGAGGGAGTTACCCTCACTCATTGGAGGAAGAACGCGGAGGAGAAGGTACCCGGAGGCGTGGAGAAGAAGATCCGGGGAGGCCCAGAAAACCCGGTGGCCGGAGAGGCTCCGGGGAGGGTGGGGATGGCAGACGGCGGCTGAGGAGTAGGAGAGGGTTGGGGGAGAAGTGCTGCTCGTTATGAGCCATTCCCCCCGATCCCTGCCCTTTAAGACGAAATACGCTAGGGCTGGATTATCCGGCCTACACTTGGGCCG